>CAJINV010000001.1:5985859-6585859 GCA_905178155.1 Amoebophrya sp. A120 | reverse complement strand
AGCCCTTGGGTGCTGGAAGCTCCTTCTCGAGCGCACATTGATCACCTAGACGCGTGACCGCCGCCTCGAATTGCGCAGGGTCACGTTGCTGCGTTGCTTCGAATATTTCCTGCGAACGCGGATGCTCTGTTAAAATGTATTTCAAAGCGAAGTCATAGTCTCTATCGTGGTTAGCGGCGGCGCTTGTGCCGACATCGTGGCGCTCATGCTCGCGTTCCGGAGATCTCTCTCCACCAATTTTTCGTTTCGTTTTGTCCTCCGAGGGACGTCCCATGCCCGATGTATGTGCAGCTGTGGGTGAAACAACTTCACTTGACTCTCGTCCCCTGTCGGAGAGACGAGCCCCATTTTCGGTGTCTGTTGAAATTGCCATGTTCTACACTACTATCTTTGCCTGATAAAATAGACTCGGAACCTGCACCACCGATGACCTAAAACGAATATGTCATTTCTCCAACATTGCACATTAGGTATAAAGAGTTTTCTTTTTACGTAGAAGATGAAAGAAGAACAGGTCAACTTGCAAGCCAACATACAACAGGCCACAAAAAAAGACAAAGATGAACGAACGACGAACGTGCTGGATCGGCCAAACATGCTAGGGCGATAGATGCAGATCGACACGGACATATATGCAAAACCAAAAGACTGCTGCAGGATCTGGCCAGAATGCGGATCGAAGATCAAGATGGAAGACATCAATTTCGATCCATTTATTTGCTTTTACGCTGCACAACAATGTCAAAACAACCGAGCTACATGAGCTTGTGGTACCTCACGCTGTCTCCGATCCCAAAGCAACGTGTCAGGTAAAAGCGACGAAGACACAAATTGCCAATGTTGTAATCGTCCCACACCGGGATCGACCACCCCGTTCGTTCCTGTGCCACAACAATAAACATGAGTTTCCATTTGTTTGAACACATACAAGACTCAGTCAGCAAATCAATGAAAATCGATAAGAGTGAGTTTTTAGTCCGCGGAAACATCATATTTTCAAATTGGAATGAGTTGTCGTCCTGCCAGAAAAATTTTCAGTGAATGAGATGCGCAAGTTACTAAGTGGAAATTTCCCGGAAGCCGGAAAATTGAAAAAAGTTCTGCCCTTTTGAAGACGACGTGGCGAGCACGACGTCGAGAAGAGGCGGCTGCTCGGCGGGTCGCTGCGCGAATGTTCCTGCTCCTGCTCAATCAAACGCGCAATCGGGTCCCTTCAAAGATCCTCACTCACAGATGCTCAGCGTGCCACAATATCAGAGCTGTCGCGAATCGAGGAGGGTCCGCGTGCGGCTGTTGAACAAGGCCCACAACGACCCGAAGTCCCTCATATTTCGCCCAACTATTGTGGGAGCGTGAGGACAAAGATATTGCCTGGGGGTTCAATTCACGCACCTTCTTCGTACTCCCACCGTGATTGGACGGAAAATCAACGGATACCCATCGTCTTGAATTTTTTCGGAAAAGCCGGAAAGGACCCGGGCCAGAGGGGGTCCGGAGGGGCTTTCCGGGGGGCCCCGGAAAAGGGCAAAAATCGGGTCCATAGCATGCTGATTGAATTTTTTCGGAAAACGCCGGCCCGGGCCCCCGGGGAGGGGGGGAGGGGCGGCCCCGGACCCGGCCACTCGGGGCCAAAAAGATGCGACTTTTTGCCCCCTGGCGCCTTTCGCGGCTCGAAACACCACGGCACGCCCCCGATTTTGTGCAGCTTTTAAGCACACCGGGAAGCCTTCGGCTTTGCGCTCCAAAATGAACTGAAATAGGGGCGGGGGGCGCACCATAAGCCGCGCCCATGCTTGGCCGCGCTTTTTTCGCCTTCTTGGTTTTGCGCTCAAAAAACGCCGGATACAGCTGGGCGCGAGTCATCCCAAAGGGCCCCAAGTCCGGCCCCCAAATTTCTGGGGAAAGCGCCGGTTTTGCTTGGCTGCCTAGAAAATGCGCGCCAGAATTCGCTTCCATGATGGGAGCCACTGCGAAAGGGAGGGACTTTTTTCAATTTTCCAGCTTCCGGAAAATTTCCGCTTAGTACAAGTGTGAACGCATTGACAGTCGGAAAGCGTCAGATAACTTGGAATAATGTGACCAAGGGCCGCAACGCCAACATATGAGATGAAACATAAACGGCCTGTAGTTGCAACGCGGAAAATTCGGCCCATGCATGTAGAACTAACAAGGTTAACTCTCTACTTGTGGAGGAGCATCTTTACACCTTCACACAATAAGCTACACCTACAGCTGCTTCCACCAGATGAATGAGAATGAATGAGAGCGGGAGAGCGGATGATTTGTTTCATCTGCTGCACAAAAAAAAGTTCGTTCGAAATGGAAAAAATGCAAGAAAATTTTCGTCGCACTCGGTTGCAAACGGAATGATACACTCCTGAATCGCATTTCGAAAAACGGAGCAGGACGCACGACACAGCACACGAGTTGTCAACAGAAATCATGAAAACGCTGCAATTTTTTCTCGATGTAGAAGTTGGAGACGTCCGCGGTCTTGTTTCATTTACATTTTCATTTAGCTGCGCATGATTTCTGCAAGTGCGGATCCGAATCCGTCTGGCGTAATCCCGGTCCGAAGATGGCTATCAGGGTCCTCTGGATGAAACTGTGTGCACACCTGTTGCAACACGCTATGGTAAGTCTGCTCACAGATCGCATAGTACTGGTAAGAGATCCCGTGCGTTTCCTTCATTTCTTTGAGCTTGGTTACTTCCGGTTCCGGGTAGTAGCCGCCACCGTCGGTATAGTGCACGATGACTGTGCGTCCCCACTTCTTCGACGAGTTTTCGATACAGTGAATCGCTCCGCGCAGCGCGGCTTCAATCTCCTTCACTGTACCCCCGCTCCGGAACCCGCTGCTGTCGAGCAGGCATGCAGCTTCACTGCCGCCCTCTTGGCACAAAACGCGGTAGTCGTCGACGAAGAAGACCAGGCTGACGCGCGAAGGTCCCGCCCCCTTTTCGAACAGCTTTTGGATGAAGGTTCGGGCACCACTTTTGGCGTTTTCGAATCGCTCACCACACATGGAGCCGGACTCATCCAGGATGATGATGAAGTGGGTGGCTCCGCCGGCGCCCTCCTTGTATTTCTGGTATTCGCGAAACTTGATCGGATTTCCGGTGGAGTTGTAGTGTTTACACAAGGCGCAACCGTAGATATCCCACGCCTTCCGAAACTTGACGATTCGCTCATACCGGGCATCTTTTTCGTCCAACGAGAAGTACTCCCAGTTCGGAAACTGTTGCTTAATCTCGTACCAGGTTGATTCTTTCCAGGACATGTCGCTGTCCTCCTGAAGGATCCGGCGGTCGTCGCTGATCTCGTCGCAGGTCTCCGTCGACGCGAAGTCGTTCTCCAAGCGAATGCCGGACATACCACGAATTTGATGCCCGAGAGAGCAGCCGCATTTGTGGGCAACGTCATTCACATCCTGGTCACACTTGCGACCGCACGTCGGGCACGCGTTCGGGCATCCAATGGATCTATTTTTGAAAGACGCGCGCAGATCGTCCAGTCCCATGTCAACAATGCTCCAGGTGAACTCGTTTAGCTTGATCATCTGTTCGGCAATTTTGTCCAGCGCCTCCGTGCAGAAATGGTACCTGTCACGTGAAAAGGAGAATCATGAAGGGGAACTCGTGCTGTGTACCATCTCAAATTCAAGTGATGCTGATGTAACGAGCTTAAAACAATAGAAAATGGAAGAAAATTTTGAAAATCAAAATGGAAATACAGCATGGGAATCCCCTTGGTAGATCCCGTGGTATCTCGGTGCGTCACGATGTCCACGTAGCACGCAGTGTCCTTGAGGTCCTTAAAGCGACCGTAGGTGCCCAAATCACCAGCTAAGCAGAAGCTTACAATGAAGTTGTACGCAGAAACGTTCGTCTCTTCCTTCTCTAGCTCGAAAATCGCCTCGACGCCCGCACTGAAAAGCAATTCGCTCTGCGCCTCCTGGAGATTGTTTTTTTCTAGAAACTGACGCAGGGTCTCGAAGGCGTCCCGTAATTCAGCCAGTCCTTTCTGCAGCGTGCGCTTGGTGTCCAGAACCACCCCGTCTTTCAGGCTGTTGAAGAGAGTGCCAAACTGTTCCTCGAAGACGTTCGTGACGTACTCCGTCTGATTGGTGATGTACTCCACGGCCAGGTGCTCTTCACCGCGACCGCTGAAGAGCAAGTCGTCGTCTAGCTTCGCTTGAATCGTCTTCGCGTTAAATTCTTCTTCGTCTTCCTCAAGCCGTGCCTTGATGCTTTCCGCACCATTGCTGCGTGCAAAGTGCAGGAAGTTTTTCACTATTCCAGACACAAAGTACTCTGCGACGGCCTTGCTTTGCTCGATCGGTTTGGCACAGACGTTGCTGACGAAGTACTTCTTCCAATTGTCGCGATCGCGCTGCATTTCGCGAATGTTCTGCATGCTCTTGTGCCGCTGCCCGTCAGCGAGAAGTCGCCAGCTCTGCAGTAGCGCAAAAGTATGCACGGCTGCAGCTCCGTCCATATCCAATTCCAGTCCAAATTTCGCCAGGGGCTCGTTAATGCGGTCCCGTACAAACACAGACACTTTGGTGTGGATCAGCTTCACGAGGGCAGCAGAAAAAGAAGACACGGAGACCTGTCCGCTACAGTCTTCCAGGCTCACTTCTTTCCTGATGGCTTCTCCGAGATCCTTCAGCACGAGCGGCCAGCCGCCGTTCAGGTTGTCGGTGACGAGGCGGGCCAATTGAGTCAGCGCCTCTTTCTGCATGTGCGACGGAAAAGCAGCCGGATTCAGCAAGTACTGCAATCCATGCCCGTAAGCCTCCACGTGCTGCGGCTTGATTTGCATATGGATTTCGGAACCGCTGACTGCAGCAAGACCCCGCGGACAGCACACATCGTCATCAAACGAAGGCGGGCTAAGCGACTTTCGAAATTCTTGAAACATGGCGGCCGGATTACGAAGGAACTGCGCACACGGCAGCTTTGGAACGTCAGAGCGCTGGAACCGAATGTTTGTTCCGCGTCCGTACGGAACAAGTGGATGTGACTTTCTTTCGTGTTTGGTTCCAACATATCCCTGCACCAACGTTTTCGCCTTGTCGATATGCGTGTTGCGAGTTGCCCATGGCCACGTATGAACTTCCTGGTCGAGAATCGCAACCATCTTCGTCCAAAAATCGTCACAGAAAAACCAGCCGTGTGCTTGAAAATACCGGGACAAGCACTGGAGGTCATCGATAGCTTCCCTCTTTTTATCAAGTTTCGCCGCGCGAGCAATTCGTTCGATGTCGCCTTTGAAGGCAGCCCAGTCAACGTGTTTATCAGCGAGGCAGTGCGAAACAATCTCGCCAAAGGGTCTGACACTTCCGGTAATGAAGGTCCATCTTCCAGCAGAGCGCTGCCGTTCGGGATGATCTTTGTCCTGCAGAACTTTCCTGTATTCGGGAGCGCTGAGTTTCCGGATGGGAAAAACGTCAATTCCAGGACACACGTTGGCGAGGCAGGTGTACTTGCCGATGATATTTCTCAAATGGTATGTGATCTTCGGTTTCTCCCAATAGCGACAGGCCGCCATAAGGCCATTCAACTTACTGAAGAAATCCGTTTCGAAGCAGACGCACAAGTCGTCAAAGCAGTCGTTTAGTTGCGCAAGTCGCTGCTTGGCGCGCTCGTAGGAACTTTCTACGAAGGCATCGAAGCTGTTGAAGATGGTATCGATCCTCTGTAAAAACTGATCCCACTGCACCTGCTGACTAACAGCGTCCGGATCCACCTCAAATGCGTAAACTGCTTTCACAGGCTCGAAATAGTCCAGGACACGAAGGTAGGTACTTTCAGTGTGCAAGACCTGAAGCGATTGCGGCGTCATTTTGTTGTAGTGTTGCGACACAATCCGGGGTTTCAGAACGTCGGTGAATTTGCTGAAAAATTCTGCGTTCAGCTCGAAGGAAACGTCGCGCATAGAGGCTTCTGACCCTGCGAGGCGGCGAAGTTTGTCTTGAAATTCGAGATTCGTAGTGAACTTCGCGGGCAATTGCTGCTCTTGTCGATACAGGGTCTTCATGTGATCGAAGAGCTGGCCCTCCATCTCTTCGACGTTCAACTCCTGTTCGCGTTTGGTAATCATGTCATCCCAGACTCGGTCAAACTCGTTCTCGGCACCGGCTTCGGTCGGATCGGCGGCCTGAAACGAAATTAATGGCGCGGTTTATCATACGACACAGACAAAAAACTTCGAGGAGTTAGTAAAAGCTGCATACTCGTACATCACCGCATAACAACCAAAAAGAGCTGCAAGTGCAACATCTGAAAGCTAAATTAGTATGGCGGGAGGTATACAAACAGGCGTACCTGGAGCATTTTTCGCATGGCTTGTTCAATTTCGAAGTGGCCAGTGGAACGGCCGACTTCTGCTTTCAGCCCCTGCACTGTCGTGTAGCATTTGTTGAGGACCTCGCACTGGTATTGGTCAACGCGGCCCCGCAAATTTCGCTTGTAGACGTCGACGAGCTGTTTTCGGTAGTCCTTCTCGAGCGCTACACGCCCGAGGCGCTTTTCGATGCTGGCATAGACGCCGTCGAAATATTCTCGGATGCGCTGCTGCACTGTTGCAAGCTGGCTCTCGACATAATTGCGCACATAGATCTTGCCTTTGTCGATCTGCGAGTCCACCAGTCTGTGGACGAGCTGCTCTTGTTCTGCTTGCTTGTCTTTGAGAAATTCGCGCTCCCACTCTGTTGCTTTCTGCTTCAGGTCCCGGTCGTCCTTCATATGCTTTAAGTCCGCGAACGAAACCAGCTCGGGATTGGCCTCGATGGCGCACCAGATGTTCGACGCCATCTCCAACCAGGGCAGCAGATGCTTAAAGTGTTTTGTCTGGTGCTCGGACTTTTTGAGAGCATCTTCCTTCTCCGACATGATTTGTGTCATCCGACGCGCAATTTGGTTGACCTCAACAGCAAACTGGCTGACCGGCTTGCTCTGGCACCAGTCCTCCATCTGACCCTGGTCCGCGTTTTTTTCGACCGACCGCAGGTTCCAGGCGAAGGACAAGACAAAGAGGTCGGGGTCGCTGACCTGCATGATTCGCGCAACGTCGTGCGCGTCCGGGCGCGCATTCAGGATTTCGCTCGTGATGTCCTCGATTTGCTTCGCAAACGGGTTTTTCTTTGCATTGGAATTCTGATTGAAAACAAACTGCACGTGGGGAGTTCCCATGCGCGCCTTGCGCAGTTGATCGAGGGCGAGCACACAAATCTCGAGGAGCTTTTTCATACTGCTGTGCATATCGCCCTTGATGTTCACTACTACCAGGTGAGAGACGGCTAGGCAAAACAGAGTGATTTTCCGATCGAACTCTTCGTCGTCCTTTTCCACACTCTGCAACCCCTCGGTATCCAGTACTAAGATGGCGTCGTAGTGCTCGTGCTCGATGTTGATCAGATTTGCGTAAATGCCCTTGGTGCACCGGCCTGTGCCCGTGCCGAACTTCGAACCGAAGAGAAAGTTGAGGAGCGTGGATTTTCCCGATGACTGCGGGCCGAGCACCGACAAAACAAACACGCGTCTACCATCGAATTTGTGGAACACTTGCTCCAGTGTTTTCATCGCAAATTTCAAGTTGTCACCATCGATCATTTCAAAGGGCTCGCCCACGCCCACAAAAGATTGCAGTGCCTCGATCGGGTTTGCGCGTTCACGCGAGACAAAGCTGGTCGACGGCGAAGCAGATGAGGCTGAAGCACCACTGGCGGTTGGAGAGTCAAGGAGTCGTTTATTGTTTCGCTTTTGAGCGGAGTTACTGCCGTTTGAAGCTTTCCCAGACGAATGGCTACGTTCGCCAGCAGACTCGTCGGTCATTTTTGCAACCGACGGCTCCAGATCGAACAGGAACCTCTCGGTGTACTCGCAGAGGAAGCTGAGCTCGCGAAACAGTACCTCGATACTGCACGTTTTTCGGTCGATCGAATTGGAGAGATCTTCCAGTGCTTTTCCTGCGCCAGCGTTTTCTCCGCCTGCACGGTTGGCATTTCGGCGCAGTGCTTCGCGTTCAGACAGTTCCGCTTTGGTATTCCGCTCCACAAACAACTTCAGCTGCCAGGCAACTTCGGAAACGATAGTCACCGCGTTCGGCTGGGAAAGGAGACGCAGAAAGAGTTGCAACAACGGAGAAAGCGTGGCACGCTTCAGTTCTCCACACAGTCGTTCGCGTGCTTGCTTTGCAGCGGTCAGCTCATCCTCCATGCCGGAATCAAAGTTTTTGTACAGAGTTCGCTCCACGTCTCGCAGCTCGCGCAGCATGTACCGCACTGGCACAACTTCACGTCCGTAGAAATCATTCGCATGGCGCTTGAGCTCGGTCGCAAAGTCACCGATCAATTGATTCATCAGGGCATAGCTGCGATGCACGGGTGCCGGGGAAAAAGGTTCCAAAACAGAATCAACAAACTTTTTCTGTGTGAGATGCCTCCGCATCAGCTTCTTGCGCTCATCTCCGGACACGGAGCGCAAAAGGTCGATTTCCCGAGTAACTGCGGCCAAAATCCGAGGCCGCAGGTTGTACCATTTGAAGTTGCGGAGGTCCAGTCTACTTTCGGCGTCGCGGAGGTCGGGAATGAGTACGATCTCCAGCGTTGAGGACCTGAAGGCGCCGCTGTCACGACGCGCCGCAGCGCTCGGGGAAGCGCGATCGCCGCCGCTGCCTGTCATGACAACATCGGCCTGCCCAAAGAAGCGGCCGCACAGCTCCTTCGCGTCATGCTCGGACAGGTCTTCGCTCACGGCATCACGAATGAGAAGAAAGACTTGCTTTGGTTCCGGCCACTCGGCTCGCGCGTTCGCTAGCGCCTCCATCGAGGACACGAAAGCCGCAGGCTGGTGCTGTAGTTCTTGCGCATTGATGTGAACCAACACGATATGCGCTGCTGCTTTTAGCATGGGGAAGAACCTCGGGTCTAGCAAGCCGTGGGCGTCGAACACGGTCAGATTTCGATCAGGTTGAAAGGACGCTCCGGTATCGACGTCGACGGTACCGAAGGAGATCACACTGGGGCGTCTCGAAACATTGAATTCCGTACCCAGAAGATCATTCACTAATTGCGTCTTTCCGGTTGCCGGCTGCGCAGCCTCGGATCCAACAGCGAAAGAGAACACACCAACAGATTCCCGCAAGACGTGGTAGACAAAGGGGTTCACTTCGCCCGTCGGGTACACCAGCGGGACCGGATTGGTACTTGCGAAGTCAATTAACAGTTTCGCTCGCAACTCTTCGTCAGCGTGCTGCGAGGTGATGTAGAAGAGTCCTTTACAGGTGACGACGTCGAGGAAGAAATCACGCAGTCGATCGCTGTGTAATACCTGCGCTTGCAGGACCTCCAGGAAAGCATCCCAGGATTCCCGTCGACGGAGCAGGTTCAACACCAGAAACAACAGGCTACGGGCACGGTCTGGCGAGTCAGGGTTTTCCACCCAGGCTTTGACGACCTGAAGGTTCAGGTTTTCAGAACAAGAGTAGAGTGGACGTCGCCTTTCCTCGACTATTAAAGAGCTACGACGCGTGAAAAAAAAAGGTGCGAGCAAAAACTAAAAACACGAGGACAGAGAACTTTGCAAAATCTTTGATGAAAACATTCCGGACTGCGTGCTCAATCTCCTTGTCCTTGCTTCATCCTATTCTGTGGAATAAAAGTGCGGGATGCAACAAATACCTCTTTCAACTCCTCCGGTTCTTTCCGCATGAAGACACGGTTGTAGTCGTGGAGGGTGAAAAGTGGCATGGAGCGAAAAAGCTCGGAGATCTGCGACAAACGCACAGTCCGAAAAGCCGGATCTTCGAGATCAGGCGGACCTTCCTCGATCCACTGGAGTGTAGGCTTGTTTCGTCCCACCCACGCGCGAGCAAATGCGCGATTGGCTTTCCGGAGCTCCGGAAGCAATTTGGTGTTGACCTTTGCTTGCTGTGCACTCCCTTGTGCAATTTTTGCTTTTTCCAGGTCCGCGAAAAGCTGCTTTACCTCTGGATCTTGGAAGAAAGCGGAATCGTAGTGACAGCACTCTGGAATCGGAAGCCAGGTCGGCGACTCGCCCAGCTCCCGCACGACCGTTGCTGCTTTGTCCGGAAAATTTTGCGCGTAGTCTTGGAATTTGCGTATCAATCGCTTCTGCTGCTTTGCGTCCGCTGTATGCTGAATCTTCGCGGTCCATGTTTGTGGGCTTCCACAAAACAGTCCGAGTGCCGGCAGAGAGTCACTGTACTCTTTCGCAAGGTCGTCAAAGTGCGACTGGAGCGATTGGCGTTTTTGCAGCAGAAAGTCTTGCAGCGGTGGCAACGCATCTGCCGGATCGTCGACAGCTTCTTCCAACAACTCCCGCAGTTCCGTCGCAAGTGCAGGTCCGTTCTGTAAAGCTTCCAAGCTCTTCCACACGTCTGTAGTCGTTAGCGTCCCAGTAGCAGATTTAGGTTCAGCCGTCTTCGGGGTGCTGTCCATCATGCCGGCTTTGTCGAAGATAGGCGTGCAATCCTTGCACTCTCTTTCCTTCGCGAAGGTGATACTGTCTGGAGAAGTAGCAGAAGATTGAAGTTCGCCATCATCAGGTTTGGCAGAAAGCTCTTCTTCTTTCGATCCGGCTATAATGGCTGAGTGGAACATCTTTTTGGTCGAATGTTGATCCAGAGTATTTGTGTTGCTGTTGACTTTGAGCTTCTTCTGCCCCTCTGCTGCCGTTGCGTTTGCGTTCTCTTCTTCTTCGCTGCTGCGCACCACCTGCGTTTTGGGATCTTTTGTTCGGGGCACCTCTTGCTCTTGTTCTACTTCGATATCGGCGGTTGAGCGGCGCTTTAAAGAAGAAGATGTTGTAGCAGCCTGTTCTTGTTGTACTTTAAGATGTTCCGCGTCATCACTAATTCTGATGCCGGAAGCCTCATCGACGTCATCAAGCAAGTCATCCGGAATCGCGCTGTCGAGAATTCCAGCGAGTGGGCACGCTGACTTCGCACGGTTGATTTCGGTGTCGTTCTCGAGACCTGTCATCTTGTTTACTGGATGCAATTGCTGATCCGTGGTGTCTCGTCCTGCGTGAGGATCATCTTTCTTTGCGTGTGTATCATCTTCGGCTTCTCCAGCGCCGGTGCTCGCACTCGTTCCTGCGGGGTTGCTGAACATGTCTGCAACGACATCGGAGAGCCGCGGTTTTTTCCGCACAGGTGCGACAGCTGCACTCGCTTCATCTGGGTCCACTTTGTCCAGCAGACTTCCACCTACACTTTCACTTTGACTTTGTTCACTGCATCGACGACTGCTCTTCTTGCTAGTCCTTCTGCTCGATCCACGGAAGCTACCGCTCGTAGCGTTTTTCGCGTTTTCATCGCCTTCGTCACTGTGATAAACCTCGTCAGACATTCGGGACGCCGGTGTTTTCATTTCGACGTCCGACATGTCTACGTCACCTCGATTCTCGTCTTCACGGTCGAGAAGCTCCAGCTCCATGCTGAGCTCGTGGCCGGGAGCAGCGCCGGGCGGACGCGACATTGTTCGATATTACTGCGCGGCTAACTTGCCTATGCCTGTAAGACACGTTTACTACGCACACAGATTGTTCAAAAAAAGAGCGCGATTTGTATTTCAGCTTCACGTGGTGCGACCAGGACGCTTTATTTGTTGGCTCTTGTACTTGTTTCGCTACTAGTAGAACTAGAAGCACATGTACACATTCTCATATTTTTGCAAATGAAAATTCAGTTTGTGTTGACCAATAAGATCAAATACGCGAACGTGATCAAAAAAGTAAAAGAAAGCAATGCAAAGAACATGCGAAAAAAATCAAGAAAAGATGAACATGCAGCGGAGTGGTCAATTTTTGTGATCGACGTCATTCTACTCCTCGATGTTCTACTCAACCACACACGACGCGATAACATAAACATGTCAGGTTTTTGGAGATCTTTTTCCTCGACGCTTGTACATCCTTACAACCTTTCCGATTAGTCTTGTTCATCATCATCATTTATCCTGCACTAGGGGGGGACGTGCGGAGGGGTTGGGGTTCGAGTTCGTTTCAAGCTGCATCTCGGGGTTTTGTCACTGCAGCTTCGCACATCGTGGCTCGTCGTGTACTAAGACTACCAATTTATCGAACTCCTCAACTCTCCGCAACGTCACTAGTGTCGTTCTCATCTTCATCTTCAAGAATCGGATCGCATTTCAAATCGAGCTTTCTTTGCGCGCAGCACTTCTTTTCGTGCGTCTTCATGCGTCGGGACGCACCAACTTTCTTCTGGAAATCGCGCGGCCAAGATATCGAGTGCGTCGAGCAGTGCGGACAAATCAGCTGTCGGGCGCTAAACTTCGACGCCTCTGCCCCGTTGAGAAACCGCTGCGGAGGAAGCACAAAGCGCTGCGATGGCTTGTATTTCGACAGAATACACTGGCCCGACCTCCCATACGCGAATTCCTCGGCCGGTGTGTAGGACCCATCGCGTTCCGCGACGATGCGGACGAAGTCGTCTTCCTGGTGCAACTTGAGGTGGGCACACAGGGCCCGCAAAGATCCACCAAGCGCCGCCGCGCACTGGTTGCACCACAGGGCGCCTATTCCGTCCTTGCAAGCAGTGTAGATTCCGCCCGAGTTCCGCACAAGCTCGCCCGTCTGCCGCTCCGAAATTTCGCCCTTCAGTACCGTCTGTTTCGCACGCAGCTCCGCCAAGCTCGGAGTCACTTTGAGGGTCGCCCGCTTGCTGCCGACCCGTGCCCGATCGCCGTACGCCGCATCAAACTCCTCACGCGAAATTCCGTTTTTCTTCAAAAGCCGCTCATATGCAACTAAAACGCGCGGCTGCGAAAGTGCGTCACGCCAGGACGCGAAAAACCAATGCTGCATCGTGGCATCGATATACCACGACCTCGTACGCAGGAGCCAATCCCTGCGAGTCTCCGAAACTGCAAACCCGGCACGCTCCTGGACTGGAATTCGTGCGGCCGCGCACGCCTCAATGAAAGACTCGTACACAGATGGTAGTCGCGATGGGCGTCGTGGCAGGAGGAACATCTCGGGATTGCGATCCGGGGTCGCGTTGGGGTCCACAGCACTGATAATAAAACGGCCGAAAAACGCCTTGCGCGGCAAATAGTCCCGGTCGCGCCGCAACAGATGCCCCCCGTGTGACAGCCTAGAATAACCTATCTCCGCGGAGATCGGCGCAACGCCGATGTGCTCCCGCAGGTCGCCGTGTGAAACTTTCATGACCTCCATCTGGGGCAGGGACAGATTGAACAACCGCCGAAGGATCGCGTTGTCAGCAGCAGTGAGGTCGCTGAGCTCCTGCGCCGAAAAAGACCGGCCGTTCGCCCCATACAACATTGCACCGCGGACCAGAGCAACTACCACCGCTCGCCTGTGCCATTTATTCAATTCCCCAAACCCGACCAAGTGCCGCTGAGCACCGTAGAAAGCTTTCCATGATCTGCTGATGCGATTCCGTGTGTCTTTGGTGTCGTCGAGCGAAACGCCCAAAAACCCGCAGTCCAGCTGGTCCAACTGCCCCTCGATGCGCTTGTCCACATTTTCCTCCATGCGGGCAGAGGCTAACACGTTCAAACAGGAATCCACCACCGAGCGGTCCACCACCCCGGAGACCGATTCACCAAACGAGTTGGTATCATCGGCGAACTTCACGGTCCCCAGCCGGGTCTGTCCGCACGACGACTGCTGGGACGGTCGCAGGAGGAACTCCAGCTTCTCCTTCTCGTTGGCCGCGAAAAAATCCCCAGTGGGGTACTTGAGGAGAACGCCAGAACTATCCAGATTCGGCGCAGCGGGGGGGAGTTTACTACGGGCGCGGCGGACTGCGGTCGAGACCACCGCGTATACCAAACTAAAACAGGACGGTGAGGACGGACACCCCTCTTGCAGGCCAAGGGGTAGGCCGAAATCTACCCCTTCCCGCACCTCCCTACAGACGACATCCCGATGGCACGAAGCTAGAGCGGACCACGCCAGGGTGCCGGAGATCCCTAAGGCGGTCACCGTATCCTGCGTCACAGACCAGCAAAGCGAGGGGAAAGCTTTGCGTAAGTCCAGGCACGAGGCCCAGACCGTACAAAACTGCTCCAAATCGGCGAACTCGGCGGCGTCTTCTTTCAATCGCCTCAGGAGGACGATAGCGTCGGAGCTGTTGCGCCCGGAAGCGAATCCGTAGTTTTCAATGTCCGCCAAATCCTCGTCGAAGATTAATTTCTGCAGCCGCCGCGTCATGATGTGTGCCAAAACTTTGCAGAGTGACGGAACCACACTGATTCCCCGGTAGTTGTCCAACGAGTCCCGTCGCCCCCGTTTGTGTAAAAGCGAGACCCTCGCGCGCCTAAACTTCTCGTCGATGCCCCGAAGGCCGTTCCCCGCCCGCAGCTCCTGCGCGAGCAAGTCCAGAAGCAACTGGGTCAGGTCGTCGTCGAGGGCGGTAAAAATTTCTTTGCTCCAGGACTGGGAATCGGAACCCGCGCGAACCTCCTTAACCGCCGCCTTCCACTCCTCCAAAGCTATCGGCGCATCTAGCGCCGCAACACTCGAGTCTGAGACACGGCCGACGAACTCCGAGGCGTTGAAGGTCGAGCACGGCTGCTGCTTCGCGACGACCTTCTCTACGTAGTGCTTCGACCAACCCATCGGAGCCGTTGAAGGCCCCCGCGACTTCTTCGTGCTCCCGATGTGCTTCCACAGTGCCCGCACCGTGGCCGGTTTGCTGGTGTCCTGCTGTAGTGCTGGCGGCGCCTCCTGCTGTCTCACCTTCGCGTGCTTCTTGCATGTCGCCAAGCGGAGACCTGAACAGGAATAGTTACAGTTGAGAATAAGTCACGCAGACGGGCTTTGGAGGAAGTAGCTCATATTGGTGTGCGGGTTTGTCGCTGCCCCTTTCAGGAGGTTTGATTGTCGGTAAAAGCAAAACCAGGGTTCGAATACGTGTTGTAGAAGTTTTCTTGCTTAGGTGGTCGAACTGGAGCTTTTGATCCAGACACAGAATTAGATCCCTTGTTCTCGTCAAATATTCGTTTGTGTCGTTTCGCGGCAGTGAGCCGGTGCAACTCAAAATCGGTCAGAATCCTCCCACCGTCCGCTTCCAAAGGACTGTGTGTCGTCCCTCCGCCATCATCGGCTTGCTGTGCTTTGGAAGCTCCCGACGCCACTTGTGGTAGAACAACAGCCTCTCGGAGCAACTGCGACCCTGAGGAGGACGTCGACGCGGTATTTTGCAGGCCTGCGCCTGTCATCGCCATGCCCATAAATCCGTAGTGCGCGTCGGGTGGTGGCTTTGGTCCATCAGGCAACTGAGATGCAGCAGCAGCTCGCGAGGACCATGACGAAGACACCGGTTCGTCATGACATTCTGTTTCTGGTGGGATGTCCATGTCGCTCATATCGTCAGAATTTTTCCGGGCAGGCTGCAAATCTGGCGTTTCGGTTGTTTGCTTGTTTTTCCCCGCTTCGTCAGGCTCAGGCTCTGTAGCAAACCGCTCAGTTCCTACGGCTCGTGCCTCCAAGGCTTGCCAGCCTCCTCGTGCTGTGCCACTTAGTCCTGGTTTGCCCTCCCCAGCAGCGCGCGCTGGAGCGGGTTCGTCGCCGGGTGGCCTGTCTTGCTTGTTCCACCGCCCCCGTTTCTTCGCCGTCGCGTTCGATTTGCCATCGCTATTCGACATTTTGTGGCCTTGATGTGGTGGATGGCAACAAATTCTTACTGCGACCGCACTGATGAGTGTGAATGTCTGATGCCAATACCATACGAAGCGAGAGAAGAGAAATGAAAATGATTCTCGGTTCACAAAATAAAGTAGTTCACTACACGCAATACTGGCCCTGTGCAGTAAGCATGTTCCTCGATGGAGAACTTTGTCACGTCGTAAAACTCAAAGTGAAACGTGAGATCTCAAAAATGAGCACCGTGGAGCTAGCCAGATTGATCTTTGACCTTACAAAGTTTCCATCGTGGTCGAACCCGGAACACGAATGTTTTGCACAACATAGAAATGCAATGGCAACTTGAAGATTTTTAGCTTTACCGTGGTTGCGCCGTTTTACATGCGTTGATCAAATTACTTGGCCCTTCGTCTCGCGCTTCCCATTTCCAAGCCGAAGCCGAACCGAAGAAAGCAGCTGCATCTACTGCCATCCTCGACGATGCGTGGTCATCTGTCGCAGCCGCGCTATCAAAGCAAGGTCGTCGTATTTTTGGGCGTGATGAGCACGGAAAAGCAAGGGTGTGAGAAATCTGCCCCTGCTACTCGAGACGCCAATCTCAAATCCTTCGCCCAGCAAAAGCTTGCAGCGTAGGTGTAGCGTGAAGAGGCCCCCCTCCGCCAGACCCGGTACTATTCGAGACGAATCCGTACGCCGACCGATTTGAGGCAGCTGCTGAACCCGCGTCGCGTCCGCCGTCGGTCGTGCCACTTGCAGAGGAGCCGCTCGAGGAACTCCGTGCGTTCCTGTTTTGTCCCGGCAGAAGCTGGCGCGAGGGTTGTAAAACTCCTCCCGGATTTGTCGCTACCGCCGCTCCCGCCGAGTCGATTAAAGTTTTCAAAGCCTTCCCGTACGGCATCATGCGGTAAATCCCCGGGCGGCGAAAAATGCCGTTGCGCACCACCTGCAGGTCCTCCTCGTCCTGCGGGTCGCCTCCACCGCTGCGATTCTCCGGATCCAGTGGGTAATACACGGCGGCTATGCATTGCAGAAGTATCGCACTAGTATAAATTGCATGACAAATTTTGGCAAGAAGAAAAGTGGAATTTGTAACGCTGTTTTGCACTAGGAAAGATATTTGTCATGCATATATGCAATTAGTACGAGTGCGATACTTCTGCACAGGATAGTGCTGGGAAGGATGTTTTGCTTTCCCCGGCACAGCACCCCGATCCGACGGCTGACGACGACACAGGGCTGTAAATCGAGCGAGGGGCGGGCGTCCTCCCGAAAGCGAAAGAGAAAATCGAGACTGTGCACGTGGTAGGCCAAGGGGGTGATGTAGTACCTGTGTTTGCGATTTTCACTCGTTGTTGCTTGTGCCACACGCTCGAGGTCACTTGATTTTTGATGTAAGTATAAGCAGCTCCTGCACAAGCTGCAAGAAAAAGAATGTGCGAGCCGCAAGCAGATAGTCTTCTTCACACGGAAAGATCATAAGACTCAAAGTGCACTATACTTGAGCGTCCGAAATTGCGGCGTCAGCCGGACCTGCGTGTCGAGCACTGCTTCGCCGCCGTTCAAATACAGCGAAACCTCTTCCGTCCCCGCCATTCCGCGCACCTCGAGCTCCACCTCATTTTTCATCGTGTAGAGGCCCGGAATCACACAGACTCCCCCGTCTCTGACTTCCACGCTAAGCTTTTCCTGCTGGCGCTGCGGGGACATGGAGCGTCGGCGCGTCTGATCAGGCGAGAACGCCGCGGTGGCAGCAGGTCCACGCGTTGGTGAGGTTACTGGCGAAGATGCTGTTGCCGGCAGTCCTGCTGCTGCGCCTAGGGCGTCATCTGTCACTCCTTCGCCGGCGTTCAAGCGACTCGTCGGGGAGTTGCAGTTTGGCATGGACGCAGATGCAACCGCTCTCCCGGTTATTGGGCTGCTGCCCTGCTGTTGGTCGCGGAGATTGCGGCGCGCCATGGCGTCTGCGTTGGCAGCGTCGGGCGAAAATTTCTGTGGAGAAGAAGCGGAGGAGCTTTGCTTCCTGGCGGAGTTTCTATTGGTGGCCAGGAAGCGCAGGTCCTCCTCGTAGAACGCTCTTTCCAGCGTCAAAAGCGGGAGAATGTCGAGGCCACCGATTTGCACCCCAAAATCGGTGTCGAGCTGGAACTGCATTGGGTAATCGTGATCCAACCGATCGAGTTTGAAGTGCACACTTTTCGGATTGCCGGATGGAATCACAAAGTTGAAGAACTGAAAATTATCGGCTGAATTGTTAGTAGCAGACGCCGAGACTGCTCCAGATGATGAAGATGTAGCTCCTCCTTGACTCACATTTGATGCTGGCCCAAGTTTCACACTTTTTCCGACCATGGTCTTCTGGTTGTACAAGACTGTCAAAGCGCAGTTCGCTCCTCGCGCGGAAAAATTCAGCATGCTGTCTTGCGTTGATACTTCCACCTCCTCCTCTTCGTCATCGGTTTCCTCCGCCCAAGCTGGCAGCTGCGATTGGTCGCCGCTGTTCGCGTGTACACCGCTTGCATGCGGAGGGTATGGTCTTCGATTAGTCGCGGCTGGGTTCACGTTTTCGCGCCACACCATCACCCGCGGCAGTTGGTCATGCAGTTGCGCGCCTTTGGCGCGTGCCAGCCGCGTGTGGAAATCTGGAAGCTGCTGCGGAAGCGTGTTTTGGAGCAGAAACCGCTCCCGCTGCCGCCGATCCTCGGGGTCCTCGCAATGGACATCGCAACTTATCGGGTTGACCGGGGTGCAGTTATTGCGACCCCGTCTCTCGGAGACACAGAAGCACTGCGGGATTTCGAGGACCGAAGCAAGGTTGAGGTCCTCCTCAAGTCCAATTGCGTTGCCCATCTTGGTGCCTTTTGGTCTGTTTTAAATGATCATATGCATGGACTTGAAAGTGAAACTTTGTAAAAGCGCAAGACGAAAGATCTGGAACAGAGGCTCCGAAAAGTAGTTGTTGTGTTGGACTTCCTCTTCCCGCCTCTGATTGATCTTAGTTGGAGGGTATTCGTATATCTACTTCTCGTTCTCATTCGTTAGCCGTTTGCTTTTGTTTTCGGGTCACGCGGCTATGGATGCGACTCGCACTCGTCGGAGATGAAAAGAAGATCGGCATCGACTGCTTCAGCAGGTAGCGCTGGCGGTAACATCAAGGTGAGCCAATGCTCGGTTCATTCCACAGCGCACCACGGTCACTGACGAACTGTAGATGAAGGACGCAATCCCGATCCCGAATCAAGTCTTCGATATCGATCGTTCTGGAGGTTTTAGCTCTTCCTGAAAAAGTCAGATAATCTTCGGTTCAATCTTCTGAAATAGGCTCGGTTCTTTCTAGTTCATCATTCAACTTTTTTTGAGTTTCAACAAAAAAAAGCTCCAGTTCATTTCAAAGAAAGAGTGGAAGTATCTTCTTGATGTTCCACGGGACGTTCGCATTCCTCTTTGTGTTGTCGTCATCGTAGTTATTCAACATTCTGATAGATTTGCTAGATTTTGATTTTACATTTGAATACCTATACGAGAAGTTCTAGTGGTAGTGTGGTATATCGTTGACATTGTTTCCTAGTTGGTGAGAAAAAGAAAAGACTGGCGAAGGCTTGATCGAGAGTGGTGTCGTTCGTGAAGTGCTTGTACTATCTGGGTAAAGTTCATTTCGTGGCCGCGAGTAGCGTGTAGAAACGCGAAGCTTTCAAAACTTCAAGTTTTTCATTGTCATAGCATACTCAAAATCCTACATTTGAAAGTAATCTATTCGAGTGTTCACACACCGACACCTACCAACGACATTTGTCTAAAGTGTTATTTTGATTTGAAAAGTTCAGGGTTATTGGTTTTCGTAAGTTCAAGTTGTAAGGACTATACTGGTCGTCGTGAAAACACGAATCATTCTTATTGAGACTTTCAACGATTCATTCTCGAAAGCAAGATGAGCTGAAGCACACACTCGCTAGATGCGGAATCCACCGTGTCCGCGGTTCGGATTCATACTGTAACTCCGGTGTTGCGTCGGCGCGGTGGGAGTCTGGTTTTCTTTCCCGCTGCCGTTTTCGTCCAACAAGCGGTCGTAGCAGGACTTCACTTTTTTGAACATGTCACTCGCGTACTCCTGCTTATCGTGGTTCTGTGCCCGATCCGGGTGCCATTCCATCGCCTTACGCCTGTGTTGATTTTTGGGATAGATTGTTGCGACACAGTGATGCAAACTAACTTCTAGCCTCGTGCGCGCGCCGACGTGTGATGACAAAAAAAAGAAATCTGAAAGTAAACTAACTGTAACTACACTTCGACCAGGTCCAGGATCGTACCTGTACGCCTGTTTCAAGTCTTCTGCGGTTGGAATCTTCGATCCGTCCAGCCCGAGACAGCGAAGCGCGTCCTGCCGCTCGGCGCCCGACATCCGCTTGCTACTGCGAGAAGACGAGGATCCCGAGGCACTGCCAGAGGAGTGCCGTCGCTGCTCTTGCTGGTTGTTAAAATACTGCTCGCGGGCTTTCCGCGCCGCCTCCGCCTGCGCTTGTCGCTGCCGCTCGTACTCCTTTTGCTGTCGGAGTTTCTCGCGCAGGTCTTTTTCCTCCTGGTCGCGTCGGTCCGCGTAGCGCTGCTCCTCGCGCTCCCGCTCGCTCCTGCGGAACCAATCCGAATGGGGAAAAAAGCCGCCGCCCGCACTGCGGGCCGAGTCCATGTTGGAGCCGTCGCTGCGCCCGGAGTCCGGCGCGCGGGGCGGCATCTGATGTTGCGCGAACCTCGGGATGTGCTGGTTGTTTTCTTTGTCACTGCCGGAAGCAGCTGCTGGTGTGCGAGAACCCCCTCCGGGTAAGTGCCCGTGACCGTGTCCGGACCGGGTTCTTTGACTGCCGTCGCTGTATTCGACACGCACTCCTCGCGTTCGGCCCGCCGAAGCGGATCGGCGCGCGGCGTGTTCCTCGTGCATCTTTTGGTAGTACGAACTCCGCTGGTGGTAGTACTGGTCGTATTCAGTGCGGGGTTCTTGTTGTTGAGCGTGCGTAGTAGAACTACTCGAGGAAGACGAGGTGACATATTCACGTCCGGAGTGACGATACGATTGCTGGCTCGGGCCTTTGTGTGGTTTTGTTGAAATGATTTGTACGCTGGGCTCTAATCCTAAACTTGAAAGTAGACCACAAATTCTAGTAGTGCAAGATTCAAAAAAAAATGAGGCGAACATACCGGGTCGAGATGAGCTCGACGAGGACTCGTCTGGTCTCGAAGCACTCGGCGGCTGCGCATGCTGCTGCGACGGTGGTGCCGCTGTTGGTGGGCGCGCACTTTGTGGTCGATTCATCCGCACCCCCGCTTCTCGCGCCGCTGCGAACATCCTGTACGACGGAAGGGATACGAATTTGGAATCTTTCTGAACTGACATCACAAAACCAATGCACCTACACAGAAGCACAGAGTTGAAGTCACTTTGATTCTGAACATCGATCGTCTCTACCTTGCCGCAACTTCCCGTGGGTGCTCGCGTGGAGTTTGCATAGCCCGCGGGGTTTCTACGTTGTACGGCGGCGGCGAACTTCCTTCGTAGGAAGACGATGGCGTGTGCGGCGACGGCCCACCGGTTCCGGGCGTCGTCGACATGCGCGGGGTCGAGTTTTGGTATACGCTCGAACTCGCAGGTCGACTGGCATGCGGTTGCGGTTTATTGTAGGCGGAGGAAGACGAAGATGCTCCTGCGTCAGAAGACGACTGTTGAGCACTGCCTTGCTCGGGCGGAGCAGGAGGTGGCTTTGCACTCGACGACGCGGCCGTGGTTCCTGGATTCTTGTAGATCGGCGGCCTTGTGCTGCCGCGCGGAGGCAGCAGTCCACCAGCTGCGTGCTCGCCACTCGCTTGCTGCTGCTCCTCGACGATGTTAGAGGCGCGCGTGACGTTCACTTTGATCACTCGCTCTTTCGGTCGCTCTGGTTCTCTGTCATCGGGAGTCGCCGTGGTGCTTGGCGTGGCAGCACCACCGCGCCCTGCTGCGTCCTGACTCTCTGCCTCGGGAGCGCGCGACGTGTAGTACTCTCGGTGAAAGTAAAACTCCTTCCCGGCCGCGGCCGCTGCTGCGCTCTTGCTGCGGCGCCGCGAGTACGCAGGGGGCTCCTCGCTCGAGTTGTTTTGTGGTGGGGAATTCAAATCATCCGGCGAAGCTGGCGTCGCTCCACTGCCTCTTCCGCCGACTTGGTCCGCTGTTCGGGCTTTGCTGCTTTGCTCCGGCCTTGGTGGTCTGTCCGGGGACGCAATCGGCGAGCTTTTTCGTGGTCGTTCACTGTTTGCATTCGCCGGTGGCGGTTTGTAGCCCGAGAAAATCCCCGACGCGCTGTCTGCGGGATCATGGTTGGATTTCGATTCGGTAGAAGTAGTTCCGGGTCCAGATGAGCTGCTACTGCTGGAACCTTGGCCGGGAAAGTGCTGCCCAGGTCCCAGCTCCTGTTCTGCAGCCGCGCGCGTGCCAGCCTCGGAACTCGGAGCGGACCCATTGACGAAACGCCGGAACGCAAACATGCCAGCGCTCATCGGGCGTTTCGATTTTTGCGAATCTGCATTGGGATTTGGGTTCGCGGAAAGCGCCTCCGCGATGCGAATACCTGGAGAATCAGTATTAGATTGTTTATGTTTTTGTCGCAACCCATATCCTCATCTTGGAATATAGCAATTACGGATAGCAGGCCAGCAACTGCAACAGATGAAAGTGTGAGCATCAAAAGAAAAGGTACTCCTTGCCGAGAAGGGTCGCAATGGCACTGGATTAATCGGCGGCTTAACCGGTTGAGAACCATCCTTTTTTTCTGGTCCTGCTCCTGGCCGCGGTGGTTTACATTCACTTGGCTGTTGCGGGGGCCCGGAGTTAGAGGAAGTACTTCGCCGAGGAGTCGGAATACGTGGCAACGGCGGACTGCTGCCGGCATCGCGTTCTGAAAGAATGGGAATGGGCATTGGAGAAGGATTGCGATTGCAGAAGTAGATGCATGGAAGCTTTTTGCAGCTGAAACAGAATGAATCTATCACAACATCAAAGAATGCTCAGCCTGCAGCTGGTTTCATCGCTCAAAACATCATCGCTCTTCAATACGAATAGGAATACCAGAGCTCGCGTGCCTGCTGCTTCTCGCCCGCGGCGTGCTTGCGGTCTCTCCCTGCTGTCGACTTCTTCTGATCCGATCGATATCGTGCTGTTTCAGGATGTTCGGGTCAAATTTCGTTTTTCGCTCCTGTTCCAAGACCTCGTAGATGTTACTGCGATTGCTTCTCGCCGTGTAGGGAACGTCAAACGCAAAGTCCGCATCATCATCGTCCTCATCAATCAGCACCTCAGGAGAGACTGCGTTCTTCGACGGCGTGCTTCGCCGGGACAACGAGCTTGTTTTCGACTTTCCCGTGATGTTTTTTTCGTCGGGCGACGACTGGAGCTGCTTTATGTTGGAGGTCCTCAACTGCTGTAATCCAGGAACTTTTGGTGCTCGACGAGAATCTGATTGGTCAACATCTGTGCCGGCATTGCCGTTACTTCTCCCCGAGCGCTGCATCAAGTCGGCTCCGTCCCCCATCCTGCTGGTGGTGCCGCGAGAGCCCGGGCGCGAGCCGGCATTCGATGCACTTGAGGATGATCTCTTGTTCTGCTCTGACTGATCGGAAGCCATTTCAGCCGACGCCGCGAGCAGTGTTTTGCCCGTGCTGCTCATTTGCACCGAATTGCTTCCACCACCAACACTCTTGGACCGGGGTCGCGCGCAGGCGTGAATGTCATCCAAGTCTAGAATTCGATCGAACCGCGCCTGTAGTTGCGAGTGATTGCTGCTTAGCGAAGAAGAGCTTTTCGAGGTACTACTCTTCGCACCCGAACTTATTGCCGACGAAGCCGCGCTGGATGTTCCGAGCTTCAGCTTCTCCTCTGCAAATCGAATCCACGGCTCCAGCGTCGGCCAGGCGTCGAAAGGCCCGTCGCTACAGGCTTCCTGAATGGTCTTCACGCTGGATTCCAACCGCTTCCAAACAGACAACCGCACTTCCGCCAGCTGTAACCCAGCCGCCCGCGTCTTGACCCTCTCGAGCTTTTTCGGCTGCACGACCCACTTCCGGTTCAAATGCGCATTGGTTTGCAGTTCGGTGACCAGTTGAAGAACCTGTGTGATTTTCCGACCGTCGACGGCCGTAGATAGCGGGGTAAGTACCTGGTCCTGCAATCGGGAGATGCTGTCGGTATCTAAGTCGGTGTCGTCGGTGCAGATCATCATGATTTGAGAGATGATGCTTTTCTTCAGCTCCGTCCATTCCCCGTCGACTTCCCGCTTAGACAAGGCAACTTTTTTCGACAGCCTTTGTTGTGCAAGGGCGAAGTACGCTTCATCGTCGACAAGGCTGTCCTCGATGACCTTGTTGCCACGCTTCCCGCGCAACCAGGAGCGGAGGCAGCCGAGCTTCACCATGTTGAGTGCCTAGTGCAGCGATATGATGGCAATGTGACACTACATCTACACAATTCACTACGAATGTGTCTAAAGCTGTAGCCATTGAATGCACCTTGAGAATGCTAGTCTACTTAGCTAGCATGATTTACCGTTTTGGTTTTGGAACGCAGGCGAAGCCAGATTTGAGCACCTGCACCTCTTCAGTCTCTCGACGAATTCGAATAAACGCTGAATTTGCGCTGTCGCCTTCCGCTCTATTTTTGGTTGCACGTTTGAGGCACTCTGCGATGATGCTCTCGAAACACATCCACTTGATGACGTTCAATTTAGTCGTTTGTTGTGTTTGCGAATTACCGTGTGCAAAAAGAAGGAACGAAAACGAAAACAGGCTCGGCAGCCTCGACCCAGATCCGGAGCTGGCTGGAGAAAGGACCTTGCTGCGGTATTAAAGTGTTTTTCTTATTTAAAATCGAAACTGAGAGACGATCGAATTTACTTTCTGTGCAAGCTACTATCTGGTGTACAGTGCATTTGCATTTCATATTCTTGGATAAGCATATTGATACACCTCGGTCATCACCTGCGCATCGGAAGCGCGGGTAGCTTAGAATAACGATTTGGCTAGTATCACTGTATCACCTGGTTTTGTAGCTCTGTGCAAGAGCGTGCTAGAATCTGAATCTGAAATAGAAATGATTTCCTGTCTGATATTTGCTATGTGTTTGTTACAACTGGTTACCTGGTTACTTCTAGAGAACTTGTTTCTGGTCAAGAGGAATAGAGTGGTGACGGCAAGGTTTAGGAAAATCAGCGTATACTGTAGAGGCTAGCTGCGGTACAGCATCGAGTCACGCTAGCTTTGATTGGTGAAACTATCGGCAACGGCAGCTTCGGTTCTGTATACTTTCAACGGCTGTCAAGACTAAGTGTAACGGCAAACTGGTACATCAACGAAAATAGGTTTGTCTGATTTAGTCATAGGATACTGTATTTGAAACTTCATGGTAGATTTAGTTTTTGCGTCAGAAACGAATCGCCAGATTTGTTTTGTGTCACCTCCCCTTGTGACGAATTTTTCCTCACATTTTCTATTCCACACCCCAAATAGAAGAAAGTCGCTTACTTCTTCTTGGCCGGGGTCTTGGAGCGGCCACGCTTCATGCTCTTGGAGGCCGGAGCCTTGGCCGCCGGGTACTTGGCAGCCGCCTTCTTGAAGAGCTTGGCGTACACCTTGCCGAACTTCTCGGTGACCTTCTCCTTCAGGGCGGTAGCCTTTTCGCTCACGTACTCCGACAGCTTGTCACCATAGCCGCACTCCAGGAAGAACTGTGATAGATAGTAGTGATTTTGAAATTGTACTACATTTTCTTTTTCAGGAAAGTATGCCAGCGAACGGCAAAAAATTTTTCATTCATGCTTGCATGATCCAAACTCGTCGAGGTCTATGCACATGCTTAAAGCAGTAGCAAGCTCCATATATACGTGGAAGAGCACGAGAACGGCGCGTGCGACGGAGGCTGGGCATTTCAAGTACTGCACGCCGACGAAGTAGATGCAGGAGCCGAACACGCCGAAGACAACGTCGGTGTCGACGGTGTCCTTGGCGAGGATGGCAACGCCGTACTCCAGAAACCGGTGCCCGTTAACCGCAATGAAACCACCGAAGAACGGAGCCAGAGCGCTGTTCGGGATCAGGTTGACCTGGTGTGAGTTTTCATGGACGAAAGTTTTTTGTATGCGATTCTGATCGTGTCTAAAAGCTCCAGCATTTATTTTGCATCTGCTAAGTAAAGCGGACTATCTTGCCAAGCAGCATCTTCAACTGTAGTTAACGATATTCATCACACACTATACCGTCATGCTGAACCCGTGCCCGAGACTGTTTCCGCGGATGACGGAGTAGGCCACTCGGTGCAGCACGCAGGGGTACTTGTGGAATCGCTCCGGAACCATGTGTGCCAGGAAAAACCCTGCGTAGAGCATGGAGCCCGCCAGGGTCCACAGGTAGGTGTCGCAACTTTCGAAGGCTCGGTTCGGGAGTTGACCCAACACCAGGGGGAGCACGAATCCGTAACTACCAAATGCCCGGATCAGGGAGAGCACAAACGAGTGTGCGAACGTGAACTGGGTTGTGGTGTTTTTTTGTAAGTTATCATGATCATCTAAATAAAGCGTTCATGAAGCGGATCAAGCTGTCTCATCCACCGTGCTGGTGCGTGTTGCAGGAAAGATAGGTGTGGAACTAAAAGAAACACAGGAAAACACAGAACGAAAAAAATCTTACCATCTTCTTGTTTGTCATCAGCTCGACGGTAATTGCTGAGCAGTACAGGAAAAGCACAGCCTCCTTGTACAGCATACTTGGGTACTCCATGGAGATGAGCTGTTTTTGTTGATTTTTCAAATTTGTAAAAAACCTTCTTCATTATCATCGGGCACCACCTCCACCAAGAGATGCTGTTGCTGATTCTGCATAAGAATAAGTGCCATCTTCATGCTTTTTTCTTTGAGAAAGTTCGAAAATCAAGCAATAAGTACCTGTGTGACCGGGTGGACCGAGAGGTCCGACATCGACATCGGAATGGACAGCATCTTTGCGTGATTTTTCCCCGAGCTATCCCAATTCTCGAGAAGCCCAACGAAAAAAATCTACGAGTGAGAAGGTACAAGCAAGGTGGAGAACGAGAATCAAAATTGAAAGTCAAAGTTTTTCGGTATTTTTGGTTCTTCAGGAGACGGAGTCTGAGACGAGATGACGTCAACCAAACAACTTTGACGACCCAAAAATACGGCGGAGTTTTACGTCGACGAGCAATCTCTATACGAGTAAAGGGGTTGATGATGATGTTCTTGGTGCATGTCAAACTACGGTTCATTCATTCTTGTTTCTCTCATTTTGAACCCCACGACTCTCTCTGGATGTGTGTGACATTGAAAGCGTAAGGGCATACCGGCACGAGATGCTATTAATTTCAACAGAAACAGTGGCGCAGCAGCAGCTGTTAGTGTTACGCGAGCTATTCTGAAAGTGAAAATGTTCGACGTATCTCTTTGTTCTGTGCATGTTTCGACGAAACTTTCGGTGTTGACCTTTCGTACGAATTTGAGTACTTTCAAAATCGATATTTGACCATGTCACGTCGAGGTCTAGGACGAAGACGAACGCGACATAGCCAATGAAAAAATAAAAACTCAACGACGACCCTCCTATGTCTCAAAACGAAAACCCTGCAGTTTCGGAGTGTGTTCGTGCAGCATCTGCATCAGTACTTTTCCACTCGTCCCGTCTTTGTACTACTTCGCGATGAAGTTGAAGCTGAAGCAAATGGACTTGTGCTGGCAGCGCGTCCGTGCAAAAAGTAGAATCCCGCTTATTTCAAACATCCACAGCTCCACCTCTCCGATCTAGGGTCATGTAGGAGGTCGTGTCTTCGAAACTCTTGTCGTTTATGAACCACGGGTCCCGGTTGAAGTTGATCTTGTAGCGGATTCCCACGCTCCATTTTTCGATGAGTCGTCGCGTGACGTAGACGGTGCAGAGCAGAAACACCAGCTTCAAGCCAAAGACGATGCTGGACCCAATCAACGCCTTGGGGCACGCGTTGTTCAGGGCCAGTGTGCGAATCGTCGGTGACGCCTCGCTGTCGCCCTCGCCGCCCTCGGGGCACTTGAGCAGGGCTCCGAGGTCGCTTCCGTAGATGCAAAGCAACGCAATGACCTTGAAGTACACGAACGTGAGCCAAACGGACAGACGCTCGGCGTTCGCGTCAAACACGCCCATCTTCCCGTGGGAGAACCCGATCATGAGTCCGAGCAGACCCAGCGACGCAGCCGCGATCCGTCCGTAGACACTGTATCCGCCGGCGACCGGACGCATGTCGTCCGTAATGAAGCTCAGAAATGCGATGAAAGAAAAGATCAGGTCGAGGAACACGAAATACAGGACGCCGCGCCGCAGGCTGAAACAAATGCAACACTTCCCGAGCTCCGCCTCGTCCGTCTCCTTGTAATGGGGCGCCATCTTGTCTCTGGGACTGGTTTTCCCTGGTTTTTGCTAAACCTGCCAATCTCGTCGTGGCTAAAAGTACCAATGCATCCTCATATTTTTAGTTCGTTATTGTTTCGCTACAAAAGCGGCGAGGATCAGTCCCGCCCTATTTTCTCTTTCCGTGAGGATTGGATAAGATTGACATCGATGCATGATCTCGTCGTCCGAGACGAAATCATAGTAGTGGATTCTCATCTGTACCATTTGCGCTGCACTCACCTTCATCTCGTTTCTCTCAACACGATCTACGTTGCTCGACGTCTTTTTCTTTGCTGCATCGCTGTGCTTTCTATTGGTTCGTCTCGTGGTTGCTGAACCAACGCCAACTTTGCTGCTTCAGTGCCCATTCAAGATCCCCACTCGCTCTCTAGATTAGACCAGAGACACATGATGAACAAGCCACAGGTGGCGAAGGACGGATGATGCCTCATCTTCATCAAGCATGCCTTTCTCGTTTTTCCCGTAGGATCGTAAAACGAAAGGCCGTAATGCTGGAGCACAAATCAAACACACATAGAAATGCGTCCCGTGTTGCAGCCGATGGCTAGGGAAGTAAACGCAACTACAATTCCTCTCCGTGACCACTAACACCGCCGATCCCACCGGCTCGTCGCTGTGCGCGCAATTCTTCTTCGTACGCGTGCTCTTGGCGGTACTGTTCTTTCTGCTCTTCTGTCGGAGGGTAGATTCCCTTGGATCGGCAGGATTCCGGGACCATCAGAGGGTTGGGGCATTTCGCGAAGATCTTCGTGGTCGACATGTCAATGTGCAGATTGTTCATGCACCGCATGGTCGTGTAGCAGAAGATGCGCTCATTTCGTGTGCACTGTTTGCACGCGTCCCACTCGGCTGAGATTGGATCCGCTGCCACGAGAAATGGTGCCGGAGCGTATACTTTGAAAAAGACCTCTGCGAATGGTACTGCGGAATAAAACCAAGCGAGAAGATGAGCCGAAAAAATCGCCGGGCTCGTCCTTCTTGGACGCCGTGCCTCCTTGGGGCTCGTTTGCATTTGGAGCGAAATTTTTCAGTTGAAGGTAGCGGTTTTTTCTTGCTTCTTTACGATATTCTTCACGTTCTTCTCGCCTGCACTTGAGATGAGATCGGAACAATCCTACAAATTGACGAGCAATGAAACTCAAAAGTCAAAACAGTAGCCGGCCAATCAATATGAACACGCGGCTTTAATTCATCCAGATCCAGGATTCTCGTTTCAGCTTTTGATCTCCAGCAAGATCGTCCAAGACAGAAAAAACGCCGAAGTGCAACTTTTTCCTTGTAGACCGGAACGCCACGACAAAATGAAAACGAAGAAGATGGAGCAGGCATACAGCGTTGATCATCGTCGAGTGTAAGATCATGGGAATTTCCAACTTCATCAGAACCCACCGAACACTTCCGGCTTCGTCGAAATTTCACCACTTAGAAGCACCATAGATGCAAGCGGCCTCGCGGCGACATCTTCGCTGCGCATGTAATTTCAATAGAGGCACCGGAAATACTTCTTGTGTTCCTATCACAACCAAAAAAAGTCCTGTGAAATGCGTCAGACTCAGTCGCGCCTGCGCTTCGCGACTTGCTTGAAAAATTGTTCCATTAAATGGAACAATTTTTCACCTTTTCCTGTATACGTACCTGATGATAATTTGTTCGGAACCTGTTTCCGGGTGTATCCTTACCTGTATCTACTTGCATGTCCGTTGCATACCTGCACCACCGAAGTACAACAACCACCATACGACCGAAGAGTGGTTGTTTCGTCTGTCGTTTCATCTACTCGATGCGGTTGTACCCAACACCGATCGCGTTTGGCGGTTCGTAGTAGCTGTGGGCGTCCACCGGGGATGAATGGGGTCGCAGTTCGAACGCCGTCGTCCGTCCATACTGCACATTTGGCCCAAAACCAAAGTAGCCGGCGATCTTCGGGCCGTACTTGGCGAGACCGACGAGACTGGAGATGATCACAAATCCCACGAACAGCACCCACGAGAGACGGGAGAAAAACGAGTACTGCTGCACCAGCGCTCCCGTGCTGGCGCCAAACATGGAATCGCCGGCTGTGGACACCGACGGGTCGCCGGTGTAGTCGCCTGTACCTTCGCTGTCCGCGTCGGAGAGCGAGGTTTTTGTGTACGCGAATTTTTCGTCGGTCTGCCCGTCGCGCGCGAGCAAGACAAACTCGAAGTGCTCGCCGCGGGTGGGGGCGTAGTGCGCGGTGACGGTGGCCGTGATTTTTTCCTCGTCACCGTTGTCGCCCTGTATTTTTGTCTTGGTAAGCTCGTCCTGTCTGAACATCTTGCGCTGCACGCCCGCGAGTTTCCCCAGCATGTTGTACACCCCGCAGGGGGTTGCATGGAACAGATCGAAGACCTGCGCTTTGTCTGAAACGGGAATGATGAACAGCTCATACCTGATGGATAAAACAAGAGGAAGATTCAACGCAGTTTGAACTCGCTCCGCTCAATGCTAAGCTGTGAAATTATTCCATTCAATTTCAAGTAGCACCAGTTTCAGTTCTTCGAGAGCAGCAAAAACTTCTGAAAAGAAACAAAGAAAGTAGTACCAGACGTCGTCTCCCACTAGATTCGCGAAGGCTTCCGTGTCCGCTTCTTTGCTTTGGTAGTGTCTTTTTCGCGGCGACGTCCACGAAAGGGTGTACGTTCCGTGCCGCCAGCCCTTCGTTGGCGTCTCCAACTTGCCGGGCCTGTACTCCCAGCTGTTGTCGAAACTCGTGGCGCGCAACAGGAACCGCCCGTGGCACTCCTTTCCCTCGCAGGCAACGGTAATGGGCGTGTCTGAGTCGCCGGGCACCTCGTGGATCGGAGGTCTGGCGGGTTTCAGCTTCCCAATGCAGGGCTCGTAGTGGACTAGGATTTTCTTCTCCAGCTCCGCGATGGTGACGTGGTTACTCAGGATGTAACTCTCGGGAAAGCCCTCGCGCACGATACCGATTTGGCTCGGGCCGTTCACGCGGAGAGGGGCGTTTTTGCGAGTCGTCCCGCCCCGAATGGAAACGCGAACTGGTGTCGGACGGCTCGTTTCCACCGCGATTCGGTAGATGCAATGCTTGCCCGTCAGCTGCTTGCCGTTGCTAGTCGTGGGTAGGCGACTGCAGTTGAAAAGTTTTTTTCCGGATCGGGAGATCGATCTGAAGGATCTAAAGAACAAGAAACACGGGTGTTTTCTATTCTACTCACTGCAGAAGCACAGGACAGCCCGAATGACAGCCATGTGTAGTTGTATGAATGTTACTATCTAGAAAAAAGTTACCTGTTGTCCACAAACGCGACGAGTTGATTCCTGGAGTTCAATATCCAGGAGAAAACACCCATCCCCATCCATTTTTTGCATGACAAATAGTGGATTTTATGCAGGTTTTGCATGACAAATTGGATGGGGATGGGTGTTTTTTCGTGGGTATTCAACTTCCCCTCGGTGTCGTGGTGTTCCGCCGAGGGTAGCGGCGCACTCTCGTGGGTGTCCTGGCTTAAGCAGTTCTGTACCCACAGCCTGTTTCGTGTGTTGTACAAGTCATTCTTCTCGTCATACGGCAACTTCGCTATTATCGTCAACAACGGACTAGCCCTGCGACTGTCAAACGCGAAGTAGGCCGGTTGCTGGCTGCGCACCACCGCGATCTGAGCCTCGCCGCCATCCAGCAACAGGCCAAAATCGGAATCCGAGGTTGCAACCAGGGATGCGTGCACCAGAATCCCGTGCGAGTCGTCGCCTTTTTGCGTCACCCAGGCGTACACGACTCGGGGGTAGAAGCCGTAGTTCTTAGCTTTCTCCGGGTCTTTGAGAGAGAGCTCAATCAAGTCCACCTGCTGTGCGGCGTCGGCACTCTTGTCACCAGTGGTAGCTGAGGAAGAGGAAGATCCACTTCCGTCGGCAGAGCTTGTCGCGACCGCGTTTGCTTTCCAAACCCTCTCGGCTCCATCATCTGGACTCATGCCTGCGGAGACCTCCATGCCGATGCAGCTGGGGCGGCACTGGAGCCGCAGCGTTTGCTTTGTGACGGCGGAGTTCACGAAGAGAGAGAATCTTCTTGTCTTCCCAGGGAACTGCATGTAGGCCGGCACGTCGGTCGGTAAGGTTTCGAACCTAGGCCGGTCTCTGCCGTCTTCAAAAGCGGTGACCGAGTAATCCGACGCCATCACGCCGTGGATCCGTCTCACCAGAAACTTCATCTCCTCAGAGCAGCCCGCGGGTCCCGGTTTCAAGATGTAGTACTCGAGCAACTGATTTTTGCTTGCCGCGATATTGGCAGTGACCGCGTCACCGCCAGAAGCGCCGGCGTTGTTCGTGTCTTCTTGTTCAGTTGTTTTTGTGTGGCTCGCGTTGTCGTGTGCTCCTTCTGTCCTTGATGGGGCGGTGCCATCATCGATCCTCCCGCGTGGCACATTATACCAAACCTGAAACAGGAGCAGGACGAAGTAGGGTGGCATCGCATTCCGACTGAAATTGTAGAGTATCGATGCACCAGTTCCCCTTCCCAGCTGCTCTACATGACACTGCTGCGATGATATGAAAACCCAGAAAAATATGTAGCTCATCTTACCTCTGTTCTGTCCGTTGGGTTGTACGAGCCGGGTTTCTTGCGAAACACGAGTAGGTCTCCGGAGAACGGTGTGATGCGCACCTCGGTGGCCTCACAATCCTGGGGCGAGTAGACGAAGCGCTGCTCCTCGAACCCGCGGCCAACTGCCGTGGAGCCGATGAAGGGAATGCCGTTGGTCAAGCGACTCAGCTTTGCCTTTTTGTAGGTGTCGTTCTCGGTGTAGATCGTCGGGAACAGGGCTGCGTTGGCTTTTGCCGCTGCCTTGGGCGAAGACGCGGCGGATCCGGGACTGTTTTTTGTCTCTAGTGAAGAGTCTCTGGAACTACTACCAGAAGTAGTGCCGGAGCTGCCCCCCGAAGACGGCGCTGTGGGCGTGCCAAATGCCAGGTCCACCTCAAACATGCAGATGGACTCGGCCTCGTAGTTCGGGGCGCGGCGGACCTCGATACGGACGGTCTCTCCACTGTTCAACCCGGTTAACGCGATCTGTTTGCCGTTGTATTCGCGCTCCTTGACGGTGGTGACCAGATGACAGTCCATGAAGGGGGTTATGCGCAACAACGCGTTCGACTCTGCGGCGTTGAAGTAAAAGACTTCCAACTCGTGCGCACGCTTAATCAGCATGCCAACAGACGGGCTGTTGGGAGTGATCACGGTTCCCCGCGGTCCGTTGGTAGGATGGTGTTTATTCCCGGTGCTTGAAGTGGCTCCCTGCGATGAGGAGGAGGAGCTACTTGACGATGAGCTTCCGCTGCCCTGTTCCGTGGAGAAACTTACCTGAAAGGTCGTGTTGCTGAAGGCATACACTGCACAGAAAATTGCACAGTCGGAATCAGCACCACCGGAGTTGTCTGAAGCGCTAGCACGCCTGCTTAGCATGCCTGACGTGGTACCCGCCATAGCAGGAGTCATCCTCCAGTCCCACCATGCCGACTTAGGACGAGGATCAAGAGCGGAGGAGACTACGAGTCCATTTGCATCTTCACCACCACCCAAAATTCGTGGCGATGCGCTGCCCCCGGTGAGCTTTTTGCTGCATTCTGTGAACGGAATACGTATCATCTCAGTCCCACTTGCTTTGTAACTGGCGAACTTTTTGTGTCCGCCGCCCCGCCTTAAGTGCTTCAGATCCGCGAACTCACTGGGCGGATTCTTTGCCGTTTCCAAGTCACTCACTACACAGTACAAGTCCGGGTCGCCCTTCTGCGGCACGATCGTGATTCGGCCAACGGTACTACTTGCTGCTGCGCTATTCTCTGCCATGAAGTGCGTGTAGTAGAATTGCCGGAGTCCTTTCTGTAAACTGCCCTCGAGCTGGGAATCGGGGAGAATTTCCGTGGGTTTCCCGTCCGGCGTGGTCGCGGACAACGCGTACCTGGTGTCTTTGCTGTACCCGTAGACAATGATGTAGACCGTGCAGGGATTGCCGTTTTTGAACTTCTCCGCGCACTTGTTCTGGTCCGAGAATCCGGTGATGAAGATCGCGTCGGACCCGAACCGCGAGGACCCGAACGTGTGGTGCGATTTCGACACCGATTTGGTGAACCCCGCATACAGATCCGCGTCCCCGGAAAACACCACCAGGCTGAGCACAATGTGTCTCCGGTGCTTCGCCCCGGCGGCCGGCGGCCCAATCTTCAGCGCGTACCGGACGGTGTGGTCCTTTTGGAGACTCCCGCGGACGGGCGGCTGGTCGGGCAGTAACTCGTTCAGCGCCATCTCTTTGAAGGACCGGATCTGCAGTTGAAACCGGTAACCCCGGTTCGTCTTTGTTGTTCCGCTGTCACTTGTTTCTGTGTTCGCGGGGGGAAAGACGCCGACGACATAGTACATCTCGCCACTCTTGTTGTATTTTTCGTCCTCGGGCTTTATCGCCAATCCGCCGGAAAACAGGTCGACGGAGTCTTCAGTTGTTGTACCAGAAGTGGATTTTGTGGTTCTCCACGGGCTGGAGGTCAGATCCGGGCGCTTGTGCTTGCCCTCTGTCACGGTTGAGCCGGTGGATGACGCGCTCTCCTTCAACGCTGTAAAATCCGCCACGGGCTCGATGGCCATGGGCAATGGCGGCTCCGTGGTGACGGCGACGCTGTCGCTTTTCGCGCCGTCCAACACAAACGCGAAGTACTCCGGCGCGCCGTCCCGCACAAACCCCGGCTTCTGCTCCCCGACGCTGACCAGCGGCACGTCCGCCCACGAAAAGGCCCTGCTCTCGGAGTCGCCAGAACTGGCAGATGAAGAAGATGTTGCTTTTCTGCGCACCGCCACCCGGAACTGTGCGTGTTCGCGGCCTTTGGCTTTCACACGCAAGCGATACTGCAGCTTGTTCACGTCGGTCGGTGGTGTTGTTTCGAAATTTGCGTCGGTTCGCTCTACAAGCACCTTCTCCGGCTTTTTCGCGGAAGTTGTAGACGAAGAGGCTGAAGATTCGCTGTCTTCGTTCTCGTCCTCGTCGATCGCATCTAGACTTGCGGTGTCCAGTTCCGAAATCTTCATCTCGGCGTTACCGTACAGCGGTACCAGCTCGAATTGGAGGGTGCGATCCGAGCTTTCCGCCAGCTCCTCTTTCGTGATTTCTAGGCTGAGTTTCACGTCGGCGCCGCCCACGTCCACATGGCCCCAAAACGGTTCCTGCAGCGTCAGCGGGTGCCATTCGCTCCCGCTTGCGGAAAGCGTCATCGTGAAGTCGACCGACGGGCTTTGCGTGTCTTTGCTGCTCACCAGGACCGCGTACCAGCACTGCGGGCAGGGGTTGCGCAGCAGCCCGTGTCTCGTCAAGCTGCCCGCGCCACTGTCATCGTCACGGCGGATCGTGGTCGCGCAGAGCGCCAAGCTGACATTTCGCCCGGTCGGGGTCAACTCCTCGCCGGAGTAGTACTTTGCGTATTCGGGGTTGCTGATTGCTCCAGCGGAGCTTGGTGTCTCGGCCAATTGGTGCAAACGCGGCGGCGTTGTTTTTGTGGTATCTTCATCTGCCTCCTCGCTCTCGCCACTCCCAAACTGCCTATCCGGGTTGTGTTCCTTCGCCAAAGGGCTTCGCTCAGCGCAGTTGTGCGGGTCGGGACCGCACTTTGTGACGCACACGTCCACTTGCTTCGTCGTGGTGACTTGGAAATCCAAGTGGCTCCGCTCCAGGGCGTTGAAGAAGAGCAAGTGACCCGTGTGCTGCTTCTTGACGCTGAGCCGTTGCTGGAAACCGAAGTACAGCTCGCCCCACAAGGGCTGCGGCCCGAGCGCGACGTCGAGTTTGCCCAGCTCGCTGCCCTCCTCCACGTGTGGGTCAAGGATCACCATCAGGGAGTACACCGCCGTTTCCGCGCCGTAAACACCCACGGTGAAGTTGCCCGTCGCCGGGATGTTGGCTTGCTTCCGCTTCGGGTCGTTGCTGACGATGAACAAGCTCTCCCCGCCCGGGTGGTGCTCCTCCCACAGTGCGTGACCCGGCAGCGGACGCGCGTCTACCCCCGGCTCGCACATCAGCCCGGGGTCGCCGGACACCGGCGTGACGTACAGCCCGATGTCCACCTTCGGCTGCGTGACCTCAAACGTGTAGTAGTCCGTCTGCCTCCGCTGCACCAGCGCCCAAACCGGGGCGTGCGGAATGAGTTTCACGGGGGTGCCGTCGTTCAGTTTCGCGGTGAGAACGAAGGGCACTGGCGCGGTCTTTTGCCGTTTCAACACGGAGATGTACAGCCGCTCCAGTGTGTTCACGAGCGACACCTTGACGACCTCGCCGCCGAACCACCCGTGCTGGGCACGGAAGCTGCCCCGGGCCTTGGTGGAGGCGGTCTCCTGGTCGTTGACGAGTAATTTCAGCCCCCCGTGCTGCACCGCGATCGCGTCGCGCGGAAAGACGCTCAGCGTCAGTTGCGACGAGGCGGAGGTGCCTTTTGGCTTGTTCCAGAGGAAGTTTTGGCTCACGCCCAGGTACGCGACGCCGGTTTTAGTGCCTTGCAGCTCGTCGGCGAACGTCTGCACAGTGACGGAGAGATGGTATTTGCAGGCGGGTGAGGATTTGGAGGCGGCTGAAAGACTTCTACGTTTGTCGTCGCCGCTTTCTTGAAGAGGGACGCGCACGGCAGGAGCTGCCATGAAGTCTTCTTCTGTCTCTCTTGAAGAAAAGAAGTAGTCCATGAGGCCTCGTCTTCTCCTGCCGCCCGGGCGACGCTTGTCCTCTGTAGCCTTGGAAGATACCGACGTCGTTGTTCGTTTTCTGGTCGAGCCCCTGGCACCAGCACCGCTGCTGAACGCGGCAAAAATGCCGCGGCACTGCACATGAATGAAGTACGTGTCGTAATCATTTTCCACCGTGAGCGCTTGCGGGAGTCGCAGCACATCCTGTCCGTAGTCCACGGCCCGCTGCACAAACTTGCAGGCGCCCTTCCCAGTGTTCGCACCGTATAAACTCACATCCGGGTCCGCCAGCGGCGAGAGTGGTGTGAGGATAACAGACAAGTTTTTGTCGCGCAACGCCTTGAAGCTGAAGCTTTTGGCCCCGGTAGCCTCGGTCGTGAACTTTGTGGACGACACATCCACCGGTGACATACGCTGGCCACTCCCGTCCAACGCCTCGCACCAATTTTTTGTTTTTGTTGCACTGCCGCTTGTTCGGCGTGGAGGTACGGTCGCGAACGCGACATTCTTTGTAGTGGGCGGAGTGGCAATAGGAATAGCGAAGGCGGCGAGGACAAAGAGGGAAATTGTAACACCACACTGGTGCAGGAGTGCGCGCGCTGCAAGTAGCGGAAGCGGCGTCGGCTTCCGCACTGTGAGCATTTTAGTCGCAGTCCGTCGCGATGCACTTCCACTTCGTGGTCATCTGCATGTACTGCTACATGTGGTAAAGGTAGAGCCGCGCACCTGTGTAGCATAGAGCCACACGTTCGGTGAGGGTGACCTTGGTCTGGTACATATTGCAATAGGCAAAGGCACTGGCTGGATCTGCATGCTGGTTGTAAATCCCAACTCTACTTTGCACTTCACGATGTCGTGACAATGAGGCTAAGTGGTTCTAATGTTGGGTATATCCTTGCAATTTTTTCCAATTCAGATTTCCTACATGAATGCAACGATAACCATTGCCTCAATGTCAATATTATGACAGACATCAGATCAACTTTTGAGTCAACAGAATACCACTGCGTATCTTTGTTACGTTAGGGCAATACCATTAGAGCAAAGACCACGTGCACACATGTCACTCCGTCGCAATTGCGAGCACAATACCGATGTGAGAAGGACAAGGAGTTTGACGTATGTGCAATACAAGTAAGAGGCGAAGACCGAGACAGAACGGGGTTGGGCTGCTATGGATCAAAAAGGAAATGTTGGAATTTCGATATGTGAGCCAAAAATCGAAACTTCTTGTGAAGAAGATCGCACATATAAACTCAAAAAAGGACAATCACGATCTAGATCACGATCGATCATGGTATTTCTGCCCTGAGGGCAGGAGGGGGAACCCACGTGCACGGGGTGGATTTGCAGCGTTGATAAATCAGTGTCCACCTTCTGGTTTTCGGTAGTTTATTGCGAAAACTGAAAAAGAGAACACAAAGTCAGGCCGTTTTTTGAGAGTTTCTTCCTTTTTCTAGAGGCACAGTCAATGCGTATGCGAAATATGAGTTTTTTTTTCTATGTTGTTCTCGAATTCGGATGCTTGTGCTTGTTAACTCACGCTCATGGACGCTTCCTTCTGGAAATAGGTACATTAACTACTTCTGTAGTATCTGTGCCATTTTCTGTGTCTAATTCCCCGGAAGTTGCGGCACATCCGGTGTGGGGCTCTGCGCTCCCACAAGACGATACACTTCTTTCCGTCGCTGCATACCGATTGGAATACCGGCGCGCGCCTCTGAAATTTCGGACAGATCAAGCTCCAGCTCAATTTTCCCGGGCTTCTCGTCGAGCTCGGCAAGGATCTCCCCCCATGGTGATACCACAATTGAGTGGCCGTACGCCTGGTATCCCTGACCGGTTGTATTTCGTGCCGGGCTGCAGGCCAAAACGAAGCATTGCGTGTCGATTGCGCGCGCTCGCATACAGAGGCTCCAGTGCTTCGGCCCAGTCGTAGTATTGAAGGCCGCTGGGAAGCACAGAATGTGCGCCCCATGTTCCGCGCGCATCAAAAGGGACAGCTCCGGGAAACGGATGTCGTAGCATATACCGACGCCGAAGCGGATCTTGTCAGACCGGATACGCTCAACACCCATCATATCTTTCGGGCCTGGAGCTGCCGCGACGATGCGATCAAAGATCGACACTCTGTCACCTGCTGTGAGAGTTTCGGACTCTTTGAAAGTAATCTTCCCCGGAATGTCGATATCGAAAAGGTGCACTTTGCGGTGTTTGCAGATGATTCTGTTGTTGCACACAGTCACGGAGGTATTGTAAATGCGCCCGCGCTTGTCGATTTCCGGAATAGAGCCGGCCATCAGTGTAATGGAACCTTCCGATGCGAATGTTCTGCAAACAGAGGCCAACTCGTGCAGGCTCCTCGTTGCCTCGGTGATTTCCTCGCCAACCTCGGGAATCGGCTCGCAAAAGTTTGGGAACGCGTCTGCCGCATAGGGACCATTCCAGATTTCGGGCAGCATGATGAGAACTTCCTGCGCTTTTTCTACCAGTCTCTTCTGAACCACGACTTCACGAACCTCCTTCAAGGCATTCCGCACGTTAACCGCCTTGTAATCTGCCCCGGTGGACTCAACGGGCAACTGGAGAAGCACGACGGAAAGCTTTCCAGTTAATTTCCGGGGCAAGACTTTTTCCACTTTGTCCGTTCTCTTATCCGAGGTCGAATGTTCAGTCTTTGAGGAGCCTTCCGCATTCTTCTCATTGGGCCGCGGTTTCTTACTACCGTCTTCACCGCGTCGTTCCCCGCCGGCGGCGGAAGACGCAGAACGCTTCATGAGTTTAATCGACGATGAGAAGCCAGAAATTATCCACGGAATGGGAGTGTCGTCTGGCTTCACAAAGCCGGGAGTTGCACGTCGAAAAAGACCAGCCCGCTGTTCGAGCAAGGTGAACTGCGGCCGCTCAGAGAAAGAACGAAGACCACGACAACGGGCAACACTTTGGGAAAACAATGAATGCGTCTTTGTAGTCATGAAGTGTCGAGATCGGGCAGAGGACGTGCGACTGACTGCGAGAGAGAGATCCTTTATTAAATTGAAACAAAAATTTTAGATCCAAATGAAATGCGTACTTCTAACGTCGGACTTCTAGTACGGAAAAAATGAGCCGAACGCTTTACTTTTGGATGTATGTTGTGGAAGTCGAAAGTGCCCCTCGGAGGAACATAATAAACCTTGCGATAGCTGCGACTGTTCCAAAGATGGAGGACCGATTCGATATAGAACATATTGAGCCATCTTCTTCATCTGTTGCGGCCAGTTGGGGCCTCGGCGCCTTGATGGGGCCGTCGCGAGACAGTTTCTTCGTGTTCCTCATCATCGTGCCACAACGAACGGGATTCGTGTGCTGTTAGAGACGGGATTAGTGTAGAAGTTGATCTTCCAGGTTTGGTTTCGCTTTCCTTTCATTTATCTATGTGAAGCAGAGAAAAAAATCTTATTGGGAATGGGATGGGCATGGGGATCTAGAAAACGGGGCAAGTGGAACGGGGTCATAATAAGCAGATAAACGAAGCAGTGGCGCAACGACTCTCTAAGCTTTTTTTCCTTTTCCTTTCAATGATGACGGGGCTGGTACAGCTCCTCTGCCGTTGATGGTGTCCCTCTGTGGCGCATCACCTACAACTGCTCCAACCGCTCCGGCCTTCTTCTGCATCATTTTCTGCTCTAATGCGTAGCTTTTGAGAAACGCGTCCACCCGAAGATCGGATTCTTCCACGAGTTCCTGCACGAACTCGGCCCTCGTGCGCTCCTGCTCCGCGATTGCATCCCCGTGACGTGCGGTGAAAAACGCCGACCGCCGACGGCCGAATTTTTCCACCTCTTCCGGGGTTAGTGACGCCGCTGCCGAGGACGCGCGACCGCTCACGGGAACGGATGTTGATGTAGTTCCTGCTGCTGGGAGGTTGGCATTTCCACTTGTCGTTCCAGACTGGGACAACTGTGGTGTCGACGACTTCTGAGGCTCCACCACCGCTACGGATTTCTGGGGCTGCTTCGTACCAGTGCTGACGCTGATTGCAGGGGTGCTACTAAAACGAGTTTGTTGATCCGCCTGTGCGGGGGTAGCATTTTCGTACACTTCCGCTATGGAATACTGGGTATCCGCTTTTCTCGCTGCTGCCATTTGTTGTTGCTGGACTTGCTGCACAGAGTCGCTGGATCGGGTACCACTTGCGGCGTTTGCGTTAGCAGCTGCAGATGTAGTTGCGCCGGTTGAAGAAGTCTTCGGAGCTGGTTCTGGCGATTGCACCGATCCTTGCTTCGTCGTGTTATCTTGTGCTTCACCAGCAGGTGGAGCTGCATTCTGCACAGTTCCCGCACTCCCACGAGCGTTGTTCGCCGCATTCCCCTGTTTATTGTCTTTGTTCGCTGCACCGGATGTGGACGAGTTGTTGTCGCGCGCGACGTTATTTGCGTTTGCGCCCGTGGGCGCAGCTGCGACCCCAAAGGACTGCCGGGCTTGGTCGATCAGGTTCTGGATGGGCTTGTCACCCTCGGGGTTTTCCTGAAGGTACTCCCTCTCCGACACGGCGCGCAGGCGGGTGGGGTACAGCTTCAAGTTTTGGCCCTTGGGGCGGATTTGCACCTTGTGCTTGCCCTCGGCATCCAGCAGGGTGAGGATGACCGCCAGCTTTCCGTCAAAATGCGGCAACTTCTCGAGGTTCTGCGTCCGCACGTGGTCGCCGATTTGGAAGGTCGCGGTCGGGGTCGAGTTGCCGGACCCCTTGTTGCTCCCACGACTGTCGCGGTCATCGCCGGAGGACCGCTTATTTTGCTTGTTCCCCGGAGCCCCACCCTTGTTCCCCTTGGCAGGTGCTGCGTCTCCCTCGGGCTTGGGAGCCTTCTTCTTGTCATCGTCGCCGAAAATGAAGCTGAACATGACGAGTTTGACTTACGACTAATGCTCACAACCAGGTTTGAAACCGATGGACTCGTCGCGGAAGTGGAACGGTGGTAATTACAGGCCCTCGAAGGTCAAGGTGTTCATCGTAGAAATAGAAAAGAAAATAAACAAATTAGCAGTAAATGCAGCAGGGGAATTATGGTTATGCCAAGGACAAAATCTTGGGTTTGGCTTTGGGGTGGAAAAATATCCTGTGCAACATTCGTTCATTGCCGAGAAAAATCAGAATGCGGGCCTCATCGCAAGAACGAAACCTTGAAGACATGGGGGGAACGACAACGACTCCAATGAATTGCTGTTGCACGACATTACGAATGGAAACTTAGACGAAAATGAAAGAGGAGCACGATACCGATTTATGATGTGGTTGTTCATCTTGACAGACTGCCCGGAGCGACAAAGACCGAATTTCATGCAGCAATGAACCGAAGTAACTTTTTGTTTTTATCTACTCGTGCTCTGCCATCGCTACTCCTCAGGGGGCAAAAATCTATCACAAAAACTACATGTCGAACAACCTGGAAACCTCATAGCGATCAGACACTTTGTTCGTCGTCCTGCTGCACACAGACAACGCCTTTTTCGTACTAGGACGTTAGTCTGGTCCTGCTGCTGCGGCTTCGCTAGCTTGGTTTCAATTTGAAAAATATGGGAGCATTTTCGCACGAACCTGGAGCCCACGGCATTTAGGTAAGGCCTAATTTACTTGTCACATAGGTTGTTCATCTTTGTGTTTCCACTTTATTGTCGAATTGTAGTGTAGAGTAGTAAAAATTGGTGCAGGACGAGTCAATTATCAACGCTTTGTTGCTATTAAAACTCTTTGCAAATTCTGTCTCTCGTCATTTTCGACTTTACCACATAAAAATCTCGCTGACACGGCCACACCAGCACTGTTGCGACTGCATCAGCGCCGTCATCGTGCCTTGTTCACGGAGGAGAAAGGGAAATGCGAAACGTAAAAACGAGGTTTGCGTGTTTTTTGATTAGCTACAAGTACAACGTTCGTTCGGGTTGTGCGCTGGGTTCTTGTACGGGGTAGAGTAAGTGATTCCTTTCATCGTGATCTCAATCTGAGACGATGATCAGAAGAGTTGAAAAAAGTCTACTGAAAGTCGTGGTTCTGACGGTGAAGCACAAGCATTTTTCTATTTCTTATGTCTGATTCCTCTCCTTGACGAAAACACTCACCAAATCCCAAATGATCAAAACAAGGCGTCATGTATAAAGTAAATAGGTTTACTTCGCTGCGCATGCGGCAACTTCTTCCGCCTCTTCGAGCGGCTCGTCCGCCTCTGCTTCCGCCACCTCGACCTCTACTTCGACCTCTATGACGTTCTCAACTGTTACATTCTCAAATGTTACATGGATTTGTGATGCTAAACCGACCGAAACCACAAACGAAGATGTGATGCAAGAATGGCAAAAGTCACATGGATTTGTGATGCAAGAATGGCAAAAGTCAAAGGCAAAGCAGGGAGGTTGCACCTGTAGCATTACAAATTCCGCACATATTTGGGTGCTGTTTAGCCTCTCTAAAATTTGTCATGCGAAGTAGCTTCACCTGGTGAGTGTTGATGTTCGTTTTGCATTACAAACCATGCAACAGTTGAGAATGTAACAGTTGAGAACGCCATAACCTCTGCCGGTTCGGGTACGTCCACTTCGTCCGCGTTGACCACGACCTCGTCGTCGACCGTTGCTGTCGTCTCGGCCCGCACCACGTATCAAAAGGAAAAATCCCCCCTCCCCATATCGAAGTGGAAATCTGTGATGCAGGATTTGGGTACACCAATCGGATTTGTCTTGCAGTAAGGCATCACAGCCAGATCCTCGGCCTAGGTAGGGGCGTATAGGTCTAGTTGCTTAGCATTGCAAATGGGTGCCCCCCAGGCGCAACAGCATGCCAAATCGCTTCCATAATGGTGCGGAAGCCTCTCCGCGTGACTTCTTGCAAGACAGGCGTGATTTGTGACCTCAAATCAGCAACGCAAATTTTCGGAAACATACCTTTTCGATATGGGGAGGGGGGATTTATTTTCCTCAGAATACCACGGCACTTGTCTGCACGCTCGGCTGAAACGAACCCTGCAGAAACAGGGAGGGCATACCGATCGACGGCGTGCGCATCACACCTTCGTTCGATTTTGTTTTTTCAGGTTGAAAAGGCTGTTGAATCTCCTGGACGACTGCTAGGCCAATTTTCATTGTTTTCTTTGTACCATTGCAAACCGAGCAGAATGAGAGTTGCATGCATGCAAGAGCGTCGGAAGCAGCATGAAATCGATGTTTACTACTTGTTGTCGGCGTGCTTTGCTGGCCCCACGACCATTCCGTTGTCAAGTTTGGTGTCTGCAGGGGCGCCGGGGGTCGCAAAATGCTCATGCCAGGGGGTGCTGGCGCCATGCTTGCGTAGAAACTCTGGAATTTTTGATGTTGATGCTCTTGCTCTTGGTTCGAGGATTTTTGATACATATTTGTTATACTGGTCATCAAGTGGCGAGTACCCGGCCGCAGAAGAATGACACTCTAGAGTTAGCACACGCAAATTGCAGTAATCAGGAAGCAGGTTTCTCTTTTTCTTTTTCCTACCTTCTGTGCTATGTGCAGTGCGGCGATGTTGCTTGTGAGACCATCGATTTGGAAGTTGCACGGCACGCCATTGCCTTCGTCGGCCTCCGCTTCACCCACGTTTTCTGGTTCAAAAACAGCCTTCTTCTCGTCGAATGTCTGGTTGTTGGGTGTGGATTTTGATGGCAGATTGAAATTTGTACACACAATTGCAATTCGCTTGTAGAAGAGCAAGAAGTACTAGTAGACAAGAATGGAGATGCAGCAGGTGGGAGCTTTTCCTAGAAAATACCATCTTAAGAATCGAAGATCTGGTAAACAAGTAGAAGATCAAACTGCAGCAGCAGGTTCTTGATCACAACCATGCTTCAACATGATACCATAAAAGATGATGAGAAGTAGTTTTCCTCTCCAACTTTTGCGGTTTCCTCGTGTTCTGGCTCGTCCACTGCTGGCGCGCTGCTTTCTGGCTCCGGTGCTGCGGGCTCTGTTGTGTAAAATCGCAAAGGTAAAGAAAGGTGTACGGTGAGATGATTTTGTTTCTTGGTCCCGTCGTTTCTCTATCATTCATTGTAGTATGATGTTGTTGTATGGCGTGCTGTTATAGTACCGTTGCAACTTCTACTTCTTAATCTTACGGCGTTCACCTTTTAACATGTAGAAGGCACACTTTACACGACACCGTAGGTTGTACCTTCTGCAGTTGGTGCGACCGCCGGAGCATCCTCTACCTTTGCCGGTTTCTCCGCCACCTTTTCCTCGACTAGCGTGGGCTTTTTGGTCTCGACCACCACTTCTCCGAGTTCTAGTGGCTTTGTCCCTTATCAAATTGCAACTTGAAACCTGATCTTCCACGGGCAAAATTTTGCTTGCTGTGACATCACATGTTCTTGCCACGAACGACAGTTGATTTCTGGAGAAGATCATGCATGCTGTAGAACCAGGAATCATCTCCCGTCGCGGAAAAAAAGGTTCGCGTTCCAATTTGTTAATTCCGCTCCGGGGCTCATAATGTCCGGCTTGGCGACCGGACTCGGTGGCGGCTTCGCGCAACACGACACCATCTTCAATACCGCTTAGTAGATCTTCCAAGGAAAACTAAGTATACCACTAGAATGTGCTAGTATCTCTTTTACTTTCTCGTCCGTATCCTTGGCATCATCCGAAATAGCAAATAATCCCACTGACAAGGGCGCGACAAGCGGCATCAATTCAAGGTTTGTCGCTTCTCGCAAAATATTAGAAATGCCCGTACAAGTAGAAGTACAAGATCAAGGCAAGACCAAGAAGATGACATGATGCCTTGGCTTCACACAATCCCTCAAGTCTTTGTCTTGTTACGCTCGATTCGTCAAGCGCTGGCTCCCTCTTTGTCGCATGAGTCCTACTCCTGTCCCTCTCCCTGTGGCTGTGCCCACCACTTTTAAGAAGAAGCGAGCCTCTGCTTCCCGTAGATAGTTGAAAATGAATCTCGCTCTTGCATGGGAAGACCAGAGCAGTGCATGAAGAACAAGGTTGACAACAGGACGTCCGAAGGCAGCGAGGGCGTGATTCGCGTTTGTTAAAAAGCCCGCGCAATTCAAATTCTTCAATCTCAAGTCGAAATGTATACATTGTAAAGTTTGGATTTTGACTTTTCTAATTGCGCTAGATGCATTCACTATACGATACATACAAATTCGTTTACTTAATTTCATCTGTTGATTGTTTCTCTACTTCGGGGCAGACGTTAACTGAGGTGATACACGTAAACCAGTGGGAACGCGCTGGGTACAAACTAACACAGTGAAGGTAGTCGTAGTCGGCCTCCTATATATCAATAATAAGCTGCAGGTGCAGAGGTGGGTCGGAAGTTCTTGACTTTTCACCGATAAATATCATATCAATCTGTTCACTGAGGACTGAGTTTCATTTTGAGTTTGAAATTACTTTGAAGAAACTTGGTTTTGCTTGGCTGCGTAACACGTCTTTCTTGTGCGACAAGCTTGGAGACTGTATTCTGTCGTGTGTGCGACAAGCTTTGTGGAGACTGTATTCTGTCGTGTGTCGAAAATGATTTTCTTCGACAACTAGATGATGCTCTCAATCGCAGCGAGTTCCCCCTGTAATTCCTGGTTCTCTTCGCAGCATTTATTTTCGGTGGAGCTGGAGGCCACAAGGGATGACGTCTGCATAATTTCATGACCGGCGGGTGGAGAGCAAGTAACAAGCGGGTTGTCGACGTTGTGTTCTTGACTTTCTGCTTCGTTGTTGTCCAGCTCCAGATCGGGTAGTTCATTCGCAAAGCCGGTACTACCCGCTGGATTAGTGTTTGTGCTTGTCGTGGTGCTCAGCGCTGACTGCTCGGTGTCTCCTTTTTCCTCCGCGCCACGTTCCCTCATGCGTATGTAGAGACGGTACACGACGAGCCGCATGGCAAAAGGCAGAATCAGGAGAAATGCGAGCGCGGGAAGCCATTCCTCCGCGGACGAGGTGGTCGACAAGAGGCTGCTGGTCGGTAGAAGTCCGTGCATCTTCACACGCGTTTCTTCGGTGGATGTTCGTTTCGCTGTCTCGCTTGCATCGGCTTCGGGAGCTCCTGCGTAGTACTGCTGCACTCCAATGCTCTCGAGAAACGAGGATGGTTGATCTTGATCGCCACTCACGTCCGCGGATCCGCCGCGTTCTGGTGCAAAAGACGAGAAAAAGGAGGGTTCTTGTCGGTCACGAGTGCCACTTGCACCACCAGTGCTCGACGCTGCTAAGTCGTCGAGAGCAGAAAAGGCAGTGTCGGAGGACGTGGAGATCTCGACCGCTTGCTTGCTTGCGCCACGCAGAGACGTCCGGACAGTCGACTTTTTCTGTTTAAGAATCAGCCCCGAATTATTCTCCTGGTTGATATTACCCTGTTGCAGCTCGTGTGCCGAACGGCTTCCTTCTTGCGAGAACGTCGCACCAGATGGTACTGGCTCCCGCAAAGACGATTCCTGGCAGGTCCAGTCGGTTCAATTCTAAAAAAGAAGTCAATTTTTACACTAGGCATCTTCAATGACGGCGACCAAAAGAATGACGCTGCGCTTGCGCCTTTTATTTCTACAATTTTCGCGACTCTCTAACTTGTTCATTGACTCATCATGTTCGTTAAATTTGTTAGCACGTCAATCACAGAGACACGGCTTCAGTAGGCACAAGGTCCGGAGGACCGACCTTGCACTTGCAGAGCGGCGAGGACAATGACACCGAGTAGAAGTTGTTACTAGAAAGATACCTGCAAGAATGCGGATGCGCTGGCGGAACTGGAAGTAGAAGACCAATCTGACTCTATTTTATTTTTCTTTTTCTTGGAAGATTGTTTATGTTTCTTTCCTTCATCATCTCCGATTGTGTATTTTATGCCCGAACTCTTTTCATCCTGGAAGATTAACTTCAGGTCCCCGAGCATGGTGCGCTGCTGTTTACCGAGCTTATTCGGGTCGAGCCAGATTTCCTCCCAAAAATCATTCTCGACTTTCAGGTACCCAGCGTGCAGGTCGATCGTTTTGCCACGGACAGTTGTTTCTTTTTTTGCGTTCTCGTCGAAGGAATACACGTGGTATTCTTCGCTAGCGTCCCCGACATCGCGACGGCGTCCTCCGTCGGCGTGACTCTCTTTAATGGTGAGATGCCCGAGCGTGTTCGTGTTGTACCAGCCGCTTCGCAAATTCGCCCTGGCGAGGCCGTCCCGGAATCGTGACTCGTCGTATCCGTCGCGCAGCTTTTCTTTGGGCACGTCCGTGCGGTAGAAGTAGTACTCTGTCGTCCGGTCGCAGGACATCACGACCGCGTTGCTCCCTTCTCCTTTGTAGTCGGCCTTGCCCATTGGCGCGATTACCCAAATCTTCAAATCGGAGCCCGTTCCGAAGAAGTCGGGGACGCCGAACGCCATGCGCAGGTCCTGATTGTTGCAGCTCTCCCAAGTGGTTTCCGCCGTCGCCGCGTCCCGGGTCGCGGTGAGGTCGTCGACGGTCGTCCCGAGCAACAGGGCCTGCCGAGAAGCAGCGTACAGGTCGAGGTCGTTCCCGCTCTCCAGCTGCTGCTATCCAGCAGTGCAAATACGTCTGGGTCTGAAAACTTGTAACGCAAACCGGGCAAGAAAATTGGGCGCACTGTAATATAATTACGTGGCCAAGCGTGACAATCTTTATCTTTTGAGCTGCTTTGTCTTGCGTATTTCGCTTGCCTTGGCAGACTGACTATAGCTTTTGCATCACATTCACAGATAAGAAGATGATCTTTTTGAACCTCCAAGAACGCATGACAGATTCTCGAGTCATGTCAGACAAGCATGGCAAATCTTGCTGTCTTCCTGATCCAGACATATTTGCGATGCATAGCTGCAGGAACGAGGAGGACGCTGCTGCATCGTCATCGTCACCAACAGCGTCGCCGCCCCCCCACTTGAAACTGCTACCACTGGCGGTGACGCCTTCGCGCAAGAAAGCGCCATACTCGGTCTGGACGACGTTGATAAACTGGGGTAGCCCGCCCTCCGCGGACCAGAGTATGTTGTTTCCTAGACGCTTGGAATCCTGCTGAGTCTCGGCCTCCACCCAATATTCCTTGTGCTGGCACTATGCATTGCAAAAGCATTCGCGCACTTAGCACTAGTAATGCATAAACATAAGAACTGTAAGTTTATTCTTCATTCCAGCATCAATAGAATCAGAATCAGAAATCAAGTTTTTCGTCTCATCCATACACGACTGGGTCACTCACATTAAAAACCCTTGCACGTCGACCGCCATCGCAAGCAGCGTCGGACGCAGAAATCTAGGGTCAGAACGGCGAAAAACATCGCGCGTAGATGCTCACCCTTGGACACTTTTCACTTCTCTCTTCCTTGCACTGACTTGCTAAGAAAGACGAAGAGGAACACTATACTGAAATGCTAAAGCTAATACTGTCAAAATGCACAATGATAAGCCGTCAAAGTGGTCATGCGTTAGCGTTACAGCAACCAGAAGCAGTACGATAATACTTTCGCACAACATAGGCACGCATTTGAGCTGCTATACTTCTTCCGCAATCCCTTAAACCAGCTTCCCTCTTCCTTCATCCTTTGCTTTAGTTCTTCGGTCTCTTCATCGCGCGATAATCGGCTTCCTTCCTCTGACCGTTGACCATTGCACAAGAGCTGCACAAACGTGTTATTTTCGTTGCCCCAGTACGCGGCGATCTTTGGCAGGCAGTCGGTCAGAAATTTACCGTTCCCCGGTTTGCACCCGGCAAACTCCTCCTTTCTGCTTCCCCGCGTCGCCGTCTCGACCTCGGAAACTTCCTGCTCGTGGTGTTCCCGCATCTTGTTCGTCTTCAGAATTGATTCACAGTCACGAACGCCCCAGAAGAAAATCTTTAATTTGTAGAAACCTTCTACCGGCCGCGTAGCGGTGGGTCGAGATCAGCGATACCAGGATATGCTTTCTCAATCATCTTCATCTGCGCAACATGCGCAGCTTTTAGGTTTAAGTAAGCTTTCACACATCCATGATCTGCTCGGTCTAGCTTCTGTTATGGTCAAACAATGCCAAAACGCAGACAAGTTGAAATACGACGAGGTACTCAAACGACTTGATCGAGCCACAGAAGATGAACCGCTAATTCATGAACAGGCAAGAGAAGTTTTATCTCGTGTCTCTCTCGTCCTCGGCGATTTGTCATGTAAATAAAAGATGCTTGGCCCGTCATGAGCAAAACGAAACGACGAATACGACGCTACATTCTTGGCCGGCTTTCCTAATGACGATTCGCTCGCCGATAAGACTCAGAAACCAAGATCGAAAAGACACGAAGGTAGTACCTTGCCCTTTTGGATATCTATGAATCTAAAGAGCCGATACTTATCTTTCAACATGTATCTCAAAAGAGCTCCGACTAGTACAGAACCGCTCTCCATATCAAGTACTCTGACATTTCGCTCATCAAGACCCACTATTTTTTCCTCTCGTATACTCACTGTATCGACGCGGCTAAGCTCCTGGTGCTGCTGGAGAGCGAAGAACAAAGCGCTCCCATCATCTGCAACATTAACAATGATACATAAAATTGATATCGAACGCAACGTCACACAGTTCCCCCTCCCCATCACTGCGTGGGTGAGTGTTGGTATGTTAGTTGCAATTGATAGTACTCCTTTCTATCACGGCAATGCTGCTGCTCCATTCTTATTTCGACGCTGAAGCGCTGGCATGCCAAACAGATTCTCAACATTCTGTATTCTCGCGGATAAACCTTGTTTTGACAGCTACAGCTTGCTGTAATTTTTGTATATTGTGGTCGTTCAGTTTTAGGGTGACAATCTCTACCAATCAATGATCAAGAACGTGGGAAGATCGCCATCAAATGCATGGGCGAGGAAAATAGCAAACGCGTTATCCTACGGCGTTTCTCAAATCATACTGACATAATCGCGAAAATTTGTTCTTGCCACGTTGGAATGCAAAGCTTTGGCATGATGTGGCCCGCTGACTTCTGTGTGTGAAAACAAGAAGAAGAAATGAGATGAAGATGAGACCAGCACGATGAAAGCTGGACGTCAAAGTTATGCTGAGACGACCGGTCTCATTCGTAGTTTACGGCCCGTTATCGCATGAAAAAAACTGTATCCCTGTGACGCTCGCGGTCGCATTCTTTCGTCGAGCAGTGTAGCATGACAAATTATATCAGGCGTTGCAATGCAAAAAAGTAGAAGTACAGCTTAACAAAACATGGCACATCTTGCTCTTCTTGGACAACATTCTTTCACATCGATACAAATGCACAACCAACGTGTCTGTTTTGTGCAGGGTCACAGTGATGCAGAAGATTTTTTCGTTGATACGTCGGGTTCGTAGCACTTGGTCCGCTCGTCCATTGGAATGTCAGTTTTTATCACCTTCTCTTGGGTGGGTGCCAGTGCCAGGAACTGATCCATGTGCTTTTTCTTCTTGCTGCCCTGGAGCACCGTGACGCCCTCATTTAACGCCCACTGGAACATGGCGCTTTCTGCGGTGCGGTTCTCTGCTGCGGCCTTGACGAGGTCGTGGTCGATCAGCATTTCTCGTTTTAAGCCGCCGATGACGCCGTAGGCCATAACCCGGATCCCCTTCTGGTCGCAGTAGGTCTTGACCGTGTCCCAAGCGTGGGTCCGGAACATGCCGAACTCGATTTGGTTCGCGTAGATCGGGTACTTCCGCTGGTCCCAGTCCAGCAACGGTTCCAGGTGCTTCACGTCAAAGTTGGACACGCCGATGAAGCGCGTGATCCCCTCGGCCACCAACTTCTCCAGCCCCTGCCACGCCAGCTTGCGGCACCCCACCCACCCCTCCGGCTCCGACGCGCACTTAGGGGCCTTCAGGTCGGTCGAGTACAGGTTGGGCCAGTGCAGGAGGACGAGGTCGAAATAGGTCACGCGCGCAATGTCGCCGTGCTTGGTTTTGCCCTTCCACTTCGCGAGGTCGTCCTTAATGGCCTGGTAGGTGTCGTCAAACATGTCCGGGCCGACCTTGGTCACCAGAAAAACTTCTTCTCTCGGTACTTTGCTCTGACCGATCCCGGCGGCGACGATCTCCTGGTTGTTATAGGTAATCGCGGTGTCGATCAGCCGCCCGCCAGCAGTGAGGAAATACGAAATGTGAAAAGCTTTCAGCTCGTTGTTCGTACCATACCTGGGTTTATTTAGTGAAAATTTATGTAAGAACAAGAAGTGTAGTACGGGGCTGTGTCTCTCTTTCTACTCGTATCTGCAGAGAAATTTGACTGCGTAGTTGGCTATCAAAGTGCAGCCGGTGTGCCAGCAAAAACGTCCGACGCAGCAGCAGCTACGAGAAAAACGCGATAAGTACCCGATGACCGGCATGTTTGCTCTGTCTTTGTCCATGATGATTTTCGCGCAATTGGCCCCGATCATCCGCGTGGGACCGTCGGAATGCCCGATCGGCGCTTTTCCAAACACCGACGCGTCGCAGACGCGCAGGTTCTGCACGCCCTTCACGGTCAGATCCGGGTTCAGCACGCTGCCATCAGGATCCTGGGCGTGCAGTTTCACCGTGCCGGTTGGGTGCGAATAATAGTACAGATTCTCCTTGATCCACCTGTGGGTGCGAGTGTGTTTGAGATTCAATGTTTTCAAGTTAAGTACTGGAGCTCTTCGTGGTCTTCATTCGTACACACTTACAAACTCAGTGCGTCGTCTCAGTGAAAAGGTGAGAAAGAAAGCTTACGCTTTGGCCTTTGTCTCGTCTGACATCACACTCACGTCGGGGCTAATACGGGCGTCCCACTGGCGCAACGCGGGGAATATTTTCACGTACAAGATGCGCAAAGCACAGTATGCCAAAGAAAAAAACGAACTCTGCTTGCCCGCTCTACTTTCTTTTTCTAGCAGAAGCATTAACATTGAGGAAGCGAAAGTGCGCAACATCTCCGTGGTGCCAATCGTGCAGATGATGATACAAGCAAAGGACGTAACACATGTATGAGCTTCCTCTTCCTTGTAACTTGAGGTCGTTCATCGATCATGCATTTTTTCTTAAGCGTCTAAGCAATAAACTCACAGGACAAGCATACTCCTTTCTTCATGGCATACGTAGTTTAGATAGTTTAGGTCCTCTTCGTGGACGTGAGGGTAGATAGCCAGCCGCGGTTTTTCCTCCGGGTCCGCGGAGTCGAGCACGATTCGTCCTTCGTTGGAGGGGGAGAGTAACAGCACGGTGAACGTGAGCGTGTATTTTTCCTCCTGGCAGCCCTCGATGAGGAACATCTCGAAGAAGACGTTGGTGTCGGGCAGCTTGTAGAACCCGTAAAACTGGGCCAGAAAGTCGTTCAAAAAGCCCAGGTGCGTGCCCCCCCGCGGAACCCCGTGCTCATCGCGGTGCGCGTCCTTCGGACACTTCAGATTCGTTTCTACGGTGGAAGAGAACCCATAATGGTCCTGCAGGTGCAGGCCCACGTGCGGCGCCTCCTGGACCACCTCGACCCCCAGCGCCGACAGCTCGAGCGGGTCCCCGACGCCGCTGAGCATCAAAATCTTGGGCGTGTTATCACAAGAAAAAGTGTTAACGTTAACGGAATTTGTAATGCAGTAACGCATCAGAAAAAGTGCCCAAATTTGTATTGCGCAGCATGCATGGAAGGCAAAATTTGTAATGCGTGACTGCTATTTGTGAAAACCGTTAACGTTAACACTTTTTTGTTTGATACGTGTACGCCACGCCGGCAGCCAGAATGACCTCGCGCTTGGCCATAAGCTGCAGCTTCTGCCCGCGGTCGTCGATGAACTCGACCCCGCGCGCGACGTTGTCCTGAATCAGGACCTTCGTCACTTTTCCGATGTAGAGCTTCGGCTTCGTATTGTCTGAAAATTTAGCATCCATCCGCATTCTCATCCACCATTTGCATGACTAACACAGAACTTACGTTACCGTACGTACATGTTGCGCATGACAGCAAATTGAAATTATTGGATGGTGGAGTAGATGGTAAATTTTCAAAACGATACTTGGTCAGTGTGACGTCCACGCTCTCATGGTTGCGCTCGTGGCCCACGTACCGCCACCGGGAGACCCGCTGCGGCGTGCAGGCCGCGTCCATGTCGTCGCCGCAGCCCATCCACCGCCACACGCCGCCGAGCCCCGTCATCTCGGTCGAGCTGTGCGGGTCCACGCGGTACTTGCCCAGGCCGTTTTCCTCCCACGCGTCCGCGATCGCCCGGAAGATCGGCGGCAGTTCGTGCCTCTCCGAGGAGACCAGTGTCGCGTGTGCCGGCTTTTCCGCGGGGTTTTTCCGGTACGGGTGGTAGTCGTAGTCCACCTCGTAGCCAGGGATGCTGGCCGGGTGCTCCAGCGTCTTGAACAGCTCCAGTGTGCGGTTCACGCCCCAGTACTCCTCGCCGCCCCACTCCGCGTAGTCCTCCAAATTCCCGCGCGTGTACACACCGCTGTTGATCAGCGTGCTGCCGCCGACGCCGCGCCCGAACTTGTACTGCCAGTCCTTCTCCTTCGGGCCCACCGGGTGGCCCTCGCTCCAGTACTTGTCTGGCTCGTTGTTCTGCTCGACCAGGCAAACCCGGTACGCGGTTTCCAGCCGCGAGGCCACGGTGGCGCCCCCGGAGCCCGCGCCGACCACGATGTAGTCGCACGGGTTGGACAGCTTGATGCTGCGCCGCGCGCTCGGGGTGTATGCCTTCTTCTTCTTCACGCCGCAGCACCGCGTGTACCGGAAACCCATTACCCAGCAGGACGGTGTACCTGAAGGAAGAAAAAGAAATACGAATACCCGCCAATACCTTCCTTCCATATCGAAAGAAACCGAAGAAACACGATGACGAGGCAGCCTTTTTTTTATAAACTCGTCAAACTTTGCAGATGAACATCGTACAACAAGATGAGAAAATACAACCACACAGCAGACCATACCTGCGTCTCCATAGTCGTCACCGCAGCAATATTCTGGTGGAATCCCGTCTTCCCAACATACCGGATCGCCTTCGTGAGCCATCTCCTGTGCCACCGCGGCAAGGGAAGCAGTGAAAAACGACCAACGAAGAACTTGCATTTTCGTGCGCAATGGGGTTCTGACTAAAGAAAAAAAAAAGAAGAGCGCGAAGAAGTTTTGAAAACGGCGACAAGCGACACACAAGTTATGTTGGCGTATTCAACACAACACACGAGTACGAGTGAGAACTATCAACTAGTACGGGCAAACGAAAAAAATCGTTCGTTTGAGTAGAATAGAATTTGCAATACTAGAAGTTGGCCCGAACTTTTATCAACACGATGCTCCCAGACGTAACAATGGAAAAACGCCGAAAGAGAGTGATTCTATTTTCATTGACATCTACGTTCAAATAAAGAAAATAAAGAGAAAGAAACTAGAAAATCGGAAACAGTGATCTTGTAAAGAAGCTGCTTGTGGAGATCATGGTGATCGTGACTCTGTATCTGTTCTTATCGCAATGGTATTTTGCAGTTCAAAATAAACTTCAACTTGATCTATCGACAGTGGCATGCAATGAAGCGGAAGCTGCGAGCGACCGGCTAAAGAAGGCACCTGCGAACGTCGCGCACGAAAGATCGGTGCGCGGAAATAGCAGATCTTTCCAAAAAAAGCTGAACGTAATCTTTCAAAAAATCTGTTGGTGGGAAAATCAAAATGAAAGCCAACAACTTCGTCCACGGGGGGTCCTGTGTAAAAAATCGCGGCGTGAGCTTTCTTGCTTTGCCTTTTCAGCTTGAGAGCGAAATCATTTACTTTTTCTTTCGTTCAATCCATTCACTACACACCACATCACCGGCGTAGAGAAGTTATCAGATTGATCTCACATGAACTTGATCTCACACACACACACACTCGTCATCACATCCGTTCGTACCCTCGCTCTCCTGTGACGTAAGACACAGCCTGAAATTGAACTGCTCATGTTCAGAAAAGTCTAGGTTTCCGTAGAAACTGTACATTGGGCTGTCGTCCAGCATGCTGCGCGCTTCTCATCTTCCTTCTACTTCGGAAGTTTCTGTATTCATATAAGAGGAAGACCGCCAGTATGTCTTTTCCTTTTGCTTTTGTCTGATCTTTCTTGCATTCGGCAGAGTAGAAATAAAATTAGGAGAAAACCTATTTCAGCTACTCAACAGAGGAACGAAGTATTTCTACGTATTAATTTCAACTCCGACGGCTTCGGGTGTTTATCATTGTGGTTCAGTCGGCGCCTCTGTTTCTGACCGGAGGCGTCCGGCTTCTTCGCTGCCGGGACCTTCGACAGCTACGTGCCCGGAGCCGACTACGTTTCTCATCCGTGTCATCATCCGCCAGTGCCAGCGACGCAACTGGTTGTGGCGCAAACACCTCGTGCCAGGCCGCGATTGCCAGCGTGAGACCCATTTCTCCGGATTGCTTCCGTTTGCGACCGTGTCCGAGAAGATCCGCGATGGCTTGCGAGGGTCCCGGCTCCCCGGGCTTGTAGAGCAACTGGGCAGTCTCCGGGGATGGCCGCTTCTCGGTCGGCTGAAAGAATGCCTCCTCGTGCAGTATGCATTGCAAATGTGTCTGGGTCTGGAAGAATGCAAGATTTGTCATGCATCTCACGGACCAGGCAGATGGTCTGGAATGCACACAGAAGCATCACAAATTTTGCGCGACTTTCTTGATGCCTGCTCCGCATGAGAAATTCGCCTTTTGCTTAGAAACAAGTGGGCAACTTTTGGCGTTCATGCAACACAAATTTTTTTGCGATCGAGACTTCGCATGACAAGTTGCACTTCTCCAGACCCAGACATATTTGCAATGCATATGCAGGGGAATGTCACAATTGTAGTCGTCCACCACAAACAACCGCACGACCTGCTCGTACCCTTGTCGCAAAAGTTTCGGCAACCGGGGACCGTCGGGTCGATCGTCGCCGAGGGGAGCATACATGAAGACGGGATCGAGCAGGCGATTGAGGTCGACCAGCTCTTTACACGAAGGCACGAAACAGCTCTGCGCTGAACTACTGGTATGTTGCTCGTCGAGCTCTACAAAGTAGTTCGTCGCCGGCTTTTTGAAGAAATTCCGGCCCTGAAACATCCGGGCAAACGTGCTCGACGTGATTTTCGTGTCGTAGTGACTCAACGTGAGGGCGAAGGCATCCGGCGGAACCGGGGGCTTTAAGGTGACCAGCAGCGTGTGTATCTGTTTCACTTGCCGCTCCAAGCCCTCGATTCCGCCGCACATGTCCAGCGCCTCCTGGTCCAGCATTCGGTAGCCTTTCTCGCAGTCGCAGGCGAGGTGCTGTTTCAGTGCCGAAAGCTCACCCTCATACTCGCAACCGGCGTGGGGACACTTTCGAATCATCTTCGGACAGGGAGCCTGGCAGAACCGGTAGTGTTTTTCGCTGATGTGCCCGCTGCAGGACATCTTTTGCAGGGTGCCCCTATGTCCGCACCAGGTGCATTTCACTTCTTCCTGTTGCAACATGCGCGTCGCGAAATGATTCTTCTGGAACCCAAAGAACCCCGACAGCTCAAATTCGCCCGCCGTCGTCGCCACAGGAGCCCGGCAATTGAAGCAAGTGGCCCTTTGCCCGCATTTCTCACTACACCCGGTACAGAGAAGCTTCCCGCAACAGATCGTTTCGATCGCGTCTCCCTGAATCATATCGAAGCAGATGGGACAGGTCCCCTCGGCGGCGAAACACACCGGGTCATCCTCTTTGGTAAAGGTGAAATTCATTTTCAAGATCGATGTTTCGCCATGCAGTGAAAATTTGTTTGCTTTGCTTTTTCTACAACTTTAACGTTACTCTAGCTCTACTTCCCGTTCCCTTACATCGAAAATCAGATACGTGAAATCCTTACTTTAACACGGGACGACACAACTACACGAAACGCTTGTGAGAAATTGTTGACGTGTAGCTTCTGGGTCTGCCATCATGACACCAACCTGAGGAAAAAAAAAAGAAAAACGTAACCTGCACATAACGAAGAGGAAGAAATTACACACCAGGTCGTGGCTCTTAAGCACGATTAGCATTAGGTCAGATATACAGAGATTCAAGCCGGTGTCGGAACATGATCATCTCCTGGCGGTAAACAATCGCGTGAAGAAAAGAGCACCGTGAAGTGGATAGTCAGTAGGCTCATGCGGAGCGCCTGGCAATGCAGCGGAGGAGCAGGGCAGAAGGAGATGCCTCTGACTCTGTCTGCGGGTGCTAGTGGTAGATCTTCAATATTGTTTATGTTTTTTCAATCATTTGATCTCGTTCTCAAGTGACAGTGAGCGTCTTTGTCCGGATGTGTACTCACTTCCGTAGCTCTAGCTGCAATCAGACTGCAAAAACAAGTGGGATCCTTGTCAATAATATCTAGAAGTAGAAGGTGGAGGGTTTCTTATTCTTCCTCAGTCTCTGTGTGCGTCTGTAGCAGCAACGAAGTACTACCTGCGTAGCAGTTGGTGGGTGTTGTGGCGGGCGGGGGCGGGACAAATGCGACGGTCGAGGTAGTATTTTTAAACCGGTCGTCGTAGTGAAGCAGGAGTAACACAATTGTGGAACAAACAAAACAATTGTCACACGACACATTATAGCAGCTTCCTGTTAATAATAGACGCCGCAATTGACGATGACGCAGTGAAATGCAGAGCAGGTGGGGCGACACAAAGCACTCAGATGTGTTGTGTATGTGACAGAAGGGGCAAAAATGAAATTGCGGGTAGATAGCAGTGCCAGGAGCTAGGGAAAAGACACTAAATGAGGACTTTCAGCTCGAGCAGGTGCCTGCAACCAGTGTTCCTACTCGCGCGCAAAATCTTGGGTAGCTTCTTTAGTGCGCGAGACTGTCAAACAAACATTGTCCAGCTCGCTACAATGAAAATCGGCTGGCGCGGGTCCTCGCTCAGAACGCGGCGTACTCGCTTTCCTTGGCAACCACGGAGTTATCGACGAGATCTTCCCACTCGCCAAGGCATTTGCCGTACTTGTCAAAGGACAGGTCGCTGTCACTGACCACCAGTCCCCAGCTGCGCCTGGCTATTTCCCCGAGCAGCTGTGTGGCGTTCCAGCTGGCGTAGCCCCAGAACACCTTTACCGGAATATTCGCGACACTGTTCGCGGTCTCCGCACAGCTGTAAAGCGACGCGATCACCGCCAGAATGGTTTCCAAATTTCCGAAGAACACAGAATTCTTTATCCGCAGCTTCTGGGCCTGCTGCCACGTCACCGGGTCGGTGCTGGCGAGCTGCAGGATGGTTCGGTTCTTCTTCTTCTGCTCTTCCAAAGAAGTGGCGGACTTGCCCGACAGCTTGTCCGGCGCGTTCAGCATCGGCAGATCGACGAGCGCAAACGCCTCGGCGGGCTCCACGGGGCCGCCGATCCGGTGTTCGACGCCATTTTTCCCTGCTTGCAACACCCCGGCGTCCTGCATTGTTTTCACAAGCGCCGCAAAGGATTCGTTCCAGGTCCGCTTCGGCGACACGAAGAACTCGTACCGGTCGCCGGGCAGCGCACGACTGACGGAATCTGGGGGTTCCTTAACGATGCGGTTGTTCGCCGTGTTCACCGCGAGTAGCGCGCCGCCGCCGCGCTTGTTCGGGTTGTAGGGCTCGCAGAGGCTGATGAAGTAAACGGACTCCGTGAAATGCAGCAGCTTGTCCGCGATGTCCTTGTGCTTCGAAATGATCTCCCAGTTCTTCTCGGACTTGGGCCGGCTGGACACCAGCAGGTTCCCCTTCTGAATCAGCTGCGGAATGTCCTCCCCCGTGTATTCCAAGATCGTGTCCCGCCGCGACGGCGCCTTGAACTCCGGCTTGAACGGCTTGTCGCAGATGTTGCAGATTTCGTCGATCCGGGTCTGGTACCGAGGGTGCGTGCTCTGCGTGACCAGGACCGACCGCTGCCACTGCCGCAGGCACTGCTTGTGGACCCACTGGGAGCTGCCGCGACAGGAGCAGGGGTTTACCAGTTCGCCCGTGTCCACCAGGCAGTACCGGCACACCTTTTCCGGCTCATCGTGGTCCTTCTCGTCCGAGCCGCACCGCCACCGCTTCTTCAAATCCGCGACCGCCTGTTGCTGCTCTTCCTCCTCCACGGAGTGAAATAGTTCCACGTAAATCTCATTTTGCGCGTTGAAGTAGCTGGACGCTTGCGCGTACTTCCGCCGGTCCTCCTTCGACTCTAATAAAGATCCGACGGACTCGTTGTTTTCTTCGTACATGTAGCTCATCAGGCCGATCAGAATTTTCTCGATCGTCCACGCCGGGTTCCAGCTTTCCTTGTGGAAGTCAGACATGGAGAGGCAGATGCGCTTGTTGATTTCAAACCGGCCACTGGGCGTCAGCATCTTGATCGACGGGGGCTTCATCGGGAAATCGTCCGGAAACTCCAAAATTCCGTGGTATTTCCCGCCAACGTACGGGTCCTGCGTCCCGGTTATGACGAAATGCCACTCGAGCAGATTTGTCTCCAGGGGCCTTGCCTCGATGAACTCGATCGGGGTCCTCAGGATGCGCCGGAATTCCGTCAGCAGCCGCTTGTTGACAGGCTGGGCGGCGACGTTTTTAGACACTTCCCCGGCTGCACCCGCGACCTTCGTTTGAATTTTCGCCAGCTCCGGGTTCTGGTTCGCGTTATTTTTTGTGCTAGAGGAGGACGAGGATGCGGCGGTCGAGGTCGAGCTGTTGCTGAGGGCGGAAGTTGCTTTTTCCATCTTGCCTTCTTGTGTCTGCTGGGGCTGCGGTACTTGTTGTACTTCTCGTCCACCAGACGTTTTAGAAGTCTCCTGTTGCATCTCCTCCACGACCAGCTGATCCGCGACCTTGGGCCGTGCGCTGATGTCGATCGACAGCGCTTGGCTCTTGTCGCAAAACACGATCAGGTCGTAGCACTTGCCGACGCGCATCTCCCCGTAGTGGGACTGGTACTCGGTCTCGGGGTGGTACTGCACGCCCACCCACCGCTGCAAAATCGGGTGGTTGGCGAGCAGCATCGCGGACTGTACGTCTACACTCTTCCCCTCCAATTTCTCGAGTGTGGAAACCGGCAGGCACTGCACCTGGTTCTTCACACCGGTTACCGAGGAATCGTAGGCCTCGGTGACCCACCAGCCGTTCAAAGTCGGGTCCGTCTTGTAGTTTTCGATCTGTAACCGGACTTGCGCGAGGGTGCGCTGCTCAACGGTTTGCCTGAAGAGAAATAAAGCTTTGATTGAATTTATTACGCGTCCGCGGAGGGCTTTCAAATTCAAAGAAGATTCGAGTTTATCAATTTCAATCCGAACCCGAAGTGAGTGAAAAAATCAAAAGCAACAATCGCCAATGAGAGTTAGAGTTTATGAGCACAACGCCCGCTGCTTAAAAAATAGAAATACCTTTGCACGCCGACGAATGGCACGCTTGGGTCAAGTTTTCTTCTTTTCGTGCCGGCGCTGCTGTCCTCGCCTCGCATCGGTGGATTTACGTCCGGCGTGGCGTACACTTCCGTGTGTAGGCACCGATACGGGACCTGCAGCTCTCCTGGCGCATAATCCGCACCCTGTAGAAGTTCTTCGGCATTGTCTTCCTCCAAGTCTCCGAGCGACCTGCTGGTCCGCGAGCGTCCGAACAGGCCGCCAAGCAAGCCCTTCTTGCCGGTGTCCTTTTTCGCTTTATTTGCGTGGTCCGCTTTCTTCGTGAAGTACTTCCCCACTGCGAAGCACGCGCTTTTGTTCGGGAAGCGGCTATGCAGGCAGGCTTCGAGACTGGCCGGCAGGGCGTTCTGCAACTGCATCACCTGGCCCTTCCCGCCCCAGCGCTCAGCCGCGCGAACGGTGCCGTGGTGTGAGTAGAACCCGGTAATGAACACCTTATCCAAGGTGCTCCTGCACATCTGCCCTAAGTTCCACTTTTCGTTTCTGAGAAAGTCCTCGCCGCCCATCGGCGTGGCCGTCGCATCGCCCACGTGCGAATTATGCGCCCAGATGATGATCTTCAGGTCCTTCTCTTCAATGCCAAAGAGCTCCTTGCTATTCGCCTTTAGTCGCATAATCGTGGTCATCATGTGCTGATCTCGTGCGTTCCAGCTTGCCCGGCTGCCGGGCGGCTCCAGTCGCTGCTTCGAGTAGTATTCGTCGGCGGCAATCATGCACTCGAGATTTTGCTCGGCATTGAACTGATCGAGTTTCGAACACCCGCGGAATTTTGAGCTGGAAAGCAGAACGCCGCCACGTGACCCATCTGCCGTGGTGCGCTCACCGAACACTGAAAGTGTTTAAGTATGACGTTTGAAAAGTACTTATTCTTAGCAGCACACAGACACACACACAACTGATGAGCGTCCTTGCTATGGAACAAACAAGAATCTGAAAAAATCTAAATCGCTGCAGACGAAAGTTTCGCAAACGCGATCGCGTTCGCGACCTCAGCATCAAAACAAGGATACTACTTTTGCTTCCTTTCCTAGACAGGCTGGACTGCAAAATCTTGTTCTTCTTGTCGTCTTCTGTAATTTCCCACTGCAGTTTTGACAGAATCTCTGGCCACAGCTCCGGCCTCTCTCGGGGATACAACGTTTTGCGGAAATCCTTTCCCAGCCCGTCCCGGTCGTGGAAGTCGAAAAATTTTACGCACTCGTCTTTGCTCTCCTCTCGGCAGTAGCAGTCCAACCCAAACAGATGCGGCCCGTCGCTGCTGGCCCGCTGCCGCATCCACTCTACCAGGTCGTGAAAGGGCGCGTTTTTCCACATCCAGTCGGGAAACCGCATCTTGTCCGGGTACATATTGGCCTTTTTTCGGTGCACATACCCGTTCACGTGCCACATAAACGTCCAGTCCGACTCGCATAGCACACAGGTGAACTTCCGGAACTCAATCAGATACTTGGTGATTTCCGCTCGCAGCTCGTAGAATTCCTGCGTCCCGTGCGTACACTCGCCGAGCAGCACGGTCGTCACGTCGTCCGGGATCAGTGACTTGTCTCCTTTCAGGAAATCCTTCACGTCTTTGAACTCGCGAAAGTCCTGCATTTTGAAACAATTGAAGGAAAACTCAAACGAAGCGGGGCTTCTGCGGGACGGGTAAGGATAGGGTGTGTAATGGTCAACGTAAACGGATACTACTCAGGGTTATAAAAGAATGAAGCTGACGCTTCTTGAAAAGCCCTGTACGCTGCGCATTTCTTTGCAGCTACTAACTTCCACTAGGAATAAAACTAAAGTAAGTGTCTAAAAGTGGAATATCATACACGACTTCGAACAATACGAACCAATGTAGATCGTTCCTGTATGGCATCAAAACGACCAGCATAGATACTTGTCTGGACCTGTAAACGAATTTCAGAGATATGATCTGGAATGAAAAAGAGCAACAATGCCGGGAAAGAGAAAGTAGTACTCAGAGAAGTAAGCCCAGCAGACTGACCCTGTCACTCAGGTCCTGTTTTTGTCCCTTCTTTTCCCATCTATCGCTCAGAGCAAAAGTTTTATCTTCTCGGGCCAAATTTGTTTCGGCTTCGGGCTAAACCGGAACAGGAAGAGGACACTCGTGAGAATAAAAACGTGAGAGCACAACTTCAAAAAAGTAGCGCAAGGAGGTGACTGGCATCCTCCTTCGCGCGACCGACTGCGAGCTCTCAGACGAAGCCCTCCATCGTATTACAGAACTTGAACACACATAGTCGTGCGGTTTTAGAGAATGCTGCCATGTCGCTAGAAATGATCTAGCTGATTTTTCTTCGTAAGCTGTGACTTTTTATTTGGGAGGCGTTTTTTTAGTCGTGAAAAAAGAAGTGGCTGCATCGTTGCGGAAAAAAAAAAACTGAACAAGTGAGTCGCTACGACATTCATCGTTCATTCGTCACCTCTACGTCAACCTTTTGTTATCGCTGTCAACGAAACTTCGCTTGATTAGCACAGCAATCGACAGGTGGCGGGAGGTATTTCCATTTACTCCGATCTTCCCCACTTCTTCGGTGCCGGACTACGAGGACCCATCAGTCTTCATCAGGTTTTGTTCGCACGTCAGGGACGTATTTCCTCCGGGTTGCTCGGTGGTGCTTCCTCTGGCTTTGATCTTCTGCCCGCAAAGGCTTTGTGTCTTGATTTTTTTGTATGCTATCTTCGCGTCATCTTCCTCTTGTGCCAACAGCACTCCCACCACCTTCCTGCACAGCTCCTGCTACACCTGCAGCTGCCTCACCGTCTCTTTCCTGGTACTTGTGCAATGACGGAACTTCCGCTGTCTCGTACTTTGCCGCTTTGTACATTTCTCTCTCCGGCAGAAAATAGATCGCGAGTATATCCAACGCCGCGCGCGCCCCTGCGAGCAGCAGAAACGAAGTCGTCAGCATCACTAGAACGTAGATGAAGTTGAGAAAGCCAAACGACCCCCCGACGCGGAACACCAAGTAGATGCCGTGCTGGTTCTCGATCAGCCTAGTTTTCGGAAAGTCGTCCGGTTGCTTCTCGGAGTAGATCTCCGCCTTAAATTCGGACACCGGCCGTTCTACTATTCTGTAGCAGTACTCGATGGCGCTATCTTCTGGCTTTGGGTGAAAGGTGGAGTAGAACGGGTACAGATTCCTGTACTCGACAACGACTTCGAGTAAGGTCCCCGCTCGTCGCTTCACCTCGTCATCCGCGTTTTTCTGGCGGTCGAGCTGCACGCCGGCGATTGCGAGAAGTCTGCTCACACTGAACACGTCCCCGTTCTTCAAAGCGTACATATCCCGCTTTGGCTTCAACGATTTCTCATCATCTGCATCAAGTGAATTTGGACTTTTTGTTTTTGGTTCAGATACCATAGGTGTGGAGATTGTGGAGGACGTGGGGTCTTGTTTTGTGGCAGCACCGAGGACAGCCGCCTTGTCGTAGTTTTGCAAGTTGATTTCGACGTAGTTCGGGTTCTTCTTTGAAGGCGGTCGGACACTTCTGTGGCGCTCTGCGGTTGCTTGATGCGTTATTTTTCCTTGAGACGCTTTACTTTTGTTGTGTTTGGCTGCTGGCGTCTGCGGCGTAGCACTTTGAAGAGGAGAGACCGTCTGACCAAAAGGTGCCAGCGCCGACGTGTGTGTCGACGCAACTCCCTTATTTTCCGGATCAAAAATGTTCGGCTGTTTGTTTTTCTTGTTGTCTTTACTGCCTTCCCATTTCCTTTTCCTGCTACTCGCCGGGGATGTAGTCGCCGGACTTATGCCTTTATGTCGCCCTCGGACTGCAGGAAGGATCCATCTTCGAACCCGACGACCGTGGCGGTGACCACGCATTCTCTTCTGCTTCCTTGCTGCTCTCTGTTTCTCTGTAGAAGTCGTCGTGGGAGTTATGACTCCACTTACCTTGCTGTTCTCGACGGGTGACTCAACCGAAGAAGCTACCGCCTTTGTGAATGTCTCGCCCTGGTGGAGGTGGTCGCGTGTTTCGTGGTCTTCGTGCTGCTTAACCATCCCCCTGACCCTCTTTGTCTTTGCGTTTCTTGTGCTTTTTTGTCGCGGCGCTGCAAGCTTCGCTTGTACGGTTTTTGCTTTCCCCAATACATGGCTCAAAAAATGCCTGCGACGCGCACGCTGAAATGCCGATGCTGCAGATCCGAGCCCTTGGCTTTGCGGTTCTTTGCTTTGTGTTTCACCCTGATGATCGGAATTATGTAGTTGCAAAGCCGCAGCATTTTTGGTACGTGGCTCAGAACCTCCTCCAGAAGATTCGATTTGCAGAAAGCTCACGGCGACATCTTTTTCCGCAGTCTCCGCCTTCTGTCGTATCACCCTTTCCTCGTGCTCTTGCTGCAGCACCTCCATGTACCTGCGTGTCCAGGGATCACTGAAATCCACACCGTGCTGGATGAAACTTACCCATCGTCGTACCCGCTGTCTCAAAAGTTGCAAAAATTCGGCACTGGATTTGTAAATCGATTTTTCCGGTGTGGGAACTTGCGTGACGACTTCCCGCGGCTTGTTGTCTCCAATCGCGGAGTGCTCTTCATACTGGCCCGCGTAGGCGTCGCGGAACCGACAGGCACCGGGACGAATGCAGGGGAGGGGGACGCGCTGCAGTGTTTTTAGTCGGGATACTAGGAATATGAAGACAGAGGTAGAAGGTTGTGACATTTGCTCAAACTTCTACTCGCTAGGTTCGTAGTTTGAAGTGCAACCAAAACATTCATGGGAAAGTAACACTCACCTTTTTCACAAGCGGCGGGGGACATTCGTGCGCGACGTTGAAGGGCGCGATCATGGTTTCCAGCATCTTTTTCGACATTTTGCTGATTTCCTCGACCGCCTCCAGGGTTGGATCGGCGCTCACGGACCGCTCGTCCACACACATTTCGACTAGCCCCTGGTGTCTTTCGTTGTTCCCCGCGAGGTGCTCCGCCGGGTTCGCTGGGTTTTCTCGGTAGTAGGTGTGCGCGACTAACACGGTAAAATCCTCGACGTCCGCCACGTACTTCTCCTCCGGCTTCTTTGTCAGTGTGTGCAGCTTAGTGCAGTCCCCTGCGTCAGCCGTGTGCTTGCAGCTGGCCTCTTCGGTGCGAAACTCGATCCAGGTGGGGATGAAGAGGGTATCACCCGTCGCGTACGACGGGACCATCTCGCGCTGGTCACGGTAGATGCACTCCTGCTGCGTGATATTTTTCGCTGGCACTGCTGCGGCGGCTGCCTGCCCGAATGATAGCCGTGATCTTCGCGACAACATCTGCACCGCCGGCGGAACCCCCGGTGCGCTACCCGTTTGTTCATCCTCTTTTGCATCCTCGTTCGGTGAGGACGAACTTGCCTTGCAATACGGTAAATCCTTCAAGTGTGCAAAACTGTCGGCACAATCAGGGTCATTTGGGTTGCAGCCGTTTTTCGTCGGCTCCTGTAGCGTCGCGCGCACTTTCCCCTCCACGTCAAAGAGCTGGAAGTGCTCGTTGTGATACAGGATCTGGTACAGGACAATGTAGCAAAAAGCGGCAACGGCGAGGAAGAAATAGCAAGCGCCCAGTTGCGGGTTGCGGAGTAAAACTATCTTTGGCGTCTCGTAGGCAAGCAGGGTGTCGATGCGCACGCCAAACAGCTTATTCGGCAGCTGAGGCAAGTTGAAGGTCGGGAGCGTCGGCATGTTTATTTTGCCGCAACCAACGAACCTTTAGACCTCGGCACAACAGCAGGCCCTGCTGTATCTACGAAATAAACCAACGAAAACGAGAACAGCGAGGAGCCGGCCCCTGAAAGCACGGGAGAGCGTTACGAAGCCCTCACTTACGCTCAAACAGGAGACGCACTCTACCCCCGAGAACCCAGGGTATGGGGACACCCGTCCCCGCGACGCTGCTGAAAAAAGCAGCCTCCTCGTCTGCCTGGAAAAAATGTAACCGCCCGGCGTTGTCTTTCCTCGTGGTGAAAAATTACATTAGTCGCTCCCGAGAATAACACCTTCTCTCAATCAATGACACGAAAAATGAATCGCGCGTCTCTCCTCGTAGGACGTGGGAGGAGCCAGCTGCTCTATCGAGTGACACGGCCAGGCCGCATCACGTCTTCACTACGCTTGAGGCGTTGTAACTTGAGTATGTTTCTCTGTCCAACATCCGCCGGCGCCCAAGGACTAGAACAACAAGTTTCTTTGTCTGATGCGCGGTCCTTCCTGCCTCTTGTGACCAGTATTGCTGTGCCGTTTTTATTGCTGTATGAAAAATTGTTCGACTTCAACCGCAAGTCTATGTCTATCTTGTCGGTTTTTTGATATGAAGAACTACGGGTGATACACGCAAGAAGATCTTTCTCAGGCGGAAATTGATGAATCGTGGTGTCGGTAATTCCGGATTTGGAATTATTAGCATCAGGTGATGTTGCTTGTAGGTGATAAGTGAGACCACACGCCAGCCACACCACGAACATGGTGACGGAGAAACTTCGCCTTGGCTGCGGTGAAGACGAAGAGTGGAGGGTGACTACTGCTTACTTCTACTTGGTCGCCTTCATTGCGCCGGAGGTGAAAACTTCTTACTTACATTCTTGCGGCGGCACCGTCTCCACTACTCTTGCGGCTCGACCTCCCGCTTCCAGGCAAGCAGGGGACACATCCCTTGGGATTCGCAGACCTGAAACAGAGATGAGACGATAGTCATGACGTCATTCTAGTGCGTTAGCGCTTTATTATTTCTGTGCATGTAGCAGAGTGCAATACGCTTACAGCAGATTATTTGCGGCCGGGTGATGCGAATCATGAGTGGACTCATTTGCGAAAAATTGATGAAGTTCATATGTTGTATCACCCGCAATGGAATATCGCAAAATTACATTCTACGTCGACTCCGAGCGGACGACCTGGTCAATGCTGTCGATGACGTACTGCAGGTTCGCCTGATTCAGTCCCGCGAGGGAAATTCGGCCCGACTTCAGCAGGTAGATGTGATGGTCCTTAATCAACTTCTCGCACATTTCTGGACTAAGACCTGAGGAGAGTTGTTTTTTTTGAACTTCATGTGTTCTATTTGCAATTTCCATTGCAGTCACAAACTAGTACACAATGCAAACAATTCGCAGTCGTCGGTTTTTCGGTATCGAAACGCAGATTTCAATTTGTTCTGGTGCTGTCGGTACATTATACCTGTGAAACTGAACATGCCAATTTGGTCCGTGATATGGTTCCACGTTCCCGGTGTTCCTTTTTCCTCCAATCCTTTTCTTAAGCCTGTTCTGACTTCCAAAATCCTGTCGGCCATCAGCTTCAGCTCTGCGCACCACTGCTTGTACAGGGCCTCGGAGCTCAAAATCTTCGTGACGATCTGGGCTCCGTGAATGGGCGGCGAGCTGTACATCGGCCGAATGACCATCTTCATCTGACTCAGCACAGCGTTCGCTCGCTCCTCGCTCGAACAGACCGCGTGTACCATGCCAATGCGCTCGCCGTAAAGACCAAGGTTCTTGGCAAAGCTCTGGCAAACGAAAAACTCGAGGTTGGCCGGGTGGTTCAGAAACATCTCAATGACCTGGTGGTGATTTGAAATATGGTTTGGACGAGTCCGCATGTAGCTCTCTACTCAGAACGTTGCTTCAACAAGAACCGAATGGCACCTGCGCATGAAGGCTAAGGTGTCTATCTCTATTTACCTTTCTGTCTGTTTCCAAACTCCCGGTCGCGTAGCCCTGATATGCGGAATCCAGGATGGAGACGCATTTCTTTGCTATCAGCGCCTCCATGATCTGCTTCCACTCGTCCAATGATGGGTCCATCCCCGTGGGATTGTGTGCACAGGGGTGGATGATGTAGAGTGCGCCGGGCTCTGCCGCGTTGATGTGTGCGATCCTGAAATATTTGTGATCATCATTGATGACACGCTCTGAATCAGAATCATGATCATCATCGAAGCGCATAAGTACACTGTGTGGAAAATCTTCTCCGTGTTTCATTTTCAAGCATGCACGCTCAAAGCAGCACGGGAGTTGTCAACAACGAAGAGCTCCACTCAACAATACCACTCCTTCACCCGGATGCTTTTTTTCTCGGCGTTCCAATATGGGTATTTTTCGACTACCATGCCGGATTTCTCGAAAATCGTTGGGTGGTTCCCCCAGGTTGGGTCGCTGTAGTAGACCTTCTTGTAGCCAAGGAACCTGGCCATAAATTCCCCAACGATTCGCAACGCCCCAGTTCCCGACAGTGCCTGCGTCGAGGCGATGCGCGGGTCCGACTTGCCGAAGATCAGGTTTTGCGTGGCCTTCTTCATCCCGGGAAGGCCATCAATCGGAGCGTATTCCTTGTCGTTCTCCGTTCCGAGCTCCTGGAGCAGCTCTCCTTCGGCTTTCCGGACGACAGGCAGCACCCATGGCACGCCCTCCTCCGTGCGGTACGCACCGATGCCGAGATTTACCTGTTTGTTTGCGGAATCGAAACAATGAAAATCGAAATCCTCAATATGAAACAAGAAGAAGCACACTGCATCTGCTGTAATGGGACAGACACCACGTAAGAAAAGCTCGACTCTAGTACTAGTACCGAACGTGACCACCGAAAACATACTTATAACATCAACATGATTGAAAGCAAGTACCTTCTGCGGATGCGTGTCTGCCTTGTACATCGCGGCAGTGTTCAAAATGGGATCTGGCGGAGCCAGTTCCACCGTCTCAAAGATTGAGGCAGCAGGCGGCATCTTTGCTAAGGCGCAGCTGTGAAGATTCCGTCAACTGCAGAGGGTCCCTGTTTTTCTTCAATGGAATAGATTTAGATTGTGGCCTCCTGCTTTGTTTGGTGGAAGGCACGACAGCGTCGTGATCGTGATGTCTAGTCCTTTACGGGTAGGTTTACTTGAAGGGGTATGGCAAGGATGTACCAGAAGGAGCAAGAAGTTGTGAATGTGTCCCAGCAATGGCCTGAAAATCAGTAAAGTAAATGGTATATGATCTAGAGGAGAGAGGACCGACGAGGACCATGCATGGATTGACAAAAGAGTTCCTGATGTTGCAATTAGAGTGAGTCATGTGAGCTGGTGACCACTGACCGAAACATTATGACCTTTCGGGCCACACGGATGCAGATCGTAACACGAACATCAACTCTGATTTTTGAATCGAAAATTTGACTGCTGAAAAGGTCAAGGTGTAGGTGAGAAGTGTGTCGCGTGTTTGAATTTATTGCGTTTCATCGCATGTAATTTTTCAGCCCATCGCAGGTCCACCTTTGCTTGATTTACGGTGGCGTAGCACAATCTGTTGCCTGACTTCATCTGTCCACATGCTGTCTGGTGCTGCTGTCAATGCTCTGTGATGTTCAATTGAGCTACTGTCAAGATTCTGTAAAAAGTGTGAACAAGAACATCCCTGGAGAAGGCACTCAAACAGCAACGTAAACGGTGAAACAGTTTCCGATCATCTTTTGCATGCTGCCGCTGGAAAAAAGAATCAATAAACAGGTCGACCTACAAGGAGACACTGACTCGACGTTTCTGAAAAGAAAAAAGTTTTGCCCGTTATGCCAAGTAAAGCGCGTTTAGCGCAAGAAATAGAAATTGCTGAAATCAGCGCACGAGCTCAAGATCATGTAGGCATGTCGACGGACGAACAACACAAACCAAAACACCCTAATCCCCGAACCACACTAGTTTGATGAATTTTCTTTCCCTGTTTTTCCCCTTCGTCACACGCTCCAACTGCGGCAAAAACGTCGCTTTCTGTGCCACATCCACGCCGTCAAAGGTCCCAACGCCGCCGGCCCCGTACATCTGCAACGTCGGGCCCTGCACGTTCGTCGGGAAGTCCGGCAAAATTCGATTTCCGAACCGCAAGCGCATGCGGTTGTGCGGCACGTAGCGCACACGGCAGAACCGGTCGACGGCCTTGCGCGGCTTCGGCGTGTCGCGGAAATACCGAACCAGGTAGTAGATCGTATCCGTCGTCGTCCGTCTCGCCGCGTTCGGAACCGTCACCGGCGTCCAGCCATCGGGACAATTCGGCACCCAGACGGTAACGTGCCCATTGGTACCGTCAATCTTCTTGGGCTGCGGGGGCAGGGGCGGCAGCTGCCGCTTTGGTTCCGGACAGTAGATCGGCACCGGGCACACCGGTTTCGGACACAAAGGCTTTGGGCAATGCGGGCAGTGCGGCTTCGGGCAGCGCGGCTGGGGACATTTCGGCTGGGGACACTTCGGCTGCGGACAGTTTTTCCGCTTCCACGGGGGCCAGAGCTGCTTCGTCGTGTCACGGGAACTGGTTTCGCCTGCGTCAGCAACCGCGACGAGGGCGTTGGTCTCACCAGGGGTAGAAGCTAGGTCTTCCTTGGTGATAACAGTTCTCGCATTTTTCCCTGGTGCAGTGGCGCCAGCTGCACTCGAGTCGTCTGCAACTGCTATTGCATCTGTATCCTGTCCTACTTCATCATGGAGATCTTCACGATCAGCGGCCGCCGCGTGGATCTCTTTTCCGCCGGACACTTCTACTGACGCAGTGGCATCCACATCCGTTACAGGTGGCACAATTGCCGCTGGAGGTGAAGCCTTTATTTTCGCGAGAAGTTTCAGCGGTGTGGTGCTCGGGGTCGCACTCGGTTCACTTTTGCTCCTTGAATCCAACTGCAACACGGCTCCGGAGTAGGTAGGTTTTTCAAGGAAAATCCCCGCAGAAAAGACAACTCGCACCCACGACGGGGCGAACCAGGAGGAGGAACTACCGCCTCTCGCTAATCCCCGCATGCCGCTGCTCCCGTCGTAGCCGTGCCGCAACGGGCACGACACGACGGCTGCTACGTCCTGACAACAGTTGCTTTTCACTCACAATTCATGTGTGGAGACCGGAGCAACAAGCGCCCCGCCGAGTAGCGTGGACATGGTTCCCGTTCCGAGCCCGTAGCACCGGAAAGATCAAGACATCAATCTCGGTGAGTTTGCCAGATTCGGTGAAACTACAACGCAAAGATAAACCGCCTCTGCCGCACGGTTACTCCAGAAGTTAGCGTCTCTTCATCTGCGCCCTCTCTCGTCTGATATACTTCGCTCCCAACAGGAGACATTGAAAGTTATTCCGCACAAATCTTTCCCCACTCCTCTCGTCTGTTTCTTTTCACAACAACGCAAGCACCAGCACGCGGTTGCGAACATCATCGCCCAAGCTGCTCTAGTTCGTTCATCTTCGCTACTGCTAAGCGTTCTGGCTCATAAATCAGTCTCCGTCTTGATTGATACGTGTTTTCGACGTTTCTTTCCATCTAAAGGAGTACAAGTTCGTTTCTTGCCTTCGTATTGTACAAGCGGTCACCAGCAAAAGTTTGGTCCAACGCACAGCCACTACAGCTTTTTATACAGTTTTTAGCAAGAAAAAGTTCTGCAGTTCTGGCCGAATTCGAAACGAAAACATTCGTCAATCGCATTTATTACATCAGGTTTTTGTTCGTTGCAGATCTTGACGGTGGAGCTACCGCTACTTTTTAGTGACCTCTTATGCTCCAAGTACAACTGAACTTGTGAGCTTTCGAGATTCCTTGCAGCTCGTAGCGGTGGCCACGTCCATCTGAACTTTTGAAACAATAACAAACTTTGCGTCAATCTTAAGGTAAAACGATAGCAGTCTATGGATCCGGAAGACCCGTTTTGACAATGACATTACTGTGATCGAAGGAAAACCAAACTCATATTACGTCAGAAACAGATTTACCACGTTTCTGCTAATTACATTAACGTTTTGAACGACCCATACTCGCACCATTCCGAAGAAAAAGAACAGGATACTGCCTAGTGCGCACTGGACGGCCTCGTCCGGGGTGGGCTGCGGGGTGAATTTGGCGAGCTCTTCGCGCTGCGTGGTCGGTAGATGACACCAAACACCGGCGGCAGCTCGTATTTCCCTGGACCCACGTCCTCGGTTGTGCCAGCTGTTGTGCGGTTCGAATTACTTATTTTGCTCCATTTCTATTTCTTCCTTAGTTGAGAGGGACAGGGACTCTTTGTCCAGTTTCACCACAGTAGCGCACGACTGCGAGTCCGTAAAACGAATACGAATACGCTACTAGCATTGGATCGCTGCTACGATGACAGGCAACCGTAAAAATAAGAATAACGGTAACAACAGACTAAAACTAAAACAGCAGGAACTAGTTCCATACTCAGCAGAGGTTTTGCGTTCTTTGGCCGGCCGGTGATGCGATATTTCTTGTAGGGTTTCTTGTCCAGCAACCCTGGCGGATCGAAGTTGGGACCGCTTGGGCAGCCTTGGTATTGGTTCGGGTTCGTGAACCTCGGCTGCCGACCCATGGTACCCGCTCTTCGCTCGACCGGGCGACACATCAGCGCGTCCTTGAGTCGCATCACAAAGTCGTCCTTTAGCTCCTTCTTCGCAAATGCGGAGTCCAACTGGTAACTGCCCGGACCCAAGTTGTCGCCAGTGCTCGCTGTTTTGAAAGAAGATTGGGATTCAATCTACGACCAGTGAAGTTGCACTTGCAAAGTTAGTGTGACGAGAGTACCAGCTTCATCGTTGTGTTGCGGTCTTTGACGATGAGGAAATGTCCCGCGTGTATTTATCGTTCAGGTTATTCATGTGTTTCACTTTGAAAATCAGTCAAACAGTAGAAAGAACGCAAGTAGTATTTCGTCAAAGTAAGTACTGAGCTGTGCTTTCTGTTTTCTCTTGGGCACGATAAAGTAGTGCTTGAAAGCCTGGTGGTCGAGCAGATCTGGGGGATCCAAATTTGGCCCAATCGGTGACCCGGTAAAGGTGGCCGGATACTTGAAACGCTGACCGACCCCCATCATCAACAGGTTACCAAATTTCGAGTCTGCTTTCATTGAGACCTGAAATGAAGACGAATTAACGGTGCATCGTCAGAAGCTCATACTGAGTGGCTGAGATAATCATACTGAGTGCATAGTCAGAAGCTCATACTTACTGAGTGCATAGTCAGAAGTTCAGTGGCTGAGATAATCATACATCCAAAAGGCCGCAGCTCAAAGCGCAGGCAAGCAGGAATCAATCAAATCGTATGTATGTATCTCACCCTCGTGTATGGCTCCCTGCTTGGAATGTCCATTCTTTCTGGCGGGACGGCCCACTTTAGTGTTGCAAGCGGTACTGCCAAGTCACGAAAGTTCAACCCTGCAAGCATCGCCGAGGTCCTGATGTGAGAAACTTACTTTATGCTGGTCATGTTCGCAGCGGCAGCATGAAGCGCCGTCGTGGTTTGAAATTCGATAGATACATTTGTGGCTGTGGGCTCATGCCGCTATTTCAAGGCTGAAACTGAATCGAAAATTTAGCAATACGAAAGAAAAAGAAGTACTTTGTGACTTTCGGCATGATGTTCTTGTCGTACATCTCTGGTGGTGGTGGTTTCCCCGGGTGTCTTTGCAGGTATTTCTCGATGTATTCCTGGCTATCCAGCTGTCGTTTTCGCTTGTAGATGGCTTTTTTCAGTTCTGCCGTCTTCGCCCGTAACTCCACGCAGTGGTTGGTGACTTTGGCTATTATTGGTGGTTGCCGGGGCTTGCGAATCTGATTCCCTAGAATCTCATCCGCAGTTTGCGTGTTTTCGAGGACCTGTTGGGGGATGGGAATGCTAGTGCTACAACTTCCACTTCATATACGCTTTCAAAAAGTCTACGTCTAGCTCTTCCTAATGAGTTTTTACGACTTTTACGTAGCAGTGTTGATTAAGCGGCCGTGCAAGGAAGTATAAGCTAGATCAAACAAAGTACCTTAGTCAATATACGATAAAGAGAGCAACAAGTTGAAGTTGTACGCATGACGCACTGCTTTTGTCTTTGAGCCTGGCAACCCCCATGGTTCGCGCGCCCTGCGTCATTTGCACGCGGAGCTGCATGCCCTTGGTTCGTCGCTGCTCCCATACCGACTGCTGGGGTATTCTTACCAACCGTCGCGTGCTGTGCCCTAATTGGTGCTCGTCTAGCGTCTCGAGCTTGTGCTCGATGTCATCGAGCGAATCCCAGGCAGATACGCCAGGTCGGGAGTTCATCTTGGGAGGTTAGTGTCTTGTGGTCTTTTTTAGTTGACGTGCAGATACTGAAGAGTCTGACTAGAAGGCGTCGTCCTATGGATGGAAAACTGCAAAATGTTTCATACCTATAAAGTACTAGCTAGCACGGTCGGGCACTGTTATGAGCACCATGGCGATCATTCTTGGCATTTTTGGGCGTCCCCACTAGCACGGTCGGACCGTGCTAGAAAAGCAGCCAGCCGCGTGCTAGTAGTGCCTATGTGGGCGAAAAAGTGAATATATATCCAAAAAATAGGCACTACTAGCACGCGGCTGGCTGCTTTTCTAGCACGGTCCGACAGTGCTAGTGGGGACGCCACAAATTGCGAAGAATGACCGAAATCGTGCTCATGACAGTGCCCGGCCGTGCTAGCTAGTACTTTATAGGTATGAAACTTTTCTACATTTTCCATCCCTACGTCGTCCCGACCACAAGGACGACGCTGCAACCACTTGTACCTATTTCTTTTGCCTTTGTTGAGCGGGGCTCAAGATTTCCCGCGACTGGTTCGTGGTCAAACTCCAAAACAGAAACGAAAATCCTCGGATCGCTCCTTGTGCTTGACACTGTTGTCTGCGATGTGGGAAATTCTTCATCCACATTCCAAGTTAGTACTACGGCGACAACCCACGACAACGAAAAAACGAAAAACAAAGACGAGACTGAAGTGTAACATATACGAAGTAGCGACTCTTGCAATAGTGGCAGAACGAAATCTTACTCATGTAGTTGTCCAACATCTCTTCAATGCATGGAGATTCACGACGCTGTCGGTAAATGCGACACTCTCATTATATCATGATGTCCTCCACGTCCACCTCCTCGTCCTCTCTTGATGATCGTTTCACATGAGGTTTGAAGTCGAAGAACACTTTGATCTTCATGTTCATCTACTTTCGTAACATGGTCACGATCAACTTCAACACAAAGCACTGTCTTTGTTTGAGTTTCATCAGATGATGTGGTAGAATGAAGAAAATGTAAATGTTGAGCCGTATCATTCTGGATGTTTTTCATTCTCCTTGACTCGTCCTGATACCAAAATAAATTGAAATTGTGATGATCTTAGTTCTCGCCCAGATGTCGAAGAAATTCCGCCATGCGCCGAAGCCACTCTCACTCCGTTGCTGATGTTGTGTCAGGTGCTGTTCCTGATTCTCCCCACGAGATCTCAAACGGGTAACAGTCGTCTGCGTCCGGCTCGATCGGCTCTTCCGAGGTAGAAAACTGAAAGCCTTTCCTTTCAAAAAACTCCCGCACCACACTCATCACACTATCGTACCGTGCCACTTCCCCCGGCAGACGGATTGGCAGCGTCGCATCTCGATTTTCAATGATACGCTGCCGCTCCCAGGCTGGACTAGATGTGATCTGCTCCTCTGACCGCGTCGGCCAGGGAAGACTGTATCCCTCTCTTGTAAAGTTTTCCTCGCTGTCGTCGTCGAAAACTATTCCTACGTTGAATGAGACGAAGCATTCGGATTCGCCCTCGTCCTCCTCGTCGCTGTTTTCCTCATATTCGACGGTGCATCTCACCCTTCCTTTTGCGGTTGTGACTACCTGGTAGTTCTCTGAAGCTCCGGAAGCTGAAGCCTTGTCTAACAGAGAGCGATAAGCAGCTTCCAGAATCAGCTCCGTATCACGAAAACGCCTCCTGAGAGCGAGCGCAGAGTAGAAGTTCGCACACTTGAAGACGGGCGAAAACGGGTCGAGAAACGACGAAATGTGTCGAAAAAGTTCTGGTGGAAGATTAATGCTCTGCTGCGCTGGTGCTTCTGCTTCATTGATGTGGTTTCTCTGTCTACGAATCAGCGCTGCCATCCACATCCGCACTTGGTCCTGGGCGACGCTTTGTCTCAGGGTGCTCTCAAATGCACGCACCTTTTCGAAGGAGGGGATTGTGTTGTTGTTAAACACTAATTCCTGTTCTGCGTCGTCGTCCTCATCGTCATCCTCATCAATTTCAACGGACTCCGCTTGCCAGAACTCGAGGGCATGCTGTTGCTGAGAGGATGACGTGTCGTCTTGTTCTTGCGAAGGCGGAATCCAGACGAATGCCTCATGATCGTCTGCTGAATCAGCGTCCAACCAGTCTACGTCACACAGCTTCCCGAGTTTTGCGCTTGTTTTGCACTCTAAGTGTTCGCGTAAATCACCCCGGAGTGAGTCTAACAGGGCTGCGCGCTTGGTGATTCGGGCCAGTGTTTCCGCAGCCTTTTTCGGCTCCTGTTCCGCAATACGACGGTCTGCGGCGTCAAGGACTTCGTGCTTCCTTGCCATGTCATCCAGAAACTGCTTTACCCTACTCTCGATCCAAGACGCATACGCCTCAGAAACTTCCAACACCGGGAAGGGCATTTTGATCTTCCGAACAAGTTATGATTATGTAAATGTACTATCTTTGCAAATATATAGGAAGATACTCTTTTTGTTTCTTTTCAGTTTCTTGATGCGGCTTTCTGACCTCTCCATCAACGCGGGCCGCCCAGCCTTCGTACCATTCTCACACCGCTCAACTGAAAAATGCAGAGCCATCAATCCTTGGGGTTGTAGTAGTTCTGTCGAGCAGCTGTTCACGTTCTCACCGTAGCCGGTTATCACATATCAGTATCACTCTACGTAAAAAATAAGGCAATATTAAAGTCGAACACGTGCTGGGCCATCAGGAAAATCAAAAAAGTTGTGTCGCTTGAGGTGCGTAGTCGTTTCGCTTCCTGAAGCTCCACCTGCATCTTGAACGATGCGAGATAGTTATACATCGGAGCGAAGATAAAAGAACTGCACGTGCTGGATATGAAGTTCTAGTTTGTTTCCCTTTTTTTCGCTGTGTGCCTGTTATGATCAAGCACAAGATCAGGTGGATTTCGATCTGTGCTCGAAGTTGAAGAACGTGAAGGGATTCTACGCACTATCCTGATCATCCTCTTCGTCATCATCTTCCTCTGACGATGAAGACTGATGCCCCTCACCCCAGGAAATCCAGAAGGTTTTTCGGTCGCTTTTCGCAAGGAGCTTTCCGTAGGAAAAGGTGAACCCCTTCTGCTCAAAAAATTCTTGCACAACGAGCAAAACGTTGTCGAATCTCGCGGCTTTTGCGGACAATCGAACTGATTGCTTCTCCGCGTTTCTCGCCTCTCGGTTGCGGATTAAAGTCCAGTCCCGGCTGGCGACTATCTCCTCCTCGAGTTTAGACGGCCAGTGCTGGGCACCGATCGTGATGAACGAAGCGCCAGAAAACTTGATGTCCAGCTTGATTCTGTTTTTATTCACGCCGACGCGTTTCCATCCAATGGAGCCACTGACTTTGTTGGCTGTCGTGGCAGGGAATAAGTAACTGTGAGGCACTCTCGCTTCCCGGCCCGTGGTTGTCCATAAATTCGCCCAAGTAGTTACGCCAGGCCGCGTCCAGGGTCTTCTCAACGTCCCGGAACCGCCGATGCAACGCAGTCCGCGCGTAGTACGTCGCAGAGAGGAGCACGAGGCCAAATGGTTCCAGGAAAGCACTCACGTGCTGAAACAGCTCCACCGGCAGAAAGAGGGCGAAGCCTTCGCCTTTCTCCCGGGCGTCCTCGCTGTAAAGTTTCCGGCGGATGACGCCCATCCAGGAACGGAGTTGGTCCTGCGTCAAACTGCGACGCAAGGGCTCCATGGCATCCAATTGGTCCCGCCAGTACTCTTCTAAATCGCAGCGGCGGGGCGGGTCGACACGATGGAGGCGACTCTCCACGCGGTCCTCTTCAAAATCGGGGTCGTCGACTGGAAGCGCTTGTCGCTCCCATCTTTCGCGACCAACAATCTTGGGCAACGCAGCGTAAATGTCTTTCGCGGATGATCTTGGTGCGTTTTCGTCTTTTAATCTCCCGCAGGTCCATGTATACGCGTCGTCCTCGCCGACTGTGAGCGCGTCCTCATCGCACAACTTTCCGAGCTTGGCAAATTTCAGGCACTGGGTGTGTTGCGTCAAGAGGCTGCGGATCTGCTGCGTCATGTGCTTCCGTTTCGTTATGCGCGTGAGGATTTCGCTGCTTTGTGCCGGTTTTTTTTCCAGCTGAAGCCTATCTGCTTCGATTAAAACAGCTTCCTTTCTTTCTCTTTCATCGAGGTAGTGCCCGATTCGCGTTTCCAACCAAGATGCGTACGCGTGCGATACCTCCAATTCGAAAGCCGTCATGTTGAAGGTGACCTTTATTTTTCCGGTTCAACGAGTCGTGTATTTGGAAGAGCAAGAGGACGCACAAAGAGGTTGCGCAATTGATTGACAACGAGCTTCCCGATATTGCCGTACTAGTAAGTTGTAAACAAAGAGAAAGTAGAATCGAGGACGAAAATGTTGCCCTCAGTTCGTTTAGATTTTACGCAGTATTTTTTTTTCGGTTAGCGCTTGACCTTTTTCTCTCGTGTTGTAGTCAGGAATGCGCAGCTCTACCATTGTATCTCCCTCTTATCGAGAAACAGAAAAAAAAAGTAACGCATTCGCGCCACTCCAACCGATGAGAATAAGAAAGCTGACGCTTCGACGATAATTTAGATTTACCAGGTCATGATCATCCCATCGGCGGCGCCTCACAATGACATTACCAAGACGGGAACCCTACGTCGTGTCTAAACTGCTGAAGACCTTCCTGCTTTTTCAGGATCACAAAAACAAGTGGCGAAGAAAAAAAATTACGAACGTCAAGCACTGTTCTGGCGAAATTGATTCTTTTTTCAGCTGTACGCACCTCTAACTTTCACTTTCTGTGAAGCAGATAACCACCAACCCGTACTTCTACTTTCGGAGTTTTGGTTTTCATAAAACAATAAGAATATAAAGGCGAATTCATAACATGATCTGGGGAAGAAAATAGACAATGCAATTCGTCACGCATCATTTTCATCATTGTCGTCATTCTCTGACATCACCACAGACTCGTCATCATCATCGGAGGATGAAGAGGAGGAAGATTCCTCCTCATCCTGATCTTTTCCCCACGACACCAAAAATCGCCGCCCCCGTCGGTTGCGTTTCTTGATTTTTTTCTCATAGGAGAAAGCAAACCCTTTGCGTTCAAAAAAATCCTGCACGGCGAGCAGCACATTGTCACGCTGCGCCGCTGCTGAATCGAGCCGAAAACAAAAGTTGCTTCTCATTTTCTGCTGTTTAGCCATTTCCTGCTCGGAATCGTAAATGTCGCGCCATTCTAAACTACTGGTTATCTCAAGCTCGCTTGGGGTAGGCCAGTGTTGTGCGCCGAGCGTAGAAAACTCAACTCCGTCGAACTTCACCAGGAGGCGGACCCGCGCCTTATTTTTCTGCTCTTTGGTAGTTTTTGTCTCCCGCTCCCACCAGACCTTGCCGCGTACTTTGTTCGCAGCGGATCCGCTCACTGCGCGCCTGCCGTCAGCAAGTCGGTCGAGGTAGACGCGGTAGGCAGCTTCGAGCGTGGTTGCCAGGTCTCGAAACCGTCGGCTCAACGCAGCCGCAACGTAGTAAGCTGGCGACATGATCACAGACCGAAAAGGTTCCAAAAAAGACGCCACGTGCCTGAAGAGCTCCGTCGGTAAGTAGATGCGACCACCCGGCGCGCCGCTCCTGCTCCTTGTCGCTTGGCCTATGGGAGGACGTGAACGTGATCTCGCTTGCGCTTGGACGCCTACCAGCCACGCACACAATTGATCCTGTGCAAGGCTTTGACGCAGCGGGGTCGTGCCATGCAGGAAACCGGGCCATTTCTTTTCGAGTTTCACAGAGAAGCTTCTTACAAGGATTCGATCGTCGGCCAAGTCTCCTCCCTCGTAGTCTCCTCCCTCGTTGGAAAACTCTTCCATCCGCACGAAGTGGGACACGGCGGAGAACATGCTCTGAGCAGACGGCGCAGGTGAGTCGGTGCGGCATTTTTTGTGTGTTATGTAGTTTCTTCCGGGGAACCATGTTCGGACACGGACCCCTGCTTCGTCTAGCGCATCTTCGTCGCAAAAGCTCCCGAGCTTGGCGCTCCCCAGACACTGCACGTGATGCTTGAGCAACGTTGCCATCTCGTCCGTTGCTTCTTTCCGCTTTGCAATTCGCGTAAGCAGCTCGCAGCCTTGCTCCGGATGCTGCTCCAACTTGAGACGTTCCGCAGCGATTTCCACCGCATCCTGCCTTTTTCGTTCGTTCACGTAGTGCGCGATCCGGGTCTCTAGCCAGTTCGCGTACGCGATCGATGGCTCCAACTTGACGAAAGCCATAATTTTGCTTCAGGAGTGGTTGAGTGGGTGTGTCTGCTTGCTTTACGACGGTTAGTGCGATGAAGAGCTACAAGTACACTATAGTGCTTTTCGTTCTATCTAACTACGTCTCCTGCTACGTTGATACGCATACCCATACGCTTGCTCAGGATTAAGCTGTGGCGTTCCTCTGCATTCCAATGCACATGGCAAGAACATGATGATCATACGCCGCGGCAGTTTTCATGCTTTTTTTCGAGCAAGTCATTTTTCGAAGTCGAGCTGTTGGTTCCGCTGCAACGAATTCATTGAAAAACATAACGATAAATCTACTTAAATACACATCAACATCATGGCCGGCATTCTGCTGTGTAATGAAGGGAATTCGTCAAAGTCATGGTGCCTTAGGAGGTTCTTTCGGTTGGTGCGAGTCCAATTGTATATATGTTGCAATGTAAAATCAAAACTATAGAAGTTTAGGTAGATCGCTGTAGCCGGATTGAACTGCGAGAGTTGAAATGCTTGACCTGTTATATATGAAAATGGAAGCGAACAACGGCAGAGACATTCCAGAACGTCGCTCCCCTCCAGAGTAGTTGCGTAAGATTAGCGACCACAAGCGGCTTTGCGCCAACACGCGTCCTTTATTTGCGTTTGTTTTCTTCAGCTTCAGCACCACAATTGCGGTTCGTTGCAAAAATACATAACTATTCTTTCTGACGAAAACAACGAGAATAAGGCAACGCACCCCCTCGTCTCCTCTTCTGCTACTACTAGCTCACGTCCTCCGGCTCCTTGGCATCACCCCAAGAAATTGTAAAAATGTGTGGCCAGTCGGGCTCCTGCAGGAAGCGGAAGCCCTTTCGTCGGAAGAACTCGCGCAGAACAATAGCGACGTTGCCATATTTAGCCGCACTCGGAGATGACCTCACTAGCGTGAGCGGGTCAGACGCAGCCGAAGTCCGTTCCTTTCTTTGCACAGCTTCCCAGTCTGCACTTTTGACGATCTGCTCCTCGCCATAACTGGGCCAGTGAACTGGTCCTGATATCGAGAAATGAAACTCTCCAAGCGTGATGCGTAACGCGGTAGACCTGGTTCCCAGTATTTCGTCCTTCTTGTACGCGAGAGTAATGCTTCCCTGAATTTCTGTCGTCTCCGGATGTTTTTCAATGAGGGAGTCAAGGGAGTATTGAAAGCCACCATCCAGAAATTTCTCCAAGTCGCGGAAGCGCCGACGCAGAGCGAGTGATGCGTAATAGGCTGGCGCCTTGAGAACTTCAGCGAACGGATCGAGAAAGGAAGACACAATTCGGAATAACTCGGGCGGCAAGGACGGTTTCGCTGGTGGTATCTGTGTGCTTGCGGCAGCTGCAAACAATTCTGCACTCGGCCGGGATACTCTAGCCATCCAAGGCCGCAATTGATCTTGCACTATACTCTCACGGAGATCCTTCGCTTCCTCCAATCCACGCATTTGTGCAGATTCGTATAATATTTTAACAACATGTTCCGGAAGGTCCTCGTGGTCTTCATTTTCTCCTTGATCTTCATCTTCTCGCCGTCGCTCCTCCCAGACTTCTAGTTTTACATGACCAAAGACGGACACTGGGTTCGGAGTGTTGCTGTCTTGCATAATTGCTGCTTGTGGTATCCAGACATAGGCAGATGCGTCATTTCCATTCTCACTTATTTCTGCGTCAAGTTGCTTGACATCGCACAACTTACCTTCCTTTGCGCAAGTCAGACAATGAAGGTGTTGCTCGAAATGACTTTTCAGATTATTGAACGTCTGGGTGCGCGAAGAAATCTTGGCCGCTAATTCAGCGGCTCGCTCATCCGTTTCCCCTCGGATTCTTGCTCCATCTGCTTCGTTCTGGAGCGCCAAATCCCGTTCGCGCGTGGCAATGAAATGCTTCATTCGCAGGTCGATCCACGATGCGTAAGCATCAGAGAAATTGATCTCAGGAAACGATGCCATTCTCTTGATTATGATTTGGATTTGAGCTCGAGGTCCAGGTCTTTTTGAAATTGACTTGCGATCGTTGTACGTAAACACCATTCAAAATCAATGAGATGTTGAAATGTTGCGACATCATTAAACAGCACTGTGACAAAACTAAAACAACTGGAACTGGAAGACATCAAAATGGCGTTTTCATATTTCGCCACGACGATGGAGATGAACCGTGGCAAACTACAACTAGTTGCACATCTGGTACTCGGGCTTGTGAAAAGAGCAAGATGACGAGGATCTAGATCACGATGATCAGCCCGTCGTTGGATTTGCATTTTCAACCCGCAGCAATGCCGGATCGCAACAAGCGCGACTTCGCAGATAGCGCTAGGGGGAGGAAGACAGAGAGCACCGCGAGGAAATGGCACACCCTGTCGTGTGAGACTGCTACATTGGAATCCTGCGCAGTCTCCCCAAATCACAAAAAAGTACTGTCGCTGCTGACCATCTTTGTGAACGTGAAAATTTATCTCTCCGTCTGTGCTGACAACATCAGCATCAGCTGCAGGCTCTGTTTATCGTGCCTGCGTTACACTTTGATCACAGTATGTAATATACCGAACAACAACCTCCAGAGACAGAAAGCTGCACTTATCCGTCACATCAGTGCACGGCACAGACATGTCGATACATGTTTTTGCTTTGTCATTGTTGAGCGCAAAAAAATATCTTCAAGCTCACTGCTTATCGTCCTCATTTTGGAGCATCAGTCTCGCTTCCAAATCTGAACCGCTAGCGTTCGTATCTATACCCACCTACAACGTCCGGGCTCTCTGATCAGGAGTGGTTTCTTTGCAGTTTCTTTGCTCGGGGTCGACGCAAATTTTGCAATCTGGAAGCAGACGAGACATTCATGCTAACAACCAGTTTTTGTGTGTCGCCGCTTTTCATCATCACCTCGTCAGGCTGCTGACGCGGTTGGGGCGGCACTGTACCAAGATAATCTAAATTCCCGGGGTTGTGAAGAATGCTGCAAAAATTTCAGGCCCCTCCGGCGGAAAAACTCCCGTAACACGATGACGAAGCTTGAATACTTGGCGTGCTCGGCAGAAAGCCGTACTAAGCGCTGGCGGGATTCCGCTCCATTCGTGGACTCGAGTTCCTCATTGCGCGTCTCGGTCCATGCGGGACTATTGACGATTTGCGCCTCGCATCGATTCGGCCACGGCAGTGATCCCTGCATCATGAAAGCCACGGGTCCGAGCTTGATTGATACCCGTTTCTCGATTTGGTCGTCCGGGTTGAATTCCCAAGTGAAGCGCCCCCTGATCATACCATTTGCGGCGCTCTGCGACGAGGGGTCTTCAGCAATGCGGTCAAGTTGGTGACGCAAGCCAGCATCGAGCAGTTTTTCGAGGTCACGGAAACGGCGCCGCAGCGCGATGGCGGCATAGTAGGTGGGCGATTTCAGGACGTCCGCGAAGGGATGCAAAAAGGACGCAATCACGCGAAACAGCTCAGGTGGAAGATCAAGATTCCTCGAAGATGCCGGCAATAGCCCGGTTCGCCGCGAGAGGCTAGCCATCCACATGCGCAATTGGTCTTGCGCAATGCTCTGGCGAACCCCATTGAGGTTCTGCAGGCCTGGCAACTTTGCGCGAAACTTTCCACGAGGAAGCAAGCGAATGCGCTTTTCTTCCCTCAATTCGGCACCCTCAATCTCTAACCCATCGTCGTCAACGTCCGTCTCAATTTGCCGACACTCCTGCCAAACTTCTAGCTGTTCCTGTGTCTGCCACGACAAGCTCGGTGGTGTAGGGCTGGTAACTGGAACATCAGAAACGGCGCTGTTGTCCGGCGGCGCCTTTACCACGCCCTGCGGAATCCAAACGTACGCCGTGTTGCTGTTTTCTGCATCAACGTCCAGGACATCCACGTCGCAGAACTTTCCTAATTTTGCAAACTGCACGCACTCCAGGTGATCGTCTAAATTCATTTGTAGTTCTTCAAGCTCAGCAGCGCGCTTCGTTATGCGAGACATGGCTTCCGGTAAAGCTTCGGGCCGGTTCTCCATCTCGAGTTTGTCGGCTGCTGTTTTGATTTCGTCCTGCGTCCGGCGTTCGTCAACGTGCCGCTTGACCCGATTCTCGATCCACGAGGCGTACGCATCGGAGAACGGCAATTGTGGGAAAGCGGGGGGAGGAGAAGGTGCCATGTTGGATACAATATCAGAATCAGAACCAGAAGCAGAACAAAAGAAGTGCAACTGAAATAAAAAGAAATGGATTGCAGCAGCTAATGTACAGTGCTTGATCCGCTCCGCGTTTATCTTTATTGTCTGCTCTCTATCAACATGAAAATCAAAAGGAAAAGGCCTCCTGGTGGTGTCGTTGTTCACCAAGCTGAAGCTCGTTCACTTTTTTCGCTTGTTCCTCGTCGTGCATATAGGTATATGCTTCTTGTTGCACCAAGAGCCGTTCTTTACTTAACGAGTTTGAATTGATCATGTAGGGTGCAAAAATGAAATGGCAACCGCAATCGGTAAAGTTTCGCTGTTCATTTGCGCCGGTTTTTTCTTTCATCTTCTTCAGTAGTAAGTTAATTTGGAAGGGCGTAGGTGATCAACCAGAAACAGAGCTCATGATCGACAGCATCGGGTAGTTAGATGGAGCACGAAATTAGACAAGGAAAATCGAGGAAGTTCATCAAAAATCGAGCACCCCCTCCCGTGGGCTCACGGGACAGGCGGTTGGCTCGGGTAGGCTTCATCTATGGGGCGGCTTTGCTCAGTGGGTCCCACACAACCGGAAGCGCCGCCGGCTTCGGCGTTCGTCTTCCGTCACCACGCAGAGAAGCACTACGACAATACTTTAAGCATTCTGCGGCCAGGTCTTTCCGGATCCAATGAGCAATGGCCGTCTCTTGGAAAGTCGCGCCACGGGGGCAATCCAAGGGCCCCCCCTTTTGCCCAAAAAAAAGCACCCCCAAAAAGCACCCCCCTTGGCGTTCCTTTCCCCGACCTAAAATGGCCGATTTCGGAATCCAAAAAAAGTACCCCCCTCAGGCACCCCCCTGGAGGGGGGCCCCTGGGCGCCGCCTGTCGCCTTTGTACAGGTTTGGCCGGCCTTGTTTGTAAACGAGCCCCCGAGCCCGTTGCGCCAAAGGCGAAATACTTGCGCGGCAGATGAGCGCTTGGTCTTTCTACCCGGGAAGGAGTCGCGGCTGGTCCGGGCCGAAAGGCTTGCAGAAATGGGGCGGGCCGCTACTAGCCGAAACGCAGACAAATCATCTCGCCCCCCTGCCACCCCGCGGGAGGGGAGTGCTCGATTTTTGATGAACTTCCTCGATTTTCCTTGTCTAACGAAAACGCATGGCGCTAAAAAAATAGATTTGCTCTCTCCAGATGGCAATGCGCACATCGGTGACCCGCAAAAAACTCAAGCAGTACAGCATGTCGCGCCCTAGCAGTAGTGTGCTGCTGTTGGTGCCCCGGTGCATCTTTTGCTTCGCGTCTTCTTTGACTTATCGTTTGAAATAGGTGTCAGTCTCTACTTGTAAATGTGATTTAGCTTGTTGCGGGCTGTAAGAAACAGTAACCGCATCGCACAGATGAAAAAAAGCCCGTGCATCGTTTCATACTTTTTCTCCCCATTTCAAATTATCGTCCTCAGTCATGAAGCTGCTGCTGGAGTGATGCTCGCGCCCCAAGAAATAGTAAAATCCTGACGATTGTCGTCAGACTGCGAAAATTTTAGGCCTTTCCGCCGGAAGAATTCCGCCAGCACTAGCGCGATGCTAGAAAAATAAACCTGCTTCGAAGGAAGTCGGACGAACTTGGGTTTTTCCGTCGAAGCAAGTTCGACGCTGCGCCTCGCATTCCATGCACGACAATTCACGATGTCCTTTTCGCACAGATTCGGCCATGGAAGTTCTCCCGACATACTGAAGCGTACTGACCCGAATCGAATTCCAACTAATACTTCGCTGGGGTCGTTCTTAACGATCCTCCACAAGATGTTGCCTTCAATATTGTCGTCCGGATCCTCTGCCAATCGGTCGAGGGTATACTGCAGCCCGGTATCCAACAACTTCTCCAGGTCTCGGTACCGGCGCCGAATGGCTAGCGCTGCGTAGTACGTGGGCGCCTTCAGGACGTCTGCAAACGGATCCAAAAAGACGGAAATCAGGCGAAACAACTCGGGCGGAAGATTTGTCGTGCTTGCATTGTTGAGCAGGCCGCGCCCGCGACGAATGTGCGCCATCCACATGCGCACCTGATCCTGCACAAGGCTTTGTTTGACACAGTCCAGCACATTCAGGTCGGCCCATCCCCGCGATGGGTGTTTTAAGCTGATCACCTTTTCGCGCTCGTTCTCGACGTCGACGGCGCCGCCTGCTTCATTGGGAATTTCGACCCATTCCTCACACCACACTTCAAGACGAACTTCACCGAGTGGCGTGCTTCCGCACGCACCGGCGGTCACAGATGAAGCAGTTGACGGGGTTGGCCCTGCGTCGGCAACTCCGTCCGTATCTGATCCTTGCTGGATGATCGCATTTGATCCTTGTGGAATCCAGACGTACGCTTCCTCATCGTGCGTTGCTTCGGCAGTTTCGTCGACAGTCAGAACGTCCACGTCACACAGCTTTCCCTGTTTGGCAGACTCCACGCATTGAAGATGTTGATTTAGATTATTTCGCAGACTTTGCAGTTCCCCGGAGCGCTTCGTTATGCGGGTGAGGACTTCGGGAGCCCTGTTGGCGTTCTGTTGCATTTCCAGACGGTCCGCCGCAGTCTTGACAGCATCCTGCGTCTCGCGGTCTTCGATGTGGCGTTTGACGCGGGTCTCGATCCAAGAGGTGTAAGCCTCGGAAAACGGTAGTCGCGGATATTCCATTTCAGGAAAGTCACTACATCATAAAAACTTATACTTAAACAAATTCGATCATGGGGATCCTACAAGTACAATGTATGAGTGTCGCTCAGCTGGTGCAAGTGTGGCGTCAACAGTGGCCTTCTCCACCTCAATCTCACGTATGTACCAGCCTCATCCAACCTCTAAAAAGAGACGAAACGAAAACGCTAGCAACTTCAGTATCATTTTGTTCTCCCACCCGTCCCTGCGCACTCTCATCGCCTGATAGATGATCCTAAGAGCAGCCTGTTCATCTGCTCTAAACAACAAGACAACGAGAGATAAAAGACTGAAATCGGAATCGCTCTTCTATCGTCCTCTTAAGTAAGTATGCTCCCTGCAGTGGGTGCTTTTGACTCGTCAACTACTTCTACGATAACCTCTTTTCGTTGCAACACCTCGAAGTCTGTATCGGGTTCGGAAAGTGAACAGCTCCAGTTATTTCCTTATATAATCATCGGAGTTCTGGTGCAATTCGACGTGTCCGTGTACTCTCTTTTAGTCGAAACATCAAGGAATAGGACTATGTAGTTACATTTCCCTTCGCTTTACAAAGTTTACATGGTAGCAATTTTTCAAGAAACATAAAGCATCCGCATCGTACTTACTTACGTACGACAGAGTCAGAAAGTTCTTCTCAGCCTTGAGACGTCTGTCCCGCCATCATTCTGTCGAGCTTCTTCGAACGCGGCTACGACGTGCGCCTGATCCGCGGGCGATAGAGACTCTTGCAAGACAAAGACAACTTTGAACTCCGAAACTCCTCCTGGTGCGTTCTTTGCCTCATCCGTTTGGCCTTTCGCTTTCCTTCCACTCGAATCATGATTCCGCCCAGCACCCGGTGCCTGTTGCTGCCCCACCTTCTTCGATGCTAAAATTTTTTGGTACAAGTCTGGCTCGTCGTGTCTGGAAGACAAGTAGGAAAATCCTGGCACCCTCGTTGTTGTCGAAAACCAGTCGTCTCTGTCGTAGTCCAACGTGCCCGCTCCATCTTTCTTCTGCAAATAGTCCGCGTTCTTGATCGTGTCCGTTTGGGGGTCGACAAAGTTGTTGTCTTCTGAAGTGGAGGTCGTGGCAAAATCTTTCGCGTCCGTCATTTCCTTCGAAAACTCGACGCATGCACGCGCTGCGATCCTTGCACCTTCAGCGATCGCGAAGCCGCGTACACCGGTTCCGAGTAGGGGGGAAGCGATTGTTGCCTCCGTACTATCGCCTGCAGGTCGTGATACGGTCGCTACTTTGTGGCCGAAAATTTCATTTCCGCTTGCGCGTGAAAGTGCTTGCCTCAAGGCGTCGAGATAGGTTTGGCGTAAAAGCTTCGCAGCCGTGAGCGGCGCAGTTTCAGATGAGCTCGATTCATTAAGCTCACTGTAATCGAAGTTGCGAAAAGGCGACACCGCATGAAGGATTCCGTCTGGAAAATACGGCTTTAATGCCCCGAAGGCCGGAGACCACCGGCTTTCGCCAGGTGGGCACCGAATAGCTGGAGTGGGCTCGCGTTGTGTGTTCAGCAAAACTGAGAAGTCCTTCCTTCGATGATACTCTGTCGTCAGGTAGGTCAAAAGATCTGGCCCGCATAAACGATGTACCATCCCATCCACGCACTCAGCAGGCTTGTAGGTGGCGGGTGGCGACATCGCGGTATGGCGCTTTCCACTTTCCGATGCGTTTGCAGAAACTTCCCCAGCACTTCCATTCGCGCGGTCACCACCTCCTCCGTGCATCGTTGCCACCAGTGTCTGATAATCCTGTATTTGCCCCTCCGCGCGACACCAATTGAAGCTAATTTCAGGAATGCGGAAGGGCACTGGACTTCCGTACCCGTTCCGCGGAAAGGTTGGGTACTGAATGCCACAAAGTCCCTCGTTCGCCGGATTCAGGAGGAAGAGCTTTGCGTTTCGACCGTCGCTGGGCTCTCGTGATGATCCGGATCGGCTTGAAGATGTTGTGCCCCTTGCTATGACGGAAGTAAGAAATGTGTGGTCGAACATACACGGCGCCGCGTGGATTTCAACGCTAAATTTTCCAGAATCTCTTCCATTGGTCCCGGTTCTTGGAGGGGAGGACGAAGAGGAAGAAGCGGGTGTCAGTGTTGTCTCCCAGCTTGCCAATAAAGTCTTGGACGGCGCTCCTGCATCCTGTGTTGCGGTAGAGAATAATCTTGATCCTCGTCCGGAAGTTGTGGACGACGATACGGAACATTCTACGCCCGAATGCTCCTGCTGAAGCCGTCCAAGAGGAAGGGATCGAAAAACGCGAATGCCACCAGGACGGAGCACCAATCGAACGCAATTCTTATTCAGAATCATCATACAAGGATCAAGAAATGGAGGACCGAGAAATGGCTGTGCAAAACAATGTCAGACCACAAACTCGGGTACGATATGCGTATGGATCATAGTAGGTAGCGAGTGCTCCTTACATCGAAAATCAAAATATATGAAAAGAGTGGGCGCGCTAGCTCATGAAAAAAAGCGGGAGCGCTGGGAAAAAGCCACAGAAGGGAAGATGATCAATCTGCAGGTTTTTCTTTTTTAAGAAGTACAACATGTAACAGCTGCTGTGGCTGTACTTCGTCACTTTAGGAGACTTGCGCGATCTTTCGTATAGAAATGCAGATGCAGCAGCGTCCTGCCTAGCGTTAGCCAATACAGAATGATCCTTATCGCTGTGAAAGCACTCATCCTCTACCTCTTCCAGTGGAGATCGACGCTCACATCTCTCCTGATGATCCATCGGAGTACGACGGACACGCACGTTTTCCGTTTTATTGCTCAGGCTGACTTACAACTGGAACTCTGGACCGAAACCGATAGAAAACCATCCACAAAAACTCACAAAAATCCATATGATCCGACCACTCTCACTACTTGGAACACTCACTGACCACACTTGTTCTTCACGTTGCTACGTGAAGATACGTCCAACACTTTTGTTGATGTTGAATCGTGTCACTTTTTGTTGTTCTTCTCCGTCGTTGAAAAATTCATGGAGGTGGAGTTGCCGAGAGCGAGACGAGGCGATTTTACAGTCCGGCGTAACAGAAGTCACGTTATCATGAATCGCAAGTCCAAGTCTTCCATGGTTCGACCACGAAGCGGATGGGACGGAGACATCGCAAGAATGTGTTTGCTCGGCTTCATCGACAGAATCCAAGCTATTCACTGTGATCTTTCAAGAACATGCTGCGGTGCTAAAAAGGCTACTTTCCATTTTTTGCTCTCGTTGATTCTGCATGTCGAAGTCCATGTGTGTCGCATCGCCGAAAAAAAATTCTTTTCGTGGGCGCCAAGCAACACAAATGAGCTGCGCACCCTTTACTTACTTACGTAACAGTTGATGTCGGACTCAGACAAGGACTCGCACCTGTCGCTCCTTTCGGCGTCTGGTCATCTCCGTTGGGTCGTCGAAATTGAGAATTATGCCGGGGGCTATTTGTATCCTGAAGATGAAGATTTTTGGGTACTACTAATGGGGCAGGTCGTAGCATTTTTCGTTCGAATATGAAGTCGCCGAAGACGGGGTAATGATCAGAGAGGTCGTTAAAGTGGCGGTCGCGGTAGATGAAGGGTTTGAAGCTTTGAAGGTATTCGGTCGTAACTTTTGCGGACTTTGGCAGCAGGTGGTTGTTTTCAACGAACACGTAGTCCAGCAATAGACTTTCGGCCGGGGAGCTCGAAACGGAGCCGAACTCGCACCACTGGTTGGACGCCAAAACCGACGGGTCCTTCAGCTCGATGTCGTAGTTTTCCGCGGAGAGGATTCGCAGCATGGTTTGGTACTCGGCTGACTGGCTGTCGGCCTCGATGTTGAAGTCGCCGGTGAGGATAACGGGCTCATTCGGGGGAATGTTCCGCTTAGCAACGAAACTCCTAATCTGCCGCAATTGCGACCGCCGGTCTCTTTGCGCCTGCTCGCCGTCCCACGCTTGCAGATGCGTCGCGAAAATGTGGATGCGCAGCCCGTTTTTCCGGACCATCACGTAGGTGCAGCCCTTGGCGGCCAACCGCTCGTCGCCGCTGCACTTGTCGTAGATTTCCGAGGCAGTTTCCTCGATTCTGTGGCGGGAATAGACCTTAATCCCCGAACTAATGAACCTCCGGCCCAGCACGGGCGGAATGGTGTCGTAGAGAAACCCCCGTTCCCGCAGGCGGCTCGAGATCAGCGGCATGGTCTCTTCGCAAAAGGCCTCGCAGAACACGATCACGTCGAGCCGTTGGAGCTTTTTGCAGCTGAAAATCGCCTCGGGGATGCGGATCGCCCGGTCCGGCTTCACGGGGGACAAGTTCCACGATTTCGGCGCCACGTCAGTGATCAGTGAGGGCATCATCCAAATGTTGTAAGCCAGAAGCTGAAACGGCACGACAGATGGGTCCTTTTTGTTCTTCATAGCCAATAAGCGGCCGTCGTTTGGGTCGGCGAGCCGGGTGTGCTGCTCGGCGAGATCACAATTCCTGGAAGGTAGAAGGGTCGCCATGGTGTTGCTTTTTCTCAGGAACTTCGAAGATTTTGTCGTTCCACCAGCCGCATCGTTCTCTTGCAAACCGGTAGTTTTCTTCACATGGCCCACCTGTGAGGACGGGGACCCTTCGGTAAGTCTGACGCACTTGTTGTTCTTCGTCCCGTTCTTCTCAGGCGGAGAACCGAGGGAAGACACAGGTGACAGATCTCGACCGCTGCCATTCAGGGCGAGATTTAGGTGCGTCGCCGTCGGCGTCGACAGGCTGCGGGCGTTCCTCTCCAGAATGCCGGAAAGAACAGAGTTGTCGGATACGTTGTTCAAGTCTGGAATAATTTGATCACCTTCGCCACTATTTGCTGGCGCTTTGTCCTCGTGTTCGTGTAGAAAGTCGATATCCTCATACACGTTGTTCTTTGGTCCTGCGGGACCACAGTTAGAGGGCGCACCGGAAGTAAAACCATCTACTTCAGCGATCAACACAAGGTCCGGCGTCGTCCCAAGTGCTGCTGGTAGTGGCTCTGCGTTCATTTTTGGGCCTTGTTCAACACGCATCGTACTATTCTCTTCCGCGCCGACATTTGCTGTATCAGTGACTGCCCGGAACGACGGGGGACTATTGCTGAATCGGTCCTCCGCTTCATACGTGGACATGGTGGGAAAGCTGGAGTTTTGTCCGAGCTGAATCAGAGCGTGCTTCTCCAGATCGGCGTGCTCAATCGTGAAAATGCTCTTCACATGGTGCGCGGAATTGACCGCGGCCAGAAACGTTCGGGTGTCGATTAGGTGCATCTGCCGTTTCGCGGCAGTCCAGGGCATGAACGCATCACCGTGGAGGAGCCGCTGGTGCGGGACGAGACGCGGGAGCTCCGGGAGCGGCTGCTCCGACTCAGTTTCGCTGGTGTCGTGCGTGGGGTGATCCAGTTCGCGATTGGTGTACCGGGTGGAGTTCGTGTGTGGACGGGTTTGTAGGTTTTGTACGGAAGTAGATTCTTCGTGATTGTTCGTAATCTTGTTCTTTTCGCCGGACGTTTCACGATGGCTAATATCTTGGCCTGGCAACTGGGAGTAGAAGGGCACTCCACGACCCGAGTTCGCTGCGATGCTGCTGTTGTCAGGCACGAAATCCGGTGTTTCGCGCAAGGCGTCGTTGTTGAAGCTGTTGATCCTTTTGTACCCGCTGGCGGAGAAAGACGAGCTTTGGGGCGAAGAGCGCCAGTCGGCGCTCGGCCTGGTAGAGCAGGACGTGAACCGTTGTCGATCATCGGTCTGGCCGTCGACCGTCGAAGTTGATGAAGGTTTCATAGCAGAGACAGAAACTGCCGCAGGATGTACTTCGCCGTTGCTTGTCGTAGTGGTAGATATCGCACCTGCACCAGAAGATGTCGTGCTGCCCGGAAGAATATCCACGCTCTGCGGATTCGCGGCTTTGTTGGCACTATTCGTTGCAGTACTGATGTTTCTCGGTGTCGCTGTCAGCAAAACTGGGTCCTTGTAAGCACTGCCTGGCGTAGAGGACACCCCCCGCTTCACGGCACTTAATGCCGCAATATCGTGCGGCGAGTTTTTGAGTGACAGAACAACGTTGTCGCTTTTCTCGCCCGCCCCATAGTACGAGGTAACTCCGTAGGAGGGGCGCAACCGGTATTGCTCCCCCGCAATCGCGCACTCCTCCTCGTCCGGCAGCATAATGCGCCGCGGGCCCGAGGCGCAGCACCGGCAGAGGCCCTGCACCGGCGTGGAAAGCACATGAATGTCGTCGCCAAAGCGGACCGGGCCGCTCTTGTGTACCGCGGATGTGAAGATCACGAGCAACAGGTCTTGGCGAAAAATGTCTTGCACGTTCGCCCGAATCCGCATCTGGTACACGTGCCCGTAGAGAACCGGTCTTCCAAGTTTTGTAACCTTGTTTTCGTCGTGCTCTTTCGCAATACAACTTCTAGACGGGCTGTCGTGCTGCCCATTTTTGTCCAAGTGGTGCTTCTGCATCTTCGAGTTGCCACCTGTACTGTAGTCCAGCTCGTCTCCCGAGCAGTCTGCCGGGGCGTTGGGGTTTTCCAAATCAGGCAGTGCGTTCAGCGCGACTCTGATCCGCTTTGTTGATGAGGTGACCGTGTTTGTGGTCGCGGAGTAGTGTCGTTCTTCGAGAATCTCTTCGTAGGTTTCGTGGTCCTTACTGGTCATCTTCTTCGACGATGAACTTTTGTTCATCCCACGCGACGAGAAGTGTCTGCTGCATGTTGACACGAGGTTATTTCTGCTGAAGGTCGAAGAAGTGTTGCTGTTTCTTCTGCGACAGCGCGAAGAAGGCAAAAAATCACCCGATGAGCGCTTCAGTGCCTCCCGCTCGTCAAAGCTGCTGCTGCTGCTGCTGCTGCACGGGTTGTCACTGGAAACTTCCTGCAGCTCTTCTTCCTGAGCAGGATAAGTACTTTGCTCACGCCTTCTGTTGCCCTTGTGCAGCTTCCGTTTTGCGACGGAAAGTTTCTCCGCAGCCCGCAAATGCGGATCCTCCTCCGCCGGCTCATCGTGTTCATACTCGCCAACCTCCACGTCTTCGTCTAGTTCGTCGAGCTGGAACTCGCAGCCCTCTTCATCTGTATCACCCAAAGTTAGGATGGGGACGGAACCCGCGAAAATGCCCGTGAAAAAAACTAAGACGCCGATCAGCAGCACGCTCAACTGCCACGCAAACCAGGCGAGGATCCACAGGAAGCAGCAGCCGCCCACCCGTACCTTCCCGGAGTCGCCCATGGTCCGGTAAAACGGATTGAACCGAGCACGGAAGCAGGCGACGCGCGACCCGTGGGCCCGCAAAGCGAACGTCTCGCCGAGGCGCATGATTTCCCCCGGCTGCGTTTGATACGCGGCTGCGAAATCCAGCGAGGAGTCATGCATGCGATTCACACTCGAGGATCCCGTCGTCGCCGCTATTTCGGTCGTGTTTTGCTCGTCGGTATTGATGTCTTTGTCCAGAAGAGGCGTCGTCGCGACCTTGATAATGCTGTTGTTGCTCCTCGGCCGGGGGTCGTGCATATGATTTTTATCTACCGCGGCGGCGGGTACGACTACAGCAAGGCTGGGTGACTCGGTTTGCAGGCCACGCTGCGAACCTCCTGTAGATTGCTGATGCGTCGCCGAGGACCGAATGTGCGAGCGTGCACGCATCTGGCGCGCAAAGTGCCTCCGCAGAAGATCCAGCTCTTCTTGCCAGTCCACCAGACGAATCTTGTTTACGTTCAACTGGAAGGCCTCTTCTTTCCGCTTACAGCAATAGGGGCCACCCTGGGTGCTTGGAACTTCTTCCGGTACGAGAAATCTGAAAGAGTTTGTTGAACAGATACAGAAGTGCTGGTACTCCGCTTCAGGAAATCAAAATTGTACACACAACAGTATCAAGAAATGAAATCATGGTCGTCGAGGTGAAAAAGACCACATCACGGAACGAATCGGAATCAGTAGAATGAGAATCACGTTCCTTCAATAGTACCTGAATTTGCAGAGAACCCGCACGCGGTGTTTGCAGTACTCGTGACAAGATTCGATCCCGAGGCGCAGCATCACCTCTGTCCACACATCCATCACCAAAGGGCGGTCACGCGCACAGTGGTGCGCAAGCACGTTGGCAATCTTCTCGCATTCGCCTTCCACCGTGAGGTGCGGCGTCGGCAGTCGCTCTTTATTCCGCGGACTAGGCTGACACGAGCCGCCCCCTCCAGCTTCGAAGGCCTGTCCGCGCGCATTGATGACGTGCGTCGCCGGCTGCGGCAGAGTTGACGGAGTTCGCACACGAGAGGTGGACGCAGGGGTGAGCGCCCGGCAATTTGGTGTTGATACAAGGCTATTTGTTCCACCACCTCCGTCCTCACATTCATCTGAGATGTAGCCCAGATCGCCTCCATCTCCCGTCCATAACAGATGGGGCTCGGGTTCTCCTTGTTCTCCCCCACCATTAGTTCGGTCCTTCCGTTTCCTTCGGTTGTACGGCCGCGCTCCAAACGCGCCCTGGGCTTCGAACTGGAAGCGCCCGACGCCCCGCTGCACACCGGGCGACTGCTCGACGCGCGCGAGGATGGTACTACCCTCTGCCAGATCGTGGCTCTCGCTGCTGCTGAGGGCAGCATCCGACCCGGCCTCCAGGTCAAGGATCTTCTCTTCGCCAGGGGACATGGTGGCTAGCTCAATCGACAGGCGAGCTATCGTGAACGACGGAGCGATCCTCAGGAAGGACCCATAGTTGCTACTTAGGTCTGCGAAAGAACCACAGACAAGCTAGCAGAACTCTCTGTCGCCTTTCTAGAACAACTTAATGTGATTGTCAAATCGTCTCAATCTTCGTCTTCTTGCGTTCTCAAAACCAAAACCGAAATAAACAGAACCGTCGCACCAGTTTTTGTTTTACGAAGTCGCCACTTACGTTCAAATAAAAGACTTCTTTATCTTGTGCTACCTGCCATTTCCGTTCACTTCTAGCACTGTTTTTTTTTTTTCTTGAAAGAAGTTGCGCGTGTTCATTGTTGTTCATTTTTGCGAAGCAGCAGAGACAGGCAAAAAAACTTCGTACCGATTCTATGATGCGGATCTGATTTATGTTTTACATTTCATCGACTTTTGATTTTTTACCGTGTTATGATCTTGAATTTCAATTTCTTTTTTCTTCGTTCTTCAACGCTTAGCTAACAATGCATCCAAGCAATTCAAATTTTCTTGCTGAGCAAACACGTAGACAGTAAAGAAACGCCAGAACTCGTGGTCAACGAATAAATGCAAAAATAAAACACGAAGACGAGAATCAAAGCAGCCTTGCTGCTCTACCTGGTCGCAACACAGTTGCAGGCAACACATGCGAAGCAACAACCAAACAAAGAGACGACCTCTGGCGCGCAGTGCAGTTGTTCAAACAAAGTTTCCTTCATCAGCTTCAACGGCACGGCTAGACTCGTGTGCCATCCACAGCAACTCCCTTCTTGTAGTAGTCACTCACACCTTTTTGCACTTTTGCCGGTGCAGCTGCCGAGTCAGGTAAGCTTCCGGCGCCAGCTACTGCGTCATTCGTGTTTCTCGGTGAGGGGGTGTAGATGTAGCCTGGGTGGTAAACATCCGTGAAGCCTTTCCACATCTTGTCGACATCCATATCTTCGCAGCCACCGCCATACTCTGTCGGAAGTTCTGCCTCGTCGAAATACTGCTTCAAGTCAGCTAGCTTCGACACGGTGGTGATTCGAGAGGACAACTTCTTAGGCAGAAGCAGCCGCATCATCGGAAGTACAATGTAACGAATGAAGAAAGGCGGCTCCAGCATGTAGACTGCGCCGAGCCGGAGAGGAAAGCGGCCTGGAAACGATAAATTGACCAAATGACATCAATCATATTTAATGCAACTACAGGAAAGCCCTCCCTCTAGCTCTACTCTATGCGCTCCTTCATGTATGACTTCCTTTCAACATCAGACTCTGATCGAGGTGGCAAAAGTTATTTCTTCACAAACGTAGAAGTTCTATACCAGAAAACAGCTTAATCAATCCCCTCCCTACCCCCGGGTCGACGTTGCTCAAAGTCAAATTTCGGAAGTCGTGGAAGACACACACTCCGTTTAGCTGCGTTTTCTCCGCCTCGGCTTCTCGCTTGTCTTCGTCAAATGGCGCCCCCAGCAATGCGTTGTAGAGCATCAGCGTTAGCGCTCGAATTGTGGTCTGCGTCGATACTTCTCGCGGTTCGTGGTACCGTAGCCGCGTGTTCATCACCGCCCGCCCGTGCTTGTCGCGACGGGGCAACAAGCGAAATCCCTCCTTGACGCGATTTTTGCTGATGCTCGCAATCACGTCCTCCTTTTTCCACTGTTTCATTTCCTGCAACAAGTCTGTGAACTCGCGCATCAACTTCGGAATGCGGGCGTCGTCGTACTTTCTGGTGCGCACACACGCTAAGGCCAGCTGCTTCACATGTTTGTCCAGCGCTGCAGTAGAGGATGTTGAAAGCCCCTTTTCGTCATCGTCTTTCAGCAGCTCTTTCATCTGCAAGATCTCGGCTTTGCACATGGCAAGCAAGATTTGCTCCCGGTGAAAATCCTTCACGAGCGGCACGCTGCCCGCATCGTCAAAGTCCTTGGCTCCGGTGGTCATCGCGGCGGCAATCGACTTTGCATCTGCAACCACCGGCGCAGCCGGCGGGGGAGCAGTGGATGACGACGATGACGAAGCCATCCTTAGTATGTTGATGCGTTCAAGAACATCCCGTTCAAGTGGCAGAAGGGAAAGCTAGTAGGTACTACTTAGTAACATCTGTTAGATACTACCTAACATCTGTCACTATCGTGGATGCAGCCGGCGATCATGCCATAGAAAAACTGCAAGCACAAGTCACAGGTGCAAGCAAGGCTCTTTATCATGGACGGTGACACTTGTGTCGCCTCTTTGGTTTCTGTTCCTCGTCCCGAAAGGCGAAGGAAAGTAAGTGATGACTTGTTTGAATAGAAGAACAACCAGTAAAAAAACACCCTGATTCGAACTGCGGTAGTATGGGCTGTCGCTGTGTGTTCATCATAAGACAACAGCTGCGCGCTCCTTCTACTGCGTGATTGTAACATCCGCCCGACTGATGCTGCGTTCAAGGACAAAAGCAGTGCAGACCCCCGTTTCATTGGGTTTGGTATCGGTTCCTCGATGTGCGTCGTGAAAATGTACTTTTTCTCAGCACGTGAGCAAGAACTAAGTTGCGCCTCGCAGCAACCTTTCATCGCTACCTCTGCTGTAGTGGGCCTCCGTCAAATGTTCCTAGTTGATTCGGTGGCAGCACAAGCGCTTGCTCATCGTTTGGACTCCTCCCGACAGGGACACCGACGACGCGGCCCCCGTTGGTGACGTTGTTGGTCTGCGCGCCACCGGTACTTGTGTTGTTGTTACCAAGCGGGATCCCGACGATTTGCGTAGCACTGCCTTGATGTTGCGGCCCGTTGCTTTGTTCCTGCTCCTTCAGATCGCTTCCCGGCAGCGCGAATCCAGGTGCCGCATTGGCAATGCGGGTGTCCGTGGTGCTCGTTGAAGAAGGCGGCGGGTTTGTTGACGGATAATTCCAAGCAGGCACTGGCTGCGAAAAAGCAGCCGGTCTTTCGCGACTGGGTATCCTGCTCGCCCCCGGGGTGCTCGATGTCGGCGTGTTTTCCCCGCCGGTGGGCAAACCGTACAGCAAGCTCGTGTGATAATTCGGCGTATTGCGTAAGGCGATCACCTCCGCCTGGTACAAGCTGCCATTTTCTATCACCCTTTGCAACAACGCTGTCTGTTTGTAGATGACGAAGTACGCGCACCAGAAAAAGTTGATGTGAAACAGAATCAGAAAGACGAGGAAAAACGTCACTTCGTGGTAGGAGTGCGCGTTTCGAATCGCGTCTTCCCGCTCGTTCCCCCCGCCGTGGATGGACAAGAGCGGAATTATTTTCACCGTTTGGAAAAACGTCCAGAATCCGTAGAACACCGACAACCACATCCAAACGCGCCAGCAGTCCCGGTAGATGTACAGCGTGATCCGGCCGCCAGTGAAGGGACACATACCGATCAGGTTCTCGCCGCACACTGGGTACAGGGGCACTCTGCCGGTCGGCAGCTTGGGGAACAGAACCAGCCGTGGGTCCCTCGTTTTCCGGTAGTTCCGTCTGGTCTTCGCCCTTTGCTGCCGGGCACGCAACGCGTGGTCGGACTCCTGTTCCGTACCGCTATTGTAGTCGATGAAGCTAGTTTCACCGCCCACTTGGTCCTCTTGCCCGCCAATCAGCTGGGGCGGCTCAGCAGCACCGACGGATGAAAACACGCCGGTATTTTCCGTCGTCGGTGAGGTTTTGTTTCCGGTCATCGTAGCTCCTGCTACAGACGATCCCGTAGTTGTTCCCGTGCGACCTGCTCCGCTGAGCGGTGGGGTCGAAGCTCTCGCACCGAATCCTCCACCGCCCCCGCTACCCGAAGCGCTGAAGTTCAGTGCCGTCTGCTCATCCTCTAGCGATAAGCGCTTTTCGTACTCCTGGTCAGACACCACGGGAGACATGAAATCGCCGACGGAATCGATCGAACGGTCCACCCTTTCGCCGAAGCTGAACAGGACCAAACGCGTCAGCGTAAAGTAGTTCACGAGGATTCCCAACCCTGCGGCAGTGAGACCGAGGAGCCATCCTCTTGCGATCGTCCCGGCGAAGGTGTTCAGCCACAGCTCGTACAAAAGTACGAGAAGACCAAGAATCAAGGTCACATGCCTGTAATTTTGTATGATCCAAGCTGCATTTTTGTGAAGCTGTTTTTGCGGCTTCATGTAGATCACATCTAGAGCGTGACCATGATCACCATGATCCGTTGTAGTCAAAATGGCTGCTCGACGCCAAAAGGAACTCAATCAAAGCAGCTACAGCGACAAGCCCTTTCTATTATGTTCTAAGTATTTATTGTTTTGCGAACTTACCAAAGCTTCCGAATATCCAGTGCGTCCGATCGGTCTTGAACCATGAAGCCGAGCACCGGCGCAGGAAGTGGCGGCATCGTGTTCGCAGGGGAATCCGCCTCCAAGACCTTGTGACGTCTTTATCTCTGTATCTTATCTACCCGATGGGTGTGGTGATGCCTCAGCGAAGCCCTCGTTTTCCGCTGCGGCCTTGGTCGCGCTCGCGATGAAATGTCGAGACCGCATGCATTGTATTGGCGGCGGCGCATGCATAATTATATTGGCAATCGAAGGACAAGAGTCAACAGCTAACACGAAAACGCGCACGCTCCTCGTCTGTGTGAAAATTTCGCTAGGGTGGTGGCGCATCTTCCAAGCCATTATTCCGCAACTAGAACTACATGTACATCGTCGCTCCTACACTACAACATCACCTGAGTCTCTCAGAAATTTGGCGCAAGATGAGCCAATACCACCACACCTGGCCGCCTGCAACTCTGCCTCTCCTTCTGAACACTGACTCCTCAACCAGAAGGTTTGGTGGTCGTGTGTAGACGTCGTTCAGTTTCACTCCCGCAATAAAATTAGAGTTAAGAAGATTCAGCAGGTCCACCCGCGCGCTGAATCCGGGGCAAGTCTACTCCTCATTCTCGTCCCAAGTACTTTTCATGGATTCCTCGTCAACGGAAATCACAACCTCTTGGTGGACTTGCGGATGAAATGTAACTTGTTCACTAATTCTAGGCACTACAACTGATATGCAAGCGTCAGTAACTCGTGTGCAAGTACATGTGCAAAATTGTGAGAAAAAATAAACGCGTAGCTAGTACAAGTGGGTGTAAGAAAGTGAATAAATACCACGTTGAAAGGCACAGCTGTGCGCTTTCTCCTGAGTCAGCGTTGCAAATGGAAATAAATGTGTAATGAACGAAAACAACAAGCATGAAAAGATCAGCGGGGATCTGCTTCTACTGTAAGAAAAAAACCACAAATGGAAAACTCACTCAGCTATAAATCTATTGGAAAATAATGAATCCTAGGCAGTCTCAAACTGATGTCGTGATTGTACAATATGACGAGCAAGTACTCGACATTTTTTGCTTTGTACCGTTACACCGAAATAAGTCAAACGCGACGCATTTTTTACAACAAGAAGATCAATCTTCACTCGCCAAATTATCAGAAGGCTCCGGACGAAAGTGATCATGACAATGGAGCGCAAGAAGTAGTAGCCACTCAATTGTATTCGGCAAAATCCCAACCGCAAAACCCGTAGTCTGGTTTGCCCATCTGTCCCATTCTTATCTGCACCGCGATAGCGACCACGAAACAACAAATGAGCTGGACGATCATTGGCCAGGGAGCCACCAGGATGCACCGGTAGCAGGAATTGTGGTACCGGTTGAATTCGTTATAGTCCTCGCCCTCGTACACGCGTGACATCATGACACCATACTCCTCGAGCCGCCGCAACTCCTTCAAATCCGCCGCCTGTGCGTTGAAAAACTGCGAGTGCCACATACCCGTGTGCTCGCTCGTCGGCTCGGCCTGTGATAGTGATTTCGATTTGTCGCAGGAGTTTGAGAAAAAATATCACATGATTATGATTTATGTTTCAGCTCGTACTTCTACTTGTCTGGAGCATCTTCACACACCTTAATCTACTTCTTCTCAAGTGAGTGAAACCAAACCTCGAGTTCGAAAAGGCAACAAGAATCTACTTCCTAATAAGATTCTAACGAGAAGAACAGGGAAACAAAAATGAAAGCTGAGAGAGGTTTACGTAAGCTGATTCCATCGTTCCGTGCCTCTGTAGCCTGCGGACCTCCCGTCTATCTGCCCGGGTTTCGCAGAAAAAGGCACAGCAGTCACAGCACAGCTCCGGCACCTCGTCGTCCCGGGCACCAATCCTTCGCTGTCCTTGGTAGCTGTACGTCATCATGCCCCCGGGATAGCCACCTCCCGGCGTGAGCGTCGGCATCCCCCTGGAATTACGGTTGACCGGCATACCGAGATAGCCGTACGAGGACATGATCGGAGCCCCGATAACGCTCCCAGGACCGCCACTGCTCAGCCCTCCAGTGGCGACTTATCGAAAGATGACAAAGCTGTCTCACGAGTCTCAGAATGTGCTGTGCCATTTCCTAATTGATATTGAGATAGTTTTTTTTGTGGTCCCCCTGGACATGCAAGAAAGGGAGTCTTAGTCTTTGATGTTACATGTGTTTTCTATTCTGTTCCTGTTGTTTGCTATATGACGCATGACAGACGTGTTCTTTCTGAGTCTGCAAAAGGTTGAGACTGAGACAGTTTTTCCGTGGGATACGGCTCCTGCGGGGATTAGTCGGGCTGATTCCAGACTGGAGTCGCTCATGAACCGCGTCTGCTTCTGCGTAGTGTAGGCGGGATTGGAAACGTTGGACTTCGTGCTCGACGGGCCGGCTTTCGTGGCCATGTTTTTGCCTCCTTTGTTGCTTTGCTTCGAGTCTGCCCTCGCAAAAGCTCCCTGCATGCTGAGATACGAATTCTGGTCGAAGGAATCGTGCTTGGAGGCCTCGTCGAAGCCCATATTCTGCAGATTTGTGGCGTCATCGGGGATCAAGTTTGGCATTTTATTGCCGCTTCGCAAGCTCTTTGTCCCTTTCCCGCTCGTCGGCGCTTGACTGGTTGGCTTCGTGCTGACGCCGCGAAAGCCGCCAGAGGAAGGCATTGCGGCGGCACCCTTGATCTGCGAGGTCACCGACCCAGGTCCGCCGAGCCCGACTGAATTCTTGCTCATTGGTACCGGTACGGCAGCTGCTGCATTGTAGTCGGCACTGCCTGGCTGGTCCTGATTTTTGCCTTTCATAGACACCGGCGCTGGCACTCTGCTGTAGAACATGCTTTTCGAGTTTTCTTCCCGAGCACTTTGCATCATCGCATCCACCTCCTCGCTCGTGAGCGCTACGGCCTGACCGCCCGGGCCAAGCTGGTTGAGCGACGGAGGGTTGTCCGCCCACATGGATAGCGTCGCCTCGTTTTTAGCCGAAAAAAACACTGACTGCTTATTCGTCTTGTTGGACAACGGAAAAGCAGCACTCGGCGGAACAGCTCCTGCAGAGCTCGGGTCTTGTGGTGCAAACTCTGACGCTATGGTTGCTTGTTTTTTCGATGCCTTGTTTTTGCTTGCCCGCCCAGCGTTTGACTGTGGCGCGCCAACATTTTGGACGCTATGGACAGCGGACTGCGGAGCCTCACCGGGATCAGACTGGCGGGAATTCAACATCAGTGCGTACGCGTCTTCTTCATTAAAAGCTTCCATTTGGGACATGCTCAACTGATCTTGGGCGAAGCCGACGTTGTTCATTCCGACGGATGTTTTGCTTTTGCTACCCCGGCTTCGGGCGGACGGAGCGCGGACGAGAGACTGGGGCGCATCCGGATTCGACTGACGCGCATTTAGCATCCTAGCATACGCGTCCTCGTCGGTGAGGAATGCCCCGTCGGAATTCATCTTGTTGTCCTGTTGCTCCACCTGTGCCGCGGTAGTACTAGTACCTCCCCCTGCAATCAAACTCGTGCGAAACGACGCCGGAGCAGCGGGCTTCGCGCTGGACGGGCCTGCTGGCTCTCCTGCTACTTGGACGACAGACCGCTGCGGCTGCGCGGATGGAACAATCGCCGGTGCTGGTGTTGAGCTTGTGGTCCCGCTCGATCGACTTCTTGGAGCAGGAGTGCCGGCCTTCTCACTGCTCTCAGTCACCGAGAGTTTCGCGTTCTTCTGTTCGGAGGTGTAAGATGAAGCCTGCTCGACGCGCTTAACTTCGCTAGAACGGCTCCGGAAGGACGCCGGAGCCGCGGCTGGCTTTCCACTCGCTAGTGGTTGCTGCTGATGTACAGATCCACCTAGAGGCTGCTGGAAAGGAACAGATACAACAACTGGTACTGCAGCTATCCCAACACTGTGTGAGAAAGAAGTCGACGCTGGCTGCTCTGTAGTTCCACTAGGAATGCCACTGCGCGTGCTGCTCTGCTGCTGCGAAGAAACAGGTGGCTGCGAAGCGGATGAAGCGAGAGTGGTTCCTTTAGACCGCGTGCGCTCCGAGGGCTGCCGTGGAGCAGAGGGCACGAACCCTGTTGCAGCGGCCTGGCGCCCCGAGGCCGGTGCGCTGCCGGATCGCTGACTCTGTCCTCCCTTTGTGCTTTGTTGCTTGGTGCTGTACGACCACGACGCGGGCGCTAGAAACTGTGAAGCCTCGTACTCCGAGTCAAAACGCTCCTCCGGCTCGTACGGAAAGGCGTCGAGGTTGTCGGATGCCGGGTTTCGTTCGTCCTGAAAGCTGGCGACTTTCCCGGCGCCGATGTTTGGGTCGTACCTTTCCTCTTGCGCAAATGAAGAAATCGACTTTGTGAAGAGTTGCTCGTTTCTCCCCTTGGGTCGCTTGAGAAACTCCTCGCTGTAGTCGCCGGAGACCGCTTCCAGGCCAGAATAGCCCGGGTGCTGATTCTTCGTGCCAGTAGAACTCTTCAAACGCGGCTGGTCAGCCGGGGAAGAGGCTGTGCCCCCCATGCAAAAAGAATCCGAAGCCGCGAAATTTTAACGAGTCAGAAGGAAAGTAATAATGTGTGAAATGAATTCGACTTGGTCTTGGAGTTCGGTGCGGAGTTGCTTGAAATTCAATTGAAAAAAGAAACTTGCAAAAATAAACGTATGTTGCGAATGATTAAGACGGAGGACTACAAAAAATGAAAGAATCCTGAGTGGTTGTGGAGGACGGATGGCAGTTGTTAATGTTATGCGTTGTATCACTATCAATATCATCTTCCGGGTCCGGAGCACACGCAGAATGAACAACAAGTATGCGAAACGTATTAACCGAAAGTCATGTCCAAGTCCATGCTAACCGACCTGCACCTGTTATTCCTAATCATCTTCATCTAGTACATTCCGATTTCAGTGACGCGTAAATACAGCCGATTTTTGACATCTTGTCGAAGCGTACAGAAAACCGAATAGAAACGAGTAGTGGAGGACCGACAGCAATGGAGCGCTGAGCGATAACTGATTTACCGTCGCTCGTACCGCAGACGGGGGGACGAAAAGCTTTGACTTTCACGAACTGTTCTGCGGGAATACCGATGGTCTCGATCTTTTGTGCAGCTGAGAAACACCGTCACCGAGAAAAAGACTAAAAAAGACTTTTTTCAAAGAGAAAGAACTTTCGTACTTACGCGTTTAGTTACATTGTGAAGAAAGCGGCGTGCTTTGACACGAATGTCTTTGAGAAAACACTATCGACGCTCAGGGTCACCACGCTGCCTTGCAATCGCGAGGCCCGCATACTTGAATTGAAATGCCCTTTATTGTAAGAGTGAGGTAACAAATGTGCCGTTAACTCGCGCCCGCGAGTTAAGCCTCCGGCCGGCCGGCCGGGCGGTTAGCTCGCGGTTTGAGCCGGTCTCAAACCGAGAGAAGTTGAGACCGGTTCAGAGTCTTCGGTCTCAAACCGAGAGAATTGGGTCGGTTAAGAAGTTGAGACCGGCTCAAACTGCGAGCTAACCGCCCGGCCGGCCGGCCGGAGGCTTAACTCGCGGGCGCGAGTTAACGGCACATTTGTTACCTCGCTCTAAGGTTTTCGTCATGTTCCAGCGACTGTCAACCTGGAACTGTCAACATATTTTATTATAGCGCTGTACAACTTATCGATTGAAATATTCATATTGATATTCCTTCAGAGGCCAAACTCGTAGCACAACGAGTTTGCCTTCGCACTTCCACAATCAGCTGGTCATTTGAATCTGCCTTCTGTCTTCCTGTTGCAACATGTCAAGGTACATTGCCGGCAGCAAGGGGTCCGGTTCCACGGGTGCGGACGCGCAGCGGTAAAACAGCAAGTAAGGCGTGTCGTCCGAAGACCCTGACGCCATCTGTTGGAGCTCCGCCCAGGACGAGGGTTTCACTTGCGAATCGTCGAATTTCCAGTAGGTCGTCCCACCTCCGGCATTCGCGCTGACGTCGCTGCGCTTCCCAAACGCCGTGTAGTGTCCCGAGTCCGCGGTGGCGCCGCAGTGCTGGATACTGAAGTAAAACTCGTACGCAAACTGGCCCAATTGCAGCGTCTGCGAGATCTGCACCGGCGTCTTCAGTTTCACCAAGCCCCCCTGGTCCATGCGGAAATCGAAGCGGATCAAGGCGATCACCAGTTGCCGGGGCGGGCTGCGGATCTCGCTCCACGTCTCAGGGCAGTTTTTGCTGCCGCACTGGCTGCAGGTGAGCGCGTCCTGCATCCGCTTTCGGTCTAACTTTTCCCCGAGTAATTGCTGGACGCTCTTCCCCGGAACGTCCGGCACCGGCAGAATGATCTCCGTGAAGGTTTCCGGGCGTCGTTTCTCGTAGCCGCAGTCCGCGCACTTCGTGACTTCGCTCAACTCCCCCGCGAAACTTTGCCGGATCAGGCCCTGCTGAAACCCGCCGAGCTTGTCGAACAGGAACCGCAGAAATTCGCCCGCGTCCTGCTGCTCTCCCTTGGGAAACTCGACGGAGGGTAAAACGCTGAGCAGGCTCTCGATGTCGACGTGCGGCCTCGCCGTGATCAGCAACATGCCGAACAAAAATTGCAACTGCCGCAGGAGTTCTGCCCCGAGCTGGTACTGCGCCTCGTCGACGGACCGGTCCGGCTGACGGAGCCGGAAACGAAACAAGGTCGAGACGAACGCGTCGGTGTGGAATAACGCTTGCAAAACCGTATTCACAAAGCAGGTATTGTTGCTGTTCCGTATCCCCGACCGTGACTGCCCAAACTGCACGCTCGCGGAATCGTCTGGCAGCCCCATCCGAATCTGCGGCCCGGCCTCGGCGGGCGAAATGAAGCGGTACTGGGCGGGCAGAGGTGCGGGCTTCCGCTTTTTCGGCGAGGCGGCGTTCTGCCTCTCCTCCTCCTCGATGCCCTTCTGCAGTTTCTCCCAAGACTTCAAGTTTTCATTTGCGATCTCCATCTGTTTCCAGGAAATCTGCTGCGTCAACGCTAGATTTTCCCGAAAAAGCTCGTTCAATTCCAGCGTGCCGCGGTCGACCGCGTGCTGGTTCAACTGCTTCAGTTTGTTCTGGTTCGCAGACCGCAGCTTTTCGGCGAGCAGGTGTTGATTCTGTTTCTGCAGCAAGAACGTGTTTCTCGCCGCGTTCGGCACGGACTGAAAGCACTCGCTGAAAAGTGCCGAAAGCTTGTTTGGCCGGTGCTCATGATTTCCAAAAACGGCTGAAGATGATGTTGCGGCGCCCCCACCGGCGATTATATCGGATGGATGAATTTTTCGCCCGAGCAAATTCAGCTCGCTTTCGCTTCGCGGTCTAAAGCTTGATGTGTTTGCTGCTGGCGGTGCTGGTTGTTCTTCACCCAAGGCGACGTCAATCTGCTGGATCAGTGCGGCGGGTCCTTTCTTAAACATGGACGAGCCACCTGCATAAAAATTTCCCCCTTCCTCCTTCTCCTCCTCGTCGTCGTCATCCAAAACCTCCAAATGGATTGCCGCTTTCTCGCGCAACGCCCGGAGAAACGTTTCGTAGTTTCCTGCGACGCCAAGCTCGTCCAACAAACGCACGGCGACGACACCGGTTTGTTCCGTCGTGGCTAACGACAGCAGCACCGCCAAGGCTGACCCACCTAAACGGTAGCTCCGCTGGAAGAAGTGCTGCGCGAGCAGCTTCTGGAAGCGAATTAATGGCTGTTCCGCCTTGAAGAAGTGCCAGGACGGGTTGATCTGCAGTGGCTCGGGGAGTTTCACGGGGTGCATGGTGCAGAGGAACGTCCAAATCGCGACCAGTTTGTCCTCCCCAAACGGCTGCAACAGAGCGGGTAAAATCGCCCCGATCTCCGCCCAGTCGACCAATGCGAGCGAAAACTGCAGGTCGTCCGACAAAGACCCCGTGACCGCGGTTGAGGAAAGCAGCGCGAAGAACCGGGTCAGGAGCTGGGACGTCATTTCCACCGCGCTCTGGCCCTTGACGACCGATCGAAGCAGCTCCAGCAGCGGCGCTTTGCTCTCCGGCGGCTCCTCCGTCTCCGCCAACCAGTGCATGCAGACGTCCAGCATGACGGTCGTGGGGTTCGTGACCGCCGTCGTGTTTTGTTTCTTTGGCCTCACGAACGACAAGTCGTCCGCCGGGTGGTCGTCAGCGAGCTGAGGCTTAGATTTGGTGTTTACCGGGCTATTGAACTTCCCATTCATCTCGTCTTCCCGCCGCTGGCGGTCCGATAATTTTTCCACGACGCGCCGGGATGGCTCAATGTCGGCCCAAATTTTCACCAGAATGTACCGGATGCAGGAGGGCGAAAATTTTCGAACCACTTTCGTGCTGTTCCTCTTTTCCAAAATGCGCAGAAGCTTGTACGCCTCCAATTCGCACGGGTAGGTCTGCCCGGAGGACTCGTACTTGTACTTCAGCAGCCGCCAGAGTAGCACCCCTGCACGCAGGTCATCTCCACCGCCGTCGCCACTGGTGGAAAACAGAATAGGGACCATGTCGGGCGTGAAGTATAAAGCCAACGCATTTGGGTGCGCGTACAGGACATTTTCCAGGTAGTACAGACAGAGACTGCCGCGCGTGTCGCTGTTTTGCTTAGAGCTTGGACACCCGTTAGACTCTCTATAGGTGATTTTCCAGTGATTTTAGGGCTATACTCTCAAGCATGGTGCCGAAAAAAAGACGCCTCATGGCCTTCAGAAGATTTCTCTACTTTTGTCCCTGAGAGCAAAGGAGAAGATACCAACAAGAGGAGACAAAGGAGGGCCAAAAAACAAGCACCATACCATCGGCATTTGAGGCATAATTTTTAAAAATTCTGAAGGCAAAATGCGCAATTTGCAACGCGGCGAGCGCTCTCAATTTTTGCGCTGCTTTTTTCGGCACACGAGACCAAAACTGACGCCGCTAAGTCTTGCCGATGTCCCTACTACCACCGAGATTGGCACTTTTTCGATGCGAATTCTACTCGGCCAAGTCGGCAATTTGCAATGCGGATTGGGTTTGGAATTTTTGCCGTCCGGATGTTGGTGACTTTAGCGGTGACTTTAGGGTGACTTTGCGGTGACTTTACGGGCTGCGTCCCGGCAACCCGCACGCTATGGTCGATATTTTGGCTCCAAAATGGAGAGCCAAAGCATCTTTTTTTGTTGTAAAGTCACCAGCAACTTTTGTGCAACTTTTTGGACCCGCAAAACAGCGGCTTTTTTAAGATGACGCCGTAGCATGCGGTTTAAAATTATTCACGATGGCGCTCGGTGTTTTTTTTTGGCTGGCCTTTTGCAACATCCACGCACAAAAACGACGAAGCAAATTCATAAGCGAAAGAAGAAAAGCGCAGTGGTGTTGAAAGCGCGTTCTTTTCGTGTTGCTCGCGATGTTTTTGCGACGTGTTTTTTTTCGAAATCCACCGGACAAACAGCGCCGACACAATGCAGTGCCCGCCGCAATTCCTTAGCCTACTCAGGCAAATACCCACCACGCGCCTAGTGCAGGCAAGGCCGGCGAGCTTGGAAAATCAAAGACCTAACGCGCCCCCTCTCTATAAAATCACTTTAAAATCACCCGCCTCTTTTCTAACGTCTGTCCAGGCTGTAATGTTTTGCTGCAGAATCATGAAAACGAGGGAAAGCGATCCAAAAACCGTATCTGTGGTCGCTTCTTCCACCATGCCGGCCAACTGCAACTCCTTTTCACCAACGGTTACCCCGAGCGCGAGAATGACACGCTGCACCCATTGCGCAAAGTTGGACAGCGGTGCGGGTTCGTCCTCTGCCGGCGGTAGAGACGAGGAAGAAGTCGGGCGGTCGCCCGGCTTGCCGGGAGGTGACATCGTGCTCGGTCTCGAAGCCATGTCGTGTTGCACTTGCGTGGTAGACGTAGCAACGGAACAGAATAAAGGTAGCAACAATTGTTCTTCTAGCACGTCGGCTGAAACATCGTCGGACGATAACTCAGAGGGAAGGTAGGCACAACAAGTCCAGTCACCTTTTGCTGGCACAATACGCTGGCGCAAAACTTCTAAAAACAGCAGCTGGTAAAGAATAAAGGCGGATCAACAAATGGAAACGAGAGCAACGTAGAACTACGGGTCGTACACCTTATTTCCTTCCCTCCACGCGCAGGTTACGTTAAGGAAATGCCTCGCCACATAGGCGGGCGTGCCAAACGCTCGCCTTCCTCCTCTCCACTTTACAACTCTCGTGAAATTCAAATTCTTCGAACAGTATCCGAACATCGACAATGATGCACCTCGAAATTATACGATTTCGACGATACCTTTGTGGAGCATGCGTTTCTCCTTTTTCTGCAAATGCGTCGGCGTGACAGAATCGATCTGCGACTGCGAAAGGGCGAAAATGGAAAACTTGATTCGCGCGGTGAAACTTGGAAAAGAATCTCAGTTCAGCAAATTATGGAGGCCGGCAATCGACGCCCACGCCGACGCGCGGGCCGTCCGTACAAAAAAATGAATTGAAAGGTGTTTGTTCTTTCAACAAAGCGAGGATCTCGATCTGCACACATATTCGACACTGAAACCAGTTACTGCTGCATACTTCAGCACGGCTAGTATGTCGAGATGCCAGAAGCGGCATTCATCTCTAGAAGTGGATATATCAGAATTTTTCATCACATCACCACACATAAAGCATCGCGTCGAGCAGTAAAACCGACTACCTACCACGGAATTTCTTGGCCCGCGTAGTCGAGAAATTTCCCTGTGTCTTCCGGCCCGACCTTGCTCAAAACATTATTCCACATCAGTTGCACGGCGACGTCGGGTGTAAAGTAGCCCGACAGCTTCTCCACGTCATCCAGGACCTCTGACTGGAGCGTTTGCTTCTTCGCGTTTCCAACAAAAGGCGTGCTCAAAGTCGTCTCCACGGTCCCCGGGTGCACGACAAGCAAGCACGCTTTCGGGTGTGACCGCTTGAACTCTAAGCTGGATGTCTTGATCAACTGGTTTTGCGCCGCTTTCGAGGCTATCAAATGTAAAAATGTCTGGGTCTGGAACATTGCAACTTTTCATGCTAAATCTGCAGCATGCAAAAATCTGTGTTGCATGATTACCAAAAGTCGTTCAGTTTTGACCAAGCCGGGAGGGACTTTCTCATGCAGGATAGGCATGAGAGAGATCGCACAGAAACTGTCATGCTAGGTCCTGCATTCCAAACCCCATGCCATGGGTCATGGAAAAGCAGCATGACAAATCGCGCATTCTTCCAGACCCAGACATATTTGCATTTGATAGAGGCCCGGTAACTGTACCACCCACCCAATTCGTTTGCCGCAATACTGCCCACCCGGGCGGAGTAGGACGCGAAAAGAAGCGGGTGGTCCTTCGGCGCTTTGCTCCAAATGCCCGAGGCGAGTTCCCGCAGCAACAATGCGTTGGCAAAGACGTTGGTGAGAAACGTCCTCTGCAGAATGTCGGGCGTTATCTTTTTCACGGAAGATTCTGGCCGAACGATCTCGCCTTTTTCCGCTTTCGCTGGGTCCGTGTGTGGCAGGCCGAGTACGCCCGTGCAGTTGATGACAAGGTCGGGAACGAAATCCATGTTTTTCAGCTCCGTTGACAAGTTCTTGAAGTGTGCTTCTTGGTTGAAGTCCAACTGAAGCGCGTTGGCAAACTTTTTGGCCTTCAGCTCCTCGACTTTTTTCGGTGTTGACGCGGTGACAACCGTGTTCGCAGGGTTGAAGAACTTTCCATACGCCGTCCCGATACCACCCCGGCCTCCCACGATCAGCGTGCGCAGTGCCTCTTTAGAGGCGCCCGACTGGAGCAGCATGATGGTGTAGGGTATGTGTGCTTTTTGCGTTCCTATCACTGTTTACGACTCGTGTCTGAAGGTAGAATGTCAATGTGGTAGTTCAGTGGCTTGGTATTGTTCTAGTTACGGGAGATTGCGGCCGCATCAACCAACACAATGCTGCGTTGGCCAGCGACTTCGTTCCAATAGAGGACCTGATGGGTGCCATACTCATCTATCCATAAGCAGTAAAGGAGATGCTCATAATGCTCACTCGTCTGCTATGAAGACAGAGGTATAACCTTCGCTCTCATGATGATGTTTCGCTCGAAGCCTACGCATGCGAGAAGCTGCAGTTTCAATTATCAGCTACTTCTTTCGCCATCATAATCTCCTGCAAGATCAAGATCCTTACTTTCCTGCTAGTCGGTTCGTAGTTAGATGAGAGGCCGCCCGACAAAAACTACCGAATTCCAATGACGCCTTGTGGAGAGCAGGGAGACACAAGGCTGCATGTGCATCGGAGTAGCACCAATCTGCGGCAATTTATTTTTGACCGAAAAGCCGAAACTACTTTGTTCATGTGCGGTAGGGGACCTCGTCAACTAGGCCAATTTCAATTTCTTCTTTTTACCTCTAGACAACTTCAACACAGACAACTTTATTCTCGTTCACCGGCATAGGTTTGAGTTTTCGCAAAAAGAAAAGACTATAGCAAGTAGGAAGTTTGGCGAGTGTAAAAACACACACTAATCATTAGGAAAATTTCTGCGCGCTCCGCTCTCATTGACACTGCACATGCACTGCGCACGGTGCATATATTTTCTCAAGAGAAACGTCGCCAGGTCGTGAAAAACAAGTCACCAGACGCAACGTGAACGTCAGAAAGAGAAACAACTGATTCAGATTGCAGACTGAAAATAAACCAGACTTCTTCAACATTTATTTGGTAGACCAAAACAAGTAAGAACATGAATACAAAAATTGGTCGTTGAAATACATATTCATTAAGTAGGAGGAGCTAGCTGTAGCTTGGTCTTTATTCCATCCTAGCCGCCCACCACCTCCACCTCTCAGATGGTATCGGTATCTCTTTCCCCACCTTCACTGATTCTGTTGCCACTGCACCTGCGTGTTTCCTGTTGCTTCGGTTGAGTAACAACAGCTGTAGAGCAAGCGCGTTAGCCAGTTGCAGTTTCCTACGGGACCATTGGGATCGTTTTCCATGGTCATGATAAATTGCTGGTACTTCGCCCCGCGGTTCGGGTCCCGCGGATCGATTTCTTGTACCTGAACAGCGCCACGACTGTTCATTCCACCAGCCGCGGCCGCTGCGCCGAGAAAACCCTGCTGCACAGGTCCACTTGCACCGCCCATGGGGCCGCTGCGTCGGTCCCCAACAACTTTTGTGAACAACTGCCCAGCAGCAGCACCACCGGCGGGTGTTGAAGAACTTCCCGCGGCGCCCTGTGCTACTGCTCGCCAGCGTCCGGTATTTGGATCGATCTCCTGGAAGACCGACATCGCCATGATCGTGAACGCGTTCACGCGCGTTTCGTGACTCAAAAACAACCGCGGCCAAAAGATGAAGAAGGCATCCGTCCACTGTGACGGCAGCGTCCCCACCAATGCCTGCAGTACGGCGTTGCTTTTTCCCGGCGGGATGTGCGGACCGGCGCCCTGTCGAGTCTTCACGCGCGGCGTGATGTACAGCTTCTTGAGACCTATATCCGAGTCCGCGATATCTTCGAACAGTTCGGCCCAGAAGATTTTGTACGGTTTTTTGGTCTTGTGTCCGTCCGCCAGGAACCGCGACCCCACCGGTTTGTTGCCGTTTCCGTACAGCTCGAGCTGCTTCTCTGCAGACATTCCACAGCACTCCGTGCAGTCGATCGTCATGGTTGGCGTCATGCAGCACAATGGACTGCAAAATCCTTGGCTGTCTTTCGGGCAGCAGGGTGTCAAGTTGATGACTTGCACCTCCGGCTGCTGCTGTTGGTCCTGAATGATAAGTTCGCGTGGCTGGCCCCGTTGTACCGGCTGACCCTGTGGCGTCACCCGCGCGCCGGAAAAAGTAGACGCGGAGGTAGAGGATCGGGCAGGCGCGTTCTCCCCGCCAGCAGCTAACCTTGCCGTCGCGCTCCTGGTCAACCCGTCGAATTGCATGTAGTGTGCCATGATCAGGTTCGTTCCGTCCAGTAAAATTTGCCCCATCAGTGTCGCCAACGCGAAAATGTCCACGGAGCTCGCGGTCTGCATCGCCTGCAAACTGGTTCCTTCCTCCTTTTCTATCGGCGCGAATCCGGGGGTCCACTGCTGAATCGAGTGCGGGGTGTGCCCGAGGCCACGGATAATTTGCCGTTTTCTGTCGCCGTCGGTTCGATCGAGCCGCCGTCCGTGGTCCCTCACAACCATGGCCGACTTGTGTGTTCTCCCCACATCCTGCCCATCGATGATAAACCTATCTTTCGCCGAGGGGCCGCAGCAAGAGCTGCCGGTCGTGGGGCAGCAGAAGAGGGAGGACTGTTCTTGCTGTTGCTGGTAGCTGATGGACCGCACCTCGTCGAGGTCCATCTCCATGTTGCGAAATCCATGCTGTCCTTCGCGTTTAGAAGAAGCACCACCAACTCCGCTGGTTGATGTGCAGCAATCGCAACTGGACATGATCCCCCCGTCGCCAAAGCCCCCGGCGTTCATCAAATCCTCGTCCAACGCGTCGTCCTCCGCGGTGCGCGGCACCATGCGGATCGAGCAGGCTTGCTGGTGTTCGCGGACTTCGTCCTCGGACAGAAGTGCGGACATGGAGCCGAAGTCGATCAGGACGATTCGCTTCTCGGTCTTTTCTATCCTGGGCAAAAGTATTGCACTTGTAGTACTCGCAATCTTGCATGACAGATCACCAGGCTCTTAATTGAATCTGCATGAGAAATTCCGTTTTCGTTCTCCCAAAGGTTTGTCATGCAAATCAAACTAGTGCGATGCTTTTGCAATGCATATCGTCCCACAGAACGTTTTCGGCTTTCAAGTCATGATGCACCGCTTTTACCTCCTCGCGAAGGAACGATACCGCGAAGACCAGCTGTTGCAGCATCATCGGGATGGTCTTATCCACAGTAAATTTCCCGTACACGACGTACAAATGCTATGTATGACAAAACTTTCCTTCTCTTCAATCTTGGTCCTCAGCATGACAAGTTGGACACTCCATGTTAGGGAAATTTGTCATGCATTTTGTACACATACGGAAAATTTCCAATGCATAGATCTCCGGCTCGCGCACCAACCCGAGCCCGCTGCTATTGCTCTGGTACGTTTGCTGGCGGAGGTAGTCGACCACGGGGGTACCCGCCAACTGGTAGATCAGATACAGCTCGTCGTCGACGTTTTTCGGAAGGGGGGACAAAGCGTGCATCTCGAAATGGCCCAGTTCCCGCCACTGCGGATTCAGCAAACCGGTGTCCGGATCGGTGTGCGGTCGCATCTCCACCTCGCCGATGTTCATTCGCAAACAATGCGCGAAGTTCCGTCCAATACCTTGTGAGGAAGATGAGTCCAGTGGTGCTTTGAAAAGTGCAGTCGTGCGTGATGGGCGCAGCCAGTGAAATTTTGGTTTAAGCATCGATCCTCCGTACTAGCGTCGAGCATAACATTATACAGCACGCTGGCGGTTATTGGAATATGCGCATCGACGACCACACACACACACACACACACACACATAATTTAAATTTGTACGAATGTCCTACTGGAATAGGTCAAATTGTATGGTGGGACAAACCTTCAGCTTTCCTCATTTTATAAGTGAACCACTACCCTTTGAAATACTATCAATTTTTATAACTATGAAAATTGGCATGATTATCTTTGTTCGTGAACGTCTTCACTTCTATTTTTTTTGAACCGATTTGCCACTTTTTCTCAATACGATTTTGATCTTGATGTTGAGCTTTGGCATGCGAAAAGTGGGTGTTTAGAAGGATGCCCACGCCCCTGAATTTATATAACGACGTCGGTCCTGACGACTGTTGCATTCCATTTTTGCGCCGGCTTCAGTGGAAGGTCAGAGTGGTCGGGGCAATGTCGTAGGACGCGATGAACCATCGTCAGACCAATGACACCCATCAACGAAGGAGAAAGACACCGAAGGGAGCGCCGAACACACCCATAAAAAATTTCACAGCTCCGGCTGCATTTCGTTGTCGTTTTTTTTTCATCTACTTGTGCTTGTTTCTCGTTGCCATTCGCGTCATCAAAAGTCTGAGCTTCTTGTTTTAGCAGTAGAGTTAGAAGCTGAAGATGTAGAAGAAGCACTTGTTGTGCCGATTCCGACGCTTTTCCGTTCGAGCTCGACGCGCTGAACAGGTGAAAGATGTCTACTTCTTGGTCTTTTGCTTCTTCTTCTTTTTCCCGGCCTTGGTGGTCGGGGTGCTCTCCGCCTCCACCTCCATCTCCTCGCTCGCATCGTCGTCGTTCGTCTTTTCTTCCATCTGTTCGTTGTTCGGGCGCGAAGAAGAAGAAGCTCCACCAGGAGTAATTCCGGAACCAGTCGAAGAAGAAGAAGAAGCTGATCCGTAAGCACCACCGGTCGCCTCGTCCACCAAAAAAGCCTTCGCCCAGGCCGCGTTATCATCAGATTCCGCCATGTTGAAAATCAGGTTGATGATTTCCGGCTGCTCCTGTTTCGTCATCTCGGACGCATCCACTTCCACTTGTTCTGGCCCGGTTCTCCGCTTGGTCTGGCCCCGTAACATCCCAAAAAGGTTGTCCACGAAGTTCTCCTCCTTGTCGGTTTGATCCCACTGCTAGGTTTGAAATTTAGACTTCGACTCGAAAACGCAAAATCCCTCTCAATGCAAAACAAAAAAACAAAAGCGCCAGCATTAGTACCCACATCTCCGCCTGGGTGCATCCGGGGACATCTTCGTCAACATCATCCAAGAACATAATGCACTTCATGTGTCCGTTCTTCGCGGGGACCCATTTGTTGATTTCGTCTTTGTGTAATTCTTCCACTTCCGCCCGTGTTGCCCCGTGTATGGTTCTAAATCGCACCCCTCCCGGCGGCGGACCATCCTCGTCATCATCGACGGCACACTTCGGGCCCAGCTTCACCAGCTTCGCTTTCTGGTCCGACATTTTGATGTTGTTTTTTTGCTTTTGCAAAAAAAGAAAGTAAACGTAGAGATCGGAATCGAAGTTACGCTACCCGAGATCAGGTTCGAGGGAAAAGAAAAAAAGTAAACTCAGACGGAAGGGCAACTACTTTCTTTGCTGTGGAGGGAAGCGAGAAGCTAGAGTAAACTCAGACGAAAGCGATAACGACCTACAGGCACAAGTAGAAGTACATTGGTCCCTGACAGTTTGAAATGAAAAAGAAAAAACTATGAGGAAAAATTCAAAACGCACAGTGCAAGGAGATCCAAAAACTCCAAGCTTGTAGGTGGAAGCAGGCGATCCACGTTTTTTTTTTTTCGCTTGATCTTCTAGACCCCTCGGAGCTGAGCGGTCGCCTGCTTTGGATCCAGGCGATCAACTTCCAGTCTTTGGCGGAACTTCGGCTTTCTTTTTTTTGGATCTAGACACGGTCTGATCTCCTTTGCGATTTCACATTCTTCATCCATCCATCTCCCTCTAAGTTTCAGCTTTTTTCAGAAACTGCCAGGCGATCACGAGCGCGAACATCTTCGCGTCGTTCTCATTGCATCGTGAGAACGCGGCCCATTTTTTGGCTCTTGTTTTTTCGGTTTCGAGAGTCTACAGGTACAGGTCGACATTCAAAATTTAAAGGTTGAGAAGGAGAGTCTCATAGTCAAAATCTTCGAGCCTCCACCTCGTCGAAGAAAAAAGCATCCGCATCGCAATTGGTGAAGATGCGCCTCTACTTCAATCTTGCCGTCGCAAAGAATGAAAGCGAAAGTCGACAAGTTGCATCGAGTTCGAAACTCCTAGTTCTAGTAGTGGAAGATACTGGAAGAGGTGCAGCGGATTTCTTTCTCGCGCTCGCTTTTTGATTTTGTTCAACCTTTCCTCTTCCGCTTGGGGTAAAATTAGCGCCTTCCTGAAAATTTTAATTTTGGTTTTGCCTGTCTTAGAATTAGTTCTAGATCTAGTACTTGTACTAGTACGACCCGAGGGCCTGATGATTGGCAAGTAGCAGCCGTCGCATGACTACACCCGGAGGTGGAAACGAAGATTAGGTTGTAGCTTTGTTTTTTGTTTTTTCAATAAAGCGAAAAAGCACACGGCCACGCTTTGACCAAAAGGCCAAGCATGCCGCTGCTGACAAACAAGCTGTTTGTTGATGAGGATGATGATTTAGATTTTGAAATTTAAACTGTAGCTGAAGACTATTACTGAGTCGGTGACAGACACAAACTTAAAAGTTAAAACTAATGATGAAGTCGAGCTACACTGACAGTAGCGGTAAGCGTAAACGTAAGTCACAATCTAGGTCGGCGATCTGGGGCTCGACCAGTCGTAAGTAGTTTTTACTTTGAAGGCTTTGCTTCCTGAGATTCAAGCTTTAAACTGAAATCTAACGCGAACGTAAAAAATCGAAACGCAATCTGAATTGTCACTGTGCAAGACAAAAGAACTTCATGTTTTTTTTTGCTTCTAGATCTAGATCGAAAGTAAACCGGTAGGCTGCAGCTTTGTGAAAGTTGGAAACTTCTCCTCCTAGGTTGCGTGGCATTTCCCACCGATCAACCGCCATCGCCCCTCCGCGCCTTTGCTTCCAAAAAGAAGAACTTGACCAACACCGCGCAGCCGCAGCAGGTAGGAAAAATAGTCGATCACTTGCATTCGTCGTGGAAGAGCAGTTCGTTTTTGTGGTAGCTTTTCTTGATGCTCATGTCGAGAAGAAGAGTCTTGAAACCACGAAGAGCAAGACCGTTGCTGTGTACCTTCATGGCCGTAGTGCTGTTGCGACTACCTGCGTATTTTTTTCAATTTGTGATGGTGTGGGACTGGGAGTCAGTGGGAGTAGGTGCTGCTTTTGGGATTGGGATTTGACTAACAACGGGGCTTGAGTCTAAGTGTCTACTTCACGACCGAAAAGAAGCCGCTACAAAACCAAAAATTTTTGAACGCGACGAGAAGTCGCGCGCAAGATGTTTCAAAGCTTCGCGTGGTTTCTAAAACTAAAAGAACAAGAAGCCAAAGACTTAAACTAAATCTAAAGTAGAGGTAGGTGTATGAGTAGGCGCGCTTACCTGTTTATTAATTTTGATTTTCGTATCCGTCCGTCTCCGACTCCATACCCGTAGTCTCTTGGGGTTCAGCACAAGATGTTGCTCTGCTTCGCCTTCTTTGGGTTTCCACTGCTTTTCACCGACGCCTCCACCGGGACTTGAAACTTAATCGACGTCTTCTTCCCATCCTTTCCCCAGAAGGGGACTTCGCAGGTCTTCCACGAGATCATGGTCAACCGGTCGACTTTATTGTTGTCGGCCGGTTTCCAAAAATAGTTCACGCGCCTGCTGTGATGCATTGTTTGTGATTCTCGTTTGTCATGCGGTGGAGCGGCAATGAAGATGCTAATAGTGCTCGCATCGAAATGGATTGAAAAGAGTGTTGGTGTCATGTTGCATCTGTCACGCGGTGCCATTTCAGATCTGTTTGTGCTTTTTATGCGTTTGTGATGCTGTGAAAAAAGTCAATGTCAATTTTTTTCAAAAAGTCAAATCTTACGAGAGCGACAACGTGTGGGTGAGGTCGTCCTGAAAGTCCCAGTCACCGCCGAGCTTCTTCTTCTGGGGATAGTAAAACAGCGTGTCCAGCTGAAACTCCTCTCCGTCGTTGGTCGGGGGTTTGTACATGTTTGCGTCGGGTTTCACGAGGATACGCAGGCGGGGGACACGTTCGGCGTTCCTCTGCATCTCCCCCTCCGTCTGCGACGCGAACTCACTGGGCACGGCGGAGCACCACAGCGGGGATCGGAAGGGCTTCTGCTTCAAGAACTCCTGGCTGGCCTTCTTCGGATCGCTCTTCAGCACGTTCTCACGTTTTTCGCGGGACTTTTTCTGATCCTCGGTTTCCTCCTCTTCGGCACCCTGGCCTTCTTTGACCTGGTTTTTTTTTCGATGTTTGTCATGCGTAGTCACATGGCAACGTCGTAAGTTCAGTTCTGTTTTTTTGCATCACAAGTTTGCAAATAAAAATGTGTGTAAAAGTAAAACTAAAACTAAAAAACTATTAACGAGTCAGACAAAAGCAGAACAATTCTGGTTTTCACTTTTTCTTTTTCGCATAGCGCAGTTCTTTGTGACTTGAAAATGAAAACGAACACCAACACGCGCATGCGCACGTGCGCGCGCATACACGGGCGCGCACACGCACGCGCGCGTGCACGCACGGGCGCGCGTGCACACGCACGTGTGCATGTGTGCGCGCGCACGCATGTACGCGCGTGTGCACACGTGCGCGCGCACACATGCACGCGCACGTGGGCGCGCGCGCGCATGCATGCGTGTGTACGCACGCACGCAGGTGGGCGCGCGCGCACGTGTACGCACGCACGCATGTGCACGCGCACCCACGTGCACGCACGCGCACGTGCGCGCGCGCACACGTGAACTCATTTTCATTTTCAAATCAAGAAGCATTTTGCTATGCGAGCAAAAAAGTGAAAAACTAAATATGTTCCGTCAGATTCGAACTGAAAAGAAAACAACTAAGTTAGGAGTAGTACCTGCACTTTCACCTCCGCTTCCGCGTCCTTCTTTCCCTTTTTGTTGGAAGTCTTCTTACCGGGCTTCGACCCCCAGTTGGATCGCACATCCACGGTTTCGTCCAAAGCGTAGCAGTCATGCTTCGCGTACAGCGGCAACAAGAGCAGGTCCTGGTCCACGGCTTTCTGGATCCGGTCCTTCGCGTCTTTCGGTTCCGCACCGGTCAGCTTCTCGACGTAGTAGCTGTTCTCCTCGCGGTCGCAGACGTACATGAACTTCGCGAGGCTGGGCGTTTCGTCGAAATCCTTGTCCGCCAGACACACGGCGAGGGTCAACGCGGAGCAGCGGTTGGCGGTGAACATGTGGATCTGGGTCATCAGCTTCGGCAACTCGTTCAGCAGAAACTTTTCGTCCGCAACTTCTTGCTGCGTTTTGGTGTAGTCCCGCGGGATGATCCAGTTTCCGTTGTACTTCAACTCGTACGATTTCGGATCGGCCTTGTCCATCCCAAAGTCAAAGACTTCAAACTACCGTAGAAGTTTTTCAACGTCTTCATTGCGCGGAACAACTGGATGATTTTGTTTCTGGTTTCCTTCCGCGAGATCGGAGTCAGTTGTTCCATCGCCGCGGGGTCCCGTTTCGTCTTCGCCTGCTCGCTCAAGTCGTCAAACTTCAACGCCGACACGTTGGATGTGATCAGACTCCGCAGCCGCTTCAAATCATCCTCCTGCAGATTGACCTGGTCCTCCGGCTTCCCGCAAGCGTAGGTCAATGTGGTCCAAATCGCAAAGTGCATATCGAGCCGCAAACTCCGCACCGGAGTTTCTTCGTCGTAGATGACCACGCGCATCAGCTTGTTCTGTTTTTAGTTTTTATTTTTTTCGAAATGGATTCGGATCGGGAGGCGAAAGTCTGACTCTGAGCGAAAAAATTTTTTGAAAAATGTTTTCATTTTGTAATGCTAATCCACAGCGTAGCTCTACTTTTGCTTTTGAATTTGATTTTTGATTTTGAAACGATAACGAAGTAAAAAAATACGTGCGCGAAGCTGAACAGCGTCATGTGCTCGTCCTTCTCCCGCGGCCGCGGCACTTGGGTGCTGATCGCGATTCCGAACATGGTCCATTCGTGGCACGGTCATGCATTTTCAAAAATATTGCACCACTAGCAGTTGCAGTTGCATGACAGGCTCCAACCAAGATCAAAAAATTTCTCAGTATGACAAGCATCTGCTTTCTTGGTTTTTTTATTTTTGTGTCATGCGGATGAAAAAAAGACATGCCCTTCACTTTTGGTTTTGCTTTTGTCCCCACCTGCTGGTGCTATATTTTCGCTTTCGATGCATAACAAACCCTTCTTCACCATTGCGCACGCCGTTTGCTTGTAAGTCTTCACCTGCCCCTTCCACTCTTTTCCCACCTGGCCCTCGGTCCATTCCTCCATGGGGCGGGGCTCTCTGCCCTTGGCTTTTTGGTTTTCCTCGTGTTCCGCATAGGCTTCGTCGTTCTGATATTTTGATTTTCATTTTTTCATTCGAAAATTAGATCGCGAAAAAGTAAATGAAAAACGAAAACCACACTCAAACATGAAGGAGCATTACAACTTGCATTGCAGAATGGAAATCAGAAAGGATAACTTTTGAAGATCGAGCTGAAGCTGGAGACGCAGGAACGAATGGAGTTGGAGCTGCAACGACTAAGAGCTTCATCTAAAATGAAAGAAGGAAACGCACCCGCGCGGTGCGCTTGATGACTTCCAGCCAGGACGGAGCCACTCCGACGGGTTCGTCGTTTTTCAGGAGCACGAACTGCGAGATTAATTCTGCTATGGAATGAAACAGCTGCTACTGCAAAAAGAAATGGCACAAGAGCAAGACGCTTTGCATGGCGTTTCATTTTTTCTGCATTACAAATTTTCTGCGTGGCAAATCTTTTGCATTACAGATTTCCTTTTCACTTTTTGCATAACAAGTTTTAATTTTGATTTTGTGCAAAACGATAACGAAGTCAAACTATAAGGAAGTGCTCCTGATCTTGCTGCATTTCCATTTTTTTTTGCAGTAGCGCGTGTTTCTCTGGTAGCCTCGTACTGGTCCACTTCCGGGTCGAGTAAAATCACACTGATCCCGAAATCGAACCACCCCTCTTCGTACAGGGCGAGGATCGTATGTCCGCCGTGCAGGAAGGCGCACACGTACTCGCACTTTCCGGTGTTGCCGTAATCGACAGCAAAGAGAACTGGTATTAGGATTGGGTTTTAGTTTTATTCTTGTTTGCGTGCGGGTGTGGTTTCAGTTATCCTGTGCATGTGCAAGTACATCTACATGAGGACTGACATAGAGACTATCGATCTAAATGATGCAAAGAAAACAAAACGCGCAATACAAATTCTCAACGCAGCTCTAGTTTTGAACGAGACATTTGCGCGATAGGATGACAGTGAGCGCTAATATTTTTGAACGAAAAATGTATGTGAAACGAAAAAACATTTTGCACGTACCGACTTTCATTCCTTCATATCCTCCTTTTTTGCCCTTGTTTTTCATCGCGTGTTTCAACGTTTTCAGGTTGTCGGGGTTTGTAACGCGGTTTTGCGGGTGGCGCCCGCTCCGCAACACGTGCACTTCGGTCAGAGGAATTTCGACGGATTTCGGATTTTTGCTGTCGAACGGAAGCTTCGAGAGCCGAGCCATAAAGGCCTCGGCCTCGGGCTTTCCAGCCTCTCCCGCATCCAGTAACGAGACAAAGTCGCTCACTTCCGCTGCGGTCGGAAGCGGCATTTTCGAGGTGGATTCAATGGAAAATAAGTATTTTTTTACACAAAAAGCACGTCGATGCGCAACTTTTTTTACACGAAACTCCGGTTGACAGAGATGGAAAATAGGTCGCAACTTACTTGGTCTTAGCTTATTTTCTACCTGGTTTTCTTCTCCTACTATGATATTTTTGGTGGTGAATGAGAATGAAAAAAATCAAAACGAGATGGCTTTACAACTTAAAATGAGTCGAAGTTGGACGTTGGAAAACGATCCCAAAAATGATGATTCAAAAATTAAATTGTACGCAAAGGGAGGCCCTTCACTTCCAAAGCGATCCTGGCCACTTCGTGATGTGTTGGCTGTCCCTTTGGAAGTGATCGACCTCCCTTTGCGTACAATTTAGTTTTTGAATCATTGTTTTTTGGTTGTCGTTTCATCATACAAAATCGCCTTCGATTGGCGTCGAACGTCATCAGTTTTCAGCTCGGTAAAGGACCCACATTCATCAAAAAACAACAACAGAAGCGGTTCGCTGCAGTCTTGGACAGCCTCGATCTCATCTATTTTGCCCTTTGGAACACACGAATCTGCCTCGATCTGCAGGACGAGAAAGCGGCGAAACGGAGCTCAAACACCTCCAAACGACGCCAGAAATCTTCGCACAGGTAGGAATTTTGTTTCAAGATTCTAGCTCTAGCATGACAAATCTCGATGCACTTTTTAGCTTTTTCCTATTCTAAAACTATCAAAAGATCAAAACTCTAGAGCCAAAAATCATACACGTACATATAAAACAGATGCAATTAGCAGTACTGCAGTCAACTTTTGCATCTCGAGTTCGGCGATTTATTGTGCATAATTTTATTGGTTTGCGATGCAAATTCGCCTAGTTGCGCCTCGTTGATAAATAATAAGAAGCTCTCGTCTTTTGCTCGGTGGATAGCTTATTGCATGGAGCTTCTGTCCACCTATTTCAAGCAACATTAAGTAAAAATGTACACGCTTTAATTTTGGTTTTCGTTTATTTTGCATGACAGATTCGCTTCATGCTGGATCTTAACGCGAGGTAGAAAAATGAAACTAATTTCAAAACAAAGAGAAGGAGGTGAGTGCTCAAACAAAATTTACTACTACGCTGCAGCAGTGCTCGACCTACTAGCGCATGCGGGTTTTACATCAGAAGCGCAGCGCTAGCACTGCCTTCAGCGTCTCACCCTGCCATCATTTAGTCTTCGTCAGAACTGTCAGACTCGTCGAAATCCGAGTCGGTTCCCGACGACTCGTAGGTACTTTCGTCGTCGGAATTCATTTCGATGTTGTCATTGCGTTTTTGTTTTTTTGCAAATAGCTTGTTGTCCTTCAGGTACGCCGTTAGCGTCGTGGAAGCAACTAGCACATCCTCACCCGCCGGAGCGATGTACGACTCGCTCGACCCCTTTTCGTACTCGATCATGTTTTTCACCAGCGCCTCTCTGGTCTTCCCCCCGAAGTACCGATCCCGATAAACGCCACCGTTTGGCGTTTTCTTCACTTTTCCGTCGCCACCACTTTTATTCTCCGAAACTACTTCCGCTTGCAATTCCGCACCAGCATGTCCGACTATTTTCGCACCCGCCTCGTGCGCGCGCGCGCCCGCGTCCGCACGCGCACTCGCCCGCGCGTGCACATGCGCCTGCGCACCCGCCTGCGCGTGCACGTGCACGTGCGGGTCCGCGTGCACGTGCGCCTGCGCGCCCGCCTGCGCGCCCACCTGCGCGCCCGCGCCTGCACGTGCACCCGCGCCTGCCTGCGCGCCCGCGCCTGTACCTGCGTGCGCCTGCACGCCCGTGTGCGTGTGCGCGCGCACGCCCGCGCCCACCTGTGCGCCCGCGCGCGCACTCGCGCCTGCAGATTTACTGTCGCCTGCTGCAGCTGCTTTCTTTTGTTTTTTGGTTTGCTTCGCTTGGGGTTTCGGATTGTTGTCCGGCGCAACCTGCGGCGGAGCAACAGCTGCGGCGCTAGCAGCTGGCACACTACCCCGAGAAAAAGGAACTGCATTCTTCAACCGGCCCCACCACGTCTTCGACTCGATTTGGTAGATCGCGTATCCGCGACCGATTAGACCACTCACTGCAAGCTCGGGGACGCGGGTCCGCAGCGGTACGAGGTTCCACTTTGATTCTCGCGTTCGCCGCGTGGGAGAATCCAGCCGGTCCTGCTTCAACGCTTTCTTCAACTTTTTCTCCTCGATGTTGGTTTCTTCGACTTCCTTCGACAAACAAGCGTCATTCCACTCCATGCGGACCAGCTCACCCCGAGCCCAAATCTGGTCTGCTTCGTTTCCCGGATAGGCCGTCGGATTTGGATCCGGTGTTCCATCGGCCCGCACCCGGTGCTGAAAATAAAACTCCACATAAGATTCCTCCGTCTGTCGAACCTGGAAGTACTTCCGCCGCTGCTTGGTGTCGATGTGAAAGTACTTCAGCACGTTTTGGCCATCAAGTACCACCGGGCGCAGTTCCGGGTTTTTGTTTTTGAAGTTTTTTTTTGCTGCCTTGGAGGGATGGTCTTCTTTCCGCGCGCCAATAGCGTCCGAGAACCAGCACTGGGCGTCGAGGTCAATTTCCATTCTCACCTCGTGACCCTTCTCCTTCATCCCGCCTTGCACGATGTTCACCTCGCACAGCACCGCGTCTTTCTTCAATTTCTCCAACACGAAGTAGTTTGATGCGCCCGCTCCTTTTCTCGCGTTGTTGTTTTTGTCGTACTTGGGGATGCCGATGATGTCCATAACCGAAAACTGAAAGAGTTTCATGCTCAGCGGCGCTGCGCCGTACTGCTGCCTTTCCCTAGTTTTCCCTTTTGCTTTGTCGCCTGTGGCCAACTTCGGCGCCTCCGGGCAGTCCGGCCGGTTCAAAACTTCAAAAAAATCCGCAACAATCGCTTCCGGCGTGAGTTGCGGGTTTATTGGGTTCCGCAGAAAGTGATCCGACCTATCACTGATCTGCGGCGCGCCGTGTATCCCGTGGGTTAGCAACTCCTTTCGGATTTGCATCGTTGCTTTCTGGCATCGGGCGTTGTCCTCAACGAAGAGATACTGTTCGAAGTCGACGTCCCGCCCTGCTCCGCGGCGCGTAAACAAACGCGCAGAAGCAAGAAGCATTCCGATTAAACCGCCAGCTTCTCGCTTGATCCAGCTGGTAGTGGAGCTCAGGGATTCGGCGATTTGGCTCGAAGCCAAAAACGCCCGAATAATCGGCGCTAAGTTTCGAACGAAGGCCCGGCTCCGCCCGATGTTCTTCTTCTTCTTGAGCGATTCCGCAACCATTTTCAGCTCCAGATGGAAAAGCCGATACAAATCCCGAACCTCCAGCGGCAGGTCCTTCCTACCAGCTTCGCTCTCGCAATCCTTCAACAGGTCCTGAATGGTCTTCAGCCGTTCGCTCTGGTCCGCAGAAAATAAAAACGCAAGTCGGTACGGCCACGAGCGGAGCGGGCGGTGGCGGATGTCGAGCTCTTTAGCCAATGTATAAAACAAAATGACTAAAGGACCCGCAAGACCGACTGTTTCGAGGCCGCGATAGACCAGCCCACCGAGCGTAACCAAAAACTCCCCGACACGCTGGCACAAGTCGACGGAGTGGCATCTGGGAAGATGTTTGGCGAACGCTTCCACCGAGGCGCCGTCCATCTCCTTGCTGGTCGAATGCATGACAACACCAGCAACCCGGTCAATTTCGGTGAGCAGCAGGTGGAGAATCCGCAGACCCGACCACCACAGCGGCGCCAGCATCGCCTTCTTCGCCCGCTGCAAAAATTTTCGGTTCTTATCCTGCAAATCCTTATCAGTCCGGTCCAGGATGCGTGCTGTGATTTCCTCCTGCTGTGTCCAAAGACCTTTGATGCACTTTCCGATACTCAGCCACCGGGTGCGGACGAAGGACTTCACTCGTTTCACCGGGTTTTTCTTTTTCTCCACTTTTTCTTCCAGCTTCGCCTGCTTTTCTTGCAAGACCGGGTCGCTCTGAATCCGCTCGCTGTGCCAGATTTCTCGGTCAATCGCTGTCATCCCGTCCAGGAGTTTTTGCTGCTCTGCATCGACGGCGTACAACTCCTTCTTCAGCTCCTCAATTGTTTTCTTTCCTCTCCCTCCGCGGTCGTTCCCTGTTCTCCTCGGTGCAGTCCACAAGTTCACAGTTTTGGAAACCGCGGCAACGCTTTTGCGATAGTCCAGACTGAACAACTTCGACGCTACGCTGGTGATTGTTCCGCCTATGATGTGCGCCAAGTGGAGCTGACACTGCAACCACGACACTGTCCAATGCGGCTCGCCATCTTTTTCCTCCGCGTCGTACTTCCGCTGCGCCTCGCACCACTGCATCATCATCTTCACCCCCTTCTTCACGTCCGACCCACTGTCACTAGTAACTACTAACGACGGGCGAAACTTCAAAATTTTCCCTCCCAGCCTGCAAAGTTTCGACCACATTCCCGGCAACGGAAAACCCACCGAGAAAGCAGCCTCGTACAGGTCCTGCAGAAAACTTTCCGCGCCCGATGCCGTGGAGATTGTCGGCAGAGCGACGTCGTGGCTGTACACGATCATCGGGTCGCGGAAGTCGCTCTTGAACAAAGTCGCGAAACAATTCATGGCTTTGATCTCGTCGTATGGAGTCGCATCGGGACTGCACCTGATCGCGATTCTTGGTCTTTTTTCCTTTTGTCCGAGATCTTCTTTGACCCCCGGCCCATACTGGTACCCGCTTTTTGTCAGTTCTCCGGTCGGGCCCGCAGACTTCAACGCCGTGTCGTCCATCGTCACCGCGTCGCCGAAGATGCTAGTTGTTTCCCGGGCATTGCGGAACATGTCGCTCATAGTCGCCTGCAGATCTTCCCCCGCAGCTCGCGAGGATGAAGAAGACCCGAAGCTACCGCCTAAGCCCGACGCTGCATCCGCCCGCGCGAGATTCTCCGGATTCAACATGAACACGCTGCGGGTCTGCACCTGCCCCGCAGATGCAGCTCCGCTCTTTCCAGCAAACAGGCTGCTAGTGGGTTCGTGTTCGTCTTCTTCTGTTTTTGTTTTGTTTTTGAAAAGCCGTTGCAGCGTCAAAGTCGAAACCGATGTCGTTTTCATCTTCACATTTTTGCTTTTCAAAAAACAAAATCTAAAGCTCGATGGGTTTGATTCAACTTTATGTATTTCAAAATCAAATTCAAAACCGAAAGCAAGTCGCTTTCGAAAAGCATAAAGTTGAAAACCCAATCTGTCATGCGCAAAAGTGTCAGCGTCGATCTTAGACGATACTTGCGCGCGTTGCTTGCTAGAGTTCGACTTAGTGGTAGATCAAATGCAAATCCAAAAACAGGAAGAGGCTGAAGATAGAAGCACAAGTACCTAATGGCGGTAGCAACGTTTCAATAGTGTTGCTTCGCGGCCGTTTTCCCGTGGAAGACAGCGGCAACCCCGTGACAGGGTCCAGCTTCAGTGGACCGGATCCGGAGGAACTCGAGCTGCCCTGCTTGTTGTTGGCTCCTTTGGTTTTCATTTTCGCGATCCGGTCCTTCGTCACGCTGCGAAACCCGTCTGCATTTTTCTCCAACCCGGTACTCGGGTCGAGAAAGACGCCCTCCTCATCTTCGGGAATAACTGCGAGCGAACCGCCGATGTCCAAGTCCATCTGCGACACAGGTTCATCATCGACGTCAGACCCACTGCTCACCAGATCCAGCTTCATTGCAGCTGCCCGCCCTGCGAAGCCGAGCTTCGCTCTTGCGGATGAAGATGTTGAAGAAGTTGCTGTCTTCCCGGAGCCTGTTGTTTCCTGCGACTCGTTTGTATCATTTTTTTTTTTGGATGGACGCGGTTCTCGATCATCAGCAACCACGCCGGTAGAGACGAGAAGCGACATCATGCGGGCACGGCCGGAGATCCGCGCGATGTCGAAAAACCGCAACTCCGCTCTCGAAGCCTCTTTGCGATCGTTCCCATCCTCGGTCACCTTTGCTTTTTCTTCTTTGATGGCGGTTTTCTTCGCTTTGTCTTCCGACCATCCACCCGCCGCGATCCGAACACCATCGGAAAACAAAGCGCTCCGCTTGTTGTGCAGCCTTGTATCCCCATCAGTCTGAATGCTGTTGTCCTCGCCTTCGTCACTGCTGGACTCGATGCACGACGTGTCCGTTTCAGAAATTTCGGTCAAACAGTCCGTCATCTCGTCCGGATCTTTTCGTGGTGGCGGATTCGGGTTGTCGTCTTCCAACAGGTCGTCTTCCTCATCCAGTGGCCCGAGATCTCCACGTCGCCGCTGAGCCACGACCTGCTTCTTCCGTCGCGGACACAGTGCTCGCGTATTTGAAGAAGATGGCTTTGCTTTTCCATGCACGACCCGCAGTTTGGCACCTTGGGTCGTCTTCGTGTGGCGACTGTGCGCGCTCGCGTCGCGGGTGATTTGCACCGTCTTGTTCCGCGCTCGCGCCGTGCCGCCGCTTTTTCCCAAAGTGTACCACAGGTGCTCCTTGGGCCGGTCGTCTTGCAGCTTTCGCAGATAGTTGTCTCGCGATGATTGGGCGGCGATCTGCACCGACGGGCTCATCGCTGCGCCAAAAGAAGAAACATTTGCAGCAGTGCCAGTAGGTGCTTGTTTTTGTTGCTGTGATTGTTGTTGTTCCGCATCCGGGCCTACGCGCTGAGAGAGTAGGCCTTCGCCCTGGCTTTGGTTTTCTTCTTCGCGGGAATACGGTGCTCCAAATTTTTTGCACTGAATCCGAGCGAAGTCCTCCCACCGCAACGCGGGACTTTCGTTGATCCACACGTCGTACCGTTTTCGCAACGCGTCCTTCTTCGGAACTGCCGCATCTTCGCTTTCTGATCCTGCAGCCTTGTCACCGTCTCTGCTCGTTTTCGTTTTTGGTTTTCCAGGTTGTCCCTTCCCGACCTTCGACCCAACTTCGATCCCAACTTCGACGGCGGATTGCGGAGCAGTAGGATGATAGAAAACAAGCAGCTTCTGGAGATGCGCAAACCTCGCCCCAGAAGTTGACAGCACATCCTCGCCATACTGCGGAGAGGGCGGCATGATGTTTTTACTTTGCTTTTTCTTGGGTTAAAACTGTAAACGCTTTTGCAGGTCTAAACGTAAACGTAAATCAAAATCTGTGATCGAACTAAAAGTCTAGAGCTAGACTCGCGGATGTATGAAACTCATCCTCAGTTGTCAGGGTGAGAAGAAGAAAATGAAAAACAGAAAAGATAGACTGCTGCTAGTACTGTAGTGCTATTTCTAATTCTGGGCCCGTACTAGTGCGCGCTGTTCGATGTCGAGGCCGAAGGTCAAGGTGAAGGTCAAGCTCAAGGTCAAGGTCCTAACGCGAGCGAGCAAATAAGACCGAAAACAAAAAGCACGACCACGATACAACTCTACAACTCACGGCCGCGACCCCATCCCGATATCCTGCGAGCAACTCATGATCTACTTTCCCACAACGAACTGACGACACTCCGACCACGACCCACGAGCACGAGGTAAACCAGAATAACTCTCGACTTAGACTTTGACTTTCGATAAGACGATGACAAAAAAACTGCTTCTACTTTCTAGATTTTCTCTGTGCTAAAATTGAAACTCGACAATGCCTTAAACTTTTACTTTGGAGCTGAGCACGAAGGTGGAAAAACAAAAACGATTAAGAGTAAGACTCCGAAGATGTGAACCACAGGTGCTAGCTGGTTCTTAGTTCCGACCCAAAACAAAAGCCGACACTTTGGCCAAGTGCAGCAAGGCTGACTACAAAAATCCAACAGGCAGCTTCCACAGCAAAATGAACAACGATGGAGAACACGGCGGATGTGGGCGGAGCGGTGAAGGTTTTCGACACGCTCGACAGATACGGCCAGCCTGTGACTGCCTTGCGTCTGTTCGGCATCGTACTATTTTTCATTTTGCTTTTTGTTTTTCATTTTCTTTTTCACTTTTCGTCTTCAGCTTCAATTTGATTTCAGTGCGTGTCTTTCGGCTCGATTCGCCTTGCGGTCAAAATGAAAATAAGTGCTTTCTCATCAAAAACAAAACCTCAAGCATCTTTCAGGTGCGGTTGCCCATCATCGCCTTCATCCAATCCGTTTCGCGCCATCTCCGTCCCGTTCAACGATTCGATGGCTGTGACGAAAAAAAACCGATGACGAAACGAGAACACAACGATGCAAAATGAATAGCAATTTCTTCTCTTGCTATCGAGATCGACGAAGGTGAACGGATAAAAACGAGGACGAAAGCGGAAGAAATGGAGCTGCCACCAGACCGAATGCAGAATTGCAATTATCATAATTATAAAAATTAATAGTAATGCAAAGGGTAGTGGTTCACTTATAAAATGAGGAAAGGGTGAAGGTTTGTCCCACCATATCAAATTGATTTTTCACTACATTCTTACATAAAAAAATCTAAAATTTATTTCCCGGGGTGACGCCCCCGGAAAATGATTTTTGGATCTTTTCAGGTTGAAACTGAAGATCGTTTGCGCGGTTATAGATTTTTTTATGAATCACCGAAAGCGAAAACAAGAAAGATACAAACCAGTGCACCGTCCTGCAAAACTTCACCCTGCATGGTATAATCACTATCTCTATCACATTTAGAAGCAAAGGGGGCACAGATCTGGCACGCATCTGTAAGTGCATGCTTGAGCTTGTGCTGTACAGGTTGTAAAGGTCAGTACATGGAGAAGTAGTAGACGTACTTACAATTGGAAGACCTGTTATTAACGAAACAGAAAAATCGTGAAGGTAATACCCTTGTACAACCTGGTTTTTCCGGCGACCTCCTGTATCTTTTGCGCCCACTCGCACTCGTCCCGGGCCCGGTCGATCTCGAACCTGCGCTCTCCCTGCAAGTAGTCGGTCCACGTGACAAAACTGTTCTTGTCCTTGCGCTTCGGAAACCGCTTCACGGCGACCGGTGCGCCGGTCCGTTTCAGGGTGCCGGATACCACCACCGCGGACGTGCCGCGGCCGAGGAAGACGCTGTTGGTAAAATCGACGTAATCTGTGATGGGGTTCTCGCGTCCGAACGAGGTCTTGTAGTACTGATCTTTCATGTAGTGCAGCATCTGCTTTGGCATGTCTGACATGCTCTGCGCCCTCGCCGTGGGTTCAACACTTGGCACAGCCGGGCGTTTATACACCCTGTTGTTCCCCCCGCCTCCACAGCAATTCAGCAACGGCACCGAACCAGAGCGCGCCGCAGCACTTCCTTGCTGCTGACTGTTTGCGCCAGTAAACGCGACCTCGCCCGCCGATCTGCCGCGCTGCACTACGGGAGGCGCGCTGCCGCCGCGCGCGAGCATTGACTTGACGCCGATCTGCCAGGAAGGACTGACTGCGCCGCCAGCCGTAAACTGAAAGTTCGACGGACTTCCTGCAGCTCCTGCGCCGTTGGGCGACATGTTGCCGACATTGAATCCAAAACTTCCTCCTGGGCTGTGTCCTCCATAAGGAGATGCGGCTGTACTTTGGTCGCTCTGGTAAGCGGCATAGGTCGGAGTTTGCTCCCGACTCGTCCCACCGCAAAAATTCCCGACTTCGATTTCGGGGCAGGTCACCTTCTTTGCAGGAAGCATGATCGGAATCATTTTCGTATCACAAGAAAAAATGTCAACGTTTACGGTTTTCACAGATTGCAGCCATGTATTACAAATCTAGCCTAGTATGCATGCTATGCATGACAAATTTGGGCACGTTTTGTAATGCATTGCCGCATCACAAATTCCGCAAACGTTAACACTTTTTCCTGTGATATTTCGTCGCGGCGCTGGGTGTCGGAGCAATGGTGAGCAGCTGAGTTGCTGCTACACTCACGAAAGTGCGTAGCAACATGTTGCTGGAACGACGAGCAGAAATTGGGGCGGTCATGTGCTGACTGGCAGCTTGCAAGAACGGATCTTATTCTAATTTCTCTCTTAGTTAGTTACGCATACGTCGTCCTTCCAGAAGTGGAATAAAAGTCAACGTCTGCTCACTGCTCGCTCCTCCTTGAGTTTTGATACTGGGGCGTCACTTTTGTATTTCTATTTGAATTTGTTCAACATCAACTTGTTCAAGAACTATTACTTCCTCGTAGTTTGACTTTCTGATCTTTAAGTCATCTTTGTTTCCACCTATTCTTCTTCGTGATGATGACCATGACGCCAACAACCATAAAGGTGGAATCGCCAAGAACCAGCAAAACAACTTGTAGCAGTGACACTGCTACTTTTGCACTGGCTGTGCGTGTGCCACCAGCGCAGTAAGGGTTTTCGTAGTTGCGATACTTTCTTTGGCTTTGTAGTGTACAGGTTATTGGTGATGCAGCTCAAATTCGCTGCTCTATATTTCTTCAAAAGTTTTGAAAGCAGAGTAACATCATCACGCTGATCGTTCCTCTTCTTGCTAGGCACTAAAAAACTGGTGTACAGGATGTTCGTCACAATCAAACAAGAACTACAGGAATGAGTGGTGTGTGAAATGTGATCAATTGGAATCAAACAAAAGGGCAGTAGAAGATGAAAAGTAAGTCAACGAGATCGCGGAGACTGGTGGCTCGACCTGGACGAGGGCCACAACCTTTTATGAACCCACTTTCTCCACCAGCCACGCAGGCACGCCACAAAGCTGTACATTTTCTACTGCATCTGCCGTCGTGGAGGTCAACACCTAAATCTACAAGTTTCGAAACTTCTCAATTTTGAAATTTTGTACACCGATATTCGACTGTTGTGAAACTAGGTTCAAGTACCGTCAAATTTATTCAAAGTGAAACATTACAGTGGATGTGAATCTGGCTGATCAAAGAGTTGTCAATCAAATAGTGTGCAAATTGTCAATCAAAACAAAACAAACGAAAATCGTCAAACTTGTGCAAACATTTTACATTTTTCAGTGTCAATCAAACAGAACAATTAGTAATAGGATGAGCAAACTCCTGTAACTTTGGATGCAAACAATAACAAAAAACTTCGATAATCAAGCTCGCTTTATTTTCTTCTCCTCGCTGTCACCTCATCCGCGTGCTTGCGATTTTTCGTTTTTCGACATGGCCAGTCTCGACCAGGAGGCGGTCTCGTAAACTTGGCGCTTCCAGTTCAACCGCGCAGCAGGTGGCGGCTTTCCGAAGTTGAAGGCGGATTTGCTGTTGAAAATGCTGTGCTTCGGCCCACCGACCTTGTACGCCCCGGGTCCTGGGATCTCGCCCTTCCGCTTGAGCCCCTCCCACATGCCACCCGGACCTTCGCGCCCCGCCTTGCAGAACGGAGCCGTCTTGCCGCCGGCTGTTTAGGAGTTTGCGAATTGGATCTCGATTTTAGAAGAAAAAACACAAGTAGGACAAGAAGAAGGAAGCGAAGCGAACTTGACATGATTGCGTGAAGACATCCTCAACCGTAAATTTGTATACTTTGAAATGCATGGCATTTTCCGGGTCCGAGACTGGCACGGCCGAGGAAGACTTTTTCGCAGCCCGGAAAGACCACCTTCTCCCACTTGTCGCGACCCTCCGCGAAAGATTTTGCTTTTCGCATTCGACCCGTGAAACTCTCGCCCGCACCGTACTCACCGGGTCCGAGATAGCTCCTGTCCGACGGGCCGCTCGCCCATCTGGTATTTATTGATAACAAGTTAGAAACAAGAGATCTTAATTCGACGTCAATGGTGCAAAAAGCAGCACTTAGACGAAGGAGCATCATGATCTTCAAGCACTACCTTTATGCGGCACAAGAGCAACGGAATCCAAATGCAAATCTGCTGTAGTACCGATCCGATGCAGAAAACGCCGAGACGCCCTGCTCTCTTGGGTTTCCGCGCACATCGTAGATAGGTCCGGGACCGTCGCTCGTGTAACCCGGCTCTGGTCGCGCCGCGTGACCAAATCGTACCCCTGTTGTGGCCGGAATGGATTCCACCTGCACTGCGTAGGTGCCCGGTCCCGGGGTTTCCTTCGCTCGCCCGGCGGCATCGGAGGCGGCCCGACTGATAAAGACCTTCGCCCAGGAGGACTCGTGCTTCTCGAGGATGGGCACCCGTGGGGCGGTGTGCTTCATGGACGAAAACTGGGGCCCCAGTGCGGCGGACGCGTCCGTCACGTCGTACGTGCCCGGACCCGGATCGTCGTCGGCCTCCATACTGTAGGTCTGCGAAAAAGACGCCGTGGAGTACAAAAACGGGCATCGCTCGATGTCGTTTTCCCGCAGTTTTCGCTCCCGGGCGGTTGTTTGCTGTATGTTGTTGTTGTTGATGCATGTGTGTTTTTGCATAATATTAACCTAACCAACATAGGAGCGATTCCTTTGCATCGTGTCTAATTTAAATTTTCTTGTAAGACGATACTAATACAAAAAACAAAAGAGAGACGAGAAACAAAATGAAAATCTTACCATGACACTGTCGTCCATGTAGTTGGCACCGTGTGCCTTGGCAGAACTAGACCCGAAATCCGGCATTGTTGTTTTCCAAAGTAAATAAGATGCTCAAAGCTTGAAACAAACTAGGATACAGATACGTTCTCAAGTACACACAAAACAGAAAAACCACAAAAAATTCAAACAAAAAAAAGGACACGACTGCAATTTCACTTCATCTTTCGGGATCGCAAGAGAAACATTGAAAACGAAAACTGCGTTCTTAGGCGCGTACCGTTCGTTCAAAAATGCGACACCTCAACGACCACAGACAAATTGGCGATCTTCCGGATCAGAGAGAGGAGAAGCAAAAAGACGAAGATCTTGTCGCGTCTGACGTGAAAATAAAGGAGGTGTGATGGTGATCATGTTCATCTACGACTGGTTTACGACTACTTACGTACCGCCCCAAAACGAGATTCGTTCACAACTGACGATAAAAATCATGACGACAATCATGATTCAGATTCGTTGAGCCAGCACAAATTTCATTTTATTGAACTTCGCATTATGAAGACGACGCTACGATTATTTTGCAGCACTGACGATGTTATTGTTGATGACGATCAGAGGCTAAGGCTTGGTAATGTATTCAATGTTCGATCGACCACATCAACGACATTCACCTTTGGCGTCAACCGTAATGACAAAAACGAACACGATTCCAAAAACATCTTTTTGCATCGCGAAACTTATCTTTTTTTTTCTTCTTCTATCTTGGTACACAAAAGTAGAAATGATAGTAGATTGGTGTCGCTGTGTCGCTGTAATTAGTGTTTTGCTTGTACTATTACACACTGGAAAACCTCCAAGGGCGCCCGCTAAATTAAGTATTTCATCTGTTTCTTGGAACTGCAGCAGTTGAGGTGGTACGAGCGGCTTCTCTTTACAGAAATTCACGTATCCACTTTCTCCTCCGCACGTAGTCGACGATACCTTCGTCCTTGGTCCAGACCTTATTGCCCCAGTTTACTGCGTACGTCCAGCCCTCCGGGTCCGTCAACTTGGGATCTTTTACGATTCGCCACGGTCCCTTGGGCTTCCACAGTTTGGAAAAGACGAAGGGAGGCCTGCGCGCTCGGATGCACTGCGACCTGGTTAGAGTGGGGTCGAGAAAAGGGTGCTTTTCCATCTGTAGCGACATCCACTTCCACCGGCTGTCGCCGTCGGTGGGCAGGAACGCCGGGCCCCACTCGAACACTTTGTTCCGCTCGACCTCGTAGCACTCCACGATTCTGCTGGTCATCACGCTGCCGCTGTCTTCGGTGGTCAAAGACCTGCTGTGAGGGAGGAGGAGCTCCAGATACAGCTGCGCCCGATGAAACATGGCTAGGGAATCTTTAACCCGCTTCCACTCCTGCGTCTCGCCGCGGAGCACTTTCAGCATTTCTCGCAGAACCGTGTGGTCCGGTGGCTCGATCGTCTTGTTGCTCGTCGCGACTATCTGCTGGTGACCGTTATTATTTCCGCCAGCACGGGGAGAACCCTTCGGAGGTGGTTGCTGACCGGCGCGACTGGAGCTGCTAGATGTAGTTGCACCACCGTCCTCGATGTCGCGCACACCGCCAACCTCATCCTGGTCGTTTATCCTTGCATTGGGTGCAAAGTCGAAGTGCGGGCTCTTTTTCTTCTTATTTGTGGCAGCAGACGAAGTGGCGCTGGAGGACGACGTGCCAGTGCCTGGGTGCAGCATGAAGGGCCCTCTGCCGGTGAGCGTCGCCTCTGCTGCGGATTCCCGGACAGGGTTCTTTGAAATGACCTGCAGTTTCTGGGGGAAAAAACTATCGCTAGTGCCGCTGTTGACACTGGAAGAGCTTGCTGCAGATGATCTCTCGTCGTCGCTCTGTTGCGACGATGTCCCCGTAGTTTGACGAAACTCGGGAAAGATGTCATACGCACTTCCCTCGGCTTGTTCTGGTAAGTACGCACTGCCCTCGCGGCCTTGTTGCATCTGTTTGCTAGTACTTGAAGCGGTCGCGGCGGTCGTGGTCAGCGTTGTTTCCGAATTTTGTCCGTCTTCGCCCTCTCGGTCCGGAGACAGAAAATCTTCCATGCTCATCATTCGCTCCGGAGGTCCGCCTTCGGCTTCACCCTTTATTCCCCGTTTTTTCTGTGCCTTCCCGCTAGCTGCCTCATCTTCCTCAATATCCGGAATCGTTGGCAATGCGGGGGCGAACCTGTTCGCAGGGGGCGAACCCGCGGGAACGTCGTCCGTGTATCTTGTGGCGATGGAGATCGTCTCCCAACCCTCGTTCAGCGCCGCTAGTTCGCGCTCCCTCGCTCGGCGGTACCGCTGATAGTTGGAATACTTCAGCTCCTGCTCCACTGCTGACTCCTGCCAGAAGAACAACAATGTCTCGCCCTGATTCGCCACCAGTTGCTTCATTCGGAGCCATTCCGCGCGGAGGAAGTTCAAGGGCGGCAGCTTTTTCGAGTCTTGGTTTTTTCCACCCACCCGCATCGTGATCGCGCCCTTCTGAGTTGTGACCTTCTGCACGTTGTTGAGGTAGCACTGCCACTTGATGCGGTTTCGCACGGCGGGCGCCACGTTAGCCAGGCTGTAGACATCGTCGTCTTATCCTGAGTAAAAACGTACCCACACCAGAGTCAGGATGGGGATTTTGCAACACAAACCCAGGAGTTTTACGAGTCACGCATGACGAGTTTCAGTCCGTAAGGTAGTGCAAGTTAGCAAGGAAAGCCGCATCACAAATCGACCTTCTGATCCTGTTTACGGCATTACAAGTTCCCAAACACGATTGAAAATGCCTGTCATTGGGTTGCGCATCACAAATGTTCCTGTCATGGCAAATCTGCATGACAACTCTGGGGTGGCGGGGACGTTTTTACACAGGATACGTCTTCCTCAAAAATCATGTCGGCGGTCTTCTGCATCAGCGCTCCCGCCGTCGCGGCAGGGACCATATGGATTGCAAAAGTGTCTGGGTCTGGAAGAATGCAACTTGTGATGCTGCATTTGGATTCCAAAAAAATCTGTACTGCATGAGTAGCAAAAGGAGTATAAGTTTTGCTACAAGGATACATAGGGCATTTGTCATGCGGAATAGGCATCAAGATGCCCTCCGAAAATATGTGATGCTAGGGCGCGCATCACAGACATCATGGCTCATGCAAGACGTGCATCACAAGTTTCGAAATCTTCCACACCCAGACATTTTTACAGTTGATAGACCAACGCCGCGGACAAAACGTTCGCGCCGGCCTCGCCAATCGCGGTGAGGACGTTGACCTCTTCCTCTTCATCGTCCAGCGGCGATATCGCGTTTTTCTTGTACTCCACCCGCATCGGAACGCGCGCGAAGGAAATGTGGTCTGGGTGCGCGAAGAGAACGTACATCGCCGGGCCGTAGTCCACGTCGGCCGCGTCGTCGCCAAGCGCGCCTGCTTCGGCCGTGGGAACCAGTCCGAAGGGCACCATCAGCTCCGCGTGCCTGACAAACAGGTGGCAATGGTGGAGCACACGGGCGGCAATGGGGTCGTACCACTCGATCACGCCCATGTTGCCGCTCAGGAACCGGGGAAGGCGCTTTGGCTCGATCAGGGTGCGTGCGAAGGCCATCTGTTTTCGTATTTGATTTTTTGAAATCATTGCTTCCCGCTGTTGAAGGATGTTCATGGCGTGGCAGCTACATTCTCAAGCTAGGAAAAGAAAAAACCATGCAAACACAAGCAACGACAACGAACTGGACCTGGTGAAATGAAAACAAAATGCTGAGTACTATTATAATATGATTTATGAATGTATTTAGATTTACCCCTTTCCTATTCTGGGCTGTCTTCTCGGTGGCAATCGCTGCGGAAATGCCCGTACCAACGTCGGCAATTGCCCCTCCCAGAGCTGTCCAGGGCTTCACAAGCGTGCCCATGGCCCCTTGCCCCAGGCCGGTGAAGAAGCCCGCGACGCCGTCTTCTTGCGCACCCTCGATCGGCTTGGTGACGATGTCGAACAAACCTACGGCGCCATCGCCCAGCGATTTCAGCGCTTCGCCTGCTCCTGCCATGAGACCGTCGATTTCGGCCTTCTTCATGGCCCGGACTTTCTTCTGATTCCTGATGTACTCCGGATCAAAGGTCAAGTGGTTGAAAATGTGCGCGCCGTCGGCGAACAGTCCTCCCAGCGAATCGGAGAAAAACACGAAGGTCTTCGAAGTGGCCTGCAACGGCGACCGCGCGAGGGTGAGCGTGCCGGACTTGCCCAGGATTTTCATCACGTTGATCAGAAGGTTGCGCGTGTACTCGCAGAGCAGGCCCTGCAGAAACACTGGCATGGAACCGCGGAACGGCGTAATCACCACGTACTCCGGCTTCTCCGACTCGGCCGCACTGTGGTCGGACTCGATGGCGATTTCCTCCTGCACCGGACCGAGCAAGCCAAGATTTTTGCCCTTTTTACCCTTGCCCTTCACCGCGGCAGCGGCATCGGCGGTCGCGTACACGTTGCTGGTGGACAGGTGCTGAGGCGGCCCGCCAATGGCGTCGAAAATCAGCTCGCCGCGCTCGACTGTGAAGCTGTTGCCGAAAGAGAGGACGCGAATCACGGTCTTGGCGGACTCGGGTAGGAAGTCCATATTGTCTAGTAAGAGCTCCACCCAGATTAGCAGGCGGATACTGGAGATACGCAGTTGGTCAATCTGCAACACCGCTGGGACTTCCGGGAACTTGTAGCCCGGATCCAAAACCATCGGCGTGCTCGCGAATGCTTGCAACTCGGCCCAGGAGCACATCTGCGGCGTCCTCGCGAGCAAAAGCTTGTGCGTCGCTGCGGACACCAGCTGGCGGTTGGTCTTGCGCTTTTGCTTCGTGAGCCCTGCGGCTGCGAGGTCAACGGTACTAGAATTCTCGTCTTTATCATGCTCAGCACTCTGAAGAGTAATGAACTTTTGAAACTGTGGGGGCAACTTTTTTACGGGTGCCAAGATCGTGTCTGCGCTGTGCTTCTCCGTGTACATCATAGTGACCCCGCTTCTGCTCGCGTCGCCGCGCGTCAACATGCTTCGCTGCTGCAGTGGCGTGACGCCCCCACTGACACTGGTGAAGCCACCCCCAGATTCGTCGTCGCCGCGGCTTCGACTCAGCTCCGTTGAGGAGGCTCCTGTTGCGGTCAGGTCGCCGCCCATTTGCTCGCCGTAGAAGTCGATGTTCATGTACTCTTGGAAGCCGAGCAGAATTTCGTCGTCGATGGAGATTTCCATGTCGTCCACATTGATCTCCAGCACGGGGATGACCAAATCGCGGCTCGCAATCGCGGTCCGGGTGATCAAAACTTCGAGGAAGGGCACGGTGCCCGTGCTGCTCCCGCGGTTTCCGAAGACCACGGGGAGCTTCGTGTCGATGGAGTCCCAGAGTAGCGTCCGCGTGTTCGGCGCCACGTTGCTCTTCGGATCGAACAGGGTCCCCCGTTTGCGGCTCTGAAACTGGCAGTCGCACTGAATGTCGGAGATGATCAGTTGCGTGGTCATCTTGTCCGTCTCCTGCAGGTACACCGCGCGCAGCAAATCCAGCTGCATGTACAAAAATTCTTCTTTCCGCTCCTCGGAGATGAAGCTGAGCCCAACGCGGTTCAAATTCACCCGCGCTTCAAATTTCTGGGCCTCCTGTTTGCGCGAGGCGAGGCTGCCGAAGTGGTGCGCCTCGTCGCGATCTAGCCGGAGCACGTTGGAGGCTCCTATTCTCGTCACTGTAAGCATCAGCGGGTCGGACTTGCGTTCCACTTTAGGAGCCTGCTTCGAGCCTTTTTTGGCCTTGAGGATATTGTCTTTTATGTTCTTTTTGCCAGCCTTGTTATTCGCAACAACCACCTCCGGTTTTTCCAGACTCACTGGCTTCATGTGATAGGTGGCTGCCTCGTACGCGTAGATCTGCATGCGGTCGATCAGCACGTTCCGTTCGCGCGCCCGAATTTCGATGTCCACCAGCCAGCGCTGGTCAACCGGGCCCGGCGTGTGCTGCGCGTCGTCGGTGTTGAGCAGCACCGAGCTCGGTGGTCGCTGCCGATCCGACATGGTGGCGTTGAACTCGTCTTCTGGAAGCTGCAAATTTTCCTCGAAAAACGGATCGGTCCAGCCGTAGTTCGTGATAGCAGGTGGCTGCTCCTGGTCGAGTTGTTCCTGCTCGCCCGGGAGAAACTCGGCGAAGTACAGCTGGTCCTCGTCGGAAAAGGCGTCCACCTCCTTCCGTGGCTCGGCCTTCACGCACTTGTTGATCACCATGTAGTAGTCATACGTGTAATTCTCGACGAGATAACTGCTATTGGTGGAAAAATTCACCCCCAACCGCCCGCGGTCAGGGCAAATTTCGACCGTCGCGATCGTGGAACCCTCGAGCACAAACGGAAAATCCCCGGCCTGGTCGTCGCCCAGGACGACCAAACTGCTCCAGTGCTTCATTCCCTGGACCCGAAAGCGCACGGCCACAAGGTCTTGGGCCGGGACGTAAATGCCGCCGGGGGCCAGGGTGAAAGTGTTGCGCTCGTTGACTAACACGGATCGCTTTGCCAGCTTGTTCTCCATCTGGGCCACGAGCTCCTCTGCGCGCTTCTCTTCCTTCACCCGGAGCATCTGAGGCAGCTCTTTTGTTGGCACTTGGAGGATTTCAAAGGTCGCCTGCTCGCTCTTGTTATGGAAGATCAGGCGGGGGAGAAGGTGAAACATCTGGCAGAGCGTGCCCATGACGGTGAAGGTGTGTGCCTGCACGCAGAGATTCACCCCCCGGTCCAGCACACAGTATTCCGCCGGGAGCTCGACCGAGCGGCCCGCGATGTCGAGCGTGTGCAGGAGCTGCTTCTCATGGTCGTCTTCTGCTTTCTCGTCCTCACCCAATATAACGTTTCCCAGCAACGTGTTCCCGCCAAAGGACGGAAAGGCGTCTATCGGAAGTTTCAGATCCGTCCGGTTGACCATCCAAATCGGGCAGAAAACTTTCGTCCGCAGCCCCAGCCTCGCGACGGCCTGGAAGGGGCTCATGCCGGCGTGCTCGAACGCGACCTCGACGTGTCGGTTGATGCTCTCTTCCGTCTTTTTCGCGTCCTCCGACGCCTGTTGGTCTGCGCCATACACGCCCGCTTTCGCCCGCTCGTTCCCCGCGGATGCTTCCGCCTTGGCGCGCTTCTGTGCGGCCAAGTGCTGACGGCGGCGCGACTCTTCGACGTAGGGGGAAAACGGGGGGAGCTTTATCTTCGGGTTCTTCTGCTTCGCATTCTCGCCCTCATACACGCGCACATGCAGCTGCACGTAGCAGCGCGGATCGATTTCGTAACAGTGCCAGACGGACAAAGGGTCCACAAACGTCTCCACCCGCACCCGCTTCTGCTTTATTGGATTTCCGTCCTCGTCCAGGTCCTCCGGTTTATATCGGTCCTTGCCGCCGCGAATCCGGACCTCCTCGATCACGATCGCCAGGCGGCAGGGCAGCGCGTTCTCGAAGACCAGCGCCGGGAGCATGTGGATCTCACGGATCGGCTTGTTCATTGGCGGGCCGGACAAAATTTCTTCGCGGGCGAGCAGAAAGTTGAAACTCGGGCTCTCGGCGTTCAGTTTCGCGTCCTTGCTGGATTTGGGCAGGTTGAAAACGCCGACGCACCAGCGGCTTTCGTTCTGTTGCGGCTTGCGGGCCAGGTCGACGATCGGGGACCAGGCGAAGTCGAAAATGCGAAACTGGACTTCGTTGGAACACACGGACAGGTATTCCTCGGGGTTGAGGTACTTTTTCACGGGGCAGTCCTTCTCCTGCTTCTGCAGGTCCATCTGCACGTGCTTTTCGTAGAAGCTCTTCCGCGGGTACGTGTTGCGCTCGAGCGCCGCCGCTTCGTCCAGGAAGCAGCATTTACTGACTAAACTGTTCAGCTGTGCGTTCTCCCCGTTCATTTTCATGCGGCAGGGCACCGACAAATGGTTGTGCAGCGTTACGGAACTGGAGAGCACCATCACCTTGTGGGACGCTTTTGGTGCGAGCATGCGGGCAACGAAGCAAATGTTTTTCAGCTCGACGCTGTTGCCAAATTCCATGCCACCCTGCTGGTAGACGGACAAACGATGACGGCGCGCCATAACACCCCCTACGCGTTTGTTTTTGTTTTGTTCTACTTTATTTCCGTCGGGAGCTGTGTCTTGCTGCCTCCTAGCGGCCTCGATGGCTTTGCCGAGCGCCTCGGGCGACACGCCTGCCGCGCGCTGCGCTTTGAGCTGGTGGCGTGCGGAAAGACCGCCCTCCGTGCCGCTTGTTTCGTCGCTTCCGGTGGGTGCAACGGCACCGGGTTTCGGAGTGCCGGGCTCGCTGCCGTCTACCTCTTTTGTCCCCGGTGTCACTGCGCCGGTGGGCGTCAGCAACGCCGTCGCGGCGTGGTCCATGTGGTTTCGCCAGTGCTGAACCTTCACGGTATTCTCGGCAGCTTTCACCAACCGACAGTCCAGGCTCTCCGCCAACGTCGGCAAAATACCCGGGTCCAGTGCGGCCCAGTCCCGAGGCCCGCGAACCGGGGAAATCAGCAGGGTTTCTGCCTCTCCCGGCATCCGCGGCGGCAGGAGTTCAATCAGCGCATCTATGTCCAGGTCAAAAGCCCCGCCACGCACCGTGGTCTGGCCACCAACTCCGGGCGTGGTCTCGCCTCCCCGACGCGTAGACATCTGGCCAAACTGCGTCTTGTACATGGTCTGATTGCGATCGTGCTTCTTCGATGTTCTTGAGCCCGAATATCCGCTCGGCCGCGAGCTGGACCTGTCTTGATCCGACCGATCGGTGGACACGGCGGTGTCAGCCGCGGGGAAGAAGCGCACAGCGACGGTGAAGGGCAGCACGTTGATGCAGCGAAATCGGGTCGTGTTCCAGCTCAGCAGGGAGGCGTCCTCGATGTCCTGGTAGGGCGAGCGGACCAACGCCGGGTAGGAGGTTGGGTGCAAGGACAAGATCAGGGACTGATACAAGTGCATCGGGGTTTTCTGCTGCTGTTCCTCCTCGCTCGTGAGTTCGTCGTGGTCCTCTAAAGCCTTCACATCGAAGCGGACGTGCTGTGCGGCGTTGTTGCCGCCGGCAACAGAGGCGAGGATCGAATCAACACCGGTTGTCGACGAAGCGGGCACGGTCGAGCCGGGCTCGAGGCTAGCTGCTGCATTTGACGTTGTGTTAGAGGAAAGCGACTGGAAGCGACTACTTCCGAGCCCGTCACTCTCGTCTCCGTTTGAAATCACCGAATCAAAACCGCCGGTCATTCTGCTATCGCCATCTCGCGTGTCCCGGGAGGAGTTATCCGAATGGATAGAGCCCAGGCCCATCGACTTCTTGGCCTCCAAGGCGGCACTGGGCTGCTCAAGCATCAGAACGTCCTGGAACATGGACCCTTTCGATGGTCCCAGCCCGGACAACTGCGAGCGCAACTTTTGCAGGCGGGCCTCCTCGGTGGCTGCAGGAGACGTGCCGAAGACCTCCCCGAGGAACCAGGGTGCGAACCAGGAAAGCTTTGCGACCGACGTAGGTGAGAAGTTCAAGTAGAAGGGTCGGTGTGTGCCGGATAAGGTGAGAACCATCTTGTTTTCCACTTTCAAACTCAGTTCGTTGAAGCAGAAGGGTTCCAGCAAGGGCTCCCAGCACCCGTTTCGCGTGTTGTACATACTGACGTCCATAAACAATCCCTTCTCCGTCAAAACCGAATAGGAGAGTCCCTTTGCGTGGTATAAGAGGTCCGGAAGGCGGATTTGGGTCTGCAACACGGGGATCACAGTGTCGCCCAGCGTAACGAGGATCCTCTCCACACCGACCGTAACCATCGTGTTCATCTCTGGAGCGGCATCGGGTTCTTCCACCAGACCCTCCTGGTCGGCAACCATCTCCGTAGCCTCCGAGGGCATGCGATCGAACTCGTCCAGCTGATCCACAACGTCACTGGCTCTGCCCTCCAGCTCGTCCGGCGTTGCGGTGGAGACTGCCCGGTGCACGCGGAGTCGCTTGTTACCAGCAGCGTCCCTATCTTCATTTCTGATATTCTCGGTGAAGCGCTCCCGTACCTTGTTGTAAACTAAGCCGGCGAGCGCGGGTGCCGCAGCTGTCGCGCGCCGCGGAGCAGCTTTTGTTCTCCCACCTTCATCAATCGTCCCCAGCTTCTCGCCCCGCGCAACTGCGGCTGCGGTCGTGGCGTTGGAACCCATCCCAGAGGAGACCGCGGAGGATTCGATCGCAAGCGGTCTGCTGTTCGGCTTTACTGCTCCGGCCGAAGCCGCCACCGGGGCGGAATAGTCTAAAACCGCAGACGTGATCATGTTCGGGAGGGCCATCAAGATCAATACGGCCTGCGGCGCCGCGTGGAGCTCGCACCGGCCGACGCTGACGTTGACCAAAGTGTTGACGCTCATGTCGGTCTGGATGGTCGCCGAAATCGGGACGGGCTTCAGCACGTAGAGCCGTTCCTTCCGGGGCGTGGTCACTTTCAAGCTGGTGTCGTTCATGAACACCTGGAACTGCGCCTTGTCCATGGCAAAAGGGACGGGGCTGAAGAACAGCATGTTGCCCAGTTTGAAGGACGCGGTCGCACGATTTTCGGTCGCGAACTCAACGGTTGGGGATTTCAGTGAGAAGTACAAGTCCATCGCGTCCGGAATGCGCTTCAACACCTCCTCCTTGTTGTTCGCGTACGCCTGGGTGGCGTAATTCAGGTAGTAATCGATCGTGTCGAGCCGTTGCTCCATCAGCTCTGCGTGCTCGTTTCGGGTTTGCCTCGTGCTGCTGGACGAGGCAGCAGCACCGCTTTCGGACATAGAAATTGCAGCCGCCCCGAGCGGAGAAGTTTTCTTCAGCGCACCTGAGGGCAGTAGAGGAGTCGAGCTTGATGCTACTCCAGCAGAAGTGGTTCCGGAATTGACGTGGTCCGTAAGGTCGTTATCCTGTTGTTCCTTATGCTGCTGCTGTTCCGCCAAGTGTGCTGGATCCGGGCCCAGCACCTGAACGATTTCGTCATTGACGTCGAAAAAAGAAACGATGCTTGGCACTATCAGCGGGCGAAGAAAGAAGCCCACCGGGACGGCTTCGTAGGACAGGCCCATGACGTTGCGGTCGGTGCCGAGTTTGTTGAACAGGATGAACGTACCCGCTTCCCTGCCCCGCTGCTTCAAGTCCTCCCGAAGCGACTGCATGTCGCTCTCCTGCGTCGCAAAGGCGGTGATCATGGCGGCCTCCAAATCATCCAGGATGTACTTGTTCGCCCGCTTTTTCATGACCATCGGTTTCAGCTGCCCCGTGCGTGGGGACGGGATTTCTTCGGGGGTAGAGCGCCCCGGGGTCTGCAGGTCGTGGTCGCCCCAGACGTCGTATTCGTCGTCAGAGAAGGCTGTGTCCTGAGACGCCAAATTGTTCTGGTGTGGAGCTGTCGCCGACGGAGGGCCCTGAAGTTGTGGGCTGGAGTACCCGGACAGCTTTTGCGACAACTTTTGGGTGGAGAAGTCCCGCGCTTTCTGCGTCCGCAGGCCGCCCCCGTGATGGCGCTTGGTCTGTTTTTTTCTTCTGGTGCGAATCACCGGCCTCCCGTAGTGCGTGGCGTCTATGGCTTCGCCACCGACCATGATGATCAGCTCCGTCCCATCGTTGCCGCGGCAGTCCAGCTTCGTGTTCAGCCCGAGCATGAAAGACGCCCCGGTGAAGTTGCCGCGGAGCAGATCGCGCGACTTGGTCGACAAATGCTTGTTCCGCTGTAGCAGCTTGCTCGGCAAATCTTCCGTCAGGACCGCGCTAAACTGTGCGCACTGGAAACCGACCACAATCCGGCTCGGCAGCTCCACTTCGGCCACGGTTTCCACTTCCTTGTGCAAGTTTTGCAACACTTCCTCCGCTAATTTATCCTGCTCGGCGATCCGCTTCCGCCACTGCTCTTCTGTTTCGAGTGCAACCCCGGCCTGCGAGCCGCGCTCTTTCGTCTTTCCCGTAAACCACCCCCACCAGCTCTGATTCTTCTGCTCTTCCTTTTCTCGGGCAGACGCGGCGGCGGATGACGATTTCTCGACGATCTGCTTCGTTTTGATCACAGCTTGCCTGATCGCAGCTCGCCATTTTGCGATGTGGTAAGCGCTCATCACATCCTCGAACAAGGCTAGTTTTTCCTCAATCGCGGCGCTATCGTCCAGCTCGTTGACGTCTTCCTCTTCTTCATTTTCCGAGGAAGACAGAGCATCTTGAAACGCGGCGTTGTCCTGCGCGGCGGCGGCGGCTTCGTTCAGTCCGGCGTCGGTCGGGGCCGTCGAAGTAGCGTCTTCCTTTCTCAGCGACCGATGCGCGTTTCTGGTGATGACTCGTCGCAAATTCGGGGGAAGTTTGTACTCCCGCATGAGCTTCGTGCCATACAAGAACATGTACTCCTGCGCGTACCTGTGGTGCGCAAGCGGGAATTTCTCCAGCACCTCCGGGGGTGTCAGAGCGTCCTGCACCTTCGCCGCATCTCGGGTGTTTTTTGTCACCATACGCATGATCGCCACGAATTGGGATCGCGTCATCGACAGACCGTTTTCCTGATACAGATCGCTATCCTCCTCGTCGTCGTCCGCATGGTCGCCAAAAATTTTCTCCCCCTGAGACCCTGTCGCAATAGTTGTACCTAGAGCATTGCCAGCCTTTGCCATCAGCTTTCCCATCAGCCCCGCCTTCTTATTCCTCTCCGCTTCTGGATTGTGTTTTCTTGCGCCCGTGAAGTCGATGAGCAGCCGGAGCATGCCCTTGGCGGGCTCGTGGGCAAGCTTCAGGGCTAAGCGGCAGGGCTTCAGCATGTACTGTTTTTCCTCGGGCTTCTCCAATTCGTCGCGCAGTTCGTTGATTTTTTCGCTAGAGCGCTGCGAGGCATCCGTAAACCACAGGGCAAGGCCATTGACTTCCAGAAGTTTGAACAGCGGACTTGTGGTCGTGGCTTCGGCAGCATCGTCGCCTGGTGAAATTTTGTTTTTTTTCAGAAAGTTGATTCACTTTGTTTTTTATTTTCAGGCGGACATGAGTAGACGCAAAGATCATGAAGTACTAAGAAAACAAAGCATCTCACTCAGCATTCGAAAAAGAAGACTGAGATGAACCATTCATCAACCAAGTAGACATACCTCCCGCCCCAGGCTCTAACACTTCGAATTTTTCGTTCGTGGAGCGGACGAGGAGACTCGGGAGATCCGCGCCGATGTCCACGCGCCGCACTGTGTCGATGAACGTGAAGCTCAGGTCGGTGACCTCGATCAACAGATTATCCAACAGGCGTCGCCCAACCTTCGCGAAGAACGACAGGCTCTCCCCGGTGTTCTCCCCGTCCTGCCCCCGCAGCTGCCGCTGCTCGTACTCTTTCAGAAGCATTTGCTCCCGGGCCTCAATGGTTTGCTTCCGCGACTGCCGGAGCGCCTCGACGTCCTCCTCCAGGGTGGTTTCGGTGGACCCGTGCAGCGCCCGGAGCGCCACCTTGACGCCGCTGACCAAAATCTTGATCTGTCCGGACGTGAGCTCGCGCCAGCTGGGGAGCTCGATCCGAATGCTGGAGATCTCGCCATTGATGACGCGCAGGCTGTCCACCCCGATCAGCTGAAAAAAGTTCTTGCGGACCTTCAAGGCCTTGAGCTCGATCTGCCCACTGAAAATTCCGATCCGCAGCGTCTCGGAGTTCAGCCCCTCCACGTACGGGGCCAGGTACGTCTGGAGCAGCCCGTCGACCACCGACTCGAACATGTTGACGTGGAGTGTGGGAAACTTTATTCAAATAGAGGGGGTCGGGCTCGGGGGTGAAAGGAAAAGGATGAGTCAAGAAGTAGAGTTGGAGGTGTCGGTGTCCCCATCCCCAACAAGGGGAGGAGTGGCTCGTGTTCTCCACACTGACCAGAGCATGGCTAACTAGTTGAGGAACATCAACGCTTATAGGTAAGGGGGAAGTCCCGTAATCGACCAAGGTTGAAATGAAATGAAAACTACTTGTTCCGACGAGGTTGGCGTTGGTACTACTGGTTTGCTTTAATGTAGTTTTCTTAGTACAGATCGCTACTTATTCGAAACACAGGCAGAACAGGAGCTGTTGTGAAAATGGATGAAAAGAAAGAGGTTGGAGATAATGTGTGCGCGTACAAAATATTGAATCTCTCGTTTGTTCCAGGGCGAAAATAGAGCGCGTATGTCAGCTTTTTCGTTTTTTTGTCAAAATGTTGAACAAGAACGTGTCGATACTTGCTCAAGTGTGTTGAGGTCAGGTTTCTTCGTAGGATCATCTACAAAAAATACAATGCGATCCTACTGGAGAGGACGAACGACGGATGACCGAGGACTGCCGGAACGTTTTCTTCAAGACAACATCATCAGGAACGGATGGACGAATAAAACATGGGCAGCTCGGTTTTTGTTGACAAATTTGCGAACGAAAGCGTGAACGAAACGAAGACACAGCCTCACCTGGATGATGTCTGAATGCAGGATCACACAACATTTTCACGATCACAAACGGCATCTAGAAACTAGTACTATCTAACTTAGCAGTGCAAGCCAGAAAATCCATGCGGAGGAACGAAGTGGCGCATGTGCAACGAACTCGATACTGAACCATCGTGGAGATGCGATTTTTTTGTATTTCATACTTCAATTCTCGAATCGCCAGAAACGGGCGAGAAACTGGAAACGTGTTTTTCGCTAACGGTGCAAGAAGAGCACGAAGCAAGTGTCCTCGTTTTTGGCGAATTTCTTTTTCTCTAAATGCTTACCGTGTTTTTCTTTTTGTCTTTCTTCAGGTTTCATTCAGCGTCATCCGTCATCCATCGTTGTTAGAAGAAAGCATCCTACAAGAAATCTTCTCTACCGCCGAATTGGATTGCTACGTTGGCGAAGCGAAGTAGCGCTGGTTTGCCTGCAATTTCTCGCGAAATGTAGGAAGCATCGCTTGCACCTTTCCAACATTCGGCGCGATCGTAGACGGCAACTGAGAAGCGCAGTAGTAGATGAAAAGTGGGCAACATAATATACAACAAATTGCGCAATACTGGTCAGGGATCGGGAAGATGCAAGCGCATCAAGTCCGGACATCTACATCCTAGAGCGGCGGGAACGGCGCATACCGACTCAACAAATCCGAAAACGCAAAGAAGAAACGAAAAGAAAAAGCTCGAACTACCTGCAGTCCTTGTAGTGGTGGTACGTAGGCAGGCTTCGCGAACGACGCAAGAAAGGCCTGCTTAATACTGGCCGCGGCTTCAGCGGGACTTGATGACACTGCTCCGACGTTCGGAGGACCTCCCCCAGGTGATCGTGCGGGCGCTGCAACTACCGCTGCTAGTTGCTGGCGGTAAGCCTCCGCGGCTGATAATGCGGAAGAAGGCCCTGTTGTTGCAGACATACCAGCAGTCCCACCAGCTTCGGGCGCAAACAAAACAGGCGGAGCGTGTGGCTCCGGTGCGAGAGCAGCCGGTTGCTCGACGAGGCCAGCGTCGGGGTCTTGCGGTACTGTTGTTCCGTTTATTCCGTTTCTTTCTTCGCTGGTTGTCGTGACGGTGGTTCCCTTCGTGTCCTCGTTCGCCGTCGCTGGATCCACGAAGACGAACTTGCGAAGTTTCGCCTTTTTCACCTCCGGGGGTTGTATCTGCGGTTTCGTCAGCCCGGGGTGCTGCGGGAATGCGACTGCTTGAGGTTGGTTCTGTGCCTGTGGTTGTGGGAGTGATTCATGTAGCTGCGAGGGCATGTGCAAAGTAGGAGCTGCGAGCTCGACTCGTCCCATGGCGTGCGGCCTGGTCGTCATAAATGACGGGTGAGCTTGAGGAGCAGGTCCGCTCTGCTGAAACGGGGTAGGAGCTACGGGCTGCGCTCCTGCAGGTGGTCCGGGAGCGGCTATCGGATGCGGCTGCTGGTGTTGTGCAACATGTTGATTTGGCGCAGATTCTGAGGCTGATGCTGATGTGGAGGCAGCTCCGGGAACTTGAGACCCTACTAGGGCACTAACTCCAACTGGTCTGATTGTATTGCCAAGCGATCCCGCCGATATTGGGATCGCAGGTGCGGCAGGCTGCTGGTATTGTAGTTGCTGTAGCTGTTGAGCTGCTGTTGCGCCGTTCCAAGGCGATGCCGCTGCGGGCAGTTGTGCCTGTTGAGGCACGAACATCATGCTGCGCAGGGGAGAGGGTGCCACAGCAGCGGCAGCAGCACCTACTACTGGCGCTACAACTGGCGGCACCTGCAACATCGGACTTTGAAACGCGAGAAGACGGCGAGGACCTCCGCCAACTTCCACTCGGGACGGCGTGGAAGTCGATGAAGATGCACCCGCTTCGGCGAAGACCGTTGCTGGCATCGGCGGTAATTTTTCCGCACGTTCTTCCGTTTTCGCGTTCCAGTCACTCCACAACCGGTTCCCCTTCTCCAGCAGACTGACTATCACAAGAAAAAAGTGTTACAGTTACACATTTGTAGTGAATTCAGCAACACAAATTTCTCTGCATGAGAGAGACAACTTGTAATGCGCAGACTAGAAGGGAAAACACGAATGAAATGACGCTGGCAAGCGTTTTCTGCATGACAGAGGTTGTCTGTCTTGCTTGTTTTGCATGAGACTGTGTAACTGTAACACATTTTTCTCACGATACTGACCGAAGGCGGTTCGGTGATCCACCGGACAAACTCGCGCTCGCTGTTGCGGCCGCCAAGATGCGCAGCTAGTCCGCAGTCGGCAAGAGCCTGCCGAAACGTGTCCCACACGTAGAGGTCATCCGGATCAAGTGGCTGCTCCGTAGCAGCTTTATTGCTGTCTTCGTTGCCCATCCCTGCTGCAGCGACGCTAGAACTTGGCGGCGTTGCGGACATCATTGACGCACTTGCCCCATTACCGAAGTCTTTTTGCAAGACCATCCCGCCGGAGACGGTTTGGACGAGAAACCGGCCCAGGGGGCGGTAATACTGCAGCTCCTGCACCCACGTGATCCCCTGCAACTGCTCAAAGAGATCCATGGCCGCCGCGTCGGTTTCCTTCGTCTGAGAAAGTTTACGAAGCAGGCCCTGAATCGTTGCGTCCCAGCCCGTGGCGGCGACCTGAAGAGATTTTTCGCTACTTTCCTTCGTACAATTTCACTGTCAAAGTCAAAGACACACACACGCTCACCTCCAAAACCAAAGCCAAATTATTTTCCTACATCTGTATCTGAATCTGTTCCATATAATCTTCGATATCTTCGTGGCTCTTGAAACACAAACAAAAAACATTTCACCAGGTCTCCCTCCGGAAATTGTGACGCCATGTTCTTCTCGCCGACGATCGCGTTCAGGTATTCGTAGGCACCAGTAGCGAAGGTCACCGCCATTGGAGATGACAGAAAGTAGCCAAAAACTTTCGGCTGCAGCACGTTGCTCCATTCTCGACCAAACCACGAGCTGGCGCAGAGAGACACCTGCAGTATTTTAGTTACATCATTTATTCCAGGTGTACAAAAACAAGCACTCACCACAAGGCCCTGCAGTTTCCATGTCTACCTTTGCTTTTCGCATTAAGGGATGCACAAATTCATTCTGCTGCTGCAATAGACATAGCTATGTATCGTCTTTCTTACGACTTCGCCCAGTGCCAGCTGCGCGACCGCTCCGCCACAGGAGTGACCGGTGACCAAAATTTTCGTGGCTTGCGTGACAGCTCCTTGCAGCGAGGCGAGCACTTGAAGCAGCTGATCTCGTAGTGCGTCGTACCGTGCTAGATACCCAGTGTGAACGTCTCCGCGGTGCCGCTCAGAGTAGGTCGCACGGCAGTGCAGATTCGTCTCCCAATCGGTCTGCCCACAGGATCCGGCGAACGCAAGAACGATGAGACTTTTGTTCGGGCTATGAGCAACTAAGCCATACTCGTCTGTGCCAATGGGTATGAGGACCTGGTGTGAAGACGAAGCAACGAAGATCATGCGAGTAGCCATACCCATAGCCACGTAAGTACTTGTTGCATTGCATCGAGACACAAAAGAAGCAGAAGATTGTTTCGTGATGATGACCAATGGCACTTGCTTTTCAGATACTACAGAACTCTTCGCGAAATCGTACACTAACACTACAGTCAGAACCTTCCATCCCCTTTGGTCCAAATCGAGCTGGTAGTCCCGGGCGGCCTGCGCATCCAGCGATTGGGTGCGAACCTTGTAGTTTTTGTTTGCGAGCTCAATCAAACGGACGAGGTCATCGAAATTGTGTGTCAAAGCAGGGGAGATCGTGCCTGACTCCGGATCCACCAGCGAAGGGTCTTGCTGCTGGAACGGTAGTGCAGCTCCTTCCACCATCTTGATATCGCTTTGTGCCTGCCGCAATTATTCGCTCGTAATGAGGGAGAATATTCGACTGCAGCGCATTGAAGATGGAGATGATTTGATGATCATGTAGGGTTAAGTAGGCTTAGGGACGACCAATACGACTGCACATGAATATTATTCAAGTCATGCTTTGCTCACTCAGTCGGGATCTCCATGCGTTGTTGTTCGTCTTCGTTTGTTGTTTCCCTGGGCTTTCTATTCTTGGATACACATCAGAAGCCACTGTCAAAGTTAAACTGCAGCTTTTTAGCGGTTGGAGAACACCACAGTCACTCCCTGAGAGTCCCGATCTTCCGCTTCCGCGTTGTTACTGTTAGGCGTGGTGATTGATTATAATGCACCCGCAATAGCAAAGCAGCCCTATCATTATTGAAACCGAAACAACTGGAGAAACGTTGGACAACAATCAACACGGAAATTGGAACAGCGGCTGTACTTGTTCAGCGTCAACAGCAATCTCACTGTTATTTCTCCGTTGGAACAATCAAGCACGAGCTCTACTCTTCTGAGCCTTGTCGACAAATTCCCCGTCCACTATCACCTCGTGCTCCTCCTCGTCGTCCGTCATCGCAGTATCTTTGGGACATCGCATGTAGTAGTAGCCGACGCAAAAGCAACTTGTCACTGTGCCGCCGATTACCAAGAGAGGCAAGGCAAAGCCGGAGGACCAAGATGAGGAAGTGTCTGACAATTGCGACAGACTTGTTCGGTTTTGGGCTCGTCGCTGCTCTAGCCCCACAGGTTCTTCTTCAACAAATGATTGAGAATGACCTGCGCCAGGAGCCTGCGGACGGCCTTTCTGCGATTCTTGCATGCCTTCGCGATGTATGCCGCTGATGATTCCGCGCATCTGGTGACTTCGTTGGGTGTGCACTTTGTCATTATCCGCTGGTCCTGGTGCTGCGCCGCGTAATAGCTTTACTGGGGGGGTTTGTGTGAATTTTTCAGAGGTGGACGCAACTGCGAGTGAGCTGGATATTCCTGTTGGTGGTCTATGCTGTGCTTGCCCAACATCTAGGCGATTATCTCGACGTCGTGGAAGCGCCAATAACTGCGAATCGTCAGGAACATCGGTATGCCGGATGTGTCGTTCATCCACTTCTGCGGACGGAGAGAGAGCTACAACTTTGCTGCCGTGCTGGTGGCTTGTTGAGCTAAATGCTTCATTCGGACCGCCATCATCTTGTGTGCTGCGGCGCAAATGTTGACCGGAGAAGTTTTCTGGCGAAATTTCTGAAGCCGGTACCACGAAGCCCTTGTCGTCCCGCGCACATGTTACTGAAGCCACAACCAAAAATGTTGAGGCAATGAACCGAGACCGACACAACAAATAGACCATCTTCATCAAGACGGACGACAACCACGTCCACGGAGCGGAGAAAGATACTACAACACGACGACCACCTACCACACGGTAGTCATTGAAAATGAATTTGAGTATGGAGATCAATCGCGGCATCGAAAGACGCGACGATCCCACTGACTTGTTACATAAATTCTCAAAGCAGCAGCTACTCCTATTCCTATTGTCACTCGACACCACACGGTGCAGGCATTCGCGGTTTGCAGCCCGCACTCGCGGTCCTCCGTCGATGCGGGAGAATCTGGCTTGACACTCGTGCCAGAACAACTCAACATGCGCCAACGAGAGAAGCATGATAGCCACGATACACCACTCTCGAAAAGCAAGGAAGGCCCTCCTCATGCAACGCCAGCAATGCTGCACTGCGATCTCAAACGCGAAGGACGTTCCGCCCGCCCCCTTCTTCGGCTAGAACCACCAGGGAAACCTCAAGGCGGCGCATGCCGAGGTTGGCAGCCCGAGGCATGGATACCGAGGCCATAGCCATTTCTTTGCCAAAACCAGCAATACATAACGGCATACGAAAATGACGTCGACCCCACGCGCCTCCTTGAATCATTTGCGGAAGCACGGCACAAAGCCGTTCCCGTTGCAGGGCCCAAAAAGAAAACTGCCGCAAGGTAGGCTCTACCTCGGTCGGCCCCCCGCGCGCGGCAATCCGACGCCCAAGCGGCACAGGCGACCCTGCCCGGCTGATCAGCGCGCCAACCTGGGTGCGTGCTGTCGATCACGCCTCGCTGTGTGTGTGCTGACAATCTGCCCGGGCCACCAACGAACCGAGCCGCCTCTTCGGCGAAGCTGCTGAAGCGCCGGACGCCCGCGCAGCCAATCCCCGGGCGCGCTCGGGGCCGGGCTGGCCCAACCAAGAGCACGAAGGCGCGGCCCGATTCCAGCCGGGTGCGTTGCGCCGCCTACCTCCCTCGTCGCGGGCGCCGCTCCCCTCCGCCATTTCCCGGGCCCACTCGGAGCCCCCGCCTGCCTCTGTCTTGGCCCGCCCAAATTCGGCCCCGGCCTTCTCTGCATTCTTTACTTTGTTCCTGGCGGCGCGCTTGTTTGGGCTCGTGCGTGCGAAGACGGCAGCGCTTTGGCTTCGCGGCCGCGCTTGAACGTGTCACCCGGGCGCCGGGCCCGACACAGTCCCGGGCTGGCGGAACTACACACACCGGGCCAATGCGTGGCACCGGAGTGCCACCCCGCTCCAGGTAGCGTCTGCTAGCGGGGCGCGCGGCCCTCGTTCCACGCACCGGCAAGGGCAAGGGGGCCACAACTGCTTGGAAGGGTCGGGCTGTCGAGAAAAAGCGGGAGAAGCTAAGCGAGCCCGGGCCAAGCGCCGGCGCCTGCCCACCTCCTTCGTTGGTTTCAGAACGGTGGCCGGCGACGTTCAGGCCCCGAACAACTTCGCAGCCGAGTGCGATGCACGGACGAAAGTGATGCGAGTTCTTCAGCAGAGCGAGTTCTCCAACAGAACGACGCCCCGGCTTGAATGCCCTCCCCAGAAACACACACGGGACCAGCACGGGCATAGCGCCATGATTCTGCTCGGGGTTAGGGGCGCCGGCGCGTCGCTGATTTTTCTCGTCCGGTCCTCCAACTTGGGCACATGCCGCGCAGCCGCCCGGATTTGCGCGCTGCGCGCGCGCTTCTTTCTCGGCGAGATTGATTGCGAACCTCCGGCCCGGGGCGCTGCTTCGTGAAATCAGCCAACGCGCCCTGCGCAACCCATGCACCCATCCACCCCGTTGCGCGGCGCCGCAATGTGAAGCGGCCCCGCCCGCCCCTGTCGATCCAGGCAGACGCGGCCGCACGGCGCCCCAATCCCGGCGCCGCCCATCCTCTTATCGGGAAGGAATAGGTCTGCGCACCTAGGCACCGCCTTGGAACTTTCTCCCACCCCTTCATACATCTGCAGCGCTCTGGCAATGCCGTAGCCCGCCGGGCAGCCTCCCCCCCGGGCGGCGGGCCTGACCTCATTGAGTTGCCGCAGCGGCGCCCTTCGCGGCTGGCTGCCCCACACTGCTGACGCGCCTGGCGAAAGTGCCCGCCTTACCGCCTTTGTCGAAATCGCCTCTCTTGCCAACCTTGGCGCCATCGTCGGCGTTTCCGTCTTTTCCGACGCCCCGCATTTTGTTGCGGTGGTGATTTTGTTAGCCCAACCGCAGGCATCACCTTACCCGGGACGTGTCGGGTCGCGGTCTGTTTATGCTCCAGCAATTGGCGGAGATGCAAGAAATCGGCCCTGCGGTTTCTTTCGCTCGGGTCGGACGCGCATCAGAAGAGGCTGCGCAATGATTGGGGGCCGGCGCCGCCGCGAAGCGCGCTGCGGGTCCGTCGAGATTGAGTCTGTCTGTATGCGTTCAATGCGCGGCTTGGCCGCGGCACGTGGGCCCTTCGCTTGCGGCCGCGCCTTGCCGCGACGGAATCGGGGCGACCGAATTGCAACGCGCCCCAAACTGCTCCCGGTCGCTAAATATCAACGCACGGGGGCGGTTGCTTTGCCTCGGCCCGCCCCACTCTCCGGGGGGAAACTGCGTCGCTAGAGGAGGGCGCGCGGCTTACATTTTACGCGCGGGCCTTCTTCTCCGTCAATGAGGCTCGGGCGGCGCGGGATAGCGTCGCCTGCCTCTTATTGCGTTTTGCGACTTCCCGCCCTGCATTGTGCGCGGCATGCCGGCACAGGGGCCGCGCCATTTTTCGGCTCAGTCGCCCCTTCCCCCGCGGCGACGGGCCCCGCACGCCGGCGGGTGCAGTTGTTGCAATATACTCAAGACGCAACTACCGTTTATGATGTTTATCAACAGCGAATGAAAAATAGCAGCTGCAACAGCGAGCTGCAGGAAGCGGCATAGTGCTGCAATATGTGAACACCTTAGGCCCTGAAGTGGGGGAGTTGGCATTAGATCGGAGAAGCCTCCTGGACCACGACGAGATGGGTCGCGCTTGCAATTCTCAGGCTCGCTTGCATTTGATTTGTTAGCTTCTTCAAAAAAAATAAATTGACGAGCAGCACCCGCTGGATAACGATAAAGAGTCTTCAGTAGGAGTTTCGCTTTCGTTGTGCCTCGTAGTTGGGGCGTAGCGACAACGTGTAAGCTCTTGAAGGCATCATGATCAGCACCCTGCTCCTTCTGAAGTTCATTTGCCTAATGGAGGCAACCAGACGCAGCTAGAAAAAGTTGCGATCAACAGCAAGCATTATCGTCCAGAGTCACGATCATCCGCGATATTCTCAATAGAGGCCCACATCAAGAAGGCCTTCTCGTCATTCCGGTTCGATTTGAATTTCGACATGTTCAGCGAGAAAAAATCAGGAAGGTGGTCAGGGTGCCTGTGCTGGTCGCGGGTGTCGCTTTGTAATAAGTCGTCGGAGAAAAAACTGTGGGGCGGGGTCGTTTCTTGGTCGCTTAGGAGAAAGTGCTTTGTGTCGGTCTGCGGCTCCCGCAAATCAACCATCCCGCTTGAACTTGATGATGCGGCTGCTTCACCGTCCATACTTCTGGAACTCCCACTCTCCGTTGTCTAGCGGGCACACGTTTCGTGTCTTCAGCCACCTTGAGATGCAGTGCAGATGAAACGCGTGGTTGCAGACACCCCACGCTACCGTGCACTCCTCCGGATTCGCGTGCTGGTTTGCTTGGCACCTGAAAGGGTATAGCAAGCAAGTCTTTGCTACCAACATCGAAAGATGTTGCGTACGTGTTCCGCCAGGACTACGACTAGCTACACCTACAGTAAAGAAACTAACAGAGAGTGAAGAAGTTCATCATGGGCAACCATCACGTCCAACATGCAAATCAAAGCATTCTTCCTCTTGTATTTGTAAAATCATAGTATAAGTACTCGATGCAGAGGTCCATTATGTGATTCCTGCAGATGGCACAGTTGTCCACGATGATGTCCCAGGCCCACAAGCCCACGGCGTTCCACTTTTTCACTTCGAATCGCGGCCCGGTGAGCGCTGGACCCGAATCTACATCCATGCAGACTGGGCCGCCTGCTCCCGCACTTCCCGCGGGGTTGCTTGAGCTGCTACCACCCGCGCCAGACATGATTGGTGCTGGTCGATATACTTATACTTTTGAGGTGTATAATACACTACTCAAGTTGTGGTACTCGTGTCGCGTTTTCTAATTCTCAATGAGAATCTAACATGTCGAATGCCAATACTCTGAGTTATCGACCGGATTTGTGATCATGGTCGCTAGACAAAGAAGTGAATAAAATGAGACCGAGATGAAGTGCGTTCTTGCATTGCGATGTACGACCTAAATTTGATTTTGGAAAAATGTAAAGAATTGCTAACGGCGCATATAAAGTATTCCTATAGTTCGCCTGATGAAGAAGTGTGAAGTCGTCCTTCTATTTTTTCAAACGTTAACTTCCTACCCTGGCTTCTGTTCCGTATGTGACCTATTCTTTACATACATCATTTTGTGTGTCGTTTTGGAATTTCGCTTTCGACCTCGTATTACACCTCATCTCCACGTCAGCGAGACTTCTTGAACCACATCTACAACATTTTGGATTGGGAACCATAACCAACGTACTTCTGCGGCTAGCTTACTCTGGTAAGCTTCTTATCTTCTGCTCCTCACAGAGAACGTGAACGACGGCGGAATGGCTGCGGTGCGCGTTCTTCTTGAGCTTGATCTTCTTGTTCTTCATCTTCTGGCGCTCACTAAAACTGCAGAAACGATTGATGAACATCAGAACTCTGCAGCGTGAAAGAAGTTGTGTATACCATCTTCACACCCATGGTTTACAACCTTCTCCTGCAAGATTCAGAAGGAGAGGACAAGGAAATCTTAATCTTGAACTTTTTCCATGATCAGTGCCAACCAGCACGATCGTTTTCAATACTCATGGGTTCTCTCGTCATCATAATGAAAATACTTAATCATGAAGTAGAATCCTACGGGTGCGGGGGGTATGCGCGATATTGGTTCATTGGGGTCATCCTCAGATGTGTAGTACTAGTAGCAAAAAATAAACGATATCGATAAGCAGGATGACTCATCCACTATACTATTTACACACACGAGTTTTGAATACACACATAATTTCATGTTTTAAAATTGAAGCTGTTTGCGTTTGCTTTGCGACTGCACGACTTTTTGCATCAACCACTCGACAGATCTGATTCGATGGCGTATCATTTGATTTTCATCCGCGCAGTCTGCGCGGATGAAAATCGATGTTGAATTCTGACGGCGCAGAATTTTGCTTTTCATTGCGCAATACAAAAAAAATCACTACTTCTACACAAACTAAAAGCTGAAGACGTCGAACTTCGTCGAGTGGTCTCCAGGTCGTGGAACCAATGAAGGTCGTCGTCAGCGGATAGTAGCTGGCACAGATGCAGGAAAAATACGCACTATCTCCCCTACAAGTATGACTCGTATTGCGGCCACCACATTGCTTGCTTCAAATGCATCAGCCAACCATTCGGTGGTCGTGCGACGGCGGTCAGACCCTCCTGCTCCGCCACTTCGCACACGCCGGCGGCTACGTTCGCGGTGATCTCGCGAATGCGACCCAGTTCCGGGTAGACGGACCCTTTTTTCAAATCTTCCACCTTTGTCTGCAGGGCGAGCTTGCGTGCTGCCTCGTAAAACATGGTGTTTGTGATCTTTTCCGCCTTGCACTGCACTGCACCGTAACCAACGCCTGGGAAAATGTACCTGTGAACGAGGTTCGTAGGGATTGGGAATTGCAAATCATTAGTCTTACTGCTACTCTTTCGCATGCATATGAAGTATCTTTAAGAAGGTGGACGTCGAGCTACCAACTGCTGCTGCAACTTGGCTGGTGATTTTCGACTTCAAATTTTGTGTACGTGATTGAGTATACTTATTAGTAATACATGTTGTTCCCCTGTCCCGTGTGGTAGGTCTTTCCGTTCGGCAGCGTGACCGGATCGAACGGACTTCCAGAAGCGAAAATAGCCTTGCCCTCGGTCCAGGTGTAACACTGCTCGGCAGTACACTCGGCCTTGCTTGTCGGATTCGACAACGCCATGACGATCGGCCGAAGACCAGCAGCAGTGCCTGTTGGAAGATTTCATTTTCATAGTGGCGCCAGCTTTTTCAACTAGTTCGAAAAAATTAACACCACAACCAAGGGGCCTTTGACGAAAAGGAAAAAATCAGAAGACAAGAATGATAGAGAAATTATACAGTCCTTGTCCATGGTTTTGATCATTTGTTCGGTGAAGGCGCCTCCCGGCAGCCCTGCCAGACCCAGCAAAATCGTTGGCTTTGCCTGCTGGATCACTTCCAACAACGTGCCCACTGGCGGGTCGTCACGTGCGAAGGGGACCTTGTGGTCCTGCAATTTGTCGCCCCGGGTGGTTGTCACCAACCCCTTGGAGTCGATCATCCAAAAGTTGTTTTTTCGGTAGTACTCGATGGTTTTGTTGTCCCCGGCCCGCTTGCCCTCCACTTCCATGCCGGCGGCGATCAAATCAGCGACGCCAGCGCCCGCAGAACCAGCGCCGAGAAACACGATCCGCTGGTCGCGAAGCAGGGTGGTCTTGTTGCGGTCCTCCGGAACGCCCTCGGTTAAGACGGAGGCGGGTTGGATACGCAAGGCTGTTAGTATGAAGAGGACAAATTTCCACTACATGATATTGTTCTATCTTTATTCGTAAACTAAAATGATTTCATACGCATGTTGCCTTCCTCACAAATGATATTTCTATTTCTAAAGTTTTCAAATGATCAGCAACCCGATCTGACTTCATACCGGCAATGATTCCGGCGAGCACGGTTGCCGCCGTGCCTTGGATGTCATCGTTGAAGGACAGAGTCTGGTCACGGTACTTGTCCAGCAAGCCAAACGCGTGCTCGTTCGAGAAGTCCTCAAACTGGATGAGCACATCCGGCCACCGCCACTTGATGGCTTGGATCAGGTCGTCCATGATGGAGTAAAATTCCTCGTCGTTTGGACGCTGGGATTTCAGGCCAATGTAGGTCTCGGAATCCAGGAACTTCTGGTTGTTCGTCCCCAAATCAACCGTGATGGGCAGCGTGCGCCAGGGGAGAAAGCCGGCGGCCGCAACGTACAGTGCGAGCTTTCCGATGGGGATGCCCATTCCGTTGATACCGAGATCTCCCAGGCCCAGAATGCGGCTCCCGTCCGTGATGACGATAATCTCGACGTCGTGCTGGGGCCAGTTGCGGCACATCTCGCGGAAGTGGGGCACGTCGTTCTTGGAGAAAAAGAGACCTCGCGCTCTGGCACGATAGCTGTCCGAAAACTCCAAGCAGGCCTGGCCCACCGTCGGGGTGTACACGATCGGCATTGTCTCGGTGACGTAGGAAAGCAGAAAGCGGTAGTACAGCGTTTCGTTGCGGTTGTGAATGGAGGCAAGAAAGTGGTATTTCGCAATACTGGACGGGCATTCGTTAAATTTGGTATACTGACGCTTCAACTGCTCCTCGATCGTACTTACCTTCGGCGCGAGCAGACCGCGAAGACCCACTGTTGTATTCATTTTCATCGTGTTTACAATTCGCTGAAGATAATAAAGACAAGCAACTTGCACTTGGGCTTCGAAACGGGTTCGACTAAATTATGAAAATCCTCGTTACGATCATCCAGATTCGCATCTACATGCTTCATCAGCTCGATGTAACTACAAGAAAAGCAAGGCAAGTTCTGAAAAAATCCCGATACGCATGTCCCTTTCCCGCTCCGTGAAGGCTGTTCCTTTGTTCAAGTACGGATCGCGCAGCACGTCCACACCTTTTAGTCGTGTCAATCGTTGCGCACTCAGCTGCGTCGCGGTGCGTTTGCTGCTTGGACTGGATGTTTCTTCCCACGGCGCGAGCACTCGAGAGCTTGTGCGAGCTTGAAGCTGCTGGCTGTGGGATGGGGTACCATCAACCAAACCCTGAGCTTCATGCAGATGGTCGCGGACGGCCACGTCCCCAGAAATTTGGAGCTTCGGAGCACTCATTTTTCGTGACCTCGAAAGTTGTCACACTTCGATCGCAAAAACAACAAGAATGTAAAGTATTTTTCGAAAAGAGCGTTTTTTATCTCTGTCTTCCTTTTGAAAAAAATGGTTATGGTCTAAAGTAGGAATACGAATAAGCGCCAAGGGAAGCGTGAAAGGAGTTTCTGCACCAATATCAGAACTACCGCGAAATCGATCTAAAACAAATACTAATACAAGGAAGATCGTCTTTGAAAAAGTGGAAAAAAGCACCGCGCTGCAGAATTGAGGATAATAATGATAGCGCTAGTGGACGACTCTCCTTATAAGTAATTCGAAAAGAAGATCGGGAAAAGAAGTACTTTTTGTGGTGGGTAGCTGAAGTGGAACCAAAGGAGCCATCGAGAACGGGGTGCTACTGCTACTGTTGATGGCACCATTGTTGATGCCACAACTACGTCGTAGAACTAGAAGAGGAGCGTCGATGAAGATCTTGCTATGAAAGGCAGTGGCGGGGCTTTGCGACCGGTCTTGCTCTTTGTTTTCTTTATCTTTTCTTTTGGGACTAATTCTCCTTCTACTCCATGCTTGTAAAAGTGCAAGAAAAACCGTTTCGTTTCTCTGTCGTGCAGCACATGGCCATGGGTCCATCACCATCTTCTTCGTTCATGTGCAACTCTATTTTCTAAAAATCCGTGGATCAAATTTCTACCGACTGTGATGTGAACCAAAAGGAAAGGGCCTCACCAGAGCCTCCTGATATATTCATAGCAGCAGGAGGTACATGTGTACTCAGAAGTCTGAGTGTGCCGATCCAGAAATGTAACTGGCAAGCACCGCACGATTTCCTGCTGAAAAGGGTCGTGAACGCTGTTGAAATCAAATGATGGTCTTTGCGAAAAAGGTGCCAACTGCGGCCACACCGTCCGTTGATGTTTGCGCAACTACATCAAAGACAAGCTGCTTGCAATTGATCGAGTTCTCTCGTCGCTTCCACGAATGCATAATTTCATTGCCGCTCTGTTTCTTCGAAATTTTCAAAATTCTGATTTTCGTCGATCATGAATGCACACGATAACCACTGGGACGGAAATCGCACACAGCTAGGGTCGCGGGTTCATTCGTTCAACAAATTATACGCGATGTGGATCGTGTGGCAGCAAAAAAAAGGCGCCACCGTCCGTTTCATTTGGAATAACCCTGAAAATGAAGCGACAGCAAAATCTTCATCACGTTCGCGTCATTGTTGTACACGCAGTAGCGATTGAAAAAATCTTTGACAATGATAAAGTACATCCATACGCTAAGTAGACCTCTATGGAGAGACACGAGGATATCGCGTCGGGGTGTGATACTAGTAAAAAAACGCAAACTTGTTTGACTTGTTAAACTGTTGAGTTTGGTAAACATGAATCGCCTCGATCGATTCGCACGAGTGTGATGTACGATCGGTTTGCTTCGCTATCGTCCTTCCGAAGATGTCGTAGTGCAGCTCTATTACTCGTTGCTTATGCTTTGTTTACTGTGGCAACGCCGACTCCTCGTCTGCGCCATCGTTCCATGGGGGCATTGGCCACACGGTATTTTGCTTTTCCTTTTCCAGACTCATGACAAGACCCGTTTTCCGGAACTCCTCCTCGTTGGTCAGGTTGGCAGGCTTTATCGACAGAGGGTTGCCCGTGCCCAGGTCCACGCGAATGCGTCCCTTCGCCAGGGTTTCTTTGTTGTTCTTCAGGACCCTGGATTTGCGGTGTATTTGTATTATTTTTTGCGATCTAGAATCAGATCTTCTATAGGCTAATTCAGGCAGTTTTTCATGTTCGATAACACTAGACAAATGAAATAGGTTCAGAACGAAGCCTTCCGAAGGACAAGAACATGACTTCTTAACTGAAGAAGTCAACAAGCAAAACCACAATCTGACTGAGAGAGTAAGTACTTTCCTTTCTGGCCGTTTAGGTCGTCTTTTGAAAGTCCGCTGAGAAGCACCACATCGCCAGCTTCGAAGTCACCCTGAGGAAGATTGTTCAATATGTTCAATTCAAAGCATGGAATCATCGCAGGGACGAGGAAGAAGAACTGGTAAAACTTCTAAAAATCGCTATCACACTTATCGTTATCCTCGCAGGCCCCCGTAACAAGTTGCATGACACCCAACGATGAAGAATGAAAATGTCCCTACTTTTTTTGCGAGTTGCCATGTGGGATCTGGTCGCACCGTGGCAGTGTCCGGGAGTTCTTTGTGGAAGATGGTTTCACCCTTTCGCCAAATTTGGATGCTTTTCCTCTGCACGCGGACACGCACCTCCTTTGCTAATGTGCCCTTCGGCATGTAAACCACGAGCTCCGCGTCAGACGGGCCTTGAACGAGCTCGTAGCTGTTTATGTTTCTTTGCGTTTGGATGATTTCATCAAAAATGTTTTTGCCTAAAGTGCCAGATGTAGTTGCACTTTTATGCTACAAATCACAGAACTCGCTCCCACTTCACTTGTTCTGCCTACATCTTGTCAGCGATCAAAACGGAAAAACTATATAACACAAACAAAAGTTAATATGTCTACGTTTTCTTGTCGCTGCACTTCTCGATGATCTTTCCGTTTCGTATGCCAGGCGGTTCTGCTTTCGGCTTTTCCTCTGGCACTTTTGGTGGATAGCCGTACGCATCTATTATCTTGCAACTTTCGCGAAAAATCTCCGTCTGGTTGGTTGAGCCGGGGTCAATCTGTCAGGTTCGAAGAAAAGCACACTCATATTCAAAACAAAGTATGCAAAAAATTATGTCGCAGTCGCAAGAAACAGAAAAAAGGAGGACGAAGAATCACGGCAAGTAACCAAGTTGAATTCAATACGATTGCGACTTCTTTTTTTATGAGGGAAAACTGCTTTTCCAGTTTTTCTTCTGCTCGTTTCAGGGACTGCCAGTAGCTCGGAGAAATGATGTTTTGTCGCCAGAGGGGCTGTGATCGCTTCAATTCTGCTTCCATCAGCCGATACAGGTGCACCCAAGCCATCGTCCGCTCCATCAGTTTCATCCTGTTAAAAGTTTTTTTTTGAAGTATTATGTAGAACGACGAATTATTTCATCGATTTCGATCGTGGTGGAGGACGATACTTATCTTAATCTTGCTAAGCCAGCAGAGTGGTGTGATATATACAAGAACAATTACCAACATGATGATCATCTACCAAGCTCGAGAAAAAAATTGCTTTTCAAAGAAAAGAGTACTTGATTCGATGTCGCCATTCCTTGTCAAGCTTGGACGGCCAGACTTTCTCCAACTCGTCTTCGGCCCCTATTTTGTTGACCTCGCAGTAGTGCTTTTCTGCCTCCTCCAGGGCGTCGAAATACGCATCCTCGACTCGGTCAATTAGTGCTTCTGTGAATATTTTTCAATTTACAACAAAATTCACTTTTGTCCAAGTAATTCACAGATAATCGATGAGTGCGATACTGCAACGAACATAAGGGCGTCACGCCAGCCAGGGTAACAAGTTTGCAACTGTAGCAAGCTGTACACTACAGGAGCTGTTGCATAATTACTTACCGTCCCATTTGTATATGTCTGGCACGCCGAGTTCCTTTGAAAGCCATGAAGTTCGCTTGGCTTCCGAGGTTCGTAGGTACCAGTTTACTACTGTGGCCGTGATCACCACGATCACAATCGCTACCAGTACTTCGACCCACATTGTTCTGCAGGTACTTTTGTCGTCGGCGCGTCAGACTTGTTCCACACCTCTGCGGAATGCCAAAAACCGCGAACCTCCACAGCAAGTGGGTTCAGAAAGCGTCCTCGTCCCTCCGGCGGTACGACGGCGGCACGCGCTCGTCACGGATTCCGAGGCGTGCGTCGTGGGCCCGTAAAGCCAAGTCTGAGCAAAAAAACTACGAAATTTTTCCCACGCTACCTCCTGGTTCGCCCATGATAAAAATATCACTCGTTATTTTTATACGGCGTGGGCTTCAACATGGTGACGCTTTCAGATGATCGAGGTCCTATTTGCACTTGTCGTTGCTAAAAAATGTAACTTTCTTTCTGAAGATTCTTTGCGCCGGTTGTGAAACGGTAGGCAAAACAAAAACAGGGCTTGAACTTCGAATGTGGTTGCGTTAGGATCAATTGGAAACTTAAACTTTAGGTTAATTAGGAGGCTCCTCGTCTCAAGTCAATAAATCAGACAGTTGTTGTTTCGGTCGCTGAAAAGTGTACGGCGCCGGGAGTCGATGACTACATGGACGAAGGATAATAGCATCCGGGTGAGTTGTAACTAGGCTATTAGATTTTCCCTTGCGTTTTCATCTCGGTGAAGAGGGTGATATGATGTTGAAGTTGATCCCGTCTTGCTAATGCTATTGTTTAGTGTTTGCAAAATTCGCAAAATGATTGATCTAGTTTGAGCGGAGTTTGTTGAAGACCGAGTTCACTTGATGGCGAAGGAACACCTTAGCTTTTCGTCTCGCTTGACACTGCATCAAGCGGCACTGTGCCTATGCCTTTCGGACGCTGCTCGAGATACTACAGATTACTTCGAAAAGAAGATGTGGGGCGGATTTTGACGCAGCTCAATTTCGAGGAGCATAGTTTGCATTCGGGTCGTTGGTTTTCCAAAATAAGAAGATCAAGATGAGTGAAAAGAACGAGGCCGGGTCTACGTACAGCGTGGTCCTTGTTCTGCGCATATCACAAAATCTTGCATGTGTCGTGAGACTGGAATGTTTTGCCAAAATAAGAAGATAGATGAGAATCGACGCGCAATTCATCATCGCCAAAAATGTTATGATTAGAAACAAAAAGTAGAATACGAGAAGCTGAAGTTATGTTAATGTGAAAAAAAACGAGTTGTATATGAGGTGCATATGTTTATGTTATGTTATGTTTTGTTATTATGTAAACGTAAAGAGTGAATGACAGAAGTCAAGTGAAAAGCAGAATCATACATGCTAAAGCAACACCATCACGGATGGCGTGCCTTTACTCGGGGTTGATGGCCGGGGCGGGGACTACTTCCAATCTGGGGCACAGAGAGTCAGTAAGAAGTACTGTGTTGATTTGCTGAGGCTGAAAGGTTTTGGGGGGTTGTACTGCAAAATGTTACGGGCAGCAGAACTACAACTAGGGGTACTAAAAACAGGAGCGAAAGTGAATCGAAGAACAACACTAGGCAATAAAAGATCAGCATCGCAGACGAGGAGCGCAACTACAAGAACTTGTCTCCTAGGCGATCAGCGCGTCTTCGTCGATGTCCTCATCGATTTCGTCTTCCATGCCGTAGTCGATATCTTTCAAAGCGTTGGGGTCAAACACCGTGTTTTCCTCCAGCGACGAGGCAGTTCGGTAGCTTCTCCGGGGCCCACCACCTCCCTCCTCATCGTCCAGGAAGTCTTCCTCCTCCTCCTCTTCCTCGCCGTCGAGCAGATCCCCGTCGATGTTGAAGGCCTCGTCGTCCACGTCTTCCTCCAATAAATTCGTTAAATCCTGCGTGTCGCGGAAGTCGCGGTGTAAGGCGGTGAAGCCCATGGAACTCGCGGGCGACTCGTTGTCCCGCATCTTCTTCATCATCTTCTCCAAGCCCGACATCCACTCGTGCCGCTCAATCTCGTCCCCGTCGGCGTCGAGGAAGTTGTAGATGATCCCCACGTTTTGCCGTCTGTATTGGTACTTCCCGATGACGCTGATAAACTCCTTCTGGGATAAAGATCCTCCGCCGTCCGTGTCCATGATATCCCAGGCTTCGGCGAGCGACAGGGGCTCGAAATCCTGGTCGAGGAAACCCAGCACCGGCCCGGGCTGCACGCGCTCCATCAGCCGCTTGCGCTCCTCCTGCATCTTGCGCTTCTTATCCGCCTCGGTGTCTTCTTTCTTTTCGGCTTTTTTGCTCTTAGATTTTTTCTTCTCCATCTTCTTCCCCTGACCGCTTCCGTCGTCCTCCGGCGAGTCCTCGGCCGCGCCGGGCTGTTTTTCCGCGTCCGTGACCATCTTCACGCCTTTCATTTTCGTGACGTCCTCTTTTCGCCGCCTTCGTGGGTCGCGGTACGTCGTGGTTTCCAAGGCGCGCTTTTCCACCGCCATCTTGAACCTTAAATGGTATATGAACTCCTCCAGCCCGACGAACATCTCGCTCCAGAGATAGGAAAAAACCTTAAACTCGTCGTAACTGACCTGCCCCTCGCCGCCGCGATCGAGGAAGCGGAAGACGTCTTGGAGCCTCGCCTGCGTTCTTTTGTTCACCCGCATGCGGGAGAACTGGGCCTTTATGTCCTGTAAGTTGATCTGTCGTCGCTTGTACCGGTCGAGGTACTTGAACGCCGCTTTCAAGTTTGGAAACTTGTGCATTAGGACTAACGCTATGTCCAGAATGTACTCCGGGGTTTCCTCGATGCTCATCCACCACTCGATGCGCTTTTGGTCCAGCGAAATGTCGTCGGCAATGTTCCAAAATCCGTACTGCGAAGCCATCTTCAGGCGAAATTTCAATTGCACAAATTCCGGCGCGCACGCGTAGGTGAGTCGGAGCAACCCCGCTTTTGGCACCTCCGTCTCCCAAGAGCGGGGGATACCGGACACGAGCAAATCGGGCGTGCCGTCGTGGTCTTTGTCCCACTCAACGTCCAAAATGTTCTCGCCGTCCTCCGCCGCTTCGAAAGCCAATATGCCCTGCAGCACGAGCCTGTCTTCGTAGTACCGGAAATCCAACTCAAACGTCCAATTTTCCGGCTGCACCCAGGGCATCAGGTAGTAGCTCCCGACCCTCCTGTGCAACTCCGTTTTCCACACGCTGCTCCACACGGCGGCGCGGACGATTTTCTCGTTGAGATACCAGTCGACAGTTCGGTTCATGAGGATGACAATGACGTCGAGCAGGAGCGGCTGGCTCCCCTGGAACACGTTTAGCAGCCTGCGCAGCTGCCGGCACGTCAGGTACACTTTGGGGGAGATCTGCAGGAGAATATCCCGGCAGTCGCGCAAGCAGCAGTTACTGACCGTCATGGCCCGCATCAAAAGTTCCACCTGCGGGTCTGCGATGGGAACTGCGCCGACCGGCGGCCGCCGTGGGCTGCTGTAGTCGAACGTTAGGCTATTGGCCATGGGCAGCTGGAAGTTCGGGTGCATCTCGAAGTAATGGCCGTTCAGTTGCTCGTTGCGAAAGTTCGATTTGTTCCCGTGCTGAGAAACCACATATTTCGGCGGCCCCGCTTTGCACCCTCTGGCGTTGGTCATGACCAGATTGAATTCCCACGCATCGATCTTCATCATCATATCAGCGACGCCCCAATCCGCGACGGAATCGAGCGAAAGTTTGTAGTGCCCCATCGGGTTCTCCGGCACAAAATTCAAAAGCTGCATCGCGTGCAGGTAGATGCGGCTCATGTCCGTGTCCGTGGGGGCCTGGAAGAGGAACAACACCCGCTGCGCCGCTTTTCCACCCCGCAGCGCGCCGAACAGGCTGCAGAGGATTTGGTGGCGCATGTGCGGCGTCCGGGCGATCAGGAAGGCGATCAGCTCGTTGCTAATTTCGAAATCGAAGGAGAGAGCGTCGAGGAAGATTTTTTGATCCGCGGCGGAAGTTTGCAAATCCAGCCAAATATTTCCAAGAAAAACTTCCCGTTGCCGGGTGAAAACACTCTTGGTCGCCGTTCCGAACTGCGCGAGCATTTTGACCGCCGCGTCCACCTCTTTCTCGCCGCCCGTTTGCCCCGCGGGAACGAGGCCCTTGTCTTTCGTAGCTCCTGCTTTCGGACTGCCCGCCGGCGAAGTGGTAACCAAGTTCGTGTTGCTGGCGCTGCTCATGTCTGCGGCCGAGTCAAGCTCGAAGCGGAAGCTCTGCCAGGGCTGAAATCGCTTCGCCTCCGCGGAGCCCGGCTCGGGCGGCACGATGTTCCAGCCGCCGTTCGCCTGTTGCGCCACATTGTTCATGAAGTAGTCGTCGAGACCTATAAAGGCGCACCCGGGCACGCGGTCTTTAATCCGGAACAATAACCGCAGAATCGCGCGGTGCCCTGGGTCGTCCATGTTGAGCAGGTAGGATCTTTGGGGGTTACACTGGAGAAAGGAATACAAGCTGTAATTCACACCAACCGTTCCAGCCGAGGTGCTGGGGTCGATCGCGACCCTTTCTGGTAAATCCCAGGGATTCTTCTCGTCCACCTTCTGGGTCGGCCGGGTCGGCTCCTGCTTTTTGTTTCCCTCGGCGGCCTCCGCGAGCAGCTGCAAAACATGCGGCGGCGCCGCGGCCTCGTACATAACGGCCGCGTGCATCAGACTCACGCCGAGAAACTGCATGGTCGGGTGGCAGGAGAACGCGCGGAATAAGGAGCGGCAGCCCTCGGCGCCAATAGGGTTGTTGTTCATGTCGATCTCGAGACACCATCGATTTTGGTACAAGGCCGCTTCCAAGATGCAGCAGGATTTCATGGTGCAGCGGTTGATCGACAAGTCGATGTATTTCAGCTTGTAGTCCCCGAAACCCTCGAGGAAGATGTGGATGGGGTTGTGCTCGGGCTCGGGCGTGACCTCCGCGCAGTTCGGCATCCGGAGCACCTCTAAGGTCTTGTGCTGCGCGATCATGGTCCGCAGATCGACAAACACATTTTCCCCAAATGCATTCCAGCCCACGTCGAGCTCCTTCAAGTAGTCGTTGGCGAGAACGGACTCGAGAACCCGCGTCGCCAAAGTCCCCGGCATCTCGATATCTGACATCACGACCTTGTGCAACGGCCGCGCGCCCGCTTCGTCCGCAAGGCGGAGCAGCGTCCCCGGGGCCATGGCGCGAATGCCGCTGAAATCCAGTTCGCGCAAGGATTTCAAACTGGGGATCAGATCGATGAACACCTGCAGCCCGTAGTCCCCGACCGACGTGCACCCGGCGATCTTGAAACTCTTCAGGGTGAAGAGCGTCGGGCCTTCCTGGATGACGCGCCGGAGAAAGGTAACGACTGCCTCGTCACTGAGTTCTGTGTTCTCCGAGAAGTTCACCTCAAGCAAAGCCCGTTTCGTGAGCATGAAGCTCATCGCGAGCAACTCGTTGTCCGTCGTGTACGTGCCGGAGATGTCAAACTTCCCCTCGTCCGGGTGGTGGACCTCCCGCAACCGGGGCACCAGCTCGGACAATTGGCACACCTCGGCGTACAACTGCGTTCCCTTCGGATTCAGCTTTGCCTTGGTGTTCTCGTCCACCCGATTTCCAACCGTCCGGAAGGTTTTCGCCGGCGGCAGGAACAGTGGGCGCTTGATCGCTTGCTCGGACAAACTGGCCAAAACGGCGACTCGACTTTTGGTCGGTTGCTCCATGAAGTCCCGCTCCACGTCACTTTTCCGGGGCGCTCCGAGTGTGCTGTTGAAGTGTCGCCGCAGCCGGGCGGCCCGGTCCGTGCGGTAGTCCCCGATGCCCTGTATCGACCGCGTGCGATTGTAGACTTCCGCGTCGATTTTCATTTGCTCGACCAGAGTTTCGCTCGTGTCCTCCTGTGAACGGCGGTTGCGTTCCTGCACGGAGGCGGCGCCGCTGCCTAAACCGAGGAGCAGGTCCATGATTTTCTTCTGCGTGTTGACGACCACGTTCTTTCTCCCGTAGAGAAGCACCGCTTCCCTATGCTCGATCGCCGCCCGGGTCTTGATGTACTCGGACAGGTGCTGCGTGACGTCCTCTAAGGTGATCTCTTTTCGCTGATGCATGAAGCCGATCATGTCTGGGTGGTGGTTGTGCGTGCGCCAGTAGTCGCCCGGCATGGTGCGGATCGTGTGCATGTCGAGATAGCCGGCGGCCGCGGCGGCGACGAACTTGTCGAGCTGTGCGATCCGGTTCTGCGGGTTGTTTTTCAGTTTCGCAATCTTCTCGCCGGCTTCCGACCGGACGAGCTCCGGCGCGATAGCAGCCAAAATCTTGTTGCACTTTGCGACCAGGTTGTCGCGCTTGATCTGCTCCTGCTGTTTATCCAAATCTGTCTGCCGCTCGTGCGTCTGCCAGTGGTCTTTGGTCTCGTTCGAAATGCGCTGTCCAAGTTCGTAGTCCGTCGTCTCCCCGGGCTGCGCGAGCCCGCTGCGGGCCAGGCGAATGATCGGCGGGAGGGGCGTCTCTTCGCCTGACTTGTCACTTTCTATCTGCTTCGGCGCTAAACTACGGGAATTCGTCCTGCCCATTTTCACGACCTGATTTGGCGGAAGTTTCGAACCCTTTTTCGGATCATGCGGGAGCGGGTCGAAGCCAAATTTCTTCCCCGAAAATTTATCGTGATTGTACATCATTTTCTGCCGGGCGCTCATTTTATCCGCATCTTTCGGGTTTGGATAAACCTCACCCAAATTGTCCGGCGTCGGGTCGAAATTCCCGCCCAGAAACCCGTCGCCAAAGCCGCGCAGCATTTCCGCTTCCTCCCCGTTCTCGAGGTGCACTTCGCCCGCAAAAGGGTCGCCCTGCTTGCGCTCGATGTTCTTTTGCTGGCGCACTTTGCGGTTCAAATAGCTGATCGCGACTTCCTCGTTGCTCGGAGCTAAGCAGGGCATGTTGCGGCCGTAGGAGAACTGAATCTGCCTCGTCTTCTTTGGGTCGCCGACGGCCATCCGCTCTGCCAGACTCCTCTGCGAGATGTGAAACTTCACCCGGTCCGCCTTCTTCAGTTCCTCGTAGTGCGGGAAGAACCGGCGGTGGCTGAGCCGCATCTCCTCGTCGGCCAGAAACTTTTTCTGCTTGGCGAGCCGGGCCTCCCGCTCCGCCTCGTTTTCCTCGAGAAACTCCTGGGTTTGCTGTTCCGCCATTGCCGCGGCAAATTTGGCCTCCATTTTCTTCCGCATCGCGTCTGACATGGTACTCTGTGCCTCTTCCGCAGCCTTCTTGTCGGCCGCGGCTTTCGCCTCCAACTCGGCGGCCTCGTTCGCCTCTGCTTTCTCCGCCATAGACTTTTCGAACGACTCGTGGTCCACCGGCCTTGTTCGCTCGGCGGGGACCGGACACAGCTCCACTTGTCGCTTCTCCAAATCTAGCCTCTGTTCGGCGGCCGCCGGGTCCTCCGCGATGGCTTCGGAGCCTACTTCCAACAGCGTATCGAGCTCCTTCTCCACATCATGCTCCCGCAGCATCTCTTTGTAGCGAACCTGCGCGGCAACTTTGGACGCCACGCCCTCGGTCAAAGAGGTATCGGTCAGGAATTTTCGCAGCGTTTTGTCCTTGCTCACTAACGGTACGATAAACTGCTCTGCTTTGACCCGGCTCTTGAACAGTGATTTGCGTTCCCCACCACGGTACACTTGCACCTTCTCTTGAGACGCCTGGTTTGTCGCGAACTGCTCGGCTAAACCATATTCGTGGATATCCTTCTTGACGCTCTTTAGGTCCAGATTGCCCTTTTTCTTCGGGCAGTGGCTCGAACTGGTGGCGAACCCGCGCGGGAAGTCGCTACCGGCCATCTTCAAGTCTCCAAACAAACCCTCGGTGCCTAGAGTCGCACTCCGGTGCATGCGCTTCGAAGCAACCTGGTCCTCCTCGCGCCACCTCTTTTTGGTTCTCTGCACGGTGACATTGGTTCCGTCCCCGGAGACCGTTTCTTTCGTCAACAAGCCGCCCCCGGACGCCATTTTGTCGGCCATGGCCGCCACCGCCTCGGAAATCCCCTCGCGTCGGGCCATGTCCTTCTGCGCGGCGAAGGTGATGGTGTCGATGCGCGCAGCGCGCGGGTCTTTCCGCGAGAATTCCATGCCACGAATGTTCGTGTCCTCGAGGATTCGCTCCGACTGGATCTCGCCGTAGGTGCTCGCTTTTGTGTTGGACTCCTCGAGGAGACAGAAATCCGCGTGCGCATTCGAGAGTCGGTACCCTTCCCAAAAGGCCTTTTCCAGCGGGGCACGGGACGACGCTGCCAGCGGGTTGCGTTCCTCAGCTGCTTCCTTCACTCCGGTGGACCCATCAACTGACAGGTTCAGCGTATCCTTGTTTTCCATACTAAAAAAGTCCGCGGTGCCTTCCTTGGCCTGGTTCCGCTGCGTCTCGGCCTTCAGAGCGAACTGCATCACTTCACGGGCAAACTGCTTCGCGTGCATCGCCACCTCGCCCATCTCCTGGCCGCGCATGGCCATACCCCGCATGTTCAGTTTTAGCAACGCGGTTTTCTGTCTCTGTGCCAGCGTCTGCTCCTTCTGGGGTTTCCTAGCCAAAGGGGATTTCTTCTCGCCTAGAAGCCCCACGACGGCAGACGCCGAGGCTTGTTTCTTCTCAACGTTCTCGCCTTTCGTGCTCTCGAGCGTGCCAATCAGCGTTCTCTCCCGCTCTCGAAGCCGCTTTTCCTCGTTCTCTTTCCGCGCGATTGCCTTGGCCGCCGGGGTCGTGTTGGGCATCGCGAAAGCAGTGCTCTTCTTATCGCCGGCCAAGTCCATTGCAAGCTTGTCGTGAGATTGGAGCAGGTCGGGCGTCGTGCCCATCCTCTTCATACCGGCGCCGTGGGATTTTCCTGTGGTTGTGGATGTGGTTGATTTTTGAATTCGCCGAGTTCGTACGTTTGAGCAGACGCATTGAAGAATTATGTCGACGAACGAGCATGATATTATTTGACGAGTTCTTTGAGAGTCAGAAATAAAAAGAAACGACCATAGCAAAAATGCAGAAGGAGAAGCAGATGCAAGCGACTTCAAAATGATTGATTTCGCTATCAGTACCTCTTCCCAACACCGTGGGTGCCTTGACGTCGTCCTCGACAATGTCCCCGGCCTTCACGAGCGCACTGGCCGACAAATTCTCCAGCTTGGACGCTGCTGAATAGCCGGTAATGATGTGTTCGGCGGTCCTCGCGCACGCAGCCTTTAAACCAAAGTACGCGCCCACGTCGACCTTCGCGTCGCGGAAGCAGGTGACGTGGGGGATCCCGAAGGGCCAATCGTTTTCGTTGGTAAAAAGGTACATCGTGTCGGCGGGATTCAGAGACACGGAGTTGAAATCGCCCTGCTTCGCAGCGAGCTTCTTGATGAGCTGCTGCTCGGTCTGCTGCTGCTGCTTGGCGTAGTCCGCCGCGGAGACGGAGTTCACCACCGCCATCGTTGCTGGTTTGTATTTGTTCGCGGTGGTCGTGTATAGGTTCTTCAAGCCTGGGCTATTCTGGCAACTTCTCCGAGTCGCGGTCAGAGCAGGGTATTGCTACGCAGGCGCAAATGCCTTGGTCTTGACAAAGAACAAGGTCAAGGAAGAAGAGAGCCTGGGTCAAACCATCTTGCTCAACACAATAGGAAAGAATATAGAGTCACTAGAATGAGAAATCACAAGCACAACAACTCAAGATGAATTGCGCAGAAAGCATTGTGGAGGGGTTACAGAGCATCATGTTGAAGAGCAGTAAAACTAAAAGCAGACTGGGTAGTTGAAATGGCAGGGGACGCTATTAGGGCTGATAAATGTCAAGCGAAAATATAGGGATAGGGTAAAGTTAAAGTAATCAGGATATGGTACTTATTTTCTTGATGAGGGTCCTGTGAAGAAGTAAGTAGTGTTTCCATTTCTATTGTCAGCATAACCATAAGGAAAAGCACGCTTAAAGACTGCAGCAGCAGCACCCGCTATATCTATGTACAACTAACTTCAACTTGTTCTTTCATCGTACGATTTCTATGTGTAGTACGTTCTTCACGTCATGATTGCGCAAATGCTCGGCTCTGGGCGTAAGCGTGTGAAAGAGAAAGAGCTGGCGATGGACGACAAATGAAGGCCGTGGAGATTTGTACGATCTTGAAAGAACGAGAGGCGGACGATGTCGATGACAAGGAAGATCAAAAACTAGGTCTTTCTGCAAGCATAGTACGATAAAAAAGAATGACGAAATAGACGAAGAGCGGGAACGTAGTTCTTGACGTGATTGACCAAGACTCACTATTAAGTAAACAAACATTTAGACTGAACATGCACGGCGATGCGCACCGCCACCACGACGAGAGAAGTACGAATGAAATAGGAGGATATGCGGCCTCAACACGAACACGATCGAGCGGCTTTCTTGCCGGCTAATAGTACGAAGAGGGCTTTTATCCAGGTCATGCTGATGCCGAAAGGCAGAGGAAGTTTTAAGTTCTTCGTGGCACTACTTGTACTTTCGACTTCGTGGCCATTGTCGACACTGTTTGCTCGCTGAGAAGTGAATGACACAGGAGGAGGTGCGTATTTTTAGCAGCAGTTCATTGTCGTTCCAAAAAAATCTCAAAAGACGTCGTCTTCTGGATCTTGTGTTTTTACTTCTGGTAAGCGCAACACCTGGCACATAGAGTTTTTCAGTGTGACGGGCGTTAGTCGACTGTTGTAGGCGGAGTTTCCCCGTGATCCCGTGGACTCATCCGGGAGGGAGTCGGAGAACTGGCTTTCGAGCATCGAAAAGGCCAGCACATTCTTCACGGGGTTCCATTTCATACAGGTCGTCGCCCCGGGGAGGGACAGGGGGTTGTCGCTGTTCGCGGCGTCGCCGTGGAAGTACGGCTCGCCGGTCCGCGGGTGCAGAAACACGATGTTCTTCTCGTAGAGCATCTCGGCCTGGCGCTGGGCCGACGAGCCCGCGTTCGCGGCGCCGATTAACTTCAGGTGGTGCTGCCGGATGCGCTCCTGGCCGGTCGGGGGACCGAAACCGAGGGCGAGGACGTTGCAATCGTAGTTGAAACTCATGTTGGACACGGGCTGCACGCCCTGGATGCAGCTGTTCAGACACTGTGTCGGGTTGGTTGCGTCCCAGATGCGTACTTCGTTGTCAAAACCGGCCGTCGCGAGCAAGTCGCCGCCCGTCGTGACACATGACACCGGGCCGCGGTGCGCTTGCCAGGTCTTGGTGCGCGAGTGCCACCCGCCCTGTCGGGGACCGCGCGGGTTGGCGAGCTGTTGTAGCCAGAGTGTAGGAATAAAATATGAAAGCAAGAAGGTAAGCTGCAAGGTTTCTTATTCTTTGCAGTATGCAGTCGCATAAAAATCGAAAAAAATGCCGAAACCTTCGCCATTCGAATATTGATACTCGTACCTATTGTCGCTTTCATCTTCTGAAACTGAAAGCTATCGCAAACACAGATTGCGCTTTTCATGCGAAAAACTAGACGCGTTGTCGAGCTGTAAGGGAGAAATACCTTGTGCATCTGTATGTTTCCGCTTTGGTGCGCTGTGTAGATGTTTGCTCCGTCTGTACTGAACGTGAACGAGTTTAGTGCGGAACCGTCCATCTCGCCTTCCCCGACGTCAATTTTCGCTGAGCTGCCGTCACCGCCCGCGTTTTCCGCTTCCCGCTCCGCTTTGTCCACTTTCGAGACTGCGTGGCTGAAGTCCATCGCTTGGTAGGGAAGCCGGAGGACAAACTTGTTTTGCTTCTGGATTTCCGGGTCGAAATCTCGGGTGAGAAAGTGGATGCGGTGTCCCGCGGTGTGGATCGCGTATTCGCCGCCACAAGGACTGGCCTGGACCTCCGAAAAGTTGGTCATGTGGGAGTTTGTCTTCGTCAGATCCGCGTCGTGCAGACTGGTTATCGGCTCGGAGCTGCTCGCGGACTTCGACGGCGGCGTGCGGGGGTCGTAGATGACCAGCCGGCCGGTTTCGCTCACGCACGTAACGGTGCCGAACACTGGATCGAAGCAACCGGAGCAGAAATCGTTGTTCGCGGCTCTACGGCTACCTGTGATGCGACGTGGGAAGGATAGCAGTTGACAAGACGACGACGAGGTGAGGTCGCGAATGGACTCAAAAAGAAAAAGTAAGAAGAGTGCCAGAACTACGTGAAATATCAAGACTCAAAGTCGTGTACTGGAATCCCCATATGTCGCGACAAGCTCGAGCTTTTCCGCGTCGTAAATCCGTATGGTTCCGTCGTTAAACCCGTATAGAAGCTGCGTCCCATCAGGGTTCCAGTCGATACTTTTCACCTTCTTCCGGCTGCAGCCTTTTATCGCGCTGCGGAAATCCCGGACGTGCCGCTCGGCCACGTTCTGTTCGGAACCCCGACCCTGCTCCTTCGCACTGTACTCGGTTCGCCACATATCGTGGGCACTAGAAACGAAATCTGAGTGGTCGTTTTTAATGTAGTAGAATGGCATTTCATACATGCGTCTATGTCGTGCAGAAAAACAAGTGGAATTCTGTGCGAGGAAAAATTCGGATATGCTACAGCGCTGCTTAACCGTAAAAAGAGGATAAACAGTCTTTTCATGACGTACCAAAGATGACTTTGTATTTCATGACACCGAGCTTGATGTGCTGGTTTGGCGCAAAGTTCACGGAGGGCGCGACGGGAGCAGCGATGGCCTGCCGAATAAAGGGGTCCGAAAGACTGGGCAGCGTGACGGTGTTCTCGGAACTTTGGTTTCCCTCATATCGCCCTCCCCCGCCGCCGCGGCCGTAGCCGCCACCATAGTAGTGAGACATGTTGACGCTCTACTCGTCCTTCATCTACAACGAGGACTAATTCGGTACTTAATTAGTGCCAATCAGTACTGGCTGGGCCTGGGGCTCTTCATCAGCACAACTTAAATTTGAGTACTTGTACCATCTATACCATGTTTCGCCCCATGTACTGACTCGATAGTTGATTCGAAAAAATCGGATGTAGAAATTGGAGTTGTCGCTGCGAAGTCGAAGTTCTACAAAGGTGGAAGGTAATCTTAGGTGATCGTGATTGAGAAGTAGTTCGTAATAAGCTGCTGGCGAATTGGAAGTCCCAGAAACTAGTTGCAATTTTAGTTCTAGTAATTGTGCAGAGAAGGTGATGATCAGAAATGCTGCGATCTTCATCATCTTGCGGCGGACGATCATTGAAGGAAATATTCACAGCGCTAAGTAGTGCAACCGCCGTTGATCCAAAAAGGAAAAATTGGATCTGTATCTCAACGTTAAAATAAAGAGATCTTGATGATAGGATACGGCCGCTACAGAAGTACGGACACCAATGAGTCAGCGCAAGCAAAATAAAGATGTACTTGATCTTCATTCGCCAGAACAGCACTATCACCATTGCTGTTGCCAGCTGCACACTTTCGCTTTTCAAAGCGAGCCGATGCAGGCATCATAGGCGAAAGATCTGAAAAAACTGGCCGCGTAGACGAAAATTGCATCTACAAAATTATAAGTGTGTTTACTCTGGTGCAACATCCACATCGATTGCGATTGGATTGCTACAACATTGCTTCATATTCTATCATACCTCGACTGTCATTAGTTTCGAATTGACTCGGCCTGGTGCTCGTCAGGTGCCAAAAGCCGCCAAGCAGCTCGTCACAGCTTGCAGCTCCTTCCTGACAGGCACAAAATAATCCCTCAGCACGCACTGTAGTCGAGCAACATCTTCAAATGCAACTGCATACCCGGCGGTCCCTGCACCGCCCTCAAATGCGGCATTCGGTTTTTCGGCAAGTTGCAGTCCGGGCACAATACCAGCGGAGTGCACAAATTGTTCAGCGGCTTTCTGGGATCCCACAGCCACCGCTGCACGTCGATGCTAGCGCCGGCGAACGGCGTGAAGTACTTCGCGATGCGGTTTGGCGCCGGTGCGTCGGGGTTTTCCGCCTGCTCCGCCTCAACTGCTGCCACTTCCTCCTCACTTGGCGAGCGGGAATAACCAATTTCGATGTAGGGCACGCCGACAATCCAGCTGCAGATTTGCGCCGGGGAATAGACGTCGGTCCATTCCGTCGTATTCGTGTCGAATGCAAGTTGGGAACTTTCTGGATTATCTTGCTCCGGGTCTTGGACCGCGGCGGAGAGAGCCGCGAGGTCGGGAACGTCGCCCGTAGTGGTGAGCGGGATGTAGACTGGTGGGGAGGTGGAATCGGGTACGTCTATTTTCAAGTGGAGGTTCCCCGCGGAAAGCACTTCAGTGTCGGTGGAAAGCAGGTGCAAGTTCGACCCGGAGACAACCGTCATCTTCACTGGAACGGGCTGACGTTGTGGTAGTTTTTATTGCCAATGAATCATGTAGTCAAGGTCAACGTCAAGAAGCTGAAGCTTCATGATAAAGTTCAAGTAAGGCGCAGTAAAAGATGTGCATAAGGCACGTTCATCAAGAGCGAAGAATGAGAAAAACAAGCACAGCCATATCAGGAAGCTTAGTCTCCAGTTGTACCTTGTGCGCAATGCTGTCCAGCTGAATTGTTTGTGGTTCGTCATCTTCCGCTGCTTTCAAAGTTTGCGTCATTGTTGCCGTCGTTTTCCCCAGCAGCGACTGGGCGAACTTTCCCGATTCCAATTCCCGAATCGTTTCCGGTGGCGTCGCGCGCGGAAACATGTCGGCGAGCAGGTATTTCAAATCCGGTGCGAACGATAACGGGTTTCCGGTCAGGTCGATTCTCATCAAACTTTCGTTAAACGCGTCCAGGTCGACAACGAAGTTGAAGCTCACGTCGAGGACCAGTAAAGCGGAAAACCACTCGCAAATTTCCTCTACCTGCGGGCCTTCGAGGAAGTTGGAGCCCAGCCCGAGAAACTTCAGTTGTTTGTTTCGCTTGTGTTGCGACGGGTCGAAAGGTTTCACGCGTGAAATGGAGTTGTTGTACAGCGAGAGCTGTTCGAGCTGCGGCGCGGCCAGCAAGTCGGGGGCCAATGAGGTTAAAGAGCACCGGTTGAGGGAGACTCTAGATAACCGCTCGAAGCTGCTCGGGATTCGTAAGAACGTCAGTTTCGGCATGTTGTCGAAGTTCAAATGCTGGAAAAAGGGTAAGACGTACTTCATTGTCAAAGAGGGGTTGTTTTGCCCGACCTTGGCGAGGAGGTCCTTGAAGTCGAGTTCGTCGTCCGAAAAGGACTCTTTGGCTTTCCCCGCGATTGGGGCGGATTTTAGCATCGATACCTTCTTCGTGTTCTCCTGCATCTTCAGTTTTGCGTCCGCCTTGTCTTTCGCACCCAGGCGCGCGAGCGCCTTCCGCGTGTTCGGGTGCACGAACCCGGGCATGTCGTCGACATCGAACTCATCCGAGTCCTCCTCCTCCTCGTTCTCATTGGTCCACCCGACCGGGTAGGTCCCCGGGATGTCCTGCGGATGCAAGGACTGGGCGCCCTCCATACGCACGCGACTGCGGTCCACGGCGACTTTTTCGTCGAAATACTTTTCGATGATCCGTAGCGTGTCTTTTTCCCCCGCAAACCCCTCTACTTTTGCGGCCTCGAAGAGGTCCTTGGCGAGGTCTCGGTTGGACTTGTCCACGCTGGGAATACGGTCGCCGCGGATGTGGATCACGTTGGGCCTGAAGTGCAGCCGGTCCTGGAGCAGACCAAGGAAGGTTTCGAGAAACGTCGGCCCATTCTCGAAAAAGTGGTCGATGTCCGCATCTGGACTGATGAGGAGATGCTGTAGCTGGGTCTGCAGCTCCTCTTCGGGGTTGCTGACGCGACGGGTCGTTCCAGCCCCGGACGTGGTCCCCGGCCGGGAGCCACTGTTCGTGCCACCCGAGCCTGACGGCATCGTTTCTAAATCTTTACTGATGGAGGCACGGGATGCGGTCGCGAGTTGAAGTTGCACTCGAATCCTATTTCCTGGCGAGGACTAGCAGATAGAACCTTTTAGATTGTAGTATCTCCTTGTTCGATCATGTCATCGAAAAAGCTCCTCGAACTCGATCAGCACTCATATATTTAGGAAGAACTTGAACTTCCGCTCACTGACACACACTGTTACTCGGGGAGCGCCGGCACGATCTCTCGTGGTCGTGGGCGTTGCTCTAACAACTCGCTACTGAAAGAAGATAGAAGACGAAGAAGTTTAAGCTTTCATCTTTTTACGCGAATGAAGACGGAGCAGCTCGAAACGAAGGGCAAGCCGATCGCGATTGAACACCAGCTGCGTGCTACAACAGCGACACGGAGAGGGGGAGAACTGTTACCAAAACTGCTTCCTTGCTCGTCCTAGTGGTCATATATCTTTTTATTTACGGCGAAAGCGTCACGAGTATGGAACTTCGTTCTTCATGACCAATAACGAAGCAGTGACACGGCACCAAAGCCCAAATGATCCTTTTCACTTCGGCGGTGGCCATTGTTCGCCAGTTTTTGTGATAGCTATCAATTTCTGCAGATCCTTGTCTGGATCCACGAAATTTGGCTGACTGAGATCGTCCCGGACGCGATTGTGTGCCCAGCCCCACCACCGTGCGTAGGCGTCCCGGGATGAGAAGTCCGGCGCTTTCTCCGCAATGATGTCGATGAACGACTCTGCGCAGTGGCTGCACGGATAGAACTGCACAAACGACACGAGCCAGTCGCGCATTGATTCCTGCTTCTTTTCGGGAAACGTAACGGATTTTGCCGCGCGGCCGGCCGCCGTCGTACTTCCGAAGTACGATGACGATGAGGAGCTAGAAGATGCCGCGCTCGTGCCCGAAGTAGTTGCTGCAGGGCCGTCCAAGTCCGAGTTTGCTGCCATGGTGTGCAGGTACCTCCAGGCGCATCTTCCAATTTGTGCTCGGGTTGGCGGATACGCCTTCGCTACATCGACACCGGCCGGAATGTCGTCTGAGCAACTTTGCTCCGAACAGCGCTCTTCGGTGCGAAACTTCTCTTTCAGGCGCCCAAGAACGGAATCCATTCTGCTTGAAAATTGGGAGTTACGATATTCGCGGGACAATAAAGCTGCAAGTGATAGTGCAACGGCGTCTACTGATCTACGTAAGCCATACCAAAAATCTCAACAAAAATGTCAATGTGTCTACTTCACGTTCTTCAGGATATTAACGACTGAATGACATTACATCTACTTCTTCGGACTGATCGCAACTGCCACATTCACGATCGCAAAAAAATATAGAGATTGATATAAGGTCATTCGCGTTCTGGTTTCCCTAGTGCCTTGGAAACGATTCCGCGGACAGAGACTCTGATTCCCAATTTGTCTGCGGATGATCGGTGGCGCAAGTAGCAGAAGGACGGTGCAGGGAACATTTATTTTTGTCTCGAACTCCAATTTTTATGCAGCACGCTGACTACAACATAGAAATAGATTAAGTAAGTACATAAATACTTTTTCTCCAACATTTTTCCTTTGTCCTTTCTTGGAAACAAGCCGCTTTCATATCTTCCGCCTCGCTTTGACGATTCCAAATTTCTTCCGTGCCAGCGAGGACGGGACCACGTTAAAATAGACGCGCGGGGATTTTGAAATAAGAGAAGCAAACTCGTTGGGAAAAATCATTCTGAAACTGAAACAAGCTGAAGATTGGTCTTAAGAAGGACACTCTAGCAGTTAGATCATTCTACAGGTGGTGATCGTGATGTTCGGTCGCAGAAACCTGCACACTTTTATAATTTAGCGTTCCGCAGTTCATCCACTAGCAGCTCTTTGTTCATCCGCGGAATCGTCCTCCGGGCTCTCCCGATTGCTTTGGCGAACCTTCAACGGACGTGCTGGGGCTCCTGCAGCGTTCTCGTCTCGGATTCGTGTCATCACGCGTGGAACAGACGGACCGGCGTCGGTTGCTTTCTTGATTTGCGAGAAGTTCGGAAGTTTAAACCCGGTGAGCAGGAGTGGCGGCCCACGGGTGTCTGGTCGAGGAAACAGGGAAGCTTTCTGAGATTGCGTCAGCAGCGGAGTTCTGGACGATCTAATCATCGGACTGCAAAAATCAATGCTCTTGCTCGAGCTCCTTTTACTTCCACCTTGCCCGTAAAACAGCATGGGGTTGTCTGGATTGTTCTTCCGCTTTGCTTTTGGCAAAGCAACGCGCTTTTTGGGTTGCACCTGTGCTGATGCTGCTCCTGGGCCTGACGAATTCTGTGGAGCGGGCTCTTCGTTTGTTTTTTTGTCTACTTCCAGTGCAGCGGTAGGTCCCTCCTGTTTGAGTGTTGTTTGTGTGAGTTTCTCATGCCGAAGAGTTATATCATGATCATCTGCACCTCCCTTCCTAAACAAGAACTAATTATCCCACTAGTTGTGTCGAGGTGGCGGAAGACCTGGTCGCAAACACAAAGACAATAAAGTGCAGATTGATGAATCGAGTAGAAGCTTCAACATTCAGATCATGCAGTTCTCGTACCTGCATCAACGACGCTGGTGGTTCAGACGCCTCCACAGAGGGCCGAGAAGCGGCTTGTTGATCCACCTTGGCGGTAGTACCTCCCGTTGTTTTACGCGCTGCCTCATGCTCAAGCGCTTGCTGTTGTTCGAGCAGTGACGACACTTCGCTTTCGTACTGTGCAGCTACCCCAGACGGGGGCGAAAGGCTCGATCGCATCGCAGCAGACGGTAGGGGATTCGCAATCTGTTTTGCTTTCTGCAAAAGTTTGGCGCTTGTCAAAGCTCTGCTACTCATACTGCTATTTGCGGGAGGTGCGGCAGCCGCAATTGGTGCGTTCGCATTTTGCGCAGCTTCCTCGCGATCCACTTCCTCCTTTTTATGCTCGATACCCGTTCTTTCCGTTACCGTCGCCCGGGCGTTGTTCGACGTGTCGTCTTGTCCTGCAGCAGAAGCAAGCGCGCCTTCATCTCCACCAAGATTCTCGGTCGCCCGGCCGCTCAGTCTCGAAGCGGTTCGGGTTTGCGAAAAGAGTTTTTGCCGCTCGTTGTCGTTCGCACCACCGCCTGGTGTTGCGTCACCGACTGACAAGTACCGCAGATTTTCGTACAGCGTGCCGCTGTCCGAATTCCGAAACCCCCCAGAGCTCATGGACGCGTAAACTGTTGCTTTGAGCCGCCAGTCCTCCCCGGCGTAACCGGACAGCGTCGGAAAATCGCCGTACTCGAAGCCCCCACTCATCACGGAAAAGGGGCGACTGTTGTACGTCGAGGAGAGACGGCCGGACACAAGCCCGCGGGCGTTCGGCAGACCGACGCCGGACCGCAGAGACAAGCGCACACTTGCCGCCCTACTGGAAGAAGCAGAAGATCCGCCTGCTGTATTTGTGGAGTTCATAGCGCCGCCACCAGAAGCTGCTGTAGCTTCTGGCGCAGCAGCTAACGTCGGCGCGACCATCGGAAACTGCATCTGCACGGAGTTCCGAATGCTGCTCATGCGACTGGCGATGCTCTCGCGACTGTTCAGGGACAGGGTGCTGTCGCGCTGGGTAGTGTCAAACATCCGGCTGTCGCACCGCGGAATCTGCGGATTGAAGGCAAGTGTGTCTCGTCCGTCAAAGAGTTCTGAAAGTCGAGAACCGGCGGCAGAGCTTGCACCTTGCGGAACAACCGGTAAAGCAGCTGATGTTCTTATTGCAACGGTGGGGGCACGACCCGGCTCCCCGGTTTCGGCGGCTTCTTCACCACCTGCTTCGACGTTGAGATCTCCCTCTACCTGAAAGTGGAAGGACTGATGTCCAGGGTATGTTATTTATGCAGTTAAAAAGTTGAAGTTCTTCACTGCATCTGCAGCTGCTCCCACGCGATCACTGCGTGACACGTAAACAAAAGTTAGTAAAGTTCCCAACGGTGTCTGTGTCACAGCATTTTTGAAAATCTGCTCAATCCATTTCTTGTTTGCTATCGCTACAAACCAAACATCAGTCCTCGCACCATTGCAGATGCCTCCCCTTCGGCTTCGCCACGTTTATTTCGCTGGTTGATGTATTGCTTTGGTACCACGTGACTTGAAGCATAGATCATGCTGGAAGCGGTCCTCGATGTCCTGCTACTCTCGCGCACGTTTGCAGACAGCCGCTCGCTCATGCGCTTCCTCGCGATTTCAGCTGCCGTACTTCCGTCGGTGAGTGGCTTTCGACTAAACGCGAACACTTGCTCCTGCTTTGCGGGCGGGTCTAACTGGTTTGCTCGTAGTTGTCCAGCGCCGGCTCCATTGTTCTTCTCTGTCCCTGGTGTCCCCCGCAGGAGTCCTTCATCGATGTCGATTGTCGCACTGAGCCTCTCCCGCAAATCGAAATCAGACTCGTTCCGCTTATGCATCATCTCACTCACGTGTCCTGGCGCGGCAAGGTGGCTGCTCGTAGTAGAACTACCTGATTGCGCAGCAACAGCGGCAGCGGTTGGCACCGGAGAGGAGGTGGTCCCGTTGACGACACGCAGACGAGTGGGGCTCGTACTGGAACTCGCACTGCTTCCACCGCCATTTTTTCCAGACAATGACACAGGTGGCGCACTGCCAGCCTCGCCTTCAGCTCCGGGGGAAGCAGGGATGACCTCCAGCAGTTTATTTGCATTCAAATCTTGAATGTGGTGCCACAACTGCGTCAGACTCAGATCTGCCATTTCGTCGCCATTAGCATTACTGCCCGGCACCGGGTCACGATCACCTCGTATCGGAACCTTACTGGAGGAGCTTGGCAAAGTTGTCATTTTGTTAAACTTCTGGGCTGCGCCGAAATCTGAATCTCGTCGAATGAAAGGTCAGGCGGTATTTGTATTTCTCGAAGAAGCTGCACCCAAACCTCGAGATAAGAGATAGATTGGGGACAAACCGTTCCCACGATTCAAAAATCTTGAATGCTCTCTTTGAAGAACCAGGGTTAAGTAGATTTGGCTTTGGTCGTGGAGTTGAGGTAGAGGTTAATTTCGAAGATCGGTACTAGCACGAACGAAAATGCACAGCAGCGATTCATTGTTCATGATTTCGTTCTGAAAAGCGAAATTCAAACTTCATGTCTCACTCAGCGGACAAGGGGGGCCACGAGAGCCTGCTCCTTACTCTTTTTACCGCGCTACCGTGGTTTCCAAAACCGGAAGCCACCACGAAAATTCAACATATGACTCAGCGACAGAACGACATGCGATAGTGGTATGGAAAGCCTCGCGGGATGGCATCAAGCGCAACACCAAAGTCAAAGTGAAGAACGAAAAAAGTAAAGCGCTGCACACGACACATCATCGCGACAGTGATGAACAACACGAGCGCCGTCGCACGAGCAGCTTCTGGTCGCTTAATGCCCGCGGATGCAGTTTTCAATTTCAAGCTCGGTGTTCAGAACTTTCGCGCTCGCCTGTTATTTCTTTGTTCGCTGGTTGCAATGATAAAAACATCTAAGGTCGTAGTAGCTTCAAGCTCCTGTCTGTCGTGCGGCTCGTCTCCCAGGACGCAGTCAAAGCTCTCTTCTACTTACACCTTCCCCGTGTAACGGTAGCGCTTGCGGAACATTTCGTAGGTTTCCTTGAACCTTGGTCGCAGCTTGTGGTCGAGGACGGCGTACAACTGCTGGCGGTGCTGTTCCTCCATAACGTCGAGCAGGGCGTGCAGGCCCTGCTGCCGCAAGAGGCGCCGTGCCTCCAACCGATCCGCATCGTTCGTCGGCGCCCATTTGCTCTCGGCTTTCAAAAAGTGAGAAACAACGCAGCCCGTGTACTTCCCCATCGGCAGCCGCTTTTGGGAACTGTTTTGATGACGTGTATCGATGTGACAGACAAGTTTCAACCGGACGACCGTAGAGTTTTAAAGAATATGATCGCTTTCGTCGCCATTGGAGGCACATGTCAAATGATCTTTGTTGACTATTGCTTAATTCATTTTTGATTTTTTATCGACGTAGTCGTACAAAAAAAAAATTTAAATCACGTGAAGAAAAAAATACCTCGCTGCACTCAATTTCGGCCCTCCGCGTGCGAAGATTTCGAACAGCCGCACCAGGGAGCGGGCGTCGCGCAGGGGGTCTGCGGATTTCACGGCGGTGTGGTGGAGGAACGAGAAGAGTGCCTGCGTCAAGATGTGGACGTGCGAGAGCCAGACCGGCTGCGCGTCCACACCGCAGCCGTGCGAAAATAATGCGTTCAGAAGCGGCGGCGCAACCTGCGGTTTCTGGATGGCCAGTCGCAACATCGCGGCACTGAGCACCAGCGAGTTATCGTGGCTGCCGCGCACCGACGGCAGTATTGCGAGAAGAAGTTGCACTAAGACTTCGAGTCTTCTTTCCCTGCCGTGCGTAGTCGTTGCTGGAATAGACGAGGTCGTGCTGCTTCTTTTGTCCTCAACTTCCTCGCAGACGCATCGGTCCACAAAGCTAACGGCTCGGTCGATCAGCTGAAAGGGAAGCTTGCGAGCGCGGCAGATCCGGAAAGTGAGGGCGAGATGCAGCCACTTCGCGATCAGGGCTTCCTCCTCGGGGGCCTCAGAGTTCAGCTCCTCGCCTATGTTTCTCCTGACAACTTCACTGCGCGTGTAGTCACGGACAGCGTCGAGATTTGTGGAAAACAGCTGTGCCCACAGCCATGCGACATCTTGTACGAGCGGAACCTGGTAGAACTCCTCGATGGTGTCCAGAGAGTACTTGGAACGTATTTCCAACAGCTCCGCAGTGCTGAGGCGTTCGATCTGACACCGGTCGAGAACGCCGAGCGTCTTCAGCAACTTCAGAGACGGGGGGAGGGTGTGGTATAGCCTGCGCAGCTCCAGCCGACTCTCGCCTGGTTCTGTAGTTTGTTGCTTGGGTGTTGCGCCGTCAGTGCCGCTTTTGTTTCCCAGAATCTGGATCTGGATTTTCCTCGTTTCTTGCGAACCCATTTCTTCAACTTCATCTTGCGCATTTCCTGCAGCAGCGTCGGTCCGTGTTGCCGCTACTCCCTCTCTCGTTTCGTCCTCCTGAAGAAGCACAGGCGCAAGGAGCTCCAAGAATGCATACATTGCGTTGTCTGTTTTCGCAGCGTCGAAGACAGCTGGGCTGAGCCGGTACTCCGAATAGGTTGCTAGCAGACCACATCCATGGTCCGTGCTCCGCTGAAGGACGGCCACAACAAGTTCCAGGATCGCGCTAAAACCGAACCGCTGAAAGTCCAAGTCTACGACCAAAGCGCCGCCCGCTTTCGGAAGAAATTTCGCTGCAAGCGGTGCAAGGTCGGCGCGGCGTTTTAGTTGAAGCAAAATCGCCTCCCAAGCCTTCGGAATCTCCGGCGAGGAACGTGGCTGTTGTTCTCCGGACGAAATCTTCGCAGGTAAACTGCTGTTCTTCTCGGAAAAGATTTCGATCCCGTCTGAGACTTGTTTATCCTTCCCGAGAATGGCTGCACCGATGTGCGGATACAGTGTCTCTGAAAGGTCTGGATATTGCCATTCGGGAATCTTTGACAGAAGTCGAGCCAGGTCTTCCGGTCCAACGTCTTTGCCAGCTTCGATGTTGTTCAGGAAGAGTATGTCTTCAGGTCTTGAGGTTACTCCGACGGCGAGATGAAGATCTTCGCCCGTTATTTTGCTCGTCTGCTCTCCCCCTGCAAGTAGTTCGGTGGAATTCCCCAGCATCTCAGGAGATCTTTTGGCGCTGTCTACTTTCTTTTCCGCTGCGGCAATCAGTTCATCCAGGCTTTCGTCTACCGGACCCCACTTCCCACAGGCACGCAGCAAATTGCAAAACGCCTCCAGCACGCACGGATAATTCGAAAAAACTTTGTCAAAAGCCTTTATGTCCGTGTCTTCTTCGTGGTTTTTCTGTTTCTTTTTGCTCTTCTTTTCTTTTTTGCGCTTGCTCCCACTGTTCTCCTCGCCGGTTACGAATCTTTGAAGAATTGGTTTCAACAACTTCAGGCACGGGGCCGCACTCTGCTCCGTCAAATTCAAACGAGCACTCAGGATGGCTTGCAGCACAACTGCAATTATAGCGGAACCAAAGGAACTACTTGCTTTCGGATCTTCGACCACCTTGCCTGCTACTGCTGAAGACAACTCCGAGGGTGCGGACGTCGCCAAGGTTGAGTCGACAAGCACCGCTTGGAAAAAAGGCTGCAGCTGCGCTGTGGACAGCGAGGTGACTGACTGCTGCAACAAGAGAGAAAACTTTCGCACGAAATCGCCGTGACGAGCATCCTTTTGAGAAAAAGGACGGCGGCTGGCCAGCTGCAGCATTTCAAGCAGGGTTGCAGTTCCTTGCTGGTTTCTCTCGTCCGGGACCTCCTCAGTTGCTTTCCGCATAAGAAAGTCCACCAAAGATTTGAGCAGGTCCTTTGTCTCTGACAGGTCCCGATTGGTTGCGAACAAAACCCCGGCGAAGCGGAGGGCACAGTCCTGATCATGTTCGGGGGAGGCAAACAGCTTTTCCCACAGGTCGTATTTCGCCACATCCACAGCGGTACTGTCGATCGACAGGACGACGGAAAGCGCACGCCAGGCGGCAGCCGGCGCCGTGCGCAAGTGATCGAGCGCGAGGTCGCGGAGTTGGCTCAGCGGCTCGGCTTCTTCCTGCGACATGCGATATCCACCGCGCGTGTGGGCCAAATGCCACAAGTCCCCGAGACAGTGAAGAACCTGCTCGATTTTGTCCGCATCTCGGGTTTGTTTAATCGCGTCAACCAGAACCTCGTGCAGTTCCTCCAAGACGACAAATTTGGGATTATGGGACCCCTGTTCCGAAGAGCTGCTGTGTTGCCCGCGGCTGCGCTTGTTCGATTGCGCGGTCAGAGAAGATCCCGCAACCGTCTCCGAAGGAAGTGAGGAGCCAGAATGTTGTTCTCCCGCGGTGCCATTCTCAGTTGCAACGGTTGATGATGGGCCAGCGGAGTTATCGACAACGCGATCTGCAGCGTCGCAGCAGACATGGTAGAGAAAGGGCAGCAGAGTAAAAACATTTGTTGTCGCTTTATGGGGCCGCTCGTCTTTCCGCGCCATTGCCGATGCTGCGCAATGCTCCCGAATTTTCTCGAAAAGCGTTCGCTGATAACATTTGTACTCCTGTCGGGTGGTTTTTCCCTCGAGCTTTGCCCGTTTGGCACTGCGCAAAAAGCCAAACCCCACGTGGAGGTGCTCGTGGTGAAAAAGCTCTGCGAAGACCGCACGGAGGGTAGCCCGACAGTTGCTTGTTGTGTTGTCTAGATCATCTTCCCTGCTGCGTTTCAGTTGGTGCAGTGAAAGAGGTTGCACATGCGGACGACACAGAAAAGGAATCAGGACGGAGCTGATCGAAAGGAAGCACTGACGCCGACGCCACGCAACCTGGGCCACTGCCTCGCTGTACAGCTGGATCGCCTGCGCAGAGAGGGCCTGAACTAAAGCGATGTGTTCCTGCAATCGCGATTTGGGCAAGCGTTCATCCGTGTCTTCCTCATCCGGAAGTCCATTCTCGTCCAGCGTGCCCACCTGTGCTCCTCTTGGCGGCCTTTCTCTAACGTCCATGTCCTGCAGTTTCGAGCAGAAGCGGATGATTTCTTCGGCCATCTCGAGGGTAATCAGATGCTGGTTCTGGTGTGTGAAATCAAGTTCGTCTTCTGGTAGGGGTAGGCAATCACCTTCTACTACTTCCCGACCGCTAGCGTGCTCCGTAGCATCCTCTTCATCGCTGTAGTCCGCGGACTGCTCGTCCTCGTTCGCATCTTGATGCTCATCCGCTGGGGCTGCGTTTTTCTTCTTGATAATCTGTAATATCTCCAGCGCTATTTTCAATGCGCTGCCGTTTCGCGTAGTTGCATGATTGATGCCAGCACTCGAGTTAGAGTTTGTCGTGGCAAGACTTCTTATGCAAGACATCAGTGGCTGTCGCAGCACCGTCTCGTCATCGCTTACGTGGAAGTTCGCTGCGGTAGTTCTTGAATTGTTTTTTCGCCGAAGAACGTGATCCTGCAAAACCAGTTTGATCGCTTCTAACCTGTCGCAAAGGCTCTCCCTGCTCTGCTTCGCCACTATTGTCAGCACCCATGCTGGCGACGCGCCGTTTTTCAAAAAACCTCGAACGCGACAAGCTAAGGAGCTACTTGCATCGGTGCTGGACGATGCAGCAGTACTTGTGGAAGCTGCGTCCTGGTCCTGATCTCCGCGATTTGTCGTGTCCGAAGAATCCGTACAAGTGGGAGCTCCGTCGCCAGCTCCTTGCAAATTCTGCGCGCCATACTTTCGCCGGCCGTATTCTTCCAAGAGCCTCAAACTCGACTTTAAACAGTGACGCCCAGAAGTATGTTCTTGAGGTGGCGTCGTTAGTTTCACGTCGTTTCCTACGCGAAGATCTTCGGGCTTCCTCATTTTTGGTGAAATTAGTTTTTCTTTTTGTCTAGTAACTACAAGCAGATTTTCCGATCAAGGTCGCAGTTCAAGTTAGACTTACACTTTTAACGCAGGTGAATACACGAGCTGTAAGTAGTGTAACAAATGGCATTGGCGGCATGCTCCTGCTCGTCCGAGTTTTCGCCAAATAAAAAGCAAGTCGGTCAATGAATCTGATAGTGAATTCGCATTCTACTTGCTCATCTACTCGACAATTGACCGTAACTTTATTTCACCTGTGAGAGTATTCAAAGCGCCAATGGACTATGTAAATGTATAGTATTGTGGGAGCATGATCTTTCAAACTTTGAAAGACGTCAGTGGGTGTAGCACGCCCAATAATATGTAGGCTCATTTGAAGTTGATCAAGACAACGGTATTTTCCATGTTTGAATCACCAGGATCATTTCATTGCAAGATCTGAACATGGATCCAGTTTTGGTTTAGGTTTTGCTCATATGATCATCTCAACTTTAATTTCTGAACAAGATCAACATCAACTTGACCGCTCAGATTGTCATCCTCGTCTCGAGGTGCTTCCTTATTTCTGTACCAGCACCATCTTCTGCCTGCATCCTCATGAGAAAGAGGGAGTAGAACCGGAAAAGCTACTGCAACACCCGAGTATAATCAGGCACATGGCGCACCCAGTAGCTTCGCTCTAGCGTCTACTCAGAATGCCGAGGCTCCTCTTCGTTGTTATTGTGATCTTTTTGATTCCGATTCGTTTCGATAAAGAACAAAAGGTAGACGGACCAACACCTTACTTTTGTTTCTACTGCCACATCATCTTTATTGATTTTGTTTTCGTGGTCCAGCATATTGTACATTGATTTCGGTCTCGTCGATCTCGCTTGGGCTACACCGACATCAGAAGTGCGCAACCAGAAGCCCAAGAGAAATGTCACAAACTTTCATTTACAAGGTTAAGCTATGGTAGTTAAATGGTTCCTGAAAAACGAAAAGCGTTGATGATGTTGAATGTTGATGATCAAACATGATACTAGCCAAAGCTAGAGAATGCACAAACATTTGTCAAAAAACGTAAATTTACATGCTTCATCGAAGTTCTACAGCATTCTTGGTTTCTATAACCACGAATCAATGGGACTACGAAAGAAATCCTCAACAGCACTTTTTCGTTGACAGCCACGGAAACACACCTCGGCGCGCCGCAGCTCGCCTCTGAGAGTAGGTATGTTGTTTTAACACTTACTCTGTCACGCTCGTCTTCATCTTCTTCTTATTTCACTTTCAGGTGACGTCGTACTCGCGCAGCGCTGCCTATTTCTTGTGGTAATCCGCCGGCGTGGGGAAGTTCCACGGGTCCTCGCGGGAATGACGCTTAAACCCGCCTGCAGGTGTACCACCACCGAAAAACAGGTATTTTGATCCCGCAATTGGTTTGTAGGTGCCTGTTGTTTTAATTTTCTTTTGAATTGTTCTTGTTGATTAAGATCGCCGGCACTACTATACTCAAAATGGAGTGAGAGTCCAGTGCATCGGAGGTCTTGCTAGTAGTAGCATGTATGAAATTGGTACTTATGCGCACGCGTAGGCCTACGAGCTGTGAGAAAAAACCGAAAAAGTACAAGCAGCAGTGTAGAAGAAACAGTTTACATGCTTTCTGCACAGCGTCCGTTTCAATCAGCTTTCCGATTTGTGCGCAGGCTGCAGTGATAGCCGGAGGCTCCTCCCGTTTTGCCGGCCCCATGTTCAGGCCGCGTTGCTGCTTCACTTTACTGCTGTTAAACATGGACTGATGGCTGCTCGTGTCCGACCACTCATCCGGATGGTTTGTGACCCGGAAACATTTGGTGCGGTCAAGAGCATCAGATTTACACATTTTTTGTCAATCATGCAGCAAGATCAACACTAGGAAACCGATCACATAACGAAGCAAACATCATGAGGCTTGTGCAACTGTCGCATTCATCGTTGAGATTAATGGGAACATTGGCCTTCTATCTTCATGCACATACACATCTTCTTCATGAATAAAATAAAGAGGCACGGCGCAATTACTTTTAGCTTGACCGTACGCAAATGAAGTCCAGCCATATCCTTGACTCGTGGCTCGTCATTTTCCACTGCTCGGATTTCTTCCATCTTCTGGAAGTACTTTACTCTGTAGTGTCGTGTTGGCTTTTCTTTCACTGTCGTTTCCAGCTTCACTCGTATGACGTAGTTAGTGATAGCAATCAAAATCTGTTGCAGCAGCACAACAATGACAAGGCTGCGCCACAGCACAACTTTTCGGAACAAAAAACGAAAATACTTTCCAATGACGGCCGTTGGGTAGGAATCTCGGACCGGTTTGTGCGAAAAGTGGTAGTACTTTGAGTAGAAGTCGGCTTCCGGCATGATTTCACCCTTCTTGTGCATCTCCCACAAAGGCCTCTTCAAGGCCTTCAAGGCCGGATTGAACTCATCTTCTGCCATGGTGTCCTTGTTTTTCTTTCTTTTTTCAAACGTTTGCGTGCTTTTTGTATTTCCCGAAACAAAAAAAAAACCTGTAGTTGACTCGCACAATTACACAAAGAATTTATAGACGGCGGGTGCCTCCGGAGCAGAAAATCACGAATTGGAAATATGACGAAATTCTTTTTCAGGAAGAGCTGAGCGGTTCGATAGTTAGGCGTTGCATGTCATTTTATGAGATTCGATACATCGATCATGTTGGAACTGTGCAATGTCAGAAAAATGCTGAAACATCATAACACAAGCAACAAAAAGATACAAAACCGTCCGGATGATTGAAGGCAAGGTAACATACCCCCGATTTTTCAAAAACAAAATGTATCCGATTTGCGTTTCATTGTTTTCGAAATTGTTTATTGTTTGTCTTCTACCTCCCGAAGATCTACTCCCCTTCCCCTACGAGAACGATTGGCATAGAAACAGACGAGAAGGCTGAGCTTCCGGGCGACCCAACACGACCACACGTCATGATGATCAAAGTGTAACTACTTGCAGCACAGGGTATTACTGCTAGTTTTTGCAGATATTTTTTTTTTTTGGTTTCCAGACAGCCAGGACCGATAGCGATAGTACCTGCAGCATAAAGAGGTATTCGATAAATGGAGATCAAATCTTCTCGAAAGTCATCGTGTGATGTGAAGGAGGCTGAGAAGATTCAGATGGCACCCAACACCGTGGCTTACACAACGAACCGACAACGGGTGCTACAGTCATGTATTATACGAACTTAATATATTGTTTTCACATACATTTCAAGCGGCCAGGGAACACCAGTTGCAGGCAGAGTCTGATAATCATAACAGATAGATACTAAACCGATTATCTTCTTCCATACCGCTTCATACGCAAGACCCGCGCAGAAGCGTCGAGACCTGGTGATCAATTTCGAGAACGGAAACAAATTGAAACTCAAACTCACAAAATACGACACGTCCTTACCGTTAGCGTCAAGCGAACCCTGAAAAATAACCTATAAACGCTGAATGAAGTAGATCCGCAGCGGGGTCTGCGCTGAAAAAGATGAAACAAATAAGAAATACGTCGTTATTTGTGAGGTTCGTGTACGAAAACGAATGCCAATGCCCGAAACGAAAACCATATGCATACCCGTTTCGGTGTGCCTACTTCTATGCAATCATACTTCTACTAGATGAAAATGCTTATGTTTGCGATATTATGTTTCGACTTTCAGTTGCAGAAAGAAAAACGTACGGACAAAGGAGGGGAATGCATGCACTTGTACGTGTACCAAGGGGGAAGAAGAAGAATCACTTGAGAGAGGGAGTTTTTTTTTTTTTTCCAAATCCGATACAATTATACTTCAATCCAATTTAAGTTTCGACATACTGACATTTAGCTCAATTTGTCGCATTTCCGGTTCGCGTGACCAAAAGTCGGGTCCTCGCCCTTCACCCAATGTGTCGCATTGCTTTTCCGGACGAACCTGAATTAGGTTTGCCTTTGCGTCGCTCCTGCCACAACGTCTTCGTCTTCTCTTGTTAACCCAGGGGAGGACTTCTCCGTGAAAGACGAAGCAGACCCACCACCCTGCCTGTATCTTCGTCCTCTCGCCGCCGTCGCAGGAACGTTACTTCGGCCTTGTTGCGATTTTTGCGCTGGCGGGCGCGGCTCGGCAGGACCTTGAGATGAACTGCGACCAGCGACGGAGCCTCCACGTGGTGGCGCTGCAGCAACGTGTCGTACCGGTGGAGGCGCAGCTGCAGCCGGAGGTCGTGCTCGTGCCGGTGCCGGAGAAACACCACTAGAAGTTCCCGTTCGCTGACGAGAGCTGTCGTGCGCAGAAACACTAGCGGCCGCCCTCGCTGCGTTCCCGCTGGGCCCGGAAAATTGCTTTTGGCTGGGGGCTTGAGATGGGGGTGCTGCGGTCGCCGGTCCGGGAGGCGCCATAGTCCTCTTGATGGGGGACGATTGCGATTGGGGCTTGCCCTGCTGTGGAGGAGGCGTCCGGGGGCGGTCGGCGCCTGGACCACGCTGAGGTGCTGCGCTTTTTGGTGCTGCGGTTGGAGGAGTCGTTTTGCTAGCAGGGCGGGGTGCAGCGGATGCTCCCCTTGTTGCTGCCGGTGGAGCCTTGGCGGCTTGTGCTTTCGCTTTGGCGACGAGCGGTGGTGTAGCGGATCCTGGTCGTCCTCTTGCTGCTGCGGGTCCTGGAGCCCCTGCCGGGTGTGCTTTCACTACTTTGACGGGGGGCGCAGCGGATGCTGCTCGTCTTGCTGCTGTGAGTACTGGAGCCCCGGCTGGGGGTGCGTTCGCTTTCACGGGTGGTGCAGCGGACGCTGCTCTTGCTGTTGCGGGTGGACGAGCTTCAGGTCTCGGTGGACCCCTGCCGACGGGGGATGCGGATGCTGCCCTTGGTGCAGGTGCTGTGGGTGCAGCACGCCCGGCTGAAGTTGCTCGCTTCGGTCCCGGTAGAGCCTTTGCCGTGGCGGGGGATGCGGATGCCGGGCTCGCTGCTGCAGTTGCGATTGAAGCCGCGCTGGTGGAGGGTGTTTTCGGTCCCGCCCGAGAAGACTGCGGCGGGCTAGTAGTCTTCATGGCGGTTCTCGGTAGTCCTGCAGCAACAGCAGGCACTGCAGGTGCCTTTTGGCTCGTAGCAGGTCCTGCAGCTGCTGCACGTGCAGGGGAAGGGGACCTTGATTGGGATCGGCTCCTTGGCTGGGACTGTACGACACGAGCAGGTGAAGAGGCATCTGGAGATCCTTCCCGTGGAGCAGCTGCAGCATATGGAGATCCTTGTGGGAGTGGGTTCGGCCTCGCAGATCTGCCTCTTTCACTGGCAACGGGTCCAGATATATTACTGGGGCCTTTTGGTTGTGGTTGACCACTGGAGCCTGAGCGTCCTCCGGGATCATGAAAGCCTCCAACTGAACTTCTTTCTTCGCGTCCTGATGGTGCTGGTCGTGGTGCTCCCCCATCAATATCCGCTTTCATAGGAGATGTTGCGCGTTGCGCCGCTCCTTGAGCTGGTGCTTTTGGCGCCGCAGTCTTCGGCATCGCTGCCGATTCGACAGGACTACTTTGACTTCTTTCACTCGACACGGTCGGTTTTGTCCTCCCCGCGGCGGAAGGAACCGAGGCTCCTCGAGGTGGAACAGAAGACGCACGATGAGACGCGCCAGGTCGACCACCAAGTCGTCCTCCGTGTACTAGCGGATGGCCGGCGTGTGCTGATGTTGAAGTTGGTCCTGCTGATCTTCCACCTCCTAATTCGTCTCGTTCCCTGGCCGCCTGACGAGACGGCGCAGACGTGAAGATCGGACCTTCACCGCTGCGTTCGCCGGCCCGGGGGCGGGGCGTACCAGCAGGAGGCGAGGACGCTCGCGCTCGATCTCCGGCTCGCGATTCCGCTTGGCGTTCCCCCCGGGGATGATTTTCATCCCCGAGCGACGAGGGCGCGCCAACGCCTTGGAGACTCTTACTGCTGGTGGACGACCCCGGTGGTCGTTGTTCTGCACGTCGGGAGCCACGAGTAGTTGGAGAAGGAGCGCGATCTCGGGCTGGCCGAGATCTCATCCCCGACTCCAACCGTTGTTCGTGTCCAACACCGAGACGGCTACCCTGCGACACCGCGCGACCCCGTGGCGAGCGACCCCGTGGCGTCTGATGAAGATGTTGATGAGGAAGGCTAGGGACAGAACTCGCTCTCGCTGGGCCAACCCCGGCAGGCGGTGGACGGCCACGCGCCTCGGCATCAGGTTGTGCTTGATGTTCTGGTGCAACAGGTGCAACAACTGGGTGTTCTTTCAACCCTTGTTGACTAGCAGAAATTTCGCGGTTTGTGTCTTCGTGCTGTTGTTGATCCTTCTCTGCTACTAGACCTGCCCAGAGTTCCCTTGCTATGTTGTCTTGCAACCGCGACCCGCCCCCGCGTGCCACCTCCTTCCGAATTGTGTTCCAGTGAGTAGAAGTGCTGGCTTTCATTTCATTTTCTCGTCCACTTGTTCCATATTTATTTTCATCATAGATAGGAGGGTGTGCGTGTTCACGTGCATTCGTACTCTCCTGCTTCGGAGTCACAGCTCCCCCAAAGATATCACCGCTACCGTGACCACTGTTCTGCTGGCTCTCGGCGCCGTGAGGATCATACGGAGCAGCGGTGGAAAAACCATAAGGATCTGGATTAGCAAAATGGTGTTCCCGTTGCATTGGATTTTGCTCCTCGCGGTCGGACCGCAAGGCACCAGGCAGATTATCCTCTTCCTCATGAGGATCACCAGGTTGTATATCAGAGTTTACTTCCTCCCGGAGCATTTTTTCCAGCCCAACGGAGACATACGAGTCTGGTATTCCTTGATGCCGGTCTGTGCTACCCGAGCCTGCATCCGCTGAGCCGGCCGTCAGAGTCACGGCTGCGGCTTTTGCATCTCGAACAACGCGACGTGCCCAACCGCTGAGGTCGTTTGTAATCTGCGCTGTCGATGCGAAAGGAAGGCGTCGAAGGTGCTCCACTGCGGCGTTGGTCATGGAGGCCACCGCAGCCGCTACCGTCGTAACTGTCGTCCGGATCGCCAATAATAACATAGACAACCGCTCTGACCACGTTTTCTTAGCGGCCTCCAGGGCGGAAGCGCTCATGTACTCCATCACTCTTTCGTGTGCGGAATGCAGCAGAGGGCCGAGTTGTTCTGTCATGAATCCGCGTATCCGCTTTGAAATGTTCTTGCCATATGTCGGAATCTTCATCATCAACTGCACCACTACCTCCGACACAGTTTTAATCGCGCCAACAAACTTTTTCTGCTTGGTCTGCTCCTCGTACCATTCTGAGAACAAACGTAAACCGCTACTTCTGTAGTCGACGGGGTGCGGTGCAGCACCAGAACCCGAAAGCCAAGAGCTTTTTGCAGGTACAACAGGTACACGCAGCAACTCCGGCAGCAGATGCGCAAAGCTCTGGCAATTAATGTGCTGATGCCCTGTAAAGGGGAAGCACTGATACATTTTGCCGTCCCCAAACGGCGTCAGCATCAGGGCGAACATGAGCGCATACCATTCCCCTTGCGTCATCGGGACAATCAATGACCCACTTCCTGGTTTGGCAGCCTCTATTAATTCGTCACCAAACTCGTACGGATGCCAGCCTTCCAAGTGCTCTCTCGTCTTCTCGTCCTCGGCCCGCTCCGCTTCTTCACCGAAATAATCTCCCCACATGTCGTTCATCCCAACACCCGTAGTTCTATGAAATTGGAAAAGCAAATCGTGCATCTCTCTGCGCGCCTACTAAAGCTTATTGCAGACCAATAAGTACGCATGACCCTGCTACCAATTCTTCTACTGCATGGCCGTAATTAATATTTTTCTTTGTTGTAGGTGTAGTTTAATTCTTCATCATCTACGTACACTTTATGGTACTAGTAGATCTACGAGAGCTACAACCTTGTACCTTGTATGTTCTAAAGCAGCGGCACCACAATTGTGCTAATAAACACAATTATACTAGCCATGCAAGCAGCTGCAGCGCAGCGGCACTACGCTGGTCTGAGCCGAGCAGGGCGCGGAAAGAACTACGGCAGATTCCTATTTTGTTCATATCGTTGGTTGAAATTCCAATGCTGTACTGTTTCCTTCCCCGTCAAGCTTCCCCTTTCCACGTCAGGTTTGAGAAATGTCACTGTCAGGAAGTGATGCCACGCGACAGCATCATATCTTTGACCAGAGTCATCGGCCAGTGGCAACCCCCGGACCATCATTTTTACGTAGCGCGAGGCGCGGGGAGGGAGATGCGCTCCACTCGCCCACAGCTGCTGCTCTTCTCCTTTCCGCTTTCTGAGCACTGGCTGGAATGTTGCGTCGCGGTTCGTGTCGAAATGCTGCGTGACATCGTACACGAGCTTGTCATCTAGCGCTTTTCTGCAGCCCTCGAGCTGCTTTTGGTCTGGTATGTTCTCAAAATAGCACGGCGAAGCCCGTGGGTTGCTCGCGTAGTCATGTACAAGAGCAAAATGCTGCAGGAATCGACGTAAAGTAGGAGACATCTTCATAGCTTTCTTCGGGTTCTTGTCGTTGCGGTCGGATGTCGAAGTGGACTGTTCTCCATCTTCAGGATTGGTGTTAGCTCCAGCAGCTGCGGCATCATCTTCATCTTCTGCTTGCTCACCTTCTTTATGCGGCCCCGCAGCTTCATCAGTCGGATCGACTTCGCGGACCGCCAATCCACACACGTCCGTCACTATTGGGAGTCGTGCATCTTCCTGGAGGAAGGATATAGTGCGGGCTCTAGTTTTCTTCCTGAAGTCGGTCAACAATGCGTACCGCAGAGGCGACATGTGCTGTTCACGCAAGAAGTATTCGTGCCTCGCCTCCTTCTCTGCCTGTCTCAACTCGTTGACTGCCTCTACGTACTCCTTTCTGGCTTTCAGGTACTCTGGGCTATCCTCGACATCCTCCTCTTCATCGTGTTCGTCGTCGTTTTCGCTGTCCTGTTCGTGTTTGTTCGCAAGAAGATGACGCTTATTTTGTTCTTCCAACTTCTTCTCGAGTCTTTTATTTTTCTTCTCGAGTATTTTACGTGCCTTCTCGAGTTCTTCCCACCCATCTTCCCGCCACCTCTTCTCGAGAAGTATTTTACGTTCCAGTCTCGGCTTGAGAGCGACAGCTTCTTGAAAGATGGGAATTGGATGAACGATTAGGGCCGCAAAATCCTTCACTTCTAGTTCTAGTACTTGTGGTGTTGTTGACGAGATGAGACCATTTTGATTTTTGTTCCTCGCAGCGAGTAGTATCCCTTTCTCCGCCTGAAGCTCTAGAACGGCCTTATCGAGCAGCCCATTGAGTTCTCCAATGTCAATGGAATCGAAACGGGGGTCGATGAGGTGCAGGTGTTTATTCTCTTTGGTGAATCTCCAGAAGTCCTCAATTCCTGTGTGCTCTTCAAGATAATTGCGAACCTGCGCAATGTCATTTTCTACTGTATTGTCGTGATGTGTCGACCGCGCCAAGATCCCTTCACGCACCCGCGCTAGTGGGCCAAAAAAGTACTCTCGTACACCATCCACCATCACCAGATGCGACGACCTGACCACGTCCTCGTCGTCGTCCAACCCAATTACCTGCACAGTGCGTTCGAAATTCATCTACCAAAAGCAATACCAACTGTGAATGTTGTAATGCAAGTAATGTTCGAGATAATTTCTATTTGAGTTAGAGTCAGAAGAAGAGGGTCACTTCTACAATTTCGCCTACTAGGTGGTGCTCATAGGAACTATGACCCACCCAGCCGGGTGGGCCTTCGGTCCCCTGCGCTCCCAAAAACGTAAGTTACCAAATGAATCCGCCATATTAGCTGCTCCTGCTCGCACTCATAATAAAGGTATAAAGAAATCAAGTGGAACTAGAAGTTGTCAATGCATTACCATGACCAACATATACAATAAGAATGAAGTACTTACTTAAATGCAAAGTCTGCCTGGTTGCGCTTCGCGTTGACTCGCGGTCGCGGAACAAGAAAAGAAAGCATAGAAGAGAAATACCAGCCGGTCAACGACGAAATCCAGCAGGAGTTTGCGCACGGAATCAGACTGCTGAGTTGGCGAATCGCGCTCGCTACCAAGACTCTCAACCTTCGCCATACACGTGGAGGCGTCGGTGGTTGGTTGAAATTTCTGGCGTTCTCCGCGTAATGCAGCTCCGGTTCCCTGCGGCTCTTGATCCTCCACGATGTGCAGCAAACTCGCCCCATTCGGTAAGATGGGGAAAAAGGTACGCTCGACAAACCCCGCCACTGCCTTGATGTTGTTTACCGTATGACCAACTCTTTTCCGGTAGGTCTGTTTTTTCAGGATCAGCTCGAGTTCCTCGGTCTTATCGGGCGCTCGTATTTTAATTTTTTGTGGTATGCCGTTGGGCGAAAAAAAATAATCGTCGAGGACCTCCCTCCTTGTTTTTTCAATTGGCTTAGCCACGACCTGGATCCATTGCTGCTCCACATAATAGAAGTAACCTTCCGCAACCGCAGGAGCGCCTGGCCGTGTCTGAAGGTCAGAATCATGCCGCTTTATTGCATTTAGCGAGTGCTCCACAAAGTGCAACTTCGGTGCTTCTTTCGTCGGATCATACTCTCCCCCATTCACCAGGTGGTCGTCTCAATTAGAAAAGAGCTAGCTTATGCTTATCAGATTCGGGTATCACTCCAATGGAAAATAAAAAATGATGGCATTGGCTTTGGCTGCCTGGAATTATGTACCTACTAGCTCTTTGATAAAACTAAAAAAATCAACTACATCAAAGTGGACGCCGACCATCTGCCCTTGATGTGAGTGCGGTCAAGGTCATGGACATGCATGGTCATGCCTACCTACGTAGCGCGGGGCTCTGGTGCTGCGAAGCTGCCCCTGCCGTGGGGACGAAATACAAATTCAAATTTATATATGTTCATCTTTTTATTTTTTGAGTCTGACTTCAAACATTTCTCAGCATGGCAGTGATAGAAATAATTGAAATATGCTAGACTTTTCTGCATGATATCTCCATCCAGGTGCCCAATTGAAAATTCGCATCGTCGTCCGCCATGCCAGAATATCAAATCGAAATAGTACGTCTGGGTCAGTCGAGGGTGTTGAAGATGTAAGAAAGCTTTGATCATCATGGGGAGGGGTTCTTGTTGGTCTGAGTAATTTGTCTTCCATGACACTTCACGATACAGCGCCACAACTGCCAAGAAGCGCCTTTGATGAAGTCGTGCAAAGGGACCAAGACGAACTTGTACTTAGAGCGTTGCTAATGCTGTACAGTATCGGTACCCTCCCTCCACTGACCCAGAAATATATTCTTCATTGCATACGGGGAATAACATAGCAACTCCCGTTAGTTTCTCGACGGCGTTCCCTTGTGCGCATTCGCTGAAAGTTGTTAGTTTTTTTTCTTAAATTTAATGTGTAACTTGAAACTGCAAGGCGCAGCTTCACGACGCCCGTGCCTTTAATTATTTAGTGCTCTTCGCTCTTTGCGAAGACAAAACAAAAAAAAAAGGAGCTTCGCTAGGTACGAAATACATAGTTGGGGCTCGGAATTGATCCACCTCAATAAAATAGAGTTAGAGCTCTAAAAATTGTCAATCACCACGATAATCATAATTTGTAGTACCCCGCCAGCACTCGCTCGTTTGACCCGTATCGATTCAGGCCAAAAGCCCTCGCCATTATGAGGTCATACCCAACGAACTTGACGAAACCGGGGCCGGCCATCATTACTTTCTTTGATTTTGAAATCAATCCGAGACTGGCCGCGGCCTGTGCACTTTCCTGAAGCATCGTCATCAGGCTCTCACTGGCCTTTTTCCTACTCATCTTTTGACCATGGTCTTCCGAATCTTCCTCGTCAGATGCTGACGGCGACGAATCCTCGTTGGTCTGTTCCCCATGACCATATTCTGAGCTGTCATCATCATGACCATCTTCGTCGTCATCATCGTCGTCCTCGTCGGAGTCCTCCGAGTCAGGAGCGCCCCACGGCCACATGTTGATCGCATGTTCTTCTACAAGCGAACTAGCATGAAGATCAGGATCGCCTTGATCAACCCTCGCCTTGTTCGCGGCCCACAACTGTCCGTCTGCGTTTTGTTCCGAAAATTGTTTCTTGTCATTCTTGTTGTTAATTGTTGTATCTTCAGAGGATCCAGGTGCTAACAGGAGCTTGGCGCTGGAAGTGCTATGCACTTCTGATTCAACTCCTTGAACAAGTAACTGGCCACCATGACCGTTGGCATTCTCCATACGATCAGCAGTCCGGGGCGTAGCTTGTAGTTTGGTCTGAGTTTCATCTTCTTGCCTCTGCACGAACGTACTGGAAGATTCATTTTGATGCGATCCCGGCCTGACGAGGATGATGTCGGGTGCAGCACGGTGCGGTAACAACTGCTGATCCCAAGCAGGAGGACCCGTGTGGTTGCTACTGTTCTCGGTTTCTTCCGAAGAGGATGACCAGCGTTGTGACGCCGATTCCGGAGATTCCACTTGGTTGCGAATACGATCATTTTCGTGCTGTTGTTTTCCATTCTCCTCGGAGGTCCGATCGTGTGTACTGTTCATCTTGCGTTCCTCTTCAGTTGCCGCATTCTTTTTCGCGGGAACTTTCTCGTTCTCATGCTGGTGCTGAAGCCATGACGATCTCGTGCTGTCGTCGACGTCAACGGAGCTCGAACTTGAGCCAGCAGCACTGTGCTCGCTCAGGTCAACGTCTTCCTTCAGGAACAGGGGAGACTGCTTATCTGCGTCATCTCTTTTCTCAGAGTTCGTGCTCCTGCCCCCGCTATTTGTCCTTTTGTCATCGTCATGGTCAACATGAGAAACAGGAGCCGAGGAATCGAGAGCCCTTTTGTCTTTGACGGCTTCTGGGGGAGAGGAACCCGACCCGCTGGTGCTGAGTGCTGAGAATAAGTTGTTTGAGAATGTCCAAATCCCTTCGAACGCATCCCGCTCGGCGTCGTCCACCCGCTGCATAAACTTCTTCGGCCGATGGTACTCAGTCTTCTTCTTTTCCTCCTCGTGGACACCGGCGGCGGTCCTCGCGACCGCCAAAACCGCGACAGCTCTCGTGGTGATTACAAACCGGCACATCACTCTAGAAGAGTCGATGTTCTACCGCATATACTGCTGATAACAAGTTCAAAGTGATGAAGAAGTAGAAGTACTTAAAAGATACACAAAAAAAGCAAAAGCTGGGACAATCAGAATCACATCTATGGCGCAAGCGGGGTGTTGCTGTTCCCGCAATGAGGAAAAATAAAAAATGATGTAAAATAGATTAGTAATAGGAGCTCATTCTAAGTTTCTTTCTTCATGCGTTCTTTACAGACCAACAGAAACGGAACGGGAAGTCACGACGAAGAAACCAGGGTGGGTTTCTTGTGGAGCCTGCAGTGAGTTTTTCTAAACGTTCAAGTCGTCGTCCTGTGGAGAAGCAACAACTACCAGCCGAATGAAATTAATCTTGTGTACGAGACTACGGCTGTGGACATAGAGTGAACGGTCTAAGTCTAACGAACATGATGGTGCACGACTACGATCATCTAGCGTTCAAGCAACGCCACCGACTACACGACGACCTAGGAAAATTAAAGATAGTCACCGCTTCGGCTTCCGGTGAACGAATTGACATACAGTGCAAAAACCGAAACCAGCAGCACCAGTACGCAAACAGAAAGACCGACGAACGACAACTGAAAGAAAATTCATACAATGTAAGGATACACCAGCAGCGGCTCCTTTCCGATAGTAATTTCTATTTCAGACAGCAATATTGACCGAAGATATGACAGAGAGAATTCTGCAGCTGCAGGACGAACATTGTAAACTTAGTATAACTGTCATTGAACAGCACGACGGCTTGATGCTGATGGCGCCAGCGGGAACTTCTTCCAAAGTAAGAGCTCATCTTCATTTTTCATCGTTTGCAGCTTCCGTTTTGATTCTAAATTGGAAACGAACATCATGTTGTAACTGTCGCTCATTCATCGGTCTCGTTCCGCGCGTAGTAGTTTGAATCTTGTTTAAACCACTCGGCGTGCTGGCAATAAAAGACCACCTCTAACAGGGCCAAGTTGGCGAAGCTGAACATAGATAAAGCATGGTGACGAGAAGCGGCCGCTACTGGGGGCAACAGCGAAGCGGTCTTTCGTTTACGTCCAAGTAGAAGTCTGTTCATCAACATCTAATGCTGCATGGAAAATCCGTGTTGTACGAAAAAAGAACATCAATACGGCGAACAGGTAAACTACAAAGCTGCGAAAAACTGCAGCTGAAGTTTGTTTTCGTTTTCAAAGCTTGAGCGATTTTGAAAATAAGGTGAAAGCAATTGCTTCGCCGGTGCTGTACTACTCGCAGCACCTTCCTTTCCGCTATAATCATGTAGTTCCCTTCCCGAATCTCCCCTGCCGGATGAGCGACTTTTGCGATTCTTTCACCGCTCGCGTGTCACAGGGCTCGCGGATGGTGTCTCTTGGTCCGGGCATGACGTGACGAAATGCGCAGTCTTTCCCGAACGGACACTCGCCCTTCTGCACGAAGAACGCACAACACGGCCCACTGGTGCCCTGGAGGTTCATCAGCACCTCTGCCGGCTCTCCGACCGCGCTGGCGTACACCTCCGCACGCTCGTGGGGCAGGCGGTGCGTGCCGGGCGCCAGCACGCGCATCATCCCCGCCTTTTCGTCCAACATGATGCGGTCCGCGGGCAGGTTGATGTTGGTCAGCAGTTCCTGCCGGAGTTTGGCCGCGCGGTCCTGGATCGCGATGGACAGGTCCGTGCGCATAATGGTCTGCCGGTACAGGTTCTCCGCGATCTGCAGCCGCCGCTCGCTCGGATAATCCAGCTTCACCGCTCTCTCCGCCTCCTCCAGCTCGTTTAAAAGCTGTAATGCATGGTATCAAGTAGTGTGAGGAAGGGACGTCGTGACGACGTCCAGTAATTTTTTGTACGTGGACCTCTCAGCCGTGTTGATCGGCAATTCTAATTCTGCACTCAGACTTACAATAAAATCCGTGAACGTGATCATTTAGATAGAAGCTTAGGTTGTAGTAATACCTCGGTCATTTGCATTTTGGTCAAGCGGTCCTCTCCCAGGCGAATGACCTGCAGGTCTGCCTTCAGTTTTTTCGCTTCCTGCACGGCTTCCGCGAGCGCGTCCGCGTCTTCCTCCACGCGGAGGCGGCTTTCTACCTCGGCGATGCGTTCCCGGTCGAGGTCCGTCTGTGCGTTGAAGGCATCAAACATGCTTCCGGCGGCTGCGCCCGCCCCGCCGCCGCCGCCCTTGGCGCTCGTCGCCCCGCCACGCGCCGTGGAACCGCCCCCGGCGCGGTAGGTCATGGGCTTGTGCTTCCTCGCCTCGCCCTCGTCAATTTTGTCGTACTGCTCGTAGTGGCGGCCGAGTTGCCCGCTGGCGTGGATGGTTTTCTCGTTGTTCTTCATCACGTGAATGCGGTTCGCCACTTTGTCCGACAATGCGAAGTTCACTTTCAAATAAGTGCCCCAGTTATTCCGCCACCCGACCCGGACCAGCATGGCCATCCCGAGAATCGCCAAGATGCTGCCGACCAGAACCATGTTGGGCAGGTGCTGCATGGCGTCGATGGCGGTCGCGGGTGTGGTGGTGGTAACCCTCGTGGTGTCGGCACTGCCCGGCATGGTGGTCAATTGCCCCGCGATGCGCTCCTCGTAATAGCTTGGACGCCGGCGCAGCGGAATCTCGCCGATGTGCTCCTGCAGAAGGTCGTCGATGCTCGGGCAACAGAGTCGCGGAAGCCGGTCCGGATCACATTGCTCCATCTGCGACACGCAGCAGTGGTCAGTCTGCCCGTCGCAGTCGTAAGCCTTGCGGCACATAACGGGCGCCTGAGAGTTTCAAGACAAAGTTTGCACACCAGACAATGGACAGACAGCACAGAGGACGAGGCGTAACTACTTTTATTTTGGGAGTGTCTGTCTTCTACTGCTCTGAACTTCAAATTTGCGGAAAAAAAGTACTAGAAGCAAGTGAGAGATGACAAGGTAGAGCTTCATGCAGAGATCTTTCTAGAAGTAGAAGAGATGAACGAGGACGAATGTCTCCCATTATACCCGTGCCTCGCACTTCATTTTGCCGTATCTTCTGCCGAAGCAGAATCCGTGCCCATCCGTGTCGATGTAGCCAACGCTGTCATCGAAGCACTTCACCTTGTCCTGGCCGTCCGTGGCCTCTCGCCAGGGGCAGACGTCGTAGGGATTGCTGGCAAGCAGGATCTGGCACTGGTCGATATTCGTCGGGAATTCCCCATCGTCATAGCAGGCGTCCGGGGGCACGTACAGCGCGTCGGCGCTGTTGATCCAGAATCCCTTGCGGATCGGGTCTCCCAGCTCGTACATCCAGTTGCAGAGCACCCGGAACGTTTGCAGGGAGTCAAAGCGGACGGCCCGCTTCATGTCCGTGCTCAACATGTGCCGCTTCCACACTGTCAACCTGTGAAGGTTGTATAGAAGTAGAAGAACGATAGATAAACGCCGCAACAAATTCACCTAATCCGATGAAGTTCACATGCATACGAGTGTTTTCAGACGAGACGGAACTAAAGCAAAGGGAGGGGTTCTACTTACGACAAACAATTCATCACCACACCGCGCATTCTTTTAAGATTTCGATACCAATCAAAGACGTTTCTTCCCTGCGGACTGCCTCGCAAGTCGATGTAGGACTGGATGCTCTCGCTTTCGGGCCAGAAGACCTTGCCCTTCCAGAAGCACTCCGTAAAGGAGCGCACGTCCCGGTACTCCTCCATGCACAGGGTGGAATTGAAGTAGGTCCACTGCTCGCAGTTTTTGTAGACCCGGTTGTCCCCGAAGGGGCGGATGCGGTTGAAGATGTTTTCGTACATGCTGCAGACCGCGACCTTCACCTTGGCCACGCTGGGCGTGCTGGGAAAGGCGCGGTAGACCTCGTCCGGCGACATCTCCAGCCAGAACCGGCGCAGCTCGTCGGTCAGGATGTCGCGGCAGTGCTTCGTTTTGTCCGGCTCCGTCTTGTTGTCGTACACCACGTAGCGGTCGTACAGCGAGCAGGACACGGAGCGGCACTCGAAGCGGTTCGGGTAAATTATGTTGGAAAAGTGGAGGGGCTGGGGGGTGGTGGGCTCCGGCGTCGACAAATCGAAAACGGGGATGGTCGTCGTCGTCGTGGTCTCGCGCGTGGTTGTCGTGGTTGTGGTAGACGTGGGGCCGTTGGGGTCGTTCTGGGTGGCGGGGACCGCCTGCTGCAACACGGGCTGCAACACTCGGTGGAGGTGGTCACTCTGATGTGTGGATGAAGGCACTCCTGCAGTCGTGGCTTTCAGAGACCCGTAGGCCGCCTCGTGGGCATTTCCGGAGATTTGCTCCCAGTCGAGAGTTTCAGAATTGTCGGAGCGGTGCAAGGCGGTGTAGTGGTTGTCAAAATTGCTGGGCGGGGGCGCCGCAGCGCTATCGACACCGGCTCCTCCGGCTATTGCACCTGATGGATTCGTCGAAGACGATGCTCTGGCTCCACTTGTGTGCTGTTCTGGTGCCGCTTCATGAGAAGTCAGCTGCCGATTGACTGTCATCGGCTTCGCTTGTTTTCTTGGCAGCGCGTCGCCCAGCACATGATCTTCCGCACTATTGTGACGCTGGAGCAGCGCTTCGTTTGTGTACTGCTGCCACGAGGCCAGGTCGCCATACTGCTTTTGCGCCAGATTCCGCTGGGAGTTTGATGAAGAAGACGACGATGACCCTCCGTCTTGAAACAGCAGTCTCTGCGCATTTCGATTTCCATAGTTCATCATCCCAGCCCGTGCTGCACTATTTGCTGGGTTCGGTGGTGCAAACGCTCGCGCAGATTGCAAGTCGGCTTCGGCGGTGTCTGAAGATCGTAGTTCTTGTTGCCCTGGTGGTGATACCGCGGCTGATGCTCCTCTTACGGCTGCACTTGAAGAAAGGTCACTTGTTCCATGTGACACTCGCGACGAGGACGCCGACGGCGCTCCTTCCCCTTCAGGCTCTTTCGCTCCACGCCGCAAGTTGTTATGCAGTGTCGTTCGATGCACGCCTTCCGACCCTGCTGAGGCAGCAGAGCCGCGGGCTTGAGCAGACCCTTGCCCACTTAGGTGACCAGGGCTGGGTTCCGCCGCGTTGCGGTTACTAGAAGCTGCACCGCTGGACGATTCCATACTCGCCAGCACTTGATCGAGCTGTCGTTTGGCGGTGTCGATTTCTTGATCGGTAATGTAGACATGGGCAGCCGCCATCGCACTCCGATAAAACTCCTTTTCGTCCCCTTTGGCGTGGTCCTGCAGCTGCCGCACCTGCTCCGTCCGTTCCTTCAGAAAGTGCCGCAGCTTCCCCATGTCCCGCGACTGCCGCTGTGCCTTTTCAAAGTGAACGTCCTCGCGGCCCCACGAGGCCTCCTCATCGACGACCTGCGCATGATAGCCTGGAACGGGCGGAGACTGATAGTGATCTTCACCTCTCGGCATTTTCGTCCTAGTTTGTATCTCAAAAATGCTCAGTAGGTACTTACATGGGGAAAACTACGTGAAAACGTGTGCACGAGCAGAAATAGCAGCTAGCAGGCTGAATGCAAGATAGAAGATGAAGAAACAATAAAAAAGCAAAAGATAAAGAAAACAAGGCGAATTCGAGAAAAATACCTATGGGCCGACAAGAACAAGGTAAAGCTACTAGTACAGCAAGTGTACACGGCGAATAGTTTCAGCTAGCAGAGAAGTCCTCAAGATAAAGTTTCTCTTTCTCATGGGCGCAAAAACGAACGATTTTTCACGTGCGCCGTTCCTGTGTGTCGTGTGTGCGACCGCCCCGCGACGACATTGATATTTCCATGCAGCCACGACCATGAGCTCGAGTTGTGAGCATGAGCAACTCTGGGGCGACATAAGCGTGGAGAACCGCTGTCAATCCAAATTTGCGCGCCAAGAGGATAGAAGATTGCTCGAATTCAGACAAATGCACGATGTTCACTCAACAACATGTGCTCGCTCCTATCCTGCTTTTATCACGTCTTCTCAGCTCGTGCAGCTTCAACTCTCCAACTCCACGTCGTGCCACCAGGTTCTACAAGCGCACCGCAATTCCTATCGCTCACCCTCAACGAACAAAGTCACAAATTCATCATCGTGATGGAGGCACTGCGAAACGCGAGCACGAGGAGGACCAGCACGACGAGCACACAAAATAAAAAGCTACATGCATGAGAGATCCACAGGCAAGTTGAAGTTGTGTAGATACTCGGCTGCGGTGGAATCAAGCACAACCTCGGGGATTAACGACGGGGTCGTTCTTGGTGTGACGCAAAACGAGAACGACCACTCCATGACTGTTTTACGGCAATGGTCGTCTCGTTTGTTGTTTGTGCTGTAGCTGCAAAGTTGTGGGCAAACTGCTCGACCCTGAGAGACGTTGAAAGCCAAAAGCAAAACCAAGCGCCCAACATCACAAATTATATGGTTGTTGCTCGTCGCTATGATTAATTGATCGATCGTTGCATGCTTTTCTTTGGAGAGTATCGAGCTTCTATGGGACTTCTTCCGGCGAAGTGCAAACCAGTACGGTATGCATGACACTGATACTCCAGATGGGAGCGGGACGAATATTTCCTTAGTCACTGGTCTATCTCCGTGGTATGCGATTGAGGTTATGCCGGGCGTGCAGATTTATGCTGTAACCTATCTTCTTCTGTATGCAATTATAGGGGTGCCAAGATATGATTTTCGAAGAAACTATATTTCTGCAGGGATGTTGCCGTGCCGAGATAAAACTGATAAAATGTTTTCATGTTTTGAAATGTCTCGACTTCGACCACAACCACTAACTACCTGCAATGCCAATGGTCAAAGATTGATTGACAAGGAAAAAAGATCCGGGTAATTTTGGTACACGCACGGCAGGTCGACGTGGACAAAAAAAAAATGCTCATGTTGGTAGAGGCAAGCACACAGCTGCGAACGAACCTATCTAAGGTTCGAAAAAACTTACTTATGTACGTCGTTCCACTTCTTTTCATCATGAACTTCACAACTATCATTACACATACACGTCCATCTCGAAGTAGAGCGTTTGTGAGAGGTCGGTGGTCAGATCCCCGAGATTCTGGTCAGGTCGCGGCACGTCCGCTGGTAGTGCGACCCACCGCTTCCGAGGCTTGCTGCACCGTCGCTTCAGCCAGACGAATTCTACTTTTGAACTCGTTTCGCTTCTTTCGACGTGCTCGTCCAATTCCTCGTCGAGCCTGTGAATTTCTTGTTGTATCGATTCGTCACTGCTGGATAACGCCCAGTCAGATATTTCGGCCAACGCAGTGTAATAGGGAAACGTCGTTTTCACGACGTGGAACTGACGTCGCTCGAGAACACCAGGAGAGGCGCCAGCTACCGCTTTGTGATCCTCGCTACGTCGGGAAATGATGTTTCGGTCAACCACAACGCGCTCCTGCTCGAGAACAATGTTTATCTGGACCTCTACCGGAACCGACACTAAGTAATCGAGCGAAGTGTCCAACTTGGTAGTTGGTGTGGTGGAGCTGTAGAAAGCCGCTAAGGACGGAGGTGAACAAAGACCGGCCTCTTCGTCTTGCTCTTCCGCGATGGATGGCAGGTGCTGCGGTGTTGTCCCTCGACTATTGCCAGGCATCAGCAGATCGAAAAGCGACGGAGGTGATGTGCCCGGATTTGCAGAAGAGCAGTCCATGGCACCGGGCCCGTCGATGACCAGACTATTGCAATTGCTGTTGGAGTCAGGCTCTGCTCCTGCAGCTTTGCTGCCAGTACCTGCGTCGAATGGCAGTGTCCGTTCGTGGTCTCCCTCGACATCGTATTCGGTTTTCGTAGCTGGCAAGTAGTCATCACTTCGTTTGACGTCATCACCGGCAGGAGGTGGTGTCGCCCACTCCTGCGAGCCGAAGCCTTGACCATGTTGTACGCCCAACACTGCGTAAGCTAATTCGTCAACATCCATGCTCAAAAAAGTATCTTGTACTTGACGCTTGAACCTCGCCATCGCTTGTTTGCTAAATGCGGCCATGGACACGGAAGAAAGCTCCTGTGCGGAATGTGGACTGTAGTTGCGGTCGCGCCCGGGGTCAGATTCCAATTCGAAACTAGCGGGCTCCCGTTCTACGTGATGTTGCTCATCAGTATTTTTTTCAATCCCCTGCTGAAGGGCTCGTTCGTTACTCTCGATGAGATCCGCCTCCAAGAACCTCTCGAGATTTTCGGACAGGCACTGCATTTTCGCATGAAGCTCGTTCGTCGAAAAATTCTGAGCATCGCCATCACCAGCTATTTCGTAATCGCATCCTGCCGCGTCATCTTTGAAGTAAGGAATAAAAAGACGCAAGCTTCCAAGTAGCGTCAGGAAACGTTTTCCGGCAGCGGAGGGCCTGTGGTGGTAGATGTGCCTCGCGAGGTCTTGCTCGAGGCCAGAAGGTTGTCCCTCCTGTTGTCCACTGGTTTGGGCAAGTCGAACCATTGGAATGCGTACACGATAAACATCAATCTGATTCGGAACAGGCTCGAATAGGTCGGGTCGGAGCTCCGCCCAGTATTTCAGCAGAATTATTAAGAGACCTTGCTGGTGCTGCATGTGAGATACAATTTTCTTGCTCGCTGCTACTGACTCGCTGTCAAGATCGTCATCTGCGGCAATTTCCATTCTGTGCCTCAAAACAGCGGGGATCAGCAGTTCCAGCGATTTTCGCATGACGTAGGCCGCAGCTTCTCTTCTCGCAAGGCTCATCTCGTCTGGTTTGTGAGAATTTGCGCCATTCAGAGGGTACATTCTTGCTGCAGCAATGGCTTGAGCTCGTGCAGTCATCGCCGGCGCATGGTCAGATTCCGGGGGAATGGCAACATGTTGACTCGGTTCTAAAAAATCGTAATCCGGCCTTGTGTGTGCAGCCGTGGCGCCCTCAGGGCTTCTCTGTAAGAACGGCTGCTTGTCCGCTGGAAAAGTTGATGTACGCTTTGGCGGCAACGTCGACTGCTCGCCATGAAGATCATCACTTCTGTCGATCATGTGCACTGCCGATGCGGAGCTGTCATGCACTTCGCTAGTCGGAATCGAATACCCTAAGCTCCTCTGAAGAACACCTGCGACATCATGATCCTGAGAAGCATCTGCGTTTTCATCTGATGGCTGCACTGCTGAGTGAGTCGCCGCCCGCGAAGACCACCAGGAACAGGATGGAGAATTATGCGAGCTCCTCGGGTGGAGCCTCGCCTTCCTCGCAGGAAGTTGCTGATTGGGCTCATCGGGAGGAAACACGTCTTGCTCCGCAACCAGCAGGTGCGGTTCTGCGGCCGCTTCGGCTTCTGCCTTCATAACGCACTCTAGCGGCAACCACCTTCGCGCCTTCGCTTTTGGTTTAGCGCTCGCTTGTTTTTTCGGCGCTGTGGTAGCTGCCGCGTCAGGACCCGACGGGGACGCTTGGTCCTTTTTGCCTTCGTTTTTCGTCGCGGCTGCCCTTGCTGCCGCTGATGAGCGTTCCTTCTCTATTGACATGAACTTGTCCCCCACTTCATCAGAACTCTTGTCCTCCTTCTCAAGGTTTGCTCTCTGGTCCTCCCGCCCTCTCTTTGATGTAGTCTCGCAGGCTTCGCGCACATGCTCGGCAAGTTCCCGAAGTCCGTTTTTGTGCCGGTCCTGCGCTTTCAACGTTTCAATTTGTGTCTCGAAGAGGCCTTGCTCGCGTTTCGTCTCGTGTTTCTTCGCTGTCCTCTCTACCCATGCAGCATGTCTCTCCTGCACGTCCTCTTGCTGCAACGGTGTCAGTCCACGCGACTCTTCCCAAGCTTGATGCGCCAGCTTCCGATCCCGCCGGTCTTGGTCGGCAGTTTTTCCGCCTGCAGCATTGGCCTTTGGCTTTCCTTTGCTGCTCATACTACAGCTCCCAGGCGACGTGGTTGCCTGTTTCTTAGCAAGAGCCGGACTGCCGCTGCTCTTGGTGCCCCCCGATTTCGTGGGAGCACTAGCCGGCGACGGTGGCCCCGACCCGGGGTCGTTTTGCCTCGTCGCACCCGGCGAAGTTGGTGATTGTCTCGCAACGAGTAAGCCCTTGGACTTCAACTCTTGGCTTTCATCTTGCGACCTCGCGCTTCTTTCACCAGGTCGTGGCACATCAGACTCGGCGGTGGAAGGGGTAGCGCTCGGTCTGAGAAAGCGTGCCAGCCAAGCTCGCCTGCCCGTGAGCTTCACTTGCTGTTGCGGACACGGGGTGGTTGAAGCCACAATTGGCCTTCTCGTCCTGCTCGGGACGGTACTAGAAGCCCAAGCCGACGAGTTATTCACCTTTGCTTTATTTCCACCTTCCTCATCTTTTTGCTCCTGCTCCAGGGCGCGCCTTTGCTCACGTATCGCCTCCTCCCGCCTTTCAAGCTCAAGCTGCTGCTGCCGTCGCCGCGCGCGCCGCTGCTGATCCAATTCTGTCTGCTTTTGATGTTCATTAGCAATGCGGCTAAGCTCCAGGGCCAGCAATGGGCTTTCAAAGTCGCGGTCCTGTCCTCGTGAACTACGACCTATTGAGGCGTTTGAAAACGCTTCAGCATCTGGTGCACCGTCCGCGTCACCTTCATCCGAGCCTGCGGCTTCTGAGTTGGACGTAGAAAAATCGGAATCAAAACAATCGCCACGCTGCTCTTCTCTTCTGGCGCGGCTTTTGTTTTTCCCTTCCCTACGGTAAAATGCGGATGAGATGATATTGTGTTGCTTTTTGAAATTCCGCACGGTTCGCGCCACAACTGCTTCTTCCGGAGTCCTGCGCGCAAACCTCACCCGCCCAGCCGATGTGGTGGCGCCGGTGCACGCTGTCGTGAACTTAATGTGTTCAGAAACGGCCGACGAGGATTTACTTCGACGCGGATGAACTGGTGCAGCTGTTCCTCCCGCTGATTTTTTCTGCTTCGAAGAAGCAACCGACGGCAAGCCACTTTGCTGAGAACTACGAGATGGATGCGACACAATACGCGCGTCCCCCGGACGCGTGATGCCGCGCGTTTCATCGAAGAGCGCTTGCGCGATCGTTTCAAACTGCCTTCTGCGTCGTACACAACAGCGCCGAATCCTATTTAGTCCTCGAAAACGCTGCAAGCACGGACGGATGATGGACATTAACAGAGCCTTTTTCATTTTGTTCAGTCGGGAATTAAACTTTGCTGGATCATCAACATCGTGACCATCCGCGCGGCTGGGCACTTCGACTTGACGACCCGACTTTCCCCGTAGCGCTGACTTCAACGGCCGAACTTGCTGCAGTCCTGCAACCTCCGAATGATTGTGACTAGAAGCGCGTCCACTACTGGAGGTCTCTGTATTCGTCAGCGATTCGCATCCAACTGGAAGCTCCTCTCCGCCGGCGACGCCTTCATCTACACGTCGACGACCATCGACGCCATACCTATCTTCACATCCTTTCGTGGTAAGCGAAAGCTGTGACTCTGGCTTCAATGGCTCTGCAGCGGACTCGAAATTAGGGCCCTCAGAAACACCATTATCAGCGTTTTTTTCGCCATCTGGTCCGGAACATTCTTGTCTAGTAAGGGCCGCTTCTGGAAGAGCGAAGTTATCCAGATGAAGGTCGGCGAGGCTGCTCCCGACGGCTTCTATGGGCGACAACTCAGACGAATCTACTGTGGAAGCAGCTGCGGAGCTGAAGGTCGAGGGGTGCAAGCTGTAGTTCGTGGAGGGAGTGTTCTGCAGATGTTCTGGCGCGAATGGTTTTCTGGTGTCGGACTGCAAATCATCAACTACCTGTCTTGATGAGGACCCCCGAAAAGCAGGTGGAGCCACGCCACCCTTCCAAGGATTGAATGCAGCTGCCTTGGCATCAACCGTTGTCACCGCGCGAGGTTTCTTTTGAAAAAAGTTCCCCGATCGAACTTCTCGGCGAGGATCTCGCATCTTGTTTGCATTCGTCTGCAGCAATGGGAGCTGCAACTCCTCCTGCTCTGCAGCACATTTCCTAGAAGTCTCGTGTTGCTGCTCTGGGCGTGCTGAAACATGTACAACAGCCAACGCAGCATCCGATTGATGACATTCTGTTCCGTTCCAATGAGCGCCAAGATCTGGGGCAACCACCGTGCTCGCCTCTACCAACATCCCGGTGGTGTCAACTCGCACGGCTCCGACTATTCGTGGTTCCCAGGCGGCTCCTGATGATGTCAAAACATCAGTTGGGGAATCAGGATGATAGTTTCCGAAGGTCCGACCATCACTGTTAGGATCACTCCGAGGATCAGGATCAGTGGCATTGACTTCATCACCCCGATGATGCTGATGCACTATTTCAGCAGACGTCCTGTGCCCTTCATTCGCACTTCTGAGAAACGGGCTATGATGTTCGTCAACTGGTGCACGCGCACCGGTTTGATCGGCACCATCTGGCACTGCTGCGTCCTGCTCAACACCGTCCTCAGGCGCTGCCCCGTCCGATCCACAAGAACCGCTTGCACAACCGCTGTTCTCGACACCGTCGAGAGATGCTGAAGGGCAGCCGGTGCTGGCAATTACGAGGTCTTCTACTTCGTCAGTTGTTGTCATTTTGTAAAAGGCCTGCATTGTGTCGATCTTCTCGGAAGCAGAGGGCGGCTCAAAATCATCGTCCGGGTTTGATGCGACTTCACTACTGGCGAGAATTTTATGCGCACGCGAAGGCTTCTTGCTTGTGTCCTCCGTCTGCACGGGGGAAGGCACAACATCAACACCAGGAGGATTATCACTGTGTGCCCCTGTTGCCTGGGCCGCATCCTGTTCCCAAGTGTTGCTCGCCACACCCGCACTGCCTGACGACGTCGATGTTGAAGCGGAGCGAAGCGGCGCTGTTGCAGCAACTTCTGCGATTTTTGGGTTGGCAGAACCGGCGACAGCAGGGGAAGGTTGATTACTACCTCCGCTTTCGGACGAATTAGGGACTGCTCGCTCCGCCGGTGGACACGGCGCACGACGCACTTGATCAAAACACAACACTTGGTCCGGCGTTCTCAAGTCGAGGGTTAGCGGAGCCAGATGTTGGGTGCCTGGATCAAAGACGGAAAGAATTCCGGTGCCTTGGGGTGGTACATCTGGGGACAAGGACCCGCCCGCCTGCTCACCCGCACCAGAAAAATCAGCATCTCTTTTCTGTTTTTCAGGAGCAACATCGTCTAGGTCTAGATAGAGTGCAAACAGGAGCCAATTCTCTCTCGTCATCTTCTGAGACGCAAAACACAAGCGCTGTCCCAGCAGCGGCAGTTCCTCTTGTTTTCCGCAGTTCCCGTTGGTAGTACTCTCAGACGCCACAAAGGATCCTTCTGCAGGAGCACTGTCGGCCTGCTCAACCGCGGTGACATCCTGTACCCGACGGCCCCACCAGAAAGGCAACCTTACGACGGATGACTCCAGCTCGCCCCGGTTGATGCGATCGTGCTCGTCATAATTGTCATCGAGCATCAGACTATCGCCGTCCGCATGTATGAAATCAAGTTGCACGCCAGGGTCACTGCAATGCTCAAGAAGATTCAAATCCGCCAGAGGTGGAGCTCGGCCAGTAGAACGAGAAAGCAGGTTCGCCGTTTTACTGGTACTAGAGTCCGCGCGCGCGCTTCTATGATCCCTCGCTTTCTGGTCATGGTCTGCTTCACCAACACGAAAAATCGGCATATTTGCGACCGCACTAAAAATTGGCCCTTCCAGAGATTCCTCCGGCTCCGAGTTGTTCGTCGTGGGAGCAGCATCAAAAGACAGCGGCTGCACATTATTTGCGCAAGACGGAAAAAGGTTTTGATCACCATTGCCGACCGAATAGGCACTCGCTGCGGCTGGAGCTGAACCGTGATAGGTGGACGAGTAGGCCTCTATTTGCGCCAATGCCGAAGGGTTGCCCCAGGGAACCGGAAAATTATAATACGGACAATGATACGTCGCTTCCCCTTGCATTGCCATTGGCGTAAGAAGTGGGGTCTGGCGGGGCTGCTTTTGTTCAACCGGATGTCCCTCTACATGGCAAGCATCGCCATCACGCCCTTGGGCTTGCGCTTGTTGCGAGTGCGATCCACACATTATATCGTCGCCTACCATTTTTCCTTGATAACATGGTCCCGTTCCACCTTCTGACGTCCCTGCAGCTGCAGCTGCACCCAAAAATGCTACTTCTGCGGACGGCAGCCACTGCAGGCCACAGACTGGGCCGAACTGAAGCGGAGGAGCAACACAGCATTGGCCAAAGTCAAAGAACATGTTTGTTACATATGGAACAAAGCAGCCTTCTCCCTGCGGTGAGTCCTCATATGTCTGCTCATGCTCCTGCCATGATTCCGCGGCGCGACAATAGTGCTGCTCAGAAGTGGTCCCTGACTTCGGCTTTCCGCCTCCCCGTCGACCCCCCCGAGACCATCGTGGTCCCCCGCTAGCTCCACCACGGCCGGCACAATGCTTATTTTGCGCGCTGTCTTTTCTGCTGGGGTCCCGCTCGGCATCAAAGCCATATGCTCGCCCATGTGCATGTCGCTCAGTTCGTCCGCACCACCCATACTCTGCTGATGATGTAGACTTCGACTTGTTACTAGGGGCCGCGCTGCCGGAACTCCACCACTTATTTCTAGACGACTTCATGTGCATTTTTATTTGAGTACCTTGAAGACCTTCGTCCTGTTGATGGTCATGGCTTGGCTTGGCTATATGATGATCTTGTTCAGAACGTTCCTCAGTGGAAAAAGCTCCACCGCCAACTGAACTCGATGAAGCCGAGACTGATGAAGCTGCGGCGACCAGCGTCGCCCAAGACACTCCAAGTAAAACCAGGCAAAGCTGCGCACAGAAAATCAGCACTCCCCTATGTGCGCAGCGCAACAAGCGCCGCCCGGCGCATTTCGATTTCCTGGCTGTAACAGCATCAGCGAACATCCAAAAACGAAGCTTGTGTCGGCGCTTATGCGAGATGCTACTTGGTTCTGGTGCTGCTGTCGGTGAAGATGCCAGGCTGGTGCCGCTTAGCGTAAACAACTCCCTCCAGCACCGGCGCGGTCGGGGGTTAGCGGTTACTTCTGGACTCGCTTTCATCCTGATTACGCGCATCGACATCTTACGATCACATCACCGGCCGCAGGAGAGGAAATTGAATTCAGTTTAGCCTACTAATACCCACGCCATTTGCATATTCTTTGGCGTACGTAGCACCTCTGTACCACAAGGCGCTCGACGAATGCCCCACCACCTCGTCCACCTCTTACTGTATTCGTTCTTGGAACTATGAGTTGTTCGACTTTCATCACTTTATCAACGCAGTCTTCATGATTCTTTCACGGAACGATGAGCATTCTATAGATATAGTGAGGGACGAGATGCAAGGAAAAACAAAGAAACGTCGCTTCAAAGAAAAAATGCCTGGTGGTAACTAAAAATGTGAAAAATGTTCATGATGATCAACATCAAATTCAAACTCGCACCAGCTTGATCTTACTCAAATTCATGTCCCTTTTTGGTCGCCCTCAAGGCGCTGTTTCTAATGTTATCGCTGCCAGGCAACATCCCGATTAGACTAGGGCTACCTTCTTTCATATCTTTAGGATCAAAACGGTATGATCTCGCTATCGACGGCCATGCTCTGTAGCCGAGCGACTGAACGAATGGATGCATATGCAAAAAGCTGAAATATTAGAAAAAAAGGAAAAGAAAGCAAAAGTGAAATAATAAAGTACGAGTAACGCCATTTTTTGATCTTGAAAAACCGTCTTGGTTTTCCTACGTCCTCTATAACAAACTAAGATCAGCTTCCTTTTCCTTTGGTACTAACAAACGCTGCCCAGATAAGCCTGACTAATGAAGGAGATGCAGCCCCAGCTTATGCTTATCGGATTAGAAGGGTCGTGTTCCTTAAGAATATCTCTGTCTCTGCTTGCAGAACACATGCGGTCGTTTTTCACTCCGGGGCGACACGACTGCCATCCACTTACAGGAGGACAGGTGAGTACCAGCGCAGCTGGGCCATTTGTGAATCGAAATCATGTGAATGGGCGAATTGGCGTCAAGTAATGGATACACACTTTAGTTGATGTTGAAGGTTTCATAAATTGGAAAAGTCGCAACACGGCTACAACAACGTGATTAGTTCTGCTTTCAAGGAAAGGCGAACTTCACGACATTCGCCTCCTGCGTGTGTGCGATATCTTCAATCATTTGTTGCTCAGCATCAATTCTGTCGTCAACCTCAACTTCGATAACCATCACAACGCATGATTTGGTGTCGTCCGGCGCTGTTGCACCCTCTTACAACTTGTGGAGCTTGCTGTATTCTCTGCTAAAAGACTTTACAAACGAAGAGTCACCTCTTGCATAGTTTCAAGAAATTACATCATCGTCATTCAAGAACCGGACTTGATTCAAAAAGTGTAGTTTGACTCATTAGCATTGTCGAATAATAAGCAATGAAATCCTCGCGCGCCACGGCCCGAGCTACAGCCGTCTTGGATCCTTCCGACTTCAATCAAGGGGCAAATTTCTAAAGGGTGAAGATTTTGGTCCTCCTCGGCGCTTCCTGATGTAGCTGCGGCTGGCTGCACGACATTCCATATCCATCATTTGCTGCTGCATCAAATAAAGTTACAAGAATTCGGCTGGCTGCACGACAATTCCGAATACTGCTAGTACTTCACCAGATTTACATTTACTCTTCGGCGGCCTCTTCCTCCTCTTCCGGGGACTCCTCCTCGTCGTCGACTTCGGCTTCGGCCTCCTCCGAAACCTCCTCCGCATCTTCGTCAGCTGGACTCTCCTCCGGCTGCGGCTCACCTAATTGATTTTGATAGATGCATGTGTTTTAATATTTCAAAGACAAAGTATCGAAATCAAAATCTAGATCTTTCTTTCTTTCTTTCTGTTCGTGCCTGGGCAAGGCGTCAAAGGTTCAAGGCCCTAAAAAATCCTCTTGATCCACAAATCTAGATCTACTTCGCTATGATCCTGAAAAAGTCTTCTAAAAGACGGCTCTCATGATCTGTAGCAGAGCTAAACAATTCGCGCGGCAAAGGCAACGAATCAAAAATAACGAACGAAATGCAAATCCACCAGATCCAGATGACCATCAAAAAACAAGAAAGAAGTTCCAAATAAGTACCCCCTTCCACTTTGCGCTTCTTCGTCCCCTTCTCCGCCTTCGGCTTGCCGCTGGATGCTCGCTTTTTTTTGTCCTTCTGGATAAGCGCGTTGAACTTCTTGTACTCGGGCGTTTTCTTAAACTCCTTCATGTCCGCTTCATATTTGGCCGACAGCTCCTTGTGCTTCGCCTCGTACTTCTGCTTGTCCTCGGCAGAGAGGGCGTCGAACCGGGCTGATTGTGATTTCGAGCATCATTTTCCTTCTCAGATCATATCAACACGACGACCATGTCAATGATGTGAATGCAACTGGAAAGGGAACAAATGCAAACAAAAGTAAAACCGAAAGAAGCTGCTCCTGCAAAGAGTAAGAGATGAAAGAGGACGTGGAAAGTAAAGTACATTTGATGATTGCTGATCTTGTTTTCAGATCGGCCGGCTTTCCCTGTCCCTTCAGCTCTTCGATCACAGCCGCCGTAACCTCAGCCGAGTACAGCATGTAGGGACTTCCGGGTTTGGTCGGCTGCCCACTCGCCTTCAGAGCCTTCTTCGGGTCGAGCTCCAGCTGAGCCGCGGCGTACCTGGGAAAATAAAAATTGATCGAGATCATGATGATTCAGGGGGCTACTTCTTTATTACATCAATCGAGAATAAATCTAGTTGTAGAGCATATTTGTGGCGAGGAAATCAACGCCCACCACTTACAAGCACAAATAAAAGAACCGTATAATAGAGCGAGATGAAATCGCACAACCAAGATTAAAGTAGTAAGTACTTCTTTCCCGCCTCGGTCTCATTCCATGCCGCCAAATCCTTCGCGTACTGTTCCTTTTGCGCCACGTATTTCTTCTCCAGCGCCTCCTTTTCGGCCGCTCCTAAGGCATCCCACCTCGTTTTGATAATCCCCGCCCGGGCTTTCATGTCATTTGCGGCTTGCCCGTTTTTGGTCATTTCTTCCATGACCTCTCGTATGATGGACCCAGAAAACTGCATGTAGCTGGAAGCCGGGGCTTTCGGCATACCACCCTCCTGAGCTTCCTTCTTAGCAGCCGCACCCTTCTTCTTCTTCTTGTGGGCGCCGTCGGCCTGGAGGAGGTTTTGGGGAGATATTTATAAGACGTTTGAGGTTGTTAGTGCTTCTTGCCCATCGCGGCGTGAAGATCAGTGGGCTTGTACTTGTAGTTTGTTAATTCCGACGTCTAATTAGATCGTGACTGAAATTGAAGTTGACCCACATCATCCACAACAAAAGCGTTGATTGTCAGCGTTACATCCGAGGGAAAAGAGAACGACACGCACGCGATGAAAATGAAGAACAAGTCCTCCATGTGCACGACCATACCACCAGAATGATAACTCGACGCTGATGCACTACAACTACTAGATAGTACATGAGACTACATAGTACGGTAGAAGATACCTTCTGGAATTCCTTGTATTCCTTCGTCTTGAGCCACTCCTCCATTTTCGCGTCGTACGACTTCTTTTGTTCCGCGGCACCGGCTTCAAATTTGGCTTTGTCTTCCGCAGAAGCCGCCTTCCACAGCTCGCCGAGCTTTTTCGCTGAGTCCACCAGCTTGAATTCCGCAGACTCGGCCTTCCCTTTCTTAATCACCTCCGGACGATGCACGTCGCAGAAGAGCCTGGGCGTTTTTTATTTAGCGTTCGAGTTGGTTTTACTTTTACCTAATACAAAGGGCAAACAAGACGAACACGTACACGAAGAGAGGACGTTTTGTTACTGAAAGTCGTGCTTGAATGGGAAATGAAAACATAAACAACAACAAGTACATATATGCCGACTTTGCCCGTGCGGGTCCTCCGTACGATTCCTGGCTGACATTCTTCTTCAGGGACACCTTAGCATCCTTTGCGGGTGCGTCGGCCGCCATTTTTTGTCGTTTGTTGTGGATCAATAAGTGAGAGTCGTGTTAAATAGTTTGTTTTATTTTATCCTTCACCTTACCCTTTATAGGTAAAGCCAGAAATGATATCGTTGTACTTTACTTAGCGTAAAGCAGTTATGCTTTGGATTGATCTATCGTTGTAAACGTAACTAAAACAGTTATTTCTATTGCGCTTTGATGTTGTAAAGCAGTTTGCTAGTAAGTGCAGCAGTCGTAGAACAGCTGTTCCTGAATAAATCGGAAAAGTAAGTGGAGCACGTCGAGGTGTCGAAAGTTGGGGGAATTTTCTGGCGAGCGATTATTTCGTTGCGATTTGTTCCAAACATCCACTTGCACGTTCCATTTGCGGCAGAAAATATGAAAATGTATGATCGTTGATATTTTTTTTGCAGCTCTCTCAGAGGTGTGACCGACGTTGGTGGATCTCGAGGAACAGAATTTTTGGCAGTCGACATCATGGAAGGACAATCTTCAGCGACCACAGATATCGCACACCATGAATTTGAATCTCATGATGTTGATGTTCAATATTCGCCGACGTCATTGTAGGCGGGCGAGGTGACCGCAGTCGCACGCAGCAGAAGTTGCAGCGGAAATGCAGAGTGGTCACCGGTGCATGCGGATTTCGATTTTCAGAAATAATTATCGTTATCCAGAGCTACAACATGACGATCGACATGAGATTTTTGGAAAGAGCCTGCTCAGCTACAGCTCCCCTCTGTTTGCGTCTCGATAATCTTCTCTTTCCCCACCATCCTCATCCTTCCCTTCTTCCCCATCTTCTCGGCTTCCGGGTAAACCTGTGGCGTTGAATTTGAGCAACGATAATGATCTGTATCTGTTCTTATCACGAGTTCTTGCCACCATGACAAAAACGAATGTTGGGGTCCGCGCGAACAAACAAGCAAGTTGCGCGGTAACACCGAGCGCCAGGGGCACGAGGCATGCCAGCAGTGTTTTTCATTTCTTCACATCATTTGCAATCGATTCGCACAACCTTCATCATTGGTGGAGTGTCTAGTAGAGCTGAGTTCACGACCGGAAAAAACAATGTGGAGCAAGCTTCTTCGGCACTGTAGTAGCTGCCAAGGCGAGCCAGGAACTGCTAACGAACTGTCTAAGTTTCCTGAAGGTAAATTGTCTGCACTGGATTGCATTGAGAGCCAGGCATCTTGAACGACGCAACACCGCCCATTTTAGCAGTGAAGGGAAGTTCAATTGGGGTCCATTGTGTGCTACCACCTCCACACCCAATGTCCAGAAGATCCAATCCTAAGCGCTGGGTCAGATCCTCAGCCACCCGACAAACCTGACACTACACCCACCGCCTCTGGGTGATGTGTCAGTCGAACAGGAAAAACAGACCCCAAGCGAAGCCCGGTAGCTAGCTTCTTTGCAAGAGCAGCAAAGCCGGCCAGAACGAAAAGCGCCACCGAGCTTAGTGATCAACACGGAGTTATACACACTTTGCTGCGGTCAACCTTAGGTGGGACGTTCTTACTTTCTTTTCGATGTGAGCCTCTTACTTCGTCCTCTTTTTTTTTCTCTTTTGTCGCGCTGGCTCTTTCTTTTTTTTTTTTTGCGCTCTGTATCTTGGGGCACTTCAAACTTTCTTTCTTTTTGTGTGCGACCTGCCCTCTTTATCTGTCGCTTCTCTCGCACTTTCTTTTTTTTTTTTTCTCTGCGACTTCTTTCTTTTGATTTGAGCCCTAGGGGGGTCGAATGCTCTCTTAGAAGCTGTCACCTTTGTCGCTAGGCTTTACGAATGGCTTTGAAACAAGACCCGCAAAAGTCGAAAGCTACTTACTGGTCTTGCTTCTACTAGACCTGGGCCCCGTAGTACGCACCTTTACCCTTTCGAGAATCTGTAATGCGCTCATTCACAAGAACGCTGGGCATGGTAAGGCAGTCTGCTACAAAGATCCAGAAAAATGCGACTGTCCTTTTCATGGTTCTTAAGAGAAAGCTCGCTATCTTCCTCTGGTAAAGTACCAGAAAAATGGAGAAATAGCCCGTGTCTAGATGGAGTAAAAACAAGTCTGAGATCCCAATCGTAGTATAAGTATGTTTTGATCCTTTTGCGTGGAGGAAACGCTGAGAAAGATTACACAGATGGCCTCTTCGCTGTTGTCGTTGAAAGTCATCTATCAAGATCCCGAATACTGCAGCTGTCTTGCACCTAGATCTAAGACATCTTTCACAAAGATTTCAATGATCTTCTCTTTCCCCACCATCCTCATCCTTCCCTTCTTCCCCATCCTCGTCGTCCCTCTTCTTTTTCATCGCGCTCCTCGGTCTATTTGTCGAATAATCAATTTTCGGTTGTTTATGCTCATGAAATCCGTGTGTCTTGTTCCCCATTATTGCCTCCTGCTCCGCCTTCGCACTGCTCGGATAGTCCAACTCCGTAAAAATGTTGCCCAACTTCACGTAGACGTGGTCCCCGCCCAAAACTGCAACTTTTCCGTAACCGTTCGTCAACAGTATCGCGTCGACGGCGTAGAAGTTGTCCGGCTGCACCTCGATCAACCAGACCTTGATATAACAGTGCACAACTCCCCCTCCTTAACATTTTGTGAATTTGGAATTTGTGCAATTTGCATCACTGATGCAAAGTCCCCAATTGATTTGGTCACTTGTCCTTCTCCTTGTGGCATAGTTTGCATGACAAATTTCGGAAGCCCAAAGAGTACGACACTCGGTCCGTGAGCTTCAACTTGTCATGCACAGGCTCCGCGTGTGTTGGTGTTTGTATTGCTGCTCATGCCATGCAAATGAGGGGGAGGGAGAGTTGTAGTTGTACACTCTCATACTTGATGTCGTACTTCCAGAAGGGGAACGCCTTCAGAATCTCGACCTCCGCGTGCTCCGCGTCGAGGGAGATGTAATGCACCAGCGTCTGCCCGAACTCATTTTTCGGAAATTCGAAGAAGTCCTGCAGTATGCTGTCCAGCGAGAGGCAGACCGCATCGAACTGGTGCGCGGGCTTCTTGGAGTTGTTCTGCTGCGAGGGGTCGTAGGTGTTGATGTCCGGGATGTCGCCGGTGGCGTCGTCCGGCACCGCCGCCTCTATCATGTCCTTGGCGAAGCTCATCGTCACCGTTTTCGTACTGCTCCAGACGCAGTGGGGCACCAAGGCGCAGCGCCGGTACGTTTTGAACAGGTGCGCGTGGTAGGGGTTGGGCTCCACGCAAATCCCGTCCCACTCGAGGCACTTCTCGAAAAACAGCGTGTTGCTGTACTTGAACGGGTGGTAGGCGCCCACCTCGGCGAAATACAGCTTTTTATTCGTCGTCTCGGGTAAGTTCAGTCGCTCCTTCGCCTCTGTCACCCCCGCGGCGGTTTGTTCCCCGAGTTCCGTCAGGCTATTCTTCTCCCGCTGCAGCGCTTCCTTGGAGAAGAAGTTGTGGTAAATGAACCAGTCCTGCTGCCATTGCGTGGTCCAGGAGGCTGGTCGATCGCTGTTTTCGATAAACTCGCTGCACTCCACCATGGGGCTCTGCGCCATTACCTCGTCGAACACCTGGTCCGATGGCACCATGCCGAGGCACACGTTCTCACCGCAAAATGAGCCCTCGCCCAGCACCGCCTCCCAACTGCGACTCATCCACCGGCACTCGAGCTGTTGCGTGTGGCAGCTGTCCTCGGACTTGATGTAGGCGAGGAAGATGGAATCGATCTTGCGGGCGACGACCGACACGTCCTCGAAGCTGACGTGTGGGTAGTGCAGTGTGACGATAATCATGCTGCAGTAGCTGTCGAACGTGTTGACTGACCCAAATCCGTTCACCCGCTTGTCCCCGTAGGTGTCCTTCAAAAGTTTTAATGTATCCAAGGCGTATGTGCTCTCTGTTTGTTGTTGCTCGCCAGCAGTTGATGATGTTGAGCTGCTGTCTTTCTCGCCTTTTTCATCGACAGTTTCGAGGCCGTCATCCACTAAACCGTCCACTTGCAAGAAGTGCACATACGTGTTCTGGAATTTCGGCGGCGTGAGGCGCGCGAAAATCTGGTGCGTGAGCAGCTCGTGAAAGGGCACCAGACCGAATTGACAGATGGTCATGTGTGGCGGAACGTGGTCCACATATTCGTCGACCATGTGGAAAAACTCGGCGACAGACGCAGCGTCTCCATTTGCGGGGAGAATAAAGCTGTGTGGGGCGGCGGATAGGAACAATGCCAAGTAGAGGAGAAAAAGCGCACCGCGGCTGACAAGCTGCGTCATACTGCTAGAAACTGTCGTGGTCATCGACGTGGTCATCGACGTGTTCATCATCTTCGGTATTTTTGTTTCTCTCCCTTCTATCTTGATGCGCCGGAAATAGCCAAGGCGACCTCGATACAACTTCGAAGTTTGTTAGCTTTTCACATCACATTACGTGCATCTGCTTTAGCTTTTCCTTGTCAAGTTTGCAGCATGAAAGGAACGACAGAACGTGCGACGGTAGATAGGCGCGGCCAGGATGAGAAAAAGTATTATTAACGACAAAAAACGTAGCTGAACCTAAGCAACAACGGAGGACCATGAAAAAAGACAAAGAATACAACAAGCAAGGATTATCGAAGAGAAAAACTACCGTGAAACCTAAACTTCTACCAAGGCAAAGACCATCATAAGCACAAAGTGCACAAAAGAATCCGCACGAATAAAGAAACACCGCTCTCGGTGAGCAAGATTGAGATCACGACGATGGTGGACCCGAACAATAGATGATCCTGGCACAGGCGCCGTGAGCTGGAAAAAGAAATACAAATACACATATGAGATCTTTATTTATCCATCAAATGCCACAGACATCACCATCAGTCTCGCGCAGCAAGGAGATCAGTTGCAACTCTTTAACTCCGAGTCGAAGTGAGCCAGTCGGATCACCTTCTGCACGAAGTAGAACACTTGTTATTGTAATTGTTCGAGTTCGACCGGAGTAACTTCTTTTTGCGGATCCGCCACGAGGACCGCCACCTGCTGACCTTTTTGAAGATAATGCGTCTCGCATGTGCTAGATTCAGTGAAAAAATTGGACACGTTCACGTTCGTAAAAAATCGTTTATTCATTCGAGTACACTTTGCTGTCGCTCGGTATCTTGAGCGATGAGACCCTTTTCCTGCTTATCAGGATCAGCCCCATGCTATTGCTAACATTCTCAATTACAATTTTCATTTTGTACAGCTAATCCGCCCCCTCTCGCCATCGGTGATCACACGCGTCGCAGCGGTAGCTCGTCACGGGATCGCCGTGGTCGTTGTGCCACCCGCGCTGCACTGTTTTGGAGTAGATCCGGTCCACGTTGCCACAGCGCGGGCATCTCGTGCCGTCCAGCACCTTGGTGCCCTTCATATCGTCGCCGAAGTTCGCGTTGCTCTGCAGCTTGGCACGCTCCGCCAGCAGCTCGTCCTGCTGCTCCGCCGTTTGCAAGAATTCCACGGGAACAAGGAAAAGGTGGTAAATCAACAGCTCTCCGCGGTTGACCATTTCCATCACGCGGGGCTTGGTGCGGATCCGCGACCGGGCCTCGCGCACGTAGAAATCGTACTTGCGGCGCTCCTGCTTATGCGCCACGTAGTGAAAAATCGCGTTCTCTAGGTCGATTGCGTCCTTGCTCCCGAGCCCTGATTTCTCGAACAAAGCGGTGCACTCGTCGCGGTGCTGGCTCGTGATACCGCTGGACTTTGCATTGTGGTCCGTCGTGGAAAGTGCGTAATCGCCGGTAATTTTCGGCTGCGGAAGGACCATTGCGGTGGAGGACGAGGTTTTTACGTTCCTGGCCTGTAGTGCGAGGGCGCGACTAGTATTTGAGGAAGCAGAAGCTGCGCTGACATTACCGCTTTGAAAAGCCGACGGTCGTATCATGGACGCGTCTACTTTCGGTGCGGCCGCCCGCGGACCGCCGGGCGTAGTGCGGCCGCTGTTGGTGCTATTCAGCGGCACAATCGCGCCTGCATTGTTGTCTCCTGCTTTATTGGTCAACACGGCGCCTTTGAGAAAATTCACGAGCTCCTTCGCCTGATCCCGCAGCCGGGCCGGAAGATCGCTGTTCTTGGACAGCTCGCTGAGGATCTTCCCTAAACCGCTCTGCCTCAAAACTTCTTTGGTAATCTCCGACTTGAACGCGCCCACCTGTTTCAGGTCTTGGCTCACGTTGGAGAAGTCCGTGACCTCAGCTTTTTTGTCCTTAAAATCCAGCCGCTTCGCGATACCCTGAATCCGTGCGACGAAAGCGGGGTCGGAATTCTGTGCAGTTGTCGCGGAAGCGGCTGCAGCGCCTGGAACGGCCAGAGCCAAAGCTGTCGTGTTAACTAGTACACTTCTGTTATTTACAGCCAGTGCAGCAGGAACTGCGCTTGCAGACTTAAAAATACCCGCAGACGCAGCTTGCAGTCTGCTTCTCGCCGACAAGGCCGCCATGGAATTCGTCATTGTGTTCGTGTTCCTATTCGTAGGATTGGCATGAAGACGATGATTCCCAACAGAACCGTTCTGAAAAACCGGCGCTACAACGGGTTTTGCAGATGATGTTGAGGTCCCAAGCATCGACATAGCAGTTGCAGTTCCGCGTATTGCAGAAGCTCCGGACGAGGCGGGTCCTAGATCTGCTCTTCCGCTGTTTTTGCTGCCTGGCGGAGTGGAGCGCGGTGTTCCCGCTCCTGCTGCCTTCATCTCCTTCTGTTCCAGAAATCCATATGCAGGCCCGCCCATTCCGGTGGGCAGATTGGCGGTACTCGAGGTTGCAGCTCTCCCGGCGTGAGATTCAACTCGTTGCCCATCCGTTCCTACAAGGACCACCGACTGTTTCTTGACAGTGGCTTCCGACGTTGGGCTTGGATTTAGTGCGCCGCCGCCTCGTCGACTATAATTCAGATTCAGCTGCGCAGCCGATTTAGTGTCAGGTAGCATGTGCCTCTTCCGCTGTGCCTCGCGGAGAGCTTCCAAATCGGCGAACGCAGATGCCCCTGAAGACGAGGAGGAGGATGTTGCTGTCGGATCATCGTCGCTTTTAACGGTTCCAGTGTGTGTCCCACCGTGTGCTGAAGCTCCATCTCTGCGTGCGGATGACGGCGCCACTTCAGAGGAGGAAGAAGAGGAGGGCTGCACCTTGTTTGCTGTGCCGAAGCCTGGCTTTTGGTTGCTTGCAGACTTGTTTGCATCTTCCTTTTTCGCCGTCACGACGCGTGGCGCTTTCGGCTCCTCCATCTTCCGCTGCTTTTTTGCAGGTTCCGCATCTTTCCCTTGGCCGGCAGGTCTTTTGCTGGAAGTGGAACCGATCGACGGGGGAACAGGCGTTTTGGCAGCTTTCGTGTCACAAACAGATAGCTCGATCACCGCAGACGGATCGTTCATGTTCTTCTGGTCACCCGTTCGCTGTTCTTGCCAAGCTTTCTGAACGTCGGCGATCGATTTACTTGTTGGTGACAGCGCGCTAGTCGTTGCGGTTGCGCCGGCCGACGCAGCAAAGCAAACCCCCCGCGGCTCCTCCTTCCCGGCGCCGACCCCCAATTTGCAATACTGCAGCAGCTCCCTCAATTGCGTTCCTGGCCGCGCGTCGACCTCCAGAAAGCGTCGGGGGCTCGCAGCTGCCATCTTTTCGTCCCCTGGAACAAGGTCCAAGAAAAGGCGCACGCGAATCAGGGACTCTTCCGCTGCGGGTTGACTGTTGACCTTCCTCAAAAACAGTCGCACCTCCGCCGACGTGCGCTGCGCATCCTCCAAAACTGGCGGGCAATCCTGTATCGCGACGTGGGGCGCGAAGAAGAAGCCGCAGGAGATGATGGGCGAAACCCGAAAAGTACTTTTGCGGTCCTTGCAGAGGGCTCCGTATGCCTGTCCCACGACGTCGAAAGTTTTCTTCACGCTGACCTCCTTCAACGGCTTCGCCGGTAAGTTTCGGATCGAGGAGGCTGCGGTAGAAGGGGGAGCGGAACTCCCGGTTGCAGCCTCCTCCACTCCGATTAAGGAGAGTTGGATCTTCTTCAGCGAGGACGCCATGTGGTCTGCGAGGACGCTTCTGCTTCTCTGCTTGTTTCCCTGATGAATTTACTCAAACCCGAGTTTACTTGCCTTGCAGCACACACCCCACGATTATACACTGCGTCTTCATCTCTTCACACTCGCAGGCGCAACATCACGATCACAGGCCGACAATAATCATACTCACGTGTAGAGTTGGTTCAAGTTCATTGCGAAAAGCTGTACATACTGAAGAGATAGGGCCAAGACCAAGAACATTGAACATACACATACTCATCTTCCAAATTATTTCATCTCGACTTGAAAATTGATAGGCAACAAGATACCTGGTAGAAACAGCATCCCTTCTGGTAGAGCAAAATTAAACCTTAGGGTGGACTGACAGAATGAAGAAAGAAAGGGTTGAAAACACTACAGAGATGCCAAAATGGAGAATAAACACGATAAAATTAATTATCTTTCTTCAAGGAGAACCAATAGGGCTGAAAGAATCGGAGAGGCATTTATAGCTGCAGCTACTGCTAGTGCTACAACGACAACGGTCTGAATTCCATCTTGCTTTTTTCTTGACATATCATGACAAAAAGATCGGACGTCGAAGCAGATTCGCAGAGGAGGTTGAAGGCCTTCTGCAGCTTGCAATAGATTTAGATTCAATGGACACATGTGATCAAAATCCAACTCGACAACCACGCGCTATGGCAGTCGGTTGCCGGCCCCGAGGCAGATGAATCATCTTACAGCACGACAACACCAGGCTACTTACTGCTGAGTCATCGAATTTTCATCGGTAGCTTGCTTCATTCATCACGATCAGTCATCCACAACCTGTCCTCAACTGAAACTGTATTCTATGAAGACAACCTATCAATTTTAGTGTTTTTGAGTTTTAGCAGACCAAAAAGAAGTGATGAAACAAAAATCATATGGATTTGTTTACGTTTTTTCAGACTACAACTTTTTTGACTTGTATGACTACACATGCATACATCAACATACGCATTGGAAGAATTCCACTATCCGGAGGGCATATCCCACCACCAGTAGATCTGACACAGGTAAAGGCGAGTCAGGTCCTCGTGCCAGTTCTTGCACACGACCCGCTGTTTTTACCTACTCCTCCAAGATCTGGGTCGGAGATGACCGCATACTCGAAGTTGTCGCTCCACCCGGCAGAGAAGAGCCGTTTGCCCCGTCGATGGAATTCCGCTTTTCCCCGAAAACGCGAACTACCTTCCGCGAGACCCGGTGCCCCGGTCGGCCCAGGGATCGCATTTGCTGCTCAACAGCAGGTAGTTGTACATCTACATGCCTACTCTGACTGAGACTGGGCTGAAGTAGTTTCTCTGTTCGTTCCTCCTCGATGGTGACACTGACGCCGCCGTCGGTGCAAGGAGAAGCCCGCGAATCACGCCCAGAGGTTAGCGACTGCTTGCGGAAGTTGTGTTGCGCCCCGGCCGACCAGGAGGCGCCAGGACGGGGTGCGAAAACGGGAGACGACATCAACAGCGCGTTCTTATTTTTCCTGCTCGAGGAGGACAAGAAACGCTCGTGCTTCTTGTTTCCGGAGCTAAGAGGTCGGTTACTTCGCGGCCCGTGGGACGTGGAAGTGTTGTTGTTCATGCGCTGTTTGCCGGTGCTGCTCCCGGCGTGGTGCTGTAGTCCCTCGTGACTGCCGTGCTTCTTGCTGTTGTTCAATGTCGACGGCCCGCCTCCACCGGCGGTCGTCGCACCAGATCTAGTGTTTGCGTTCCTTCTGTTGGCTGCCGCCGCCTTCAGCAATTTCCGCTGTATACTTGCCCTGGTCCGCGCCCTTTCCTCTTCGGAACCGCTAGAACTGCTGGAGCTACTACTTGAAGAGGAGTGACGTTTGCTGCGGCCGTAGTTCTGTTCTTTCTTGACGATCGCGATATTTCGCGTGTTGTGCCCCGCCCGGCGGTCTTGTAGCACGAACGCACACAGTAGCGCCATCGCGACCGAAAGGAACAGGACCGCCAGCAAGATCAAGCACAGGCCGTGCACGGTAGCAGCGGTCTGCATGAATCGCGAAACAATTACTGTCATTCCGCCGGTGGTGCTCATTTGCGCAGCATTTGCCCCGCCGGCGTTGGAGCTGGGGGTCGACCCGGCGGAACTCGAGCCCCGCACGCTGCTCTGGCCGGTGCTGCTCCCTAGCGTCGGCGGCTGGTGTGCTACCCCGACACCGCCCTGGGTAGCACGCGGGGGTGGTCCCGTCAGGCCAGACGAGGTTGCGCTGTTGCTGCCCGGACTGGTGGTTCGGTCCCACGAAAAGGGAGTGAAATTGTCCCGACTGAGGTTTTTCGCTTTCCGCAGCGGTCGCTGTCCCGCCGAATTGGTTCGACTCACGGCCGCCCCGTCGGTATCTGACTCGTCGGAGTGCTCAGTGGGAGCGCGCGACCGATGCTCAGCGACCACACTCTTCAGCTTGGCCAACACTGCGAGTGCCTCCCGCTTGGTCGCGTTCGCTTCCAGCTCCAGTTCCAGAGCTTCAAGCTCGGCCTCGCGATCCCGCAGCGCGGGTAGGTCGCCGACGCTCAGAGCGCGGGGCACTTCGCGCGCTTCGAGCGCGAGTCCTCGGCTCACGCGAGGAGAGGCCGGGGAGGACCGGGAAGAGTGAAACACCAGCGGGTCGTCGTTTTGTTGGTTAGTTTCTGATGTTCGAGAATGTTGAGCCGTGCCTTTCTTGTTTCTTCTTTCTAGCGGCAGCAATGGTTCGTGCCCCAGCCCCGCCGGGTTTGCTCGTTCCGTCGCGGAAATGCTAGTATAATCCTGACGTGGTTGCTGCATCCCGAGATTCTCGGTAGACTCGCTCCGCGGAAGCAAGCCCTTTTCGAGGTGGTCCATCAGGCTGCTACTGGTGCCGAAATCCTTCTTTTTTTCGATACCAGCGCTCACGGATTTATTTTCATCCAGGTCTTCGTCTTCCTCGATATGTTCACCTGCGGTAGAAGGGCCACAATACTGCAAAATCTGCAGTCGCACAGCCCCGTCGTGGTCTTCTGCTCGTCCGTCCCATTCGAGGGAACGTGCCGAGGCCGCAGCAAGCTCCGGGGCAAGAACATCTTGACCGCAAGACAGGTAGTGAAAGAAGTGTCCGCGGCCGGTGCGGTCAATGGCGGTCGAGACAAACTTCAGCCTGTGGAATGGAACTTCCGCAAGTTTTGACGGCGAGTACGTCTGCAGATTCGGTGCAAGCTGAAGACTCGGCACTTCACTTTGCAGTCCGCTGGAAGTTGCAGCAGCAGCGGCCCCGCTTGATGGTATGGAGCTGAAGACCAAGCTTCGTCCCCCCTCGCCGCCGGGCGGTACCTCCAAATGCTGCTGGGCAGATGCGGGTGCTGGTGTTCCCTCCTCGACAAGTTTGGAAATATCGTCTTCAAAAGAGTTGATACTACTTGACAGGCCTAGTACCGTCGGAGTCTGCCCTGTTCCGCTCTGGTGGTCCCCGAAGAACTCTGTACTGGTGGTCCAAGGCTCAGCAAATGCAGCGAAAGTCGTGCTGTGAAGAACTTTTGCTTCATGACTGGCAGCCCGCCCGGTATGGTTTGCTGTCGTTCCTCCATGCTCGACACCATCGCGCGGCGTTCCTATCAAACCTCCAATAAGCTGCATGCCGGCTTGAATCAGAGATGCTGACGGCCGGTCTTTACCGGCTTTTGCTGTCGAAGCTGCAGTAGCACCACCTTCGAACTTCTCTCGAAAATTCATCTGACGGGCAGAGGATGACGATTCAAGTTGTAGCTCTTCACCAGCTCGTGTTGCGGTAACGCGGTCATCCTGTTCGAAAAAAAACTTCTTTGCGTGAGATTTGTCGAAGAGCTGCAGCACATAATTTGGATCCAACGAACTGCCGATGAGTCCGGGGCTGAGACAAAAAAGGCTGTGCGTCACGGTGGACTCGGCGGTCGCTGAGTGTTTGTGTTGCTGAAGATGTCCTGTCTCCACATCAACTGCCTGTAGCGGACGCTGCGTTCTTTCCATCTGCATGAGGTCGACGTGCGGCTCCCAGTGCATGTCTCTCAGACTCCGCTGCAAATTGAGCTCGGTTAGCTCCCGGTAGTCCCCGGCAGCAAATATTTTCTCACCCAGTGCATAGTCATGGGAGCTGACGAAGCGCACCGTCTTCGACTTGTGCGCAGCAGGTGCCAAATACTCTCCGCGCGGGCAGTTGGTAATTACGGGAGACGCAGCTGCAAGAGGTGAAGTTGTGTCTCGCACCGTCGCGGCGGTCCCGAAGGGCACGATGTACAGGACTCTTTTCCGATGCCCTTTGTAGTTCTCCTCGAGGTACACAGAAAATTGCTCGAAGGCCCCGCCACCACGGCCCCCTTGCCCACCTGGCCAGGGCTGCGCGGGGTCAAACGCGAAAGCCCCGCTCCGGTTCCAGAGCTGCCCGGTCTGCAGTGCGTAAAGCGGAACGCCCCCGGCGTAGATGATACCGTTGTCGCACAAAACTGGAGAAGCGACTAACCGCAGCTTTCTGCCCGAATCGCAAGAACGAAGTTGGTGCGGTAGTGTTACGAGTGCGGAAATTTCTCGAGTTGTGGCATTGTGCGCGCGAAGATCATTCGCCGTTGTTCCTAAGGGCGCCGCGTTCATGCCTTCAGCAAGGCATTCCTGCATCGAAAAAACAGCTCGACGTGGCTCATTCATATCACTTGTCGTAGCAGGCGTAGCTCGCGCTTCACGCGATCGAGAGGTCGAAGAAGGATCGATAACTTCAAAGAGTGTGCTGATATCTGCTCGCCTTGTTCCACCCAGGTTCGTATCTTCTACCGCGTTATCAGTCGGCCCCATGATCCCCTCGCCCCCGCCATCCCCCAACCCCGCTTCGAGGTCAACTGGCGTGCCCAGGTCGCGGATCCGCGGGCGCGGTCGGACCGACGATCTATTTTTGGAACCTTTTCGCGCAACTCTTGATAGTTCCGTGGCTTCCGTTTGCATTTGTGCGATCTCGCGAACCAGCAGCAATTTCGTCTCGAGCAGCTTTGTCGTGTACTCAAAAACGGTCTCGCCCCCTTCGACGTCCAATACTCCAGCAAGTGACGTCGCAAGCCGATGGCGTTCCTGCGCGGAAACGGCGTTCCAGTTGCGCAGCTTGTCGCGCAAAAACCGCACCGGATCCTTCTGCGCGGGGGGCGAGACTGCTGGTACAACTACACCATCATGAGGATTCGGTGTTGCGGCAGGCGAAGAGGAAAAGGCTCGCACCAATTCCCAGATCCGCTCTCCAACCTCGGTCAGCTCTTCGCGCTTCTGTGTCAGCTTTGCCGCGACGCGAGCCTGCTCCGCATCTTCCGACCAGCTTTCGCCGTGTTGCAGGCCCGCGGAGGGCGAGTAGACAAAAGCAGATTTGGCGAGTCGGAGAGGTGGGAGGTAAGCACCAACAGAGTTGATGTTGGTTCCTGGGCTAGCAGAAGAGGCTGATCCACGGGCTTTTGGACTATTGTTCGCGTCCTGGCCGTCGTGTTCGATCGCAAAATAAATCCCATTCGCTGGGCAGTCATACGGAGCGACTGCTGCAGCTGCTTCGGGTCCTCGTCCCCCCGCAGTGGTACTAGGAATGAATTGAGCATCATTTGTTGAACCATGACTAGGGAAATTTCGGTAGAAATTAGTCACGGACTCTTGGTGCTGTTGATGCGCCTCCGCCTCCGCGCTTCTCGTTCCCGCTAGCCCTGCCTTTCCAAAACCGAGCGCAAGCGCGACCGCTGGAGCAGGTAGCAAAGAGGTGACGAGAACGACGATGATGGAAAACAACGCCAGCATATCTCGGAAGCTTTTGTGCAACACAAACAACCGCGACGAAACGAGTGGAGCATTCTTTATGTGCCGCGACTGAAATCTTCCTCGTTTGATAAGCTTAAGCAACGGGACGCACATAGTTCTTCACGTGATTTGCTACTTACAGCATGTGCTGTCTGCTCACTCAGCGGGGGGGACGGAGGCGTCTATCAAATACGAACCTTCTACCCTCTTCTACTACTACCTTAGCAGTGGTTCTTTAAATTCATATTTGTATTTCATCATGCGTTGGCTGGTATAGAAATTTAAATTGATCAGAGTTTCGCCGTCGCTATTGATATCTTCCATGTAGTAGCTAGATTTATCACTATTAGGTGGGGGGAGGGGGACGACCGAGATTGTGGCCAAAGAAAACTCGTGGTCGCGCCACCTACCAGGAATGGAACAGGAAAGCGAGAACACGGACGGCTCTGAAAGAATGCAGCAGCATGTTCCTACTTCTACCCAGGGGCCCGAATAGACGCAAAACGTGTCCGCGACAATTTCTTTTGGGGCGTCTCTTGGATTGCTTCTCTGCAACTGGTTTGTCCGAGTTGATGGAGTTCAACTGCACCTCTCGAATCGCATTTGCGATCATTGTCGTGTGGACCTGCTCCGTCCGAGACAAGTTCTTTCACACGCGAAAGTATCCGCAGTCTTCAATCCTGCTTCAACAAAAAGTACAGCTGCTGCACACGACCACATCATGATCCAGAGTCGCTTGATTGATTTCACGACCCAGCTCACAGAGAATCAACATCATCAGGCCACGACGGCTTGCTGCGCGGCTAGATTCGGATCCTCGACCATACCGGTGAGCGGGTTTGTACCGAGCGGGCGGCGAAACAACAGGATGTGTGGTTCGGGTCTATGACACTCGTAATGCATCCACCCGCGACTCTGCTGCACGCCGAGTCCCCGCCATTGGTCTTCCGACAAAAGATTGCGGCTGTTGTAATTGAAGACGGGTATGTTTTACCTTTTCCCGAAGTAGAAAAACAATTATTATGAAACGCGTACGCGCTGTCGCAACGTTACTACGACGGCATCAGAAAGAAAAACATGCCAGTGCTGTCGTCTTACTTCTGACGCGACTCTTCAACCGCTTCAACAAGAACCAGTTCAAAGATTAGCATCGTACTTACCCATAGCTCGCGTACATCTTCTTTGCTATGTGCTTCGGCAATATCACGTGTCGGTACTGGTCATCCAAACGAAATTCGTTTCAGCAATGAAATGTATGAATTTACTCGTACGAATGGTCGTGGTGCGGATACTTCTTATTTTTACTGAAATTGCACGACCAGCACATGACAAAGTTTCATTTTGACTTTATTGCTGAAAACGAATCCCAATTGGTAATCGTAGGTGTCGTCTTGATACTTTTCACTGTACTCGATTTCGTCCGGATAGTGCGGCATTTTGAATGATTTTGAGAATTCGTGTCAGTTACAGTTGCTGTACAAAATTAGAGTTTTATTTAGTTTAGCTTTACTAGGTCTCTCGTCGTCGTCATGGCGTAGCTAAACTGTCTGTTTTTCCTCTACCCACCTAGCCGCACATCAGGAGCAGAGCCTTATTGATTGTGGGCATGATGTTCTAGTATTCTTCAACCAAGACTGTTGTAGAAGGAAGTATTGATTTTTCGCAATTCAGCTTGTGATATTCCGAAGATAGAAGCACGAGCCCCGCCGTGAGGAGACGTTCGTGTTGGTGGTTGCCCGACTGATGACTTGCCATACAGCATTTGATGCAATTGCAATTGCGCGTGCGGTTCTGCACGATGGTAGTTCTGCTTCTGTCCAGTAGTTCTGTTCTATCCTCTCAACATAAGCACGACTTTGAGTTTTACGACCGCGTCGCTTCGCTACTTCAAAAGACGCTGTTTATTTGTAGTCACCAGAGTCAATTACTTAGAAAAATGTTCTCGAAAGAGAAAACGGGGATGATTGCATGTTGAACACTCCGCGTCACTTGGTCGTTATCTTTCGCCGCTTCCAACATATTAGCGAAAGTCGAAAGAATTTCAATTTGGTTTTGCTGTGCTGTTCACCTTCACTCAGATGCAAAGTGATAGAAAAGAAAAAAAGCTTCAGGCAGGGTCAGCATTTTCTACGTGCAGATCCAGCTCCTGTCACTGGGTACAATGTTCTTGAACGAGGTTTAGTAAACGTCGCCCGTGGCATGGGCATTTTGCTCGCCAGCATCATACATAAAATACCTCGCTATTGTCCTCGCTTCACCGGCGCCAGTACGGACACAAAAGTTTTCCCTGCAATTAGATGGAATCTGACTGTGTTTCCCCCTTCATTTTGCGTCGACGAATGAAGAAGTTTCAGGAAAAAAAAGCGCAACTAGAACTGTGTCGACCTGTGTTCGTCCGTCACAATGCTGGATGAAACATTAATCCTCCGCTTTTCAATCACGGGTTCCCGAGAGTTTTTTCCGCGAATTCACCTGAGTCGATGTCGGCACCCTTGAGGATAGCGATGGCTTCGTTCAGCGCCTCTGCTTCGCGCGTGCGCGCCTCCTGGTTTTGCGCGAACTTCTCGAGGACGGGCAGACACAGTTTCCGCTCCCCTGCCATGGCTTCCGTCAGTGTGTAGTGTTCGGCCTTCAAGTTCTTCAGCTCCTCCTGTGTTGCCGACAGGTCTTTCGTGGTCGCTGCCTGCTCCGCGTCCAGGTCGGCCAGCTTCGTTTGCAGTGCCTCCATCGTTTTGGTGTTCTCCGACACCAATGCGCCGTAGTTCGCGATCGCTTCCGACATAGACCGCTCCAACTGCTGCTGGGCACTGTGCTATGCAAAGGAAAGGGGTTCTTGATGCTGTAGGATCTTTTGTGCTGACACAAGAACATCAGGTTGACGTTGATTTGGGACGTCTAATGAGTTCGGAGATCATGTTTTGAAAGATCTTTGATCTTCAGTTCGTTTCGCTCTGGTGGCTTTGCTGATACCCTTTGGACCGAGAAAACTATGTAGTACCTTAATTGTTCTCGAAATGCTGCCTAGACGGCCTAAGTACAACTTCATCCTCATTTTTGCTACGCCCTTGCTCTATCTGCCGAAAGGCACCACTGTTGTAAAATAAAATTCTACATCGACATCAACAAACACATTTCATTTTGATACAACAGCCTCGTTTTTGACGTTTTCGAGCATCTGCAAGACCCCGTGGCGGTAGTCGTGTGCTTCATACGCCTGGAATTGTGGCGGGGGTGGGTCCTGCCTAAAGCGCCGGAGGGCAGTCGCGGCACTGACGCCGCTTGATGTTTTCTGGACGAACAAAGTCGCAGGAACGGTGGTGGTCGCGGCACTACTATCGTCTCCCATCGTTTCCTCCAGTTCGTCGGCGCTGGCTTTCTTGTCGTAGAAGGCTTGAAGAGCCCGCAAAGCGCGGATCAGCAGTTTTTGCACAGCGATCTGGTCGCCAATCTGCGTTTCCAGATCCGCTTTTTCCGCTTCGTGGTTTTTCTCGGCCTTGGCCATCTGCTTTTCCAGGTCCTTCTTCTCCTCCTTCGCCTGCTCCTCGTCTTTTTCGAGCCCTTCCAACTTGCCCTGCAACAGCCCCTCCTCGGTCTCGGTCTTCTGGACCTCGTTGCTCAGTCGCTGGTCCTCCAGACTGTGGTCGTGCATGCTCTTCTGGCACCGCGCCTTCTCGATTTGCTCCTCGCGGTTCTCGGATTTGAGGTCGGCAATCAAGCCGAGAATCCGCTCCACCACACTGTCCAGCGCTTTTCCGGTGCGCTCGCCGCTCGGAGTCTGCCGCAGTTGTTCCTTCTTGATTTTGGCCGCCTGAAGCAGTTCCACCGCCAGTTGCTTTCTGCGCCCGTTGGTGTCCAGCTCGAAAATCGGGCGGAACAAGCGCTCCATCTGCACCGACGCGGAGGTAATCAACGACATGGCCGGCGACCGCCAAACACCCAACTGCAAAAAGCTCGTTGCCGCGCCGGAGGTTCCTTCCAGTGGCTGCACCTTCTTGAACGCGTCCCGGGCTTCATCGGATGCGAGGATCTGGTGGTATATCATGTTGAAGTAGTTTCATACTAACGATAACATAAACGTATTCCATGGCATGTAAAGCGAATGCAAAACAAGGGTGATCTTTGTCAGTAGATGAAGTAGATTTCAGAAACAAAAACCTTGTTGCTGGCGCGCATGTTCCAGTCAACTTTCTGGAGGAGCTGTGCGTGAACTTGTAGTGAATGTGATGAACAAGACGGAGACGCTGGCTGATCATGCACAAACAAAAAAAAGAGAAGTGCCTCGTCTGAAACAAACAGAATTTCTGTACCCCAACAGCTTCCCCGAGTGCTTTCCGTTCCTCCGAGCGCTCTTTCGTTCGGACTGCGTACATGTCTTCGGCTTCCGCGCAAATTTTCCGTGCCTCGCTGATCCAGCCGTCCAGTGAGTCCAGCATCTCTTCGGCCTCGGACAGGGCGACCTTCGCGTCCGCTTCCGCCTCGACCGCCCGCGCAAGCGCCTCGTGCTTGGTCGTGCGCTGCTCGCGCATGCGCTCCGCCTGCTGGCTCCGATCCTCGCGTAACTGCAGGTACGCGGTCACTGCCTGTTCCTCTCGCTGCTCGGTCTCTTGCAGGTTAGCCTGGAACGTCACCTGCATCTCCGTCAGCATGCTTACCACGGAGGTGGTGTCTAGTGGCGTCTGCTGCTCCGTCTGGTCTGCCTGCAGAAAACTGGCCCCCTTCGAAGGAGGAGAAGTGGCGGTTGCTTTGTAATTCGCAGAAATCTTCTGTTCGGATGTAGAAGCTGTAGCTGAAAGTTGGTTTAGCCCGAACAATTTCTCGCGTAGAGCCGCGGATAGCAAGCTGGCCTGACCGCCAGCCTGCACCTTGCTCTTCAACTTCATCAGCACCGCGCCCGCGCGGGCCGAGTCGGTGTTTTTACGCAGCACGACGATTGCGGAGTTAATTTGGCCGACGGACTCGGTCAGCTCCAGGATGGCCTTCTGGTTTTCCTCGTGTTCGCGCTCCCGCCGCTCCTCCGCCTCGACGATTTCCTGCGCGTTCTCGGCGAGATCCTTCTCCAGTTGCTCCAAAGATAGCTTGAGCCGGGCCGCCTCCGCTCCCTGCGCCGCGATCTCGCTGTTCAACTGCCGAATCTCCGCCTCCTTCTGCTTCACCGCGTCGGTCTTCTCCAGCGCGTTGTTCTTGCACCAGCAGTCCATCTTCGTCTTCGCGTCGTCGTCGGCGTCTTGGTCCTTCTCCAGTTGGTCCTCCATCTTTTCCAACAACTTCACGATCTTAGTGATCGCTCGCTGCTTGCCTTCAGCGCGAGTTGCGAGCTTCGCACGGGTCCCGACCGGGAGCAGGCTGGCAGGCAACCATGACACCGGAAGCAAGAAGAGACGAAGCAGAGAGACATGCTTGCTCGGCCATGGTGATGCCCGCTTCCGCGGACGGAACAGGTGCAGCGACATCGCGCTGCGGGTAAACGAAAACGAAGCGGAGCTCACTTGCTTCTGTCGACGCTCATCCATGCATACTGGCACCCAAGTGGCCGACCAACCAGAAGTGCAAAACTGAATAAAGAATAAGCTGCCCGAACACAAAAGGAACGAAGGGAGGGGCATGCAACTAAATCAACCCTGATGATGTGCGACAAAGGCCACAAACTAACAGGCTCCACACGTGGCGCCGCTCCTCGGTAGACATGGACATGGGGCTCTTCGCTAGAGCCGAACACGGCACCAGACTCCGGAGTCAAGCGCCCGGCGCCACCACGTCGACTTGTCGCAGCTTAGTTCATTGGCAATCCCGTTCCTTGATTTCTCTCCGGCCAACAGAGCGCAACTTCTAGCGTTGCCTGTGCGTTTGGTTGCGGCATTCCACGACAACATGAATATACATTATAGGCTATAACTTTCGACCAGCCTCCTATTCCGGGCGCGCTACCCATGGAAGGGCCGGCCGCCGAGGCACTGCCGGCGCCAAAGCCTCGCTGGCCGCAAGCCAGCGGAGCCCGCATGCGGCCCCCGTTGGCGGGCCGAGCGAGGATGGAAAGAAATTCGCCCAAAAACGGCGCGTATGGAATGAGGCCAGTGGGCGGAAAAAAAGAGCGCATGCACTGCGTCCCCCAACGGCGCCTGCGCCCACTGTGCTAGCCCGCACGCGGCGGGGGGGGGGCGCGAGCGGGGCGGCCACACGGGGGGGCCGGCTCTCCTGCAATAGGCGCCCCGCCACGGAGCAGGCTGCCGGCTGCGGGCCCGCCCGCGGCCCACTAGCAGCGCTCGTCTGGTTTCAGCGCTCGCCTGCCTCCGAGGCGGGCCCGCGCGCTCCGGGTGTGCGGGCCTCGCCATCTCCATCACCGGCCCCGATTATAAGCCGCGTCTGCTTGTTGCCCTGCTTTGCAACTCGGCGAAGCGGGGATAAGGGCGCCCGCGCGGGGGAACGGTCCCCCTCTCCCTCTTCACGCTGCCCCTGTTCGACGCCGGTCATTATCATATTTTCTTCCTGCGTTGCCTGTGCGCCAGGGGCAGATGCTTCAACATCGGGACGCTGGTCAGATTCTACTTGATCTCCACGCGGAGAACGGTTACAATCAATGATTTTCATCTCCTCGGAACAGGTGCAGCGACATCACGCTGCGGGCAAACGAAAATAAACTTCTGAAGCTCACTTCTGTCCCTCTGACATACTGGCACTCAAGTGGCCGACCAGCCGAAAACACGAAACGGGAATGCCACTCAAACAGACACAAAAGAGACGAAGAGCGGCAAAGCACCACAAAGTCAAAAACCAAAATCAGACTGCGCACGTAACGCCGCTCCTTGGTCGATATAAGGTTCTTGTTAGACGAGCCGAGCAACGCTTGACGCGACTCCGGAGCCACTCTCTCAACGCCAACACTTGGCGCAACTTCGCTGATTGGGTATCCTGATCCTTGGTTTTTTCCGCTTGCTTCTGCAACCAGAACACAACGAACTCCGAGCGTAGCCCGTGTCTTTTATCGCGGCCTTTCATCACGACAGCAAGAATGGAAGCCAAAATTCCCAGACAACCCCGAATTCTGGGCGCGCTACCCAAAGAAGGGCCGCCCAGACAATTCCGGCGCCTGCCAAGCAAAGCCTCACCCGGCCGCGAGCGGGACAAACTCACCGAGGGGCCCCCCGGCTGGCCGAAGCTAGCTCGCCCGCGCGCCGGCAACGCATCTCGCGATAAACCCGCCGGGGGAACGTGCGGAGGAGCCCACTGCGACCCGCTGAGCCTGCCTGCCAGCGCCGGTCGGACCGAAGGGGCCAGGCGGCGGGGCCACGGGGCGGGACGCGCGGGAACGGGGCGGCCGCGGGGGGCGCCGGCCGCCGGGCAGGGCGGAGGGCCCGCGGCCCGCTGCGAAGGCGCGGCGGACCGGCGGCCGCGGGTATTCATTGCCTGGCGGCGCCCGCCGGCAAAGGCGGGGAGGGCAGTAGTAGGAAGGCGGCGCGCGGCGCTGGGGCGAGCAACCGAAGTCGTAAACGACAACGCGCCGGCGCATCGGCTCGAACAAAGTGGCGAAATTGCGGCAGTATGTTGCAGCGCCATGCGCTATTAATTTCATTCCGGGGCGCGCACTGCGGCGCGCGACCAACCCTCCCTCTTCGCCCCGTAGGTATCTGCCTTCTCAGCAATGCGAACACTGTCGACACCATTTCCCTTCTCCGAACTTGCGCGGTTTTGGAACCACGCCACGGCCGCCGCGCCGTGCGTCCATCGTCATTGTTGCAAGCACGGCACTCAAATCGAATTCGTTCTCGTAGTGCGAGAGGCAGAGCAACGTCTACATCGATTTCATTTTCGCAAGTACTCGTGGCAATTTTCTGCGCTCTCCCACGTCAAGTTGCTTAAGAAGTCCACTCTCATCCCTCAAAAACATCTCCACTCTTTCCTCCAGGAATTTATCTTGAATTCTTTCTGGGAGCCAGGATAATCTGGATGATAAGTACTCATTGCCGGTCGCGATTCTTTTGAACTCTAATGTCGTTATTCGTTTCACGCCATAATGGAACCTGTTTCCCCTCTGACATCGTGCTGCGGGTAAAAGTCAAAGAAAAAGAACTGAAAATAATGTCGCTCAAACGGGCACTCGTGAGGCCGACCCGCCGAAGACAACACGAAACGAAACGAGAGCTCGCCCCTCCGCCGGCCGCTCCTGCGCCTCGGCGATTTCAAAATCCGCGAAATTTCAAAATTTTATTTTTATCGCGTCCGCCCGACGCGAAAAAGTCCGCGGGCGCCGAGTTCTGTTGCATAAACTCGAAAGAGGATGTCCTTTCCTTTCGAGATCATGCAGCAGACGGTGGCGGACGTGCAAAAAACCAGCACAACCTCGGGAAAAACGCCAAAAAGTTTTCAAATCCGCGAAATTTCAAAATTTTATTTTTATCGAGTCCGCCTGACGCGAAAAAGTCCGTGGGCGCCGAGTTCTGTTGCATAAACTCGAAAGACGAGGATGTCCTTATTTACTTTCGAATTTATTATGCAGAAAAGGACGGGGGCCACACTATTCTTACTACGACAGCAAGTAGGTGCGTCAATTCGAGAAACGAACACTGAATGGTGCGCGATATCTTGCAAAGACACGCGCGTGTCAACACCTCCTGTATTCCTATTCTCCAACGAGGTCGTTATATACTTTCGTTCGAAGAGTTCAAATCCTGAAGCCAACGCACGAGATCTCGAAGCATCCTTCGTGTCTGAGTCAGCAACATTGATGCTTCCAATGCCAATGCCGAGTCCGAGTGATCGCACAATGCATCTGTCTATCAGCATCGTGTGAGTTTGACACCCATATCCTTTTCCGTACCCGCCTTGTCATCATCAATTGTTCCTGTTTTCTCGCCTCAGTCATAATTCACTCATTTAAGATTGTCCTTCTCGTTCTTATTCTCGGCAGGGCTTACGGTGCGGGTGGAGCTGGAGAGAGAGACAGCTTACTCAAAGCAAATAAGTACAATCTTAGTGTTAGTCTTTTTTTTTTGCCAACGAATCTAGTGCAAGCTGATGTAGGTATCCTTGCATAGGTAGATGTTCATTTCCAAATCCAATGGGAGTCTTAGTCAAGACTTAGACTTTTTGTTATCTTTATAAAAGTAAACCGCGCGTCGATTCGTTTCTAACTTCAGCTTTCGCTTCTAAACCCAAATAGCTGTGCTCGACCGTGCTAATATCCCTCATCTTCATCTTGTTCATACTTCTCGTGTAGAAGAGCGAGTGCACTGCAGCCCCACTTCTAGCCGTTCATTTTCATACCACTTCGAGTGGCAGTGCCAGTGGCACGACTTAGTCATAAGACTAACAATAACTAACAGTAGTTTAAGAACGCGCTTACACCTTCTGGCTGCAGACGCATCACGTAGAAGCTCCGAGGTTGTGACGCTGGCCCTGATTGCTCTATGGCACGCTAATGGTTCTGCATCTGCAACATAACTAATGACGTCATGCATTGGTGCTCGCAACATCCGCGGCAGGTGGTCCAGCGTGTTGGTGTTGCTGCGACGACGTTTTTCTCCCTTCGTCCTTGTTGCTTTTCTGCTTACCGCGCAGGAGGTTCCGTTCGCGTCTCTGTTTCTCAGCTGCTGCTTTTGCTCTTGCCTTGGCAATGCCGCGCTCGTAGTTCCTCCTCGTGCCTGGACCGGCCTTCTCCTCATCATCATCGTCGTAACGTTGTTGAAGTTCTTCTGGTGAAGAAGGGGCCGCCAAAGGTTTTTGACCCTGAACAATTATGGGGCCAGAGCAGTGATTCTCGTTCCGTGATCGCTTTGGAGAAAGAGGCACAGCTTCGTCTTCGTGGTGGGATTCCCGCTTGCTTCGTCGTCGCGGCGATCGGCTTTTGGTGCGCTCACTTAGGGTGGTCTTCAAATTTCGAGGAGTTGTCACGCGAACTGGCGAACTGTGCGAGTGTGCCGTCGCCCCATTGCTGCTTGCGCCAGCACCTAGCAGGGCAGCCCGCACACCCCGAGTTTGATCCTCCCTGACTCTTTGTGCTTGCTCGCGTCCTGCTGGACAAGGGCCCTTCTGAAGGTCTGGGTCGTGTGGCGACGGGTCACTGCTTCTGCTACCAGCAGCGGCGGCCTCACCATTCTTGCCATTCCCGCCCCCAGCATCGGCTAGTGGAGGGATGGAAGGCGGTAACGACGGATGCGTGTCGCTCTTGTTTGCCACAGTCCGAGATTGAGCAGCAGCAAGTGCAAGACTGAAGTAGTTCTCGAAGTCTTGACGCGCAACTGCCAAATCTGCATCTTTCCAGATGCGGAATAAATCCGTCGAGGGAGCACCAGCGGCGTCTTCAGATGAGTTCTTGTCGTCGTGTCTCCGCCTTTCAATCTCGTCGATCATTCCTAAACTTAAGCGACTGCTTTGAAGAGCGTTTCCAACTTTTTTGGCTCGGCGCTGATGCTCAGAACACCCAAAGTCGTACACGACGACACGAAGCAACGGCAGCAAAACTATACCGAAATTTCTGACGTAAGCATCACCATGAACTACGTCGAGTGCATGCAGCGCGGCTAGGGACTTTTCCACTTCGCTCAGAATTAGCTTCGCCGTACCGACGGTCTCCTCACCCGAGTCTTGTCCACCCTCAATGGACGCTCGCCACTGCAACAACCAGGCGAGAACGGTCTCATCGAAGGAGTCCATAGTCATGGTCGCGTAGACGGGGTTCCAATCGAAATAGTGATACTTCAGAAGGAAGGCGTTCCCCTCGGTTTTTGCAGCAAGCTTCTTCGTCATAGCGAACTCCATCTTCGCTCCCACTTCATATTGCAGGTCCTGGTCCTTCCTTGTTCTCAATTCTACTTGCTGTTCTTCTAGTTCTACTTGCTGTTCTTGTAGTTCTGCTCCCTCCCGCCGTTGGAACTGTTCCTTCTGCTGCCCCTCCAGTGGCTGCGGCAGCTGGTCAATGCCAATGGAGTTGATGTTTCCTCGCAAGTTATTAGGGTCGTTCGATTCCTTGTTCATTTCAGCTTCACCAGCTTCTGGAACCGCCCTCGCTCCCTGCTCTTTCCTGTTGCTGTTATTGATCGTTTCCGTGGAGTCGTGGTCGGGCTTCTCGAGATTCAGATTATCAAGAAGCCTTTTATTGTGTTTCTCACATCCTCGGTTCTCGTTCTCCTTTTCTTCGAATTCTGCTGCCTCATTGCGGAGCAATCGCCTGAATCCTTGACGAGTCGGTGGGTTAGGGAGAATATTGTATGGCGCAAAACTTTTTTCCTCCAAAAAGTTCATGAACCGTGGATGAAGGAGGAACTTGTCTGTCTTTCTCCTTCCTACGGACACAATCACTCCCGAATCGATTCCATCGGTGGCTTCGCGCTGCTTGATGTGTATGAACCTACACTCGTCTGGGCACTCCGCATCTTCATCTTCTTCAACACGAGCGTGAGCGAATTCAACACTGCCTACTCGTTCGCTTTGTCGTTGCCTTTGCGCATTTTCTCCGGTAGTCTCGTTCTTACGATTGTCGACTGCGCCCGGCACCGCCTGCGGTTCGTATCCGAATGGTTGGTGCCGCGATGTTAAACTGGGCTGGGCAATAGCAGTACCGCTGTGGGCGAGATTATTATGTACGAACGGAGGAGGTTGCTGTGGAGGTTCCCATACTGCTCCGCGACATCCACCCCGGGTCCCGGCGAAAACAGGCAGGGCACTGCTATTCCTTCCTACTGGTACAACCTGGTCGGGCGCAGAAATTTGCTTATCTTCTTGTTGAAGAAAAACATGGAAGCGGTCACCTTCATGAAAATCGTCAACATGCACGAAGCGTGGGCCCTCCTCAGCAACAAGATTACGTCGCCCATGGTTACGCTCAGCTGGTGCAGGAGGGACTTGAGCTGCAAGCTGGTCCGGCTGCAAAGAGTGCGAGCGGCGACCGTGAGTGCCGTACTGAAAAGGCTGTCCGTTACCGTTGATATGCCATCTCGCGGACGCCGCTTCCTGGAGATCCTCCCACCGAGACTGCACCTGCGGCTGCACCACTTCTGCTTTTTCTGCGTACAACGAACGAGACACGTTGCCTTCCAGAACTTCGTGTCCGAGCCGACGAGGCAACATGAGGTATCTCTCATCTTCACCAATTTCATCAACAAGTACTCTTTCAATATTGTGGCCGACAAGAGGAGCAGGCCTTGGATTTTGACGCCGTGATAACAGTGAGGAGGACTGGTATGGCGTGCTATTCGATGCGTTTGATGCCTGGTATGGTGTGCTATGTGATTCACGAGGCAACGCCTGATCTTGTCTGGGCCCGCTTGCGAGTGCGGACGTGCTCGAAGCTCCGTGCGATGACTGATAATTGTAGCGGTGCGGACGGGAAGTAGATGATGCCGTTATTTGTGGCGGGCCCGGGCGTACTAAACGACTGGGGAAATTACTGCAATCACGAGCACCAAGGCCGAGTCCGTGTGCAGCGCTGAACGTGGGTGAGAAGCTCCTACGCCCGCAACGATAGTCAGTAGAGTGACGGCAGTGCTGCTGCTGGGGAGGGCTTTTTAATACATGAACATGATCGTCGTCGATGGCTCTTACTCTTGACGACCTGGTCCCGGACACTGATGGAATAAGCAGCTGCGTCGGATGAAATAATTGCTCCCTCGCAAGCTCTAACTCAGCTCTCCGGCCATCCCGTCTTCGCAGGTAGCGATAATGCTGCTCATGATCTGGCGCCACCTGGTTGCGCGAACGAACAAGATCATGAGACGATCGGGTTGCTGTCTGTGTGTTCGGTGTTGGATTACTACTGAGTAGCAGACGGTGTTCCTCCTGCTGGCCACGCAGCAACCGGCTGCAGTCTTCATGCCCTGCGCTCACAAAATCGGTATTGTCACGGTGCCGCGCAGACGCGCAATCCATCCCGACGTGGGCAGTTCTGCAGGGGGGAACTAAGTGGTTTCTCGAACTGGCGTACCCCAGCGCGAGACCAGCACTGCAGCTCGTCCCGTAATGCTCTTCTTGGATTTCGCCACCTCCTCGGCCGGAATACAGGTGGTCTGTTAATGTTCGGCTTCTTGAAGGTATTTCGATGTGCGGCCGCTGTCCGGTTTGCAGCTGCTGACCGAAATGCAAATGGCTACCGTAGGCACCCGGTAATGTTGATGTTCGTCTCTCCCTACCAGCTTCTGGTGATTGGTGGTGCCGTTGTAGGAGCACGCTTTCTTGCGTGGACAAGTAAATCCGGCGCCCCGTATCATCATCGTAGCAACGCTGCTCGTCCTCGTCATTCTGAAACTGGTGGGGTGGAGGACCACAGGCGAGGGAACCAGGTGGTCCTCGGGGCCTGCCTACATCGACTGCATTAATAGAAGGACCGCGAAACTCGGGATGAGGTTGACCACGCTCGAACGAGGGTGCCGCGGTGTAGACGAGGGAGCTGTGGTTGTTCAGGCGATGATGCGGATCATGTATGTGAACAAGATCTTCATCTGGTAGCTGCTGCTGTTGACCAGGAACCACATCGCGAGGTTGTGACGAGGCGTGCCTAACATGAAGAGAGGCGGGCGGCTGATGATCGTCGCCTCGTCCTCCTGGACCGGCAGCATCTCTAGTTGCATTTGAAAAGGTCGTCATGTTCCTTGTTTCGTTCGAAATCAAAAAACAAAATATCAGAAGGGCGTCTCGTGAAGCTGACGACTAGGGTTTCAAGTTCTCCAACGACAATCCTTCAGGCAGCAGAGCTATAGAAAAGGAAAACAGCGACACACCTTGTCGGACGCGAATATTAAGAAATAACTTTCAGTGGATGGTCACGGTACAGGGATGTGACAACCACAAGAACCCAGCTTCTCCTTCTTGTTCTTCATGTTTATCATGTTAGTTATAATTGTAGTTCGTGTCTTCAGAAAATTATCTTATCACGAGCAGGCGTTTTGCTTCTCCTGGTGCAGATGTTCCGCTATCCCTGTCGATACCAGAGGCGTCCGAGCGCTCATGTAAGGCGAACAAAGTGGCATGCGGCTCACACAAATCATCCTCTCGGCCGCGAACCTCTCGCTCTCGCTTTCAAATTGACGCACCCGCGAGGACAAAGAACCACTGCTCGTTACTCAACACAATCATCCACCTCCACTTCCGGCATGGACGATGTGTCCTAGTGACACATGTTCGATGTTCGTTTTACACTGGAGCATCACGACAAATAGATCACCATCACGCCCACTTCCCTGTATCTATGATCGAGAAAATGCAAACGTTCGCACATTTTTTCATTTCTTGCTCGAGCGGGAGTGCTACTACAATAAACAAACACAGATAATATTCCGGGACACACTTCGACTTCGGGTTCGGCTTCATCCTACTGCACAGAACAGGGTCGCACCACTCAGGCGCCCATGGTTTGTTATTTCAGCAAACAACTACTACTTTCTTCACGCTAGAAATTGAAGTTAGTAGTTTTTCTGCAGGCCGGCGTCAATACATATTTGCATAATTTGTAAATTGTATCCCAAATCGAAATCTTCAACTCCAGAAAACATTCCGACAAACGGTTTCACGTTCATCTTCCACTCCCACCATGAAGATGAACGAGATCTGCAGTCGCCGCTGAGAGCGGTCTTCCAAGAGACACTTCTGCTCTTCTAGCTTGCTTAGTGCAACACTCTTCTTGCGAATCAACCACCAGCATAAATCGGCCACAACACCTCACTAGGCTAATGATGCACCTCCTTTTTTCCCAAACTTCCACTTCGAGATCGCAGAGTGCTTCGTTGTCTGCTCCTGCAACAAACTGCACATCCTAGTCGAAGGAATATATTTCTGATCTAATATTAATGTACACAGAAGGAGAAGCGACTACGACACTCAATACAGCACAACTCGTGTCGGAAGAGTGACTTTGAAAACAACGATCTCAAACAATAAAGGACATTACATTTCTTGTAGGACGAATCTGAATACAAGAGTGAAACCTTCGGAGCGAAATCTCGGATTGAAAATGTGAATTAAATTGCTAACATAAAGGACATTAGATTTCTTGTAGGACGAATCTGAATACAAGAGTGAAACCTTCGGAGCGAAATCTCGGATTGAAAATGTGAATTAAATTGCTAACAATTTCTGCCTCTGACAAACCATCACCTCGGTAGGCATTTTCTTTTTCACTTGATAAGAGATCATACAAATTTTGCTGGTAGGTTCTGTGTGGCGAACTATTCTGTGATCTATCTGTGCCTGATTTTGTGGTGTAGATTTATAGAAAGATTTTCTGAAACTGCATTTTTGCTGAAGCGTATCTATTGAGATAGACATTAGAAAGCACGAGTCTGGTCATTAAAAGCAAATAACTAAGATTGGATCTGCGGCTGCAGCACATCTTGGTGTTGGACGAACTTGTGGCTGATAAATCCAGAAACTGTAGGTCTAGCTCTAGAAGTAACTCGAGGAACCCACCTTTCCCGATATACCTAGATTTAGATATAATTAGTTTCACTTTCATTATCATGCTGCCTAGTGATCTGCCATCATAGCCGCGTCCTGGTCCTCGTCGCCGGGCCCGGCAAAAATGTTGCTGCTCGAGGTGAACGGCGCCGCTCCTGGCGTCCTTTTCTGGTATTGTCCAAAACCCGACGAGCCGTTACCGGTCATTTGAAATTTATGGCATTGCTAAACTTCAACTTCTTCTTCTTTCTCATTCTCCTCATGTGTTCATCGTTGATGCGCTTCGAGATTGCCAAAAACAAGGGAGCGACATCCACATCGTGTGGGAAAAACAAGCCTACCGTACGCATAGGGAAATGACCACACGACTTCAAAAAGTTCCTACCATCCTGCAGAAACTTCTTCTTCGGAAGGTCTTCTGAGGTTATTTTGGTGTCTTTCGAAGGTCTTCGAACACAGGTCAAAAAAAATCAACACTTGAACCTTCAGAAGAATGGAAGACCAAAACTCTTGCTGGACGCAGGCTGCGCCCAGCAAGAGCGCAACTTTTTGAGCGCAGCGCAGAGCAGGAGGCTTGCTGCGCCGCGGGGCTTTTTTCGAGCGCAATTATTAGAGCGCAACTTTTTTTTGAGTGCAAACTTTCCCAGAGTTTTTGAAGCTTCAGATGAACATTCTTACCTTCCGAAAAAAGTCCGAGGACCTTTTGCATTTTAGTTTTACTTGAAGAGAAAAGAAAAAAAACAACATGTGTGCTCGCCTCTAGGTGGGGAGAAAGGAAAAAAAACAAGAGGCCAAAAGTAAAAACTGCTTCGCTGACCTTCAGCTTCATCGGGAGGGGCGGATTTTTCACCCCTCACCTTTCTGGGATGCATATAAAACAAAATAAAGTGGAGAGAAAACAAGAAAGGCTGCGGCCCGCGGCTGCTGATGAAGAAATAGAAAGGTCTGTTCTGAGTCTGACTTGGACACGGAGGCTGAGGCAGCACAAGATACATAAAAGCGAGTCCGTCGATGAGCGCAAGCCTATGTAGTAAACCCACAAAAAACAGCTGCACATCGTGGCTGAGCAGAACATGCAGATCTTAGTCTTCGCACACTGCAACAATCTCGACCAAAAGAGGATGAAGCAAGACCAAGGGGAACCCGAACGCGTGAAGTAGGAGGAGGATAAAACAAAAGCCCAGGGGATGAAAATAGTAAGCAAGAGGCCATCTTGCAAAGACGCACGCGCTACCTCCGTTCGTCATGCCGTACCCACACACACCTGCTCGGACAACATTTTGTTTCGTCCTAGACCTAGGCTGAACCAAAGCCAAGGGTGTGGTGCACGGTGGTGCAGAAAGCGGCGGGGAGGTAGACGTCTCCTGATTACAACGTCGAAAACAGGCACAGACGTAGACGAGGAAACGAAGGTGCAGTCCTTGCGGTTGTGCTAATTGCGTGCTGTGCTATACTTACAATTCGCTCATTCGCAAGGGCAAGCCTGACACACTCGCAGTCGCACTGTCGTACGTTGATTCCGTGATAGTGATGTCGCCCACACCTGTGCCAACCCCAGCAGTCTAGCACCCTTGCCGATGCTACACTGCTGGAGTGCCGGCGCTACACTGGAGTGGCACCAATACCCTTTCAGTTTCGTCTCCTGTGAGTCAAGATAGAGATTTTTGCAGTGTACACCACTCCAGTGTAGCACCTGGGCCCACTCCATTGTGGTATCAAACTGAAATTGTACTGGGGAAAATTAAAACTATCACTATGAGATTCAATTTAGCGCAACATCAGCGCGCGCCAAGTTTCGGCTTGGTCTCTTGATAAGGAGGAAGAGAGCCGCCGCGAAACTAATACAGATGCAGCTAGCGCTGGTAATCATGCAGCAAGCGTTTCTATTTCGCAAAGGAGTGCAAGTGGTCGACCACGTAGTTGGATTCTGCAATGCCAACGCTGCCGCTCTTTGCACTTTATCTTCAAGTGTGAAAGATACTAGCTCAAGCTGTTTCTTTTTCATTTTCTTTCTGTAGATAGCAACAATGTATGATGCTCGCCATGATAACTGCAAAGTATAAGTAGATAGACCACAGAGGTGAGTCGAAGAAGTTGTGGACTCCGGACAAACTGCATACTTCCAGGTGCCAAAGACGTGGTTTTTGGGCTGCAAGAGCACCTGCGGATGGACGGCTCCGGCAAACGGCACGGTCACGTTGTTGCCGAATAGGCCCCCGCCGCCAAAGGCTCCGTTGGGCCCGCCCTGGTATTGTGAATAAAAATGCAGCGATGTTGTAGTTTCGAGTCTGGCTTCGAGAGTAAGAAAGTATTGGACCAAGTGCAAGTATATCAAGACGATGACGAGAGTACTTGATGTCGTGCAACATTGTCTTGACACAAAAATGCGAAAAACCCTCACTCCAATCGTCCTACCAGGGAGCAGCTAATTATAGAAGACAGGGCTTCATCCCGAAGCTTAAGCTTCACGACTGCAAATCCAGCGTGTACGCAAATCTAGCGTCACAAATGTCCTTTTCGATATGGGGAGGGGACATTTTTTCTCGCAGTTGTATGTATTTCAGATCCCTACATACATCAATTTGCTAAGTTCTGCCTATATGCGAATTGACGTTTTATCTGCTAGCCTATGCAGCAATAACCACATGCATCTCCAAGACCTATATCTATGTACTTACATCGCTATCGCCATTACTATCAAGTATTTCATCGTTATATCTACTTATATCATTTCCGAGGACGCTACTCTGGAAATAGAACAAATGCTTGCTAAACTCGAAACCACCTCGCTGGGGCACATTTGATAAGTTGTTGCTAGCCCCCGCGGTCGTGGTCGTCCCCCCGGGGGTGGCGCTCTGATCCGCACCATGCGCATGGGGGTTGATGCTGCTGCTCCTGCGCTTTTTACCGGAGAGGCGCACTGTTTGTATCAGTACAGAAAGGCGGTAAAGTAAACAATGTAACTAATAAGACGAACAAGGACGTCAATGCAGTTGCAGACAATGCAGACGATAAGCTGCTCGTCTCATGGTCATGCTCATGATGTCTAATGTTGGCCGAGACACAACATTGAAAGCACCTCATCAACAACATCCTCGTCCTTGTAGTGCAGGTGCTGCTGACCCGAATGACAAAACTGGAAGCTAAAGTGATTACTTTTACTTCGTTCCTGCATGATCTGCATCCTCGTTACCATGTGAATGTACGATGTAGCTGCATGTGCATTCGCCATCTATGAAAATAAACAAACAGCACATCATCAAACATTAACACACATACCGTGGTCGATCACATCTCCCGCGTCTAACTTGTCGTTGCACATGTGCGTCAGGAAGTCCGTCGCCCCCTCGAGTTCCGTCGCCCGCCGCTTGTCAGCCCGGAGCTTATTCAGCTTTGCGTTGTGGAAACTCTCTGATTCGCGCTTCTCTTGCTCCGCCTGCAAGATTTTCGAGTCGATCTCGGACTGCAACCCCTGGACGAAAATTTTGCTGTTCAGTGCGACTGCTCGCTTTTGCCGTGCGTCCGCCATTTTTTGCGGAGTCAGCCCCAGTTTCTCTTTCAGTTGCAGCCCTTGATGCTCATCTTCCGGACTGGAACTCGAATTCTGCATGGCGAAATCGTCCAGGTCCTGTTTTGGGGTTACAGCGAGTGATTTGCTCGTTTATGTACACAAGAAGAAGAAACTGTGTGTGAATAAATAAAAATAACGAAAGAAATCGAAATGGTGGATGTTGATAAATTTCATCTAGAATCCAGTCGCATTCGTCTATTTCTATTATGCCGTGGCCGATTTTTGTTGCTACCACTAACTAGGATCGAATCCAATACCTGGGTGTGCGTGATGCGGTTCTGCCGCGTCTGGTGCCGAAAATCGGGGTTGTTGTTGGGATTGTTGTTCATCATGGTCATGCTGGCGTTGGATCCACCTCCTCCGTTGTTCTGGACACGCTTGTCCTTTTCCTGGAAAAATTGTTGGCGCGCAGCGTTCATCTCCTTGTCCAATTGTTTCGGCGTGGAAGAATATTAATGACTCAGACTCTGCTTTTTTAATTATTTTTTTCGCTTCTGCTTTAGCTTTACCTTTTTCAAAGAAAAAGTATCTTGGTCTTGTCGTGCCGATGCTATTGATTGTGGAGGTTGAGTATGATTTTCCTTTTAGAATAGCGATACTCAAAATGAGTGACACCCAACCAAAAGCCAACGAACGAAGTCAATTCTTTTTGAAGATGTGTCTGTCTTCACGGTTTGAAAATACACTTTTTCTTTTACCACGACCAAGGGAAACAACTATCCTGGTACGATTTCCCTCGAATTCATCACGTTGTTTTGATGTAGTGATACACAGATGCTATCAACTCGAACTCCCGACACGAACACGACTATGTCTATGCTCAAAGGCAAAAGCCAGTAGTAACATACTAAGATTCCATATTATATCCCATTCCCATAGCTAGACCAATATTAGAAGTCAGACCCTTCTATCTTTGAGAGCGAGAAGGAGGAGGACCACGAACTGAGGCTGATCCACTGCTACTTGAATTTGAATTCGTCTGATGTGATAAACGAACAAAATTACTTTTTTTCAGCGACGTGGCCACACGAAACCTCTCTCATTGACGACCCATATTAACGCATCGATCCATAATATTAACGGACGACAATCTAAACCGACGAGAAGCAAATACTTGTTAGAATATCAAACGGATTACAAAATCAGAAAGAGAAAGTGCTGGTCTTCGCTTACTTCCTCGGTGCGGTGCGTACTCAGAATGATGTGACGCGTGCCAGAGAGCAAGCGACAATATGCATCATCAAGTTGATCATGAATGCCATTGATAACAACTCTGCCTTATGTTGACATTTACAAACTTCAGCTTCATCTTCCACCACATCAAATCAACAAAATCTAAATCAATTACTGCACTCACTCAAGTGGCTTGCGTTAGTGGTTTCATCCCACTGCAAATACTATAGTGAGCTCTGAATCTGGACAATTGCTCCCGAAGCCGAGCAATTTCACTGGGAGATGTCGGGCGCTCTATTAGCTGGCTACGCATCGAAGGCGCGTCGTAGCCATGCATCCAGCGACGGAAGACTGTTCTTGCGCGTAAGCTTGTTGGCGACAGCCAACTTTTCTTGACAATGTTGCTGGCTACCGACGTAATTCGGTCACAAAGGAAAGAGGACGCAGGTGGGCCGGCGCGATTGATCAAAAGCCATAGAGCAAAACAAGACAGGCGGGCTGGGGCGGGCCGACAAGTCTTAGTCAGCGACCGAGCGGCCGCGCCCCCCGGCGCTCAGTGCTACAAACACGACGAAGACGGACGGGCGGCCGGCGAGAAGCTCGCTGCCCCCCTGCCTCAAACAGGTGGCCGGCGCCCATGCCAAGAAGGGAGACGCAGGGGCGCGCGCGCGGCGCCGGGAGGCCCCCGCGCGGGCGCGCGATAGGCCGGGGCGCGCGCGCACCAACATTCCGCGAGCAAGCAAGGGGCTGGCGCCCAAGCGAAGATGTCGCGCCCGCTATCTCCAGCGCCGAGACGTCGCTCATCCCTCCCGCCGCGGCGCTAGGGATCGATCTCCATGCCCATCATGTCCATACTGCTCGGAGGGCCCTGCAGCTTGGCGCCTCCGCTCTGGTTGCTCACGTTCTGGCGCAGCTGCGCGGCGGCGACGTTGTTGCTTTGGCTTTGCCAAAACGCGACGGCGGAGGCTTGTCTCTTCATTTTGTTTTGCCCTCTGCGTTCCTGCTCTGGCGCTTCTAGTCGTGGCGCGGAGCAAAATGGTCCCACTTCTCGGTAAAGATCGCAGCCACTGAGGCGAGAGCACCTCTTGCTCTTGCTGCTCTTCCACTCTACAATTATTGCTCGAAGCGGTGCTCATTGTTCTATGGCTCCTCTTTTTTACTCGTAGTACTTCGTCGTCCCACCCTCACCTTCTGATTACTTTCTAATTCGTTGAACACGTACGGAAAGTCTACTCCTCGTCCCGAAAAGAAGCTAAGCTCTTACTTTTGAAAAAGAAGATTTAGAAATCCTGTTTCAGATGATCTTCAACCATCCTCTTCCTTCTACAAACATACATCGACGGAACATACATCCACTCACGCGGCTCATGTTTGTTAGGGGCCTCATCTCCATACTTAGTGCGCTCTGAATCTGAACGATTGCTCCCGAACACGAGGACTGGCAATTTCACTGCGGGATGTCAGAAGCCCTAGTCGATGCTGCTGACCATGCATCGGAAGCGCGCGGCTATGCATTGACTAGCTCGCGACTGGGCTTGCGCTTGTTATTTCGCTTTAACAACCATGCTTGTGCGTGCGCGCGCTCCATCGTCGAACGGCGGCCGCGGCCAACTTTTGTTTGTATGTTCTTGCCCCTCCCCCTGCCGGCGCCCCACGTAATTCGATCGCCCAAAGTCAAACAGACCACGGCGCGACCGAACAAACTTCGGCAACACCCAAATGGCGGGCCGGGGCGGGCCGACAATTGGAATTGACTCGACGGGCGCACCCGGCGATCAGTGCTGCAAGCACGGGCGGCAGGCCGACGACAGGCCCGCGGCCTCAAGCAGGGGGCCGGCGCGCGTAGCGCCGGGAGGCCCGCGCGCAGCTCCATTCCGACCTCCACCGGGGCCCTGTTTCTGCCTTTTGCACTGTGCCGGAACAGAATTTTTCACGACCCCTTGAACTTGTTCAAAATCGTCGCCGTAGTCGTAGATATCGTCTTCGTGCGTATCGTCATCGTACAAGTCCTGATCTTGTTCACGTTGTCCAAAGAATGGGCCGGGGAGCGCGCGCGCCAATCTGCCGCGCGCCAGGCCAGAGGCGGGCGCCCGCGCGCAACTTCCTCAGCAAAGACGCGACGCGGGCGCGGCGCGACGAAAGAGCAGGCCGCGGGCCGGCGGGGCTGCGCTTCCATTCGAAAGCGGCGCGCAGTTCTGCCCGCTCGAACTCGATGGGTGCGCTCCTCCAGAGAGAAAACTCACTGAGACGCCGGGCGACTGGCTTGCGGCGGAACTCGAACTGCAGCGCGCGCGTAGGGTGCTGGCCTGGGTGGCTCGTGGAAACTTGCTAAAAAACCTGCGCCAGTAGTGGAGTTGTTGCGCTTCAACATCCTGTCGCTCTTGCTTTTCATTTCCACCTCGATGTGCTCGCGCTCTTCCCCGTGGCGCCATTTCTGTTTCTTTGGGTATTAAACCAACAAGTCGCAGATACTGTACTTGCGACTTTTACTTTTGCATGCATCCATCATAACAATTTCACGAGGTCATCACCCTCAAAAAATAAGACACTTCCTCTCTGATCTCTCTCTCTCTCTCCACGAATGTCGACGCATCAATCTCGAATGCGGCGTCCGCAAAAGCCCGAACTACCGCTAAAAGACGCTCGCTGCAACGGGTTCACCTCAACATCTGAACATCAATACTCTTCAAGTCATTCTGCAAGAACACGACTGAGCCTTAGCTGTATTATCCGCCCTGTACTATCTTCATCAACATTATATATTGCCATCTGTCGTGCGGCACCATTCCTTCGAACGTTGACGACCGAGCGAGCGTGTACAATAGAGGTCCAGAGGAGCAGGGACACTACATCCTTGTTCTTTCATGATCATGCCGCGATTTCTACCTCACACTCACAGCAGGCTCCGCTCCTGTTAGTGTTACACCTGGTTCATCTTCCGCAGCAGATTTGTACTACGATAGCGGGTCATGCAGGTCACAATGCCCGTGGCGATACATAAGCTTAAGCAGAAGTACTACGACGACCAATACTAAACCCCTCAATTGTGGTGCTGACTAGACGTATACACCAGTACTATATCCCTTTCATTTAGCTCCCGCCGACTGCATGATCTGTTTTCCCAGCAGCGGTTCTGCGCGTCTGAATGATACGTTGTGCGCTCTGAATCAATCTGAACTACGATTGCTCCCGAACACGACAGGCAGTTTCACAGCGAGGAGATGTCGGAAGATTTAGTAGCTGACCACGCATCGAAAGCGCGTCGTGGCCATGCATCCAGCGTCGGAAGATTGTGCTTGCGCTTGTTGTTTAGCTGTAGCAACCATGTGCGTGCGCGCGCCCTCCAACCCCAACGAATGGCGACCACAGCCAACTTTTCTTGATGTTGTTGGCGCCCCGCCCGCGTAATTCCTTCGGCCAAAACCAAGAAGCAGGCGCGCGCCGACAAGCCAACGACCATGATGCCCCCTGACGTACGTTCAGAGCCACAAACACGGAGACGGACGGGCGGCCGACGAGAAGGCCGCTGCCCCCATCAAACAGTGGGCCGGCGCCCACGCGCCGAGAAGAGGGAGGCAGGGGCGCGCGCGCGACGCCGGAGGGCCCACGGGCGAGGGCTGGGCTGAGAAGCGCGCGCCAACATACCGCGCGCACGAGGCGGGCGGCCGCGCAACGAAAAAGAGCAGGGCAGGCGGCGCGCCAACCAGATCAGTGGCCGCGCCGCCTCCTGAAAAAAAAAGGCCGGCAATCCTGGGCGACCGGCTGCGTCTCCTTTGCTACGCTACAACTCCGCGACAGTAATTCTCGGCGCACCTCGTTGCGACGGGGAGGGCGCGAAGCCGGGCGAGCCTTACACGGCGTGGCCATTATTAAACCAAGTCGCAGATAATGCAGGCGCGACGTACTTTTATTCAGCATCTATCACAAACATAAGCATATATTTCTATTTCAACACGATCTCACTCTTAAAAAACGCACTCCCCTCTTTCATCTCTCTCTCTCTCTCTCCATGTGTATCAACGCATCAATCTCGAATGCAGCATCCGGAAAAGCCCGTATTGCACCTAAAAGACGATCGCTGCAACAGGCGCTTCACCTCATCTGAAAATAATATTACTCAAGTCATTCTTCGAGAACACGAACGAGCCTTAGCTGTAGTACCCACCCTGCATCGTAAACACCGTTATTGCCATCATCTGTCGCGCAGCGCCATGCGAACGTTGATGGCGAGCGAGCGTGTACCACAAGGAAGTGCCCAGAGGACGACGAGCAGGGACACTACATCTTCGTCCTTGTTCTTTCTTGATGATCACGTTCATGCCTGGATTTGTTCTACCTCACGCTCACAGCAGGCTCCTGCTTCATGTCGTGCAGCAGAATTTTACTACGATAGCGGGTCATCGTCATGCAGCTCACCATGTCCACGACAATACAGAAGCGTAAAGCAGTACTAGGACTACTATTGCAACGCTCATTTTTTATTTTGTTTGTAAGTAACTTAACGTATACTATTTCCTTTGACATCACTTAGCTCCCGCCGACTGCATGATCTGTTTTCCCAGCAGCGCTTCTGCGCCGTTGGCTCCGGTCACGAACACTTCGTCCTTGAGTTTTCGTGTGACGACGTAGACTCCGAGTGTGTCCCGCGTCGGGCGAAAAATGACGCAAATATCGGTCGGCATCTCGCTCGGGTTCAGGTAGGGAATGTGTAGGGTTTGCGTGCAGCCCTCGAGCTCGATGTCCGTGAAAAAGCTGGCCCAGTTCGAGATGATGCGGTACCGACACCGCATCGTGCTCCAGCATCCCGGCAGCGGTCGTGGCGGGTCCAGGACGCTGCAGAACCGGCCGTCCTTCCGCTGCAAAGATTTACGAATCAGGGACGGGTCTTGGAAGTCCTGCGGGGAGAACAAAATGCAGAACTCGTAGTTGCCGGCGTCCTCGGACACAAGATTCGGGTCGGACGTCATCCGCCCCCGGAAGTTCAAGGCCATCTCGAGGAGCCGCGCCCGCGTCAGCCGGCCCCACCACGTCGTCAGAATGTCGTTCGTGGAAACGAAATCGGTTCCATCGGCGCCGGCGTTCTTGAGCTTGTGCTGTTTCTTCGCCGCTTCAATTTTCTCCGCGTCCACGTAAAAGGCGTAGACCCGGGGCGTTTTGCCGAAGAGCATGTTGCTCAAATAGTTCACGATCAGCGAAGGTGCACCCATCACGGTTTTGTACTCCGCCTCGCCGACGGCGCGCTTCACCGCCGGCAGGAAGGCGGGTTTCCGCACGGGGTTCAACGAAATAATGGGGGCGGATCCGGAAAACATACCAAGCAGTTTGTAGTAGGTATAGCCATCCGCAACCACGTGCGAGACCGAGAAAATCAGTGCCCAGCTGGTGCCGCTTTTGCCGCGCGCGACGGTGACCTTGGTGTACGAGAGACCTTTCTTCAGGATGTCCCAACCCGTGGTGACGTGCGGTTTAACGGGGCTCTTCGACAGTGCCTTTGTCAGGTGCTCGTAGGGCAGGGTGGGGGAAAGCTCGAGAGCGTCAGTTTCCTGCAGGAGCGTGCTCAGGATCAGGTCTTCGCTCGGCGCTGGGTCGAACGCCATCTGCACGGTGCCCTTCTTGCTCTCCCCCGGTCTCCCCTTCGACGTCACCAGCTTCCCTGCCACCCAAGGTGACGCCTTCACAATCTGGACAAGCCGGCTTTTCAGCTGTTCAAGTGGCGCCGGACCGTCGAAGAAGGTAACGGTCGTCACGCCATCGAGGTAAATGTACGCAGTGCCCTCGTTCTCCAACAAATCCACGCAGGTGGCGGGCGAAGAACCCGAAGCCTGGGGAGCGACTTCTGACATGATCTTCGCTATGCTTGTACTTGGTCGTCTAAATTTACGATTGTTGGATCTATCAGCAGTAATTTATGTCTGTTGAAACGGCAAACCAGGGTCGACAGCCTCCAGACCTCGTGGTGATAACGATCGAACGAAAATGTCGCCTGGAGGAAACAATTCTAGGACGCTTTTCGTGCTGGCAAGAACGCGAGGTGCGCAATCACTGCAAACTCAGGAACTAGGAGCGTCGGGACTGGGTGCGGGCGACGAGGATGGCTAAGTCGTTTTGATTCTGAAGAATGGTTGTATTTGTCTTATATTTAACTTCTATCAAAAATCCGGGTAAGCGTAAGCATAAGCCTGGGATGTTTTCATACATCAACAATTTCTACTACATATGTTTCGGCTATATCTCCACGTTTAAAATGATCGCGCTTCTCGATCTTCATCCACATCGCAACCGATGTCGACAAATCTTCCCAAAGAAACAAGGTAGGACCGAAGCACCAGCGGCAGCAGCACCAAACAACCGATTCCCAGAATGCAACACCAACGTAGAAACAGAAGGATGCTATTGGTCGTTGTGTCAATATTCATTCGTCGTGTGCACCTTACCGACGTGCCAAAAAAAGTAGGCAAAGGTGGAACTCCCGATGCCTCGACTAAGTGTTCGCAAACAAAATCGATGATGAACCAACAGCACCGATTCGATGTAGCCAGACCACCGGTTGCAAGCCCGACGTTCTACTTCTTGGAAAAGCGCACTGCCGCAATAGAAGGGATGTTGACGTCTGGTGCTTCATCTGCACAGTACAATAGAAAGCCAAGCCGTCGTAAAGCTTCGCTTCTTCAGCTCGTGGCACTATTGGAAGAACAGATGAAACGCGAGTGCTTCTGAAAAAGGCGCTTGTGCAATTCCGAACAAGCACGAAAGTTTGGCTCTATCCAATTCTGTCTGCGCGACTACCCGAACATTCCACTCTTGACTCGTCCAAATGCGTGTAGCAGGGTTGAGTCAACAATTCCTCGTGAAGCTAGTTGTACTTACGAACGAACGTTGACGTTCATCGCGCCCATCATGAACGTCGGATTGCAGTTGTCCCACATGAGCCTAGTATCTACGTATACCCACGCTTTTCTGTTTTCAAAAATTCAAAGGAGAAGCTGCGGAATGTAGAGAGGATCGGAACACCGAGTACTTCTCTCATCAGAGGTAAATTTCTTGTCCTGAGGAGTGGTGGTTTGTCATATCCATGGTAGCAGCCCCAGCTGCCATGCTGGTCGTCGGGAATGTTGCTACTTGTTCCTCCTCTTCCAAGTTGCACCCTGCGACGGTGAGAAATCCACGGAGATTCGCATGTACCCGCTGGAACGCAGTAGCTAGCCAATCCCGGATTTGCGTTTTGTTGCTCTGACTGGAAGCGGAGGTGACGGCCGCTTTGCGTTTGGTTACTAGAATCTGCATCAGCTTCCGACGAAGGACTTCCAGCAGCTGCACGAAGAGCGCCCGATCGGCATAGGCCACCATCAGACAAATCTTCGAGCGCACATCCGTCGGCACCGCCAGTCGCGAGTCCAGCTGCAACAAGAAAGTCAGATGCTTCTCCAACCTAAATTTTTCAAGAAATTAAACTTAAAGAGGAAAAATATGATGTTGCTGCCGCGAGCAAACTGATCACAGGAGAGGGAGACGCTTCTCTGACCAGGTGTTTAAGTAGGACGTAAACGAAGTGGTTTTACAGTTTCTTGGCACTCTCGAACATTCATCAGGCCATAGAAATCTCTATGTATTTTTTCGGAATTCCGCTGAACGTCATTCTGGAGCTGTTGCCGACATGCCAGTAGAACATTAAAAGACATAAGTACTTTGCTTGCGTGATTTCGCCGCGCTCGTGCGCAAGATCGAAGAGGGCGACGTCGAAGATTTCCACGAGTTGGCACACGAGTTCCTCTTTCTCCAGGATCTCCATGCGCCCGCTGGCCAGGCTGAACAGAGTTCCCTGCCAGTCCCGGGCTTCGTCGTTGATCTGGGAAAGAAAGCTGAGGTTCTTGCCGCGCAACACGAGGTGCCGTTCCCGCAGTCGGTTGGTGGTGGCCTCCAGTTTCTTTTCGTTCGAGCTGGAGTCGTTATTTTCGTCACCGCTCTTTTTCGACTTCGACCGGTCGGGATCGTCTTCTGCGCTGCTCCCCTCGTCCGGCGCCGTGGGCTCGCTGGGCTTGTTTGCGCGCTTCAACCGGTCCCGCATCTCAAGAAGCAGGGCGCTCTGCCGAGGCATTGATGTGGTATACGATCAAATTCAAAATCATCAAAAAGTGAAACGACGACTTGCAGCATAGCAGCCGCACAACTTTTTTTGCGTTCAAATTGATATTGAAGACCTTGATGTTCGCTTTCAAACAAAGAGTCGTGCTGACTCGCCCGCAAAAATTAAAAAAACCTGATGCGTGTTACACACATGCGCTCCATTCAAAAGGGGGCAGATACCATGCCCTTAACGACATCGGAGGCTTTCATCGCACAGGAGATTGCTTCGTCCGCTGCCCGTCGGCCCGTTTGCTCTACCCGCTCAGAACTTGACACCAGCAACTTTTTGCCCATGCGGTCACTTTGCGTTTTGCCGCTGCCACTCGGGTCCGATATCTTTTCGACCTTGTCGACCGTCGCCACCACGGCGCTGCGGATCTTCTCCAGGCTATCGGACATGACCAAGCAGCTGGAGGCCGCGTCACGGCAGATGCGGATGCGATCGCTCAGTGCGGCGGCGTTCACCTGTTGAATCGCAGGAGCACCACTATCAGGGTCAGCCACGTACCTCTTATACGCAAGTACAGGAACGATAACAAGAGCACCGCCCTGTCGCTGAGGAAACCATCTCGCGCATCGGAAAAACACTGAAAATGTAAAGAGGAGAAGGAAAACAGAAATGTACGAATTCGCAAAGCACGGCATTATCCTGGTCGATTTTTTCTGGCCCCCCTGTCGCACCATCGGTATCCTCCCCAGCGGTGGCCTTTCCCAAATGCGTCATGGCCTGTGAAGCGAGCCTCGCCACGAATTGCGCCGATCTGGCTGTTTGGGAGAAGAAGGTCCGCAGCCGTGCGCAAAGCTCCAGCTCGTTGACCAGCTCCGCACGCAACTGCCGAAAATTCTTGGACCGAGAACCAGATATGTTTCGTATCCGGTGCGCAATGTCCGCACAGATGTCGGCACGCTCGGAAGCTTCCGTGCAGTAAGTCCTCGCGGCCTTTAACTGCTCTGCGAAAAGGTTTGTCGTGCGGAGATGGTGTCCCCATACGGACATCAGATGGAAACGATGAAAAGTCGATAAACATAAAACACAGAATGAAAGATATGCTAGAAAAATAAGGAAAACCAAAACCACTTCCGCTCGAACCAAAACCGGCCCTCGCCGCGATCAAACGCTGCAAAAAGAAAAACAAAAAATATTTTTTATGTGCTCGCTGCCGTTGCACTGCCCATACTTACCTTCCAGGATCCGCACCTGCCCCAGCTTGTGTTCGAGTTCTTCGGGCTCCAGACACGCGCCGTCCTCCTTCGAAAGCTCGATTTTGTGGTCCGCCCCGGACGCCGCTTTGCTCCGTTGTATCGTGCTGTAGGCGTGTTGAATGGCCTGGAACGCCTTGGGATCACCGCCCTTGTCCGGGTGCGCGGTCCGCGCCAGCTTGTGAAAGGCCTTCTTCGCGTCCTCCAGAGTCGCTGTTTCCTTCTGTAAACCGAGAAGCGCGTAGGCGTCCACGTTCTCCAGCGTTTCCAACGTGGATTTCAGATCGTCGCGGATCCGGGCGGCCTTGATCACGTAGGACTCCAGATGGGCGTTCTGCACCCGGAGCTTTTCCAGCGAAACCGCGCTATCCAGCAGGTGATCCGAGGCGTTGCTCAGCGTGCGGGCAGCCCGGTTAGTCGTCGGGTTGTTGTCCGCAACGCCCGGGGTGTTAAACGTACCTCCGCGCACCGTGCGCTGCATGGAGGACGACGCGTTTGCGGCCGTTGATGTTCCGCCCAGGCCGTTCGTTGTGCCGGTAGTTGTGCCTAGATGTTGCATATCGCCGGACGAACTGAAGCGGAAGCGGTTCTGGGTCGTCGTCCGTGCGCCGGGGTTGTTCAGTGCGCCACGGGCACCGGGATCGACGGTGTATTGCGACAGCCCGAGCTCCGCAGACAGCAGATCGCATACCGCATGGTCGGTCCACTCGGTGGAACGGGGGCCGGCACCGCTCGACGTGGCCCCGCCACTGGTGAAGCTGCCCATTGTTGGTGGGCCACTTGATGAGAGGTGGAGCCGGACCAGTTCTGCCAGGATCTGCACCAACAGTCGCTCTCGAAACGGCCTTGCTTGCAATTGCAGCTGCAGTTGGCGGAATGCAAGACACAGCGCGTCGGCGTGCAAAGCGGCTTTCTTCACCAGCGACAGGGCAAACTCCAAAGCTTCCATTGGTGGGTGCGCGAAGACGCGATCGTACACAAATTTTTGTGCCGACACGGCGTTTGTTCCGAGTCCCGTGCTGGTCGAAAGTGCGCGGAGTAGTGGGGACGGATCTTTGTTTGAAGCACTCGCAGATTCCGCATTGTGGCTGTTTCTTTTGTAAAAGAACTCATCGAACAAGCGCGCCCGTGCTTCACTTTCCTCCGGGTCAATTTGTTGGTCCTCCTGGGCCTGGTTGCGGCTGTTCTCTTGATCGGTGGACAGCATTTGGGCATCGTCCGCTTCTTGTCCAAAAACGCTGTCAAGCACCTGCAACAGGCAAACGCGCCCTGGCAAGCCGCCCACCTTCCAGCGCGCGATCGCGTCCACGGCTTCGCGCGGTAATTGGTGCCATTGATCTTCCTCGTTGCTCGTGGTAGCAGCGCCGGCCGTGGAGGAGCTGCTCGCGGAGGCACCACCGCCTCCGTACACGGTCTTCAAGCGCTGCAGTGCCGCGGTATTTTCGCCCACCGGCAGGCTGCTTCCAATCCCGCCGCCGCCCGCACTCATGCTGCCGCCACCGCTCCGTCCGAAGTAGGCGACGCTGCTCGTTGCGGAATCCGGAGCAACGCGGTTGCGCCAGCGCTCTACGATCATGTGCCCCCCCTCGGGTTGCAACGAACCAAATCCACCACTTTGATTGCTCGTGTAGCGACCCACTTCAAGTGACGAAGAGGGCGCTGCTGTTGATCCTGTCGACGAGACGAGATTTGGTGCAGCTCTGCCACCGTTTGCTCCTTGCGTGAAAGCCGTAGATGAAGTCGTTGCAGCGAAATTCGCCGTGGGAACGTCGCTTCCGTGCTGCTGCGACGGTGGAAGTCTCGGCCCGTCCATTCCCATGCGCAGGTGGTTCAAATTCTTCTGCTGCGAAGTTTTCGTCGCAGCATCCGGTTTTTGCTGCGGTTCTGCTGCCCCGACAGTTGAGGAAGCGGATGAGGAAGCACCTCCGCCAATCTCCGTAGAGGTCGTCACGTCAACATCTCCCGTCTCTACATCGTCTTCGCGATACGACGAGGCTTCGTCAACCGCCTGCTGCAATTTGCTTCTGACACCGCCGGGTTTGCGCGACGAGGCACCAGTTGCTGTGCCGCCTGCTTCCCGCTGTTCTTCCTGTTTGGACATCTGGCGCAGGCGTTCCCACTCCAAATGCCGGGTCTGCATCGCGTTCAGCATGCTCTTGTTGTGCAGGTCCGCAAGCGGGTCCCACCAATCTGCACCAACACGAAAATCTTCCGCGGTGAATTTCGTCCTCCCGTTGCTAAGGATCTTCTGTGTGGAAGCAGACATCGCACTGCCCTGCTTGTTTCTTTGCGACGAGGTGGATGCTGTCGTCGAGGCACCGCCATGGCTCCCAGTACTAGGCACGGCCGCTGCTGTACCGGAAGTTCCGCTGGTGCTTGTTTTGTAGCTGCTTTTCGTACTACTTGTGCTAGATGCCCCACCTGCCGTGGGTCCAGCTGCAACTCCACTCGAGGTGCCTCCGTTCGATTTCGTTGGTTTGGAGCTTGAGCTTGTTCCACTTCCAGCCGCTCCCTTGGCGGGTGCATAAGACTCCTTTCGAATGCTACCGCGCGCTCCTGCGCCGCGTCGCGAACTCTGCTGGTCCCCCAAGTCGCGCGCATCTAGACTCTGCGACCCGCTTTGCAACAAAGCCTCCACACCCCCCGAACGACGACGTGTAGGCTGCATCTTGCTTCAGCTTGTATTCTTTAGCCGATCTTCAAAAAAGTAAAAAGGGGTAAAGGCGTAGCCGCTGAGGCAAATCAAGAAAGGCGTTACAAAACTCCGATCATGAGTAGACTTCCTCGTCTAACGATAACGGCCAATCGCATAGCTTGTTGAAGTCGTTAACTTCCGGCTCCGACAGATACACTATTAAAGCAGAGGCAAGGAGAAGGAAAAGGAACTACACTCATTTTTTAGACCAGTAACTCGCTCACTCGAGAAACAAGAGTCTGGCTCCTCACTCGCACTTCGAACGATTGTCATTTTTGCGTGTGTGGCAAGGCCAACTCACTCCTTGCCTAGTAATGCTCTGAGTCAGGTGCAGGTCCAGTTCTTCTTCTACCATGAGTAGTGTTCTAGCAAAGTGAGCGACGCTACACCTCGACCTCCGAAGATCTGCATTACGGACATTAGAAAGGTCAGAGGGGCGCAGCGTATTGATTTGCGTGCTGGGATCACCTGCTCCATTTCAACACACCGAGTCCAGCGAAATGCATTCCGAATGCATTCTCCAATTTGAGTTGTTTGGCGTCTAACCACGACTCATAGCTAAGTATAATGTGATCACTCTTCCGCCGCAACCTTCAAAACAATTTTTCCGCCCGTGTCGTTGCTTTCAAGTCTTTCGTGCGCTTCCGCGACTTGGTCCAGTGCCAGGACCGTGTCCAAATTCAGTTCCGCCTTGCTCCCCGCATCCACCAAAAAGGGTTGCAGCACCTCCTCCTCAAACATCTCGATCAAATCCGCCTTGTAGTCGACCGACCGGGCGCGCAGGGTCGAGGTCAAAATGGACAACGACTTGCGGAATACCGGACCGAAGTTGAAATCCGGCACTTTCGGCCCCCCCATCGCGGCGTACACGACGTACCGCGCGTCCCGGTTCGTCGCTTCCGACAGGCACGTGAAAAAGTCCTCGCCCACAACAGGGTCCAAAACGACGTCAAACTTCGTCAGCGCATTTTTCGCCTCCGCGTCTTCGGTGCGGAAGTTGGCGAAGAAGTCCTCGCGCAGCAACGCCTCGTCCGCACCCATTTGCTTGCACTGGTCCAGCTTTCGCGCTGACCGCGTAAGGGCCGTGACGTGTTTGGCCTGCAGCACGTGCCTCGCCAGTTGGATTGCGGCGAGCGACACCGCCGAGGCGCCAGCGTGGAGCAACACGTTGTCCCCCGGCTGTGTTTTGGCGACTTTGCGGAGCAACTGGTACGCGGTCAGCCACACTTCGGGCACGCACGCGGCCTGCTCGAGGGACCACTTGTCCGGGACCCGCATCAAGCTGCCCGGGGCGCAGGCGGCGTACTCCGCATAGCCGCCGCCTTCGAGCAGGCCCATCACCCGGTCGCCAGGCTTCCATTTGGAGCTGCGGGACGGCGCTGTTGTGGTAAGATCGATGAGTGTTTGAGGGGATTTTTTGAAAAATGACCTTCAGCTGCGACCACACTATCTGCACGTTATTCTGAGTTCTTCTAGCAAAAACGCCACCTGTGCGACTGAGTGGTCGTACGTACCTGAGCTCTGTGTGCCGACTTCCACGATTTCACCGCTGCATTCGAGACCCAAGACACTCGAAGCACCCGGTGGTGGTGGGTACTTGCCCTGTCGTTGCATCAGGTCTGCGCGGTTGACCGCGGTGTAGTGCACTTTTACCAGCACATTATGGCTCGGAGTCAATTCTGGGCGAGGATAGTTGGCGACCACGCGCATAGCCTCCCTCACGGGGGCCTTGGCATTTTCAACAACTACCGCACGCATCATGGTGTTAACGCAACACTTCTACCGCACCTTATACTCAGGTAACGTTTCAAACTAAATCATGGAGGAAAGTGGCCAAATGATGTGAGCTCGACAGCGAACAGGCCACCAGTGGACTTACACGAAAGCCACCCGCTTGAAGCTAGTGGAAATGTTTCAGCAAATTTCTCGGAAGCTAGAAGGAGGAGCGGCAACATCCAGATTCTTTTCATTCACTGATCGCAGTAGAGAGCAGACGAGGCATGTTGTTGATATGTATCCATGCATGGGCGTCCACCGTGACCATGGAGAAAGGCGCACGGTGGGAATAGAGCTTGGACAAAACCGGTTTTCTTTGGCATTGCGTACTACACTCGAAGATCCACAAACAGGAAAAATCTTCAAGCTCTAGCGAATGCGCACGAATAAGGTAATTGAAGAGGATCCAAAGAAACTGTTATAATTTGCCTTCAAGTTCAACTTGATCTACTCGACAGGTTTTGCTGGGTGTTGCAAAACGAAAAAGCGCTTCTACCTTCAGGAGCATGACTTTGCGTTTGCTGCAGTGCGTTCTATGGAGAACGGCGCAATGCGAGCAGAAAAAGGCGTCGATTTGGGTTTGGATTTGCAAGTTAATAACGTCAAAGTGTAAAGTACTTAGTACGTACGTTCGGACTGTCATTCATCTGCTTGCGAAGTAGACGAACCAATGAGCGTAGCACTCGCTACTTGAAGTCTTTTTTGTAGTCGCGATCGAAGGACAGCTGCTGGCCGAGATGACCTACACCAACACCATGATCCAGAGCATTCGGAGAGGTGCTTTTCAGCAGCGTCTTGTTCCCAAGGTGGTGGGTGCCTTTATTCGTTGCAGAAGGACTCTTTCTCAGTGACGGAGCAGACATATTAGTCATAGACGGCACTGAACTCTCGATTGTCGAAAGCTCCTGCTCGAATGGACATGGTACTTGCGACGGTCCGTAGCTATCGGAATGTTTAGCTGGAGCACGATCGTTATTTTGTGCCTGCTGCAGCATTTGGCCTCGTTCCACCCGTTCCGAGGAGCGTCTTGCTGCGAGAGATCTTTTCGCTCCCGCTTCTGCTTGCGACCTAACGATTCGTCGCCGCTGTTCCAGCTGCTCATTCCGCTGTAGCTGAAGCAGGCTTTGCACTCCATGGTACCAGAGCCACACCCCACAAAAACCGCCGAGAAGGAGGAAGTAGGGAAACCAGTGCTCGGGATGAGATTCCCTCCACAAGCACTTGGCTCCAATGGCAGAGAGACTAAGACTCAGAAGAAGCAGGCCGGTTACTGGTGGGCTCGTGAACGCAACGGCAATGAAGACACCGCATCGCTTAACTCGCGATTTCAGAGCTGAAGTTGATCCTATCGTGCCTGAACACAAGACACCCCGATCTCGGTTCTGGATCTGCTCCTCCTTCATCTTACCGTAGTTTCTTGGTGGACTCCATTGCGCCGCAGCTTCATGCGTCTTGGTCTTTTGAAAAGAGCTACCGCCGTCCTGCATGTGCATGTGGTCGACAGACCGCAGCTGCGCTGAACGTCGGCGCAAGCAGAAGAACAAAATGGAACGCAGTCAAAGCACTCACAGTGACTTTTTCGTTCAGGGAAGATTGTAGTTCTTTTATTGCTGCTTTTCTTCTAGAACAAGATTTCAAGAAACAACCACATCTCTCTGTGAACCTTGCTTTGTATCTGAACCACGAACCATCTACCACAGGCTCGCGCATTATTTACATTTGGGCGCATTTGATGCATTGCAACAGGATTTTTCTGCGAACAAAGTCCCGCTGTCCATATTTTACACAGCCATTCTGCCATATGGTGACTCGATAATATTGCTCAAACGCTGTTTCTGTCTTCGGTGGAGACACCGTTTTCTTGCAACTTCTTTCTCGTCGTTGAAAAAGTGTTCCTTGTCTTCAACAAATCTTGTTATGCATCGCTAGCATCGGAACGCGCATACAACCGATGCCATAGAAAGACAGGCGAAAGCAGGAGAAGTCAAAGTGATTTTTATGTTCGTGGGGGTTCAAAGAGCAATCCACGTCGGTCTTCCACTACGCACTGGAAGTCTTCTGTTTCTTGGAGGGCGTCCCACCGTGATCCCCACCGTTCGCCATGGGGCTGCCGCCACCCGCGGCTCCGTTGTATTCCCGCAGGCACTCGACTTCAAAGTCCCACTCGAACTTACCCTGCATGACCCCTTCAATTTCCTCGATTTCGCGCGGCGTGGTGTGCAGCACGCGGCAGCCCGTTTTTGTTATCTGCACATTGTCCTCGATGCGTACGCCTCCAACCTCCTTGGTCATCTGTTGCAGGAGTGTCGCCTCCGACATTTTCATGAACTTTTTCTTCCCCTCGTCCTGAAATACCTGGCGGATGCAGTGCGGAATGAAGTAGAACCCGGGCTCCACGGTGAGCACCATGTTTTCCTTCAGCTCCCGGTTTAGTCGCAGGTTCTGCTTTATGTCGGGGTAGTTTTTCCGGCTCTCCCCCGGCACGTACCCGCCCACGTCGTGCACCGCCAGCCCCAGCATGTGGCCCAGGCCGTGGGGCATGAAGAACCCCGCCAGGTCATATTTCATCATTTCCTCCACGTCGGCGGTTTCGAGAAACACGAAGCCCTTCAGACTGTGCAGCAGCGTGCGCTGCGCGAGTTTGTGCATGTCGCCGTACCGCACGCCCGGCCGCAGCCGCCGCTCCACCGCCTGCACAGCGCTCCACACGGCGGAGTAGATGCGTCGCTGCGCGTCCGTGAACTTCCCCGTGACGGGGAAACTCACCGTGATGTCCGAGGTGTAGCAGTGGTACTCGGCCCCCATGTCGTGCAGCTTCATCTCGCCGGACTGCACGTCCTCCATGTTCGGCTCCGCCGCGTGTCCGTAGTGCAGCACGGCGTTGTTCTCGCCCGAGGGGCAAATGCAGGTGTAGCCCACCCGGGCGCAGCCGCGGAGGAAGGACTGGTACTTAAATTCCGCTTCGGACAAGTACTCCTTGCTCTTGACCATCTGCATGGCCGGCCACGGCCGGTGCGTGGGCGAGGTGGAGGGTGCGCAGAGCACCTCGTTCGTGTGCGTTTGGTACACCTTCTTCATCACCGCGATGTGAGCCTGCGCGCTCACCTTGCACGCGAACTCCAGGATGCGGATCTCGTCGGCGTCTTTTACTGCACGGGATTCGTTCAGCACCGTCCAGACGATGCTGGAGAAGTGCTCGCTTGCGGTCGTTAGCGGCGAAAGGGAATTCTCCTTCATGAACGTTGCTTTTGAGTGCTCGTTGAATGAGCGAGATCCGGAGTCGAGATTCGTTCCAATAGGAGTCACAATGCCCCGGGTGTGCTTGTGCATAAACGCTTTCAGTTCCTCCGAGTCCAGATACAAAACGTCCTCCACCTCGTAGTAATTTTTGAAGTGCTCCTTCGTTCGAATGGGCCCTAGCCAGGTCGCGTAGATTTCGTCGAGTTTGGGGATGAAGAGGTAGCCTTTTCCGCTGTCGATGTCAATGCCGCCCCAGAGTCCCGGCTCCTTGGCGCCGAAGAGATACTGGAAGTTAGCCTCTTGCCGGAAGTCCCACGTCGTATCGGTGTCGTATAGTGACTGCTCGCCACCACCCTTCATCAGCAGGAACGTTCTGGTACCCTTAACTGCCGGATGCTCTTCACGAATTTTGCGCGCGACCTCCTCCCGATGCCGCCGGTGCATGGAGAAGGGCACCTTGTGGGTGCCATCCCCCATCCAAAAATATGACATTTTTTTATAGTGATTTGTGACCCGGCTAAGTAATGTTGAGCAACGAGGTAGTTTTAGTAACAGAACTAAACTACTATTACTGATGCGAAATCGTACTCAATCATCTCTACTGTTGTAGGTGTAGCTGGTAAACCGCACGTTAGGACAATCGAAAGCGATGAACATGAAGGGTGGGCAAATTAGTGTGACTCTCTGTGCTGGTTGATGTTTAAGCATGACAATTGTGGCGTAAGTTGTCGTGCTGTAAAGGTAATGAGTCAACAAGGAAGTATTCCGATGAATGTCAGAGTCGTTACTTAGACCAGTATAATTACCACAGGAAGTGAATCGAGGCACTCTGCTGCTGCTTCCTAGAGAATAGGCACTCTCCTAGTATATTTCTTTCTCAGATAAAAGACTTTCTGTTCGCTCTCGATGCGGGAAAAACAAAAGCGTATAGATACTGATCGTGAAATGTGTGGAATGATTATGATAGTTTAATGCCCCGAAAATACTTTCCACTTCCTTTACTTGGCACGATTTTCATGTTCATCACCTTTTTTATCTGCTCATGATAGACCAACGCGAAGATGAACAACGAGCTATTACGTAGACGCCGCGTAAAAGTAGAGCGTTGCTCTCCGTGTCCGTCTCCATTTCTCCAAATTGCAAGCGACTGTTGGAATTTCCACTTCTCGTCATCTAAACGAAGATCGGCGAATTACCGCGAAATTTTCACCATGAAGGTAAAAGCACCTTCATGTCGATGTTTTTTTATTTCTCTACCGGCACTAAGTATGAGGAGAAGTGATGCATGCACTCACACTGTGCGTCGTTCTCGTTTCCTGCTCATTGGGATAGATAGAGTTTATGTTGCCGGCGCATCGACGTTAGTTTGCGCTTGTTCGACTCAGTCTAAGACCTGGCGTGACTGGAGCAAATGCCACCGTAGCCTTCGCCTTCGATATGGTTATGACAGCGGAGGGAATTATACAAATACAAATAGTAGAAGTACGAACCCCAGTCGTACGTAGTCGCTGTCGCAGGTAGAGGTAGGTGTTGAATCTCTACACCAGAACCAGACTGGCAGAAAGCTTTACACGTTCATCAGCTGCAGATCAGCAGGAAGCTTTACACGTTCATCATCGACCGGAAAAATGGGCCCTTCATCATGCTCAAGTCTGCTTGTTCTTTCCCAGCGCTCCCTTGAGATCCGCGCCCAAGCCCAAGGCCTTCGATGAGTTAATACGACTACCTCCGCCACCACCACCTGGACCATTGTCTCCACCATCTTGACCATCTTCAGACGCTCTCGACCTCCGCCGCGCCGGTCCGTGGCCGCACACACTGACCAGATTAATGCAGTATCGGTTGCCCTTCTTGTCTGGAATGTTGTGCCCCAGGTGTGTCCCTGCCGTGGACACAGCTTCTCCCCCCGGCAGGATTCTCACGTGCCCCGTCAGCACTTCTTCGTCGCGGAAACTGGGCCAGCCGTGCTGCCTGGATTCGAGAATGAACGCGTTCCACGAGCGACCGCGCGGCGCCCTAAACAACGGCTTCGAAGTGATGGTGTCGTAGAACGTGACTTGATGCTGCTCGGGGAGATTTCCCTCCCCCGAGAGCTTCAGCTCCGTCCTGATTTTCGCGTCTTCTTCCGCGAAGAACTTCGTTTTTCGCTCCCAGTAGCCGCTGTGCTCCGCGTAGTGGCGGTTGAAGCAACAGATCTGATTCGCCTCAGCCTGGTCGCAGTTCCACCGCAGTTGGCCGACGTAGGGCGGGGGCGCGTCCGTCGTCCCGTTCGCCTTCGGACACATAATCTTGTCGGCCTCGGCCTTTGTCTTTACCTGGATCTGGTCGAAGGTGCCACTAGGCACACCGCCGTTCACCAAAAGCGCGGCACCTGGGTCCACCATGCCGGTGTCTCTCTAAAAAGCTTTCTTAGAAGTCATAGTCTAAATCTAAAACGCAAATTCTCTGAATGAATCTGTCAACACTGAGGACCTTCGACATCACATGATGGGGTGGAAGTGAGCGTGAGGACCTGGTAAAATGCGCGAGGATCTGGGATGAAGGGAAGATCGTGCCTGCAGCGTAAACTTCTAAAGCAGATGCTTTTCGTTTTCCTCGTGCGTCGTGCTCAATACTGATTGATCTTACAACACGTTGGTCTTTTGCGGGCATTCCTTGCAGAGGGGGAACCACTTGTGACATAAATACGAGGGCCTCCTCCAAAATCAAGCTGCAAATTCGGCACGAGAACGAGGCATGCAACACCGTTCCAGAGAACACTCTTTCACTCCACACACAGTGCATCGTCTGAGTCTAACCCGCGTGCGCTGGAATCAATATCAGTCTTCAACATATTGAACAAGTTTCTTACTGGCCAGTTATTTGATACTTACTCCCACGTCACGCGAGTCGGCTCCAATGATTGCTTCGACGAAAGTGACACAACGAGCAGTTGCTGCGCCAAGAATTTCTATGACAACGACAAGGACTATACCATTTGCATCTTCGACTTTCTAAAAACGACGCATCATTCAGCACCACCCTGTTCGTCCGCTTCCGGTGCCGCAGCAGGTTCTTCACTCCCGCCACCCGCCTCACCATTATTTGTCTCCACAGGAGCCGCGACTTCTGATGCTCCTCCTGCGCCCACACTCGCATCCGCCTCGGTTGGACTCGCCGGTGGTGCTTCCTCGCAAACGAGACCGCCGGGGGGCAGCGTCTTGTCCTCGTCCTCAGCAGCACCGCCGTTGCCCGCGGAGCTGCTTGACGCACTGTTGACCGGCTTGCCGCTGCCCGAGTTGGAGGTCGCGTATTGGAGCGGGTCCCGCGCCGCCCAGGAGGCCATGTCCCGCGGCATCAAGGTGGAGTTGGTGCGCGTTCTGGCCAGCATGTCCCAGCACTCCGCGATGGTCTCCTCGTTGCAGTCGTCCGGGAGTTTGTCAAACAGGTGTATCAAACAAAAAAGTGTTAACGTTAACGGTTTCGGTTTTCACAGATGGCAGCTATGCATTACAAATTTTGCCTTCCATGCATGCAACGCAATACAAATTTGGGCATCTTTTCTGATGCGTTACTGCATCACAAATTCCGTTAACGTTAGCACTTTTTCTTGTGAAGATAAGGTGCTGCAACATCACATCCACCGGGTGATCCGGCTTGGTTTCCAGGAGTTTGTGGAACATCTCGTTCAAAACCTTCTCCAGTTGGTACTTCTGCACGTACTCCTCCACCAGGCTCTGCTTCGCCGACCACTTTTTCGCACGGTGCACCGGAGTACCCGCGCGACTCTTTTTGCTACCAGTAGTGGACATCGCGCGGTGCCGGTGGTGGAGCTGCTCCCGTGGAACTTGTTTCGTGTCACGACGTTTTTTGTAGTGCTGCAAGTACAAATACCGGAAACTACTACGATGCGAAGTGTAGTCGATTCAGATTCTTTTACATTGGCTTGTCAAAAATAAAAAATAGTAAACCACGGAGAGGACTCACTGCCGTCATCTCGTGGTCTCTATCAACAAGTAAACGACTCACTCGCTCTCCTTCTTGCCATTATTCTGTACACTTTCAAGAAAACTTTCATCGTTTTTGGGTCCGTAAAAATGCTCCACCTCATCGCAGCCATCACACAACTACAGAGGTAGCAATGCATTGCAGCGTAAAAATGAAGTAAATGTCACTCGGTCTCAAGAAGAGGTGGCTTCGCGCGGTTGCAAACGAAGTCCACGACTGCAACTCGAGGACGCTGCCCTCCACAAGAAATTAGGAAAGAAAAAACTACAGCACGACACCGCTGATCATACTTTCCTGTCGCTGTAGTTGGCGGATGTCGCCGGACTCTCGCTATGCTGCACGAGAAGTCGTGCGCCGCTCGCTACGCTCATTCGTCGTTTTGAACCAGATGATGAAAGTGTTGAGTTCGCAGCTCAGTAAATTTCATGAAGAGCAAGAGTTCGCATTCAAGCTATTTCCTTGAACCATTTGGATCGCTTTCTCAACCATACGAACCGTGTAGCGGCCACTTCTTTTCCAATCATGGCCTGAAGCCCAGCCCGCCAAAAACCGCTCGAAATCGGCGAAGCACACTGGCCACAACTCGCGCCACTCAGCTTCCACTTCTGCGAGAAAATCTTGATCGTGATGATCAATGGTGTCTTTTTTCGCACGAGAATCTCCAGCTACTTCTCCCCCATTCTCCTCGCATGTTTCGCGTAGTACTGTCATCGTCCGTGGCTGGTAGGTTTTGAGTTCTGCAAAGTAGAAATCAAGCAGCTCCTCCGCGCTCTTTTCCATCTCACTTTCCGACAATCCCCAACCGCCCAGGCAGTACGCGACGTCTCGGACTCCCACACCGAATCCCGTGTACTGAAAGTCCACTGCAGCCACGTCTGTCTCAGCCGGGGCGGCTCCGTTTGTTGGCGGAAAGCAAAAATTCTCGATTTTTGCATCCCCATGCACCACCGTTTTCCATTTTGCAGCCTTCAACTTTTCGTCGAAGCTTCCCGCGTACCGGCGCAACGGGCTGTCTTTCGGCGAGATCCGCTGGAACTCGTCCGGACGGGTGTCTAGGTGCCAGTAGCAACCCTCGGGCCATATCAAAGCTTGCGCCACTGAGTTGCTACTTACCACATTGCTATTTGTCCTGCTGCCAGTGCTCCGCTGGTCAGTGTCACAGTACAGGAAGGTTTTGTGAAACCGTGCCAACCAAGTGAGAACCGGGCGAACGGTGCGAGCAGAAAGGGAGTGCTTTCTCTCAGGAAAGCCGGCAGCATCTAGGTCTTCCAGGATGAAACCCAAGGACGTGCTGTCGGATGTTGAACAGTCGCGGTGCAAAAGGCGCGGAACGCGGACGCGGCGTAGGTCTAGCTTCGGTAGGAAGTGTTCGTAAAAATTAGCCTCGACCTGATACGACTTCAGTTTGCGCTGGTGTGACAGGGACGGCGGGTTAAGAACATCCGATGTCGAGTTGCCTAGTACCGGTGGCTGAATGCACTTTAGCACGACTGTGGATACATTTTCTAAAGCTCCGCCTGTATGCAAGAATGCCGTAATTGCCGGAGGAAGCGACACCCGGACAATAGCACCGTAACCCTCCCAAAGGCGCTGAACCGTCTGAGTTTTCAAGCCCTCGGGAGAATACTCGGGTGCTTCAGCTTTCGGAGCATCCGTTTTTGCTTGATTCCTCAACCAGTTTCCGACCATATCAACGGCAGCATCCTTCAGCGCGTGTTTTCCCCCACGCGCGCGCTCCTTGTGGACAGCTACCATTTTTGAATGAATTCTTTACCTTTGTTGTAGACGCTACTTTCTTAACCTCTATGGAGTGGTCTTCATCAATGTTATTGGTCTGTCGACGTCGTAGACGACGTAGTTCTTAGCTTGTGAAATAACTATCTTCCCGTTACGCCTACACTATCACCGGTACAACATACAATTATTTCCACTTTCGGAGGGTGATGGTCGGCGGTGGCCTCTCCTGAACTATTTGGAACACAGGGCATGGAAGGGCACCAGACCGATGAAATCAAGAAAGATGAATTGATCTTGATAGATACGTACACATCAGAGCAGCGGTCGTACCTTCAGTTGTTACTCGATAGGTCGGGCAGTGAAAGTAATCATTCGTGTCGACTCAATTCTCCATCTCCGTCGGAGAGAAGCACTCATAGTCCTCGAAAGAGGAGGCAGCTCCATTCAACCACGACCGTGCGTATCATGCCCAGCATGAAATTTTACTTAAGTAGATGGATCCACTATCATTTTCAACATACTGTAGTTAGAAGGCGAAGGAGAATCGTATTATGCCCGAAAAGCAAAACACGACTCTGCACCTGCAGCAAAGCAATAAGCTGCTGGTGCATAAGCAGGATATACAAGCAACTGAATGCGAAATATGAGGGTAAACCAGAAAGAAAAATGAAGTACACATGCTCATGTGCACTCTCCCGTGCTATGAGGATCGATAGTAAAAGAAAGTGGTAGTGCAATAAACATTGAATGTTGTGCAAAGAAAAAGAAAAAGCAAAATTTTTTGGTTGGAATGGCTTGAGCGAAAACATCAAAGTGCTACTCTTGTAATGATCGAGAAGACCAGAAACAACTCAATTTCACTGCTTTCACGAAATGTTTTGTCCGATCTTGGTTCGTAGGATTTGTGTGTCCACCGTGAGACCGTGCTGCAGCAACTCCTTCCGCAGGGAGTCTTGGATCGTCTCCTGCAGTACTTCCGATACCGGTATGGAAAGGACAAAATGCAAGCGCCTCTACGGTACAAACGCCGGTCCACGCTGACCACAAGCATAACACTAATAAGCAGGAGGAAGATGAAAAAACCAAGTCTTCTTGGCTATTTTTACAGTACATCTACGATTTGGAATTGGCGTCTACCAACGGTACAAATGTTCTTTAAGAATGCTTTCTGATCCACACCCCCGAGTCGATTATATGCAGATGAAAGGCGAAATGCAGGAGCGCATCTTTAGATAAGACAACTTTAGCCTTACGAGGAACAGATACAAATATCTGTTCTTCAAACTCATCCTCGTAAACAATACCATGCAATGTCGTGACCAGACGGCTTTTGAGAGGACCAGAGACGAATAAAAAATTGTGATTGTCCTTTTCATAAGCGGAACTTGGGCGACAGAACTGGACGGCCGTTCCCGCACAACGTCCTCGATGATCTCGACAGTTCGGGAGGCCATCGTTCCGGCACAGGGAAACAGGTCTTCCGCTATGAGATGCGCAAATCGCTTCACCCTCAACAAATAAATTCGAGCCCGCCAACATTTTTCAAAGATGAGGCTGCTACTCATGTTCATAGATACGATTACATTCTGTTGATCCGGACACATAGCTTACTACACTCATGCACGAAAGCGAAAGCTGTTAGCAAGTCCGTTTTTTTATGATCCGCTCGATCCACAGATAAACTTGGCGAAGTTCAATTCGCGTGGTTCCACAAATCACGAACCAGAATAAAGGATAAACGCAAATATCTTCGCAACTTCGATGGGCCGCGGCCGCCGGCCAGGGTGGAATAGACAAATGTGAGTAAGAAGCGAGTTGTGCACGGCAGCATAACAGCATCGCACTTGCTGTACAATTGGTGCAGAAACTTGTACATGACGTCAGCCTCTGATGTAGTACTGGAGTCGCGTGGGTCGGCTAGGGTCAGGTAGGTAGTTGAAGTTGAGGCCAGCTCTCGTCTCGTTGGATCTTCGGTGCTGAGTGGTTCCGCGAATGCAGCTGACTGGCGGGCTTCTTCACCGATTTTCTTGGACGAACCAGCTCCCGCCGTGTTCCTCACGACGGCACAGCGCTCCAGAATGAGCCGCTTGTACACCTCGGCCGGCAGGTCGTCCGTTTTTGATAAACCATGGATGGCGTTTTGTTGCTTGCGTATCACATTCAATTCTTCGAGCATGTCCTGCGATGGATCGACACTGTCTAGATCTTGCCCGCTCGAAACATTAACAGAGGTCAGATCTTTAGCACCTCTTGGGCCCCTGTCTGTCGCGGTGCCTGCATTTTTGTGTTCTTGTTCTATCCGCTGGTGCATGGCACTGGTAAACAACCCCTGACGCACATTCACCCTCGGATCCACAGACTCGTCGACAATTGACCCCTCGGCAACTTCCCGACCATGGGGCCGCTCTTTAGGAGTTGTTGCGTCTGACGCCGTCCGTTGCAGCTCCAGCTGCGAGTGGCGCAGCAAAACATCATCCACGTCCAGCGGGGCACCCACACTGCCCCCTTGTTCAGGTCCTTCGATGTTGGCCCCGCCTTCCGCGGTTGTTCCATAGGCACTTATTGTGTCATCCAGCTCTTCGTGATCCATGTCCTCTGGCGCATGCGGGGAAGTAGAGCCTAGAAAATTTGAGGTCGGAAACATAAAGGGATGAAAGGAAGATTCAACTTCAAATACATTTTTGAGGACGACTATTGGTATGACTAAACAGGAACATGCTCCGCTATCAGGTACATGAAGTGTGGACATGATCTCTATTTACAGTAGCGAGAAATAAGCACAAGGACATTCTTAACGTCTCATGCTCATCTGTAAAAGCAATCACTAAAGTGCGTGTTGGAACAGAAGGAGGTCCTATGCAGCGTAGTAATATCTTTGCTATCTTCTGTAAAAAAAAACTACTTAAAACATGACACCTTCACGCTCCGGAAATCGCTTCCCCTTGAAGGTGTTTTTGCTGCTGGACCCGGGCGCTGCTTTTCGAGTTGGGTTTGTTTGTTTCTTGCCGTTGTTCTTGTTGGAACCACCTGCCACGTCTCCAAGGGCGTACAGGACCATGCGCTGGACCTCCATGCCAAGAAACTGCAACCGGGTATTCCAGTGGACGAAGCTCCTCACACGTTTGGTTTCCTGACTGGCGTTGATAACATCGTCCCGGCCGAGGTCCAATTCGCGCATGTACACGGCCTCAGCGACGGACAACGCGGTCACAGACCGCAACTCGGCATCGTCCAGGATGCCGGCCGCGCGCGCAGTTTCCTGCATGGCGGAGATCACGACGGAGGGGAGGCTGTCCTCGCCGATGTCTCCGATTTCGTGCATTTTTGCTTGCACCGAGGGGTCATAGAACACGCTGATGGGAATCGTTAGCCCCTGCGTCGCACGGAGCTGCGTGCTGTCCTTGCTGAGGTGCATGTCCTGCTCGTCCCGCGTCGGGATCGCGTTTTCCGGCCTCGTGTGCTTGGACTGCTGTTTCATGGCCTCTTCGATGGTGTCGTGTTCTCCCCGGCCCCCGTGCCGCAAAACACTATTGTGGTGCGGCGACGTGTCAGTACTATGGAAGTACTGCACGGCGTCACTCTTGATGTTGTGAGCTCCAACCGTCATGGCCTCTTCGACAAGATCGCGCGCATCCGACGAGTCGAGCTGCGAAGGGCGACGGGCTAGGTCATAATGTTTCTTTTTCGAGTGCTGGTGCGCCGCAGCGGCCCCGGCCGCGTTCTTTTTCTTTTCCTTGGCCAAGATTAAAGAGTTGAGCTTGAAATCGATTTCCCCAACATTCACAACCAGCCAATTGGCCAGCGCCACGGCGTTGTCCAGCTTGGTTTGCAACCTGATGGCCTTCTGCGTGCGAAACTGGATGTCGGTGACCAGACCGATCACCATGTTCATGATCATGATCGAACCGAAGATGACGTGCAACAGGGAGAGCACCCCCAGGGCCGGCGCCTCCGAGAACATGTTGCGCACGTTGCCGAAGGTCGAGTCCACCATGGTCATCTGTGCGAACGACAACACCGTGTTTTGGTAGTCCTTGAAGAAGGTGGTTTCCAGGTGGTCGTCATCGAACGAGCCGAAAGACTTGCGGTAGACCATGACGATGGTCGAGTTCACGGCGATCAGGAGGAACAACAGGAAGAAGAGAAAAACGGACTCGTAGGTGGACTGCGCCAGCTATCCGAGTGCACAAGAGCCCACTCGTTCCACCGCAGGAGCTGATTCATTTGGATGGTAGCTGCATGCACAGTTGCAAAAGAAGCGCTGCCGCTGGAAGCGATGCTGGTGCGCGTCGCGGTCGCGTGCGCATGCGGCTCTTGCATGACAAAGTGATCACATACATTCAAGGAGGTTCTAGTGTGTGGTGCTCCTGTTCTTGTTCGTGATCGTGTCCTCTCGGACTCGGCCGCTTCCACAATCGGTCACGCATGCAATGTCGCGAGATCACAAGGACAACGGGTTGATCACGACTAGCATTTACATTTACCTTTAGCTTAAATATTAGGATTTCTTTGAAGCAATTTGGATTATTGCAAATGACAAATGACGCGGCGGAGGTCGTGGGGGAGTTCTTGTGCACTTGGATACCAACACGGCGAAGTTGAGCATGATCGACTCGCTGCACTTCAGCTTGGTGAGCCGCGCGAGGCGGATCATCTTGAGGAAGCCGAGGTCCACCTGAATCGCCCCAGAGGCGACCAGCTCGAAGATCTGCAGCACGATGAGGAACGAGTCGAGCGTGTTGTTGAACCAGTCGCCGCGTACGAAGAAGAGGCGCCGTCTCTCGTAGGCGTGCAGGCGGAGGCAGAGCTCGCTCAGGTAGATCGCGAAGAACACCAGCTCCACGTACCACCACGTGGAAAACATGAACACGTCGTCCTCCGCACTCGGCTCAGCGGCTTCAAACCCGATCAGCACCACGTTCACGGCCACCACGGCCACCAGCAACCCCGTCATCCACTGCGACTCGTAGATTTGGTAGGACCAGCGGTTGGGGTCGTACCCGTGCGCCCGGATCACGTCATCGGAACACATGTGCAGCAGGGAATTGTAGGCCTCGCGCTTGCTGCCGGAAACCGAGGAGAACCGCCGCTCGACCTTGTCGAAAACACTGGCGCGCCGGTTCTGCTCGTCGACCTCGTTGTCGTTTGGGTAAAGGAGCGGCGTCGCCGCCGTCGTACGACCTGCAATACTAGCAATCCCATCCACCTCCGGCTGCGCGCCGGGGGAAGTGTGCAGGACTACAGATTCTCCTGTGCTGGCCTTACGTTCTTGTGGGTCAGGATAATTATCGGGTCCGCTTACACGAGCTGGCTGCAGGTAGGAAGTCCGTGCCCCCCGCGGGATTACGATTGACGGTCCCCCGGTGGGCCGCCTCGGAGGCTTGGCCCGGATATGCGACATTTTGGTTTTGGTTTTGGAAGGGGGAGGCAAACGCACAAGCAACAGGGGGCGACTCAAGAAAAAAATCGGATTAAAACGATGGTTGTACTACACGCCTCCGCGGCGCCAGGAATTCATTGTGTGTCAAAAGCAGAAAGCGAAAGAAATAAATGGGGGTCTGACGTGATAAGTGAAGATTCAGATTGTGAAAGTGTAGTTTAGCGATAGGATACGTACTGTGGAGTTTTAGTTGTGTGGGTGAAGAATATTGATTTTTGTCAGGCTCAATGACAGAACCGCGTCGAAAACCGACGGTACTTGTTTGTCAGCCATGTTGAAGAAACCGTAACCGACATATTATCGCGATTCTGACGAGCACAACCGATGGACGACATGGAAGTTGGGAAAACTGTGTTGCAGAGGCACCGACACATCTCTGACGCTGGCGCTATTTGGTGAAACCGAGTCGTATTTGTACGTCTACATGCTGGTACAAGAAATGAGTGTAGAAGCACCATCAGCAGAGAAAGGACGAGTGACATCTCCGTTCTGGCAAAATTATCAACGGACAAAATTGGGGTACACCGATGTCTTGATCCTTACCATGTTGTACTAGCTGACCGAGAGAACGACTGACACTAGGTCGTGAGACGGAAGAGGGCTGATCACCACGAAGCACCGACAGCTTACTACTTCAACACTCCTCGTCCCTAGTACCGACTGATTTCAATTCGACGTTGCTGTTACAGTGAGAAACAAATATCTCGCGTTTTTTTGCTTTTGCTTTACAGTAAAGGGTAAGCCTTTTAAGTTGTTGGTTCACCAGTGCAAGAACACCAGTAGAAACGATGTCAGGACAATTTATAGAAAAATTTGCACAATGCTAGATCCTGACTTGTTGAAACAACGGACGCAAAATAACCGCGATCCAGAGACGAGATAAAAAGGTCGAAACGTCGTCGCCATACGTACTATGCAATGTCAAATTCTTTTTCGCCGACGGCTTCCAAACTGCAGCTCCAAAGCAGTTCCTTGTTTTTTTCCGCCGTCATGAAATGCGGCGCCTCCGCCTTCCGCGCCGGCACCATGGGCGGCCCGTGGGTATGGTTGCGGCCGAAACCCATCATAAGCAGCTTGTGCCAGTATTTCGGTTCAACGAGACTGCCACTCTCGATATCCGGATGCACAACCGCCATCAACATGCATATAGTGGCAGTCTTGATTCCGTGCCCGCCGAGGTTGAACAGAAACTTGGAGTGCTCCCGCATCCCGCCCCCCTTACCCCTTTTCGACGCGGCAAGCAACTCCGTCTCCATGCAGACTCCCGGCATCACTGTGATGCAGCGAATTTTCGGATTCGGGCCTCCCTCTGCTTTCTTGTCTGCGCCGTCCACTCCAACACCAGCTCCAACCACCGCGCTTTTGCGCACGCGGTCGTCCAGCGCCGCAGTAAAAACGATGTTGGCCAGCTTGGATTGCGCATAGCGGTACATCCGCGGTCCCAACGGGGCCAGCGGCAAACCGAAGTTCCCGCCTAGCTTCCCGCCATTTTTCTGCATGTACTTGGGACGAATGGTCTTGCTAAAGCAGGGCCAGGGGCTCAAAATTTTGCAGGACGACCACAGGTAGGCAGTGGAAGTATTTGTGATGACACGGCAGTCGCCGCGCGTCGTGGCCGCAAGTTCCACCAGATTCCAAACCAACTTGGTCAACAGGAACTGAGAAAGGTGGTTCACCTGCATTTTTTTATGGTGATCATGAATTTATTCTGTTCGGCGTTTTCGCCTGCTTAGAATTCCCTTTTACGACCTCTCAGTCTCATTATCGCCTGAATGGGTAGCTGCTCGATTTTTTTATGGTGATAGTTGTAAAATGGTAAAATTATCACTGTGATTGCAAGTTTCCATCAACATCAAGGCCCCACCAATAGCACGACCGCGACCCCGCCTCAGAAAAAGGACTCTCTCCTTCTAGTCTGAATCCTCACGAACAAATAGAAAGCAGATGTCTGCTTCTATTGAAAATCTGGCTGCGAAAATTGATGAAGAAATACGCCCGTAAGTACCTGCATTTGTATATCGAACCCGTCCGGTGTGGCTCTATCCTCCGTGAGCATCAAACCCGCGTTGAGCATCAAATAGTCAATGCCCTTCAATTCTGACCCTGACCCAGCCAATTGCTGCACCACTCGTTCAGCGGCTGCCCGAACGGACTCCAACTCTTGCAGGTCGCAGTCGACATGATGCACTCCAGCGGCCATTTTCGAGCCAGAGGTTTCTCCGGCAAGCGCAGCGATTTTGGAAACTTCCGCGAGGGCTGTGTCCGCGCGCTCCGAGGGCCGGTTCAACATAATCACGGTAGCTCCCAACCGGGAGAACTCCTCCGCCAGCTTCCGGCCGATGCCGGTGGTGGCGCCGGTAATCAAGGCGGTCTTTCCCTGCATCGGCTTCAGCCGCAAGCGCCACACATCGTAGAACTCATTCTGGCTTCTGGCCGTCCACCCGGAAAAGTCGCACAGGTCCTGCGTCTCTTTGTTGATCTGCCCCGCGCAACAACCCGACATGATAAATGTCGACGTAGCGAGGTTACAACGAAATGAAGATGAAGAAGCAAGGTGACGCAACCGTCACAGGCTCGGATAATTACTTATCCGTACTACCGATAATCATAATCCTCACTGCCCTTGTTTCTTACGGGTAGCCTCAATTGAAGGTGGGTCGAAGGGCAGGAATCATGGAGAGAACTGAATAGAGCACTCCATACAGGAAACGCCTATTCGACGCAGCAGGTGTTCGCTCTTGTCTTTTGTTTTCGCTACACTGCAGCCTCACTCATGATCATCACTCGTCTTTCCGACTTCATGTGATTCTGCCTTCACTCCTCGTCAACATTCTTCGCACACTAGCAGCTAGAACTAGCTAGCCGGTCAAAATATCGTAAACCTTGCGGGTCATTCTTTGTTTTATTACTCAGACGCAGATACGATAGGAACAGGGGAATCGGTGGCCAGAAGCAAAAAGTCATTTTCCACCTTCCAAAAGTACTGCGGGACCGGCGCTCTGGCATGTGCTGCAGTATTGGCGTTCAGCGCCACCTTTCAGATTCAACCTGCTCAAGCAGTCAAATAATCGTGACTCTACAGTTTTTTGCGCAAGGGAAATTCTGCGTTGGTTCGCCAGCGCGACAGAAATGATGTTGAGCTGCGGTCGATGTGCGGAATTTGCACATCAAGAACTGCGTGCTAGATGTTGACGTCAAGAACTACATGGTGATTTTGAGAGTTGAATTAGTTGGTTCTTGAAAGCAAAACATAGAAAAAAAAACTCAATATACAATTTCACTATAGCAATGGGACTTTCAGGCCTCACGTTCCCGCTCGTTGACCGCAGTAAGCATGCGGCTCCGGAGAGAAGCTGCGCAAAATCCTACCTAGGACTCGAGTAGAGAAGCATCGGCCTTCTTGTTGTGGTGATCGGCGTCGGACGGATTGTTTTTCTCTTCAGATTTGTGACTGGGATCGACAGATGAAGGATTGGGTTTCGATTTCGCAAAGCACTCGAACAGGGTCGGCTGGTACCACCCTTCCGGTGGATCCTGGTTCTTCTTTGCTTTTTTTTTCGGCTTCGCGGCGTCTTTTTCAGAATTTTTGCCTTTTCTTTCCGCGTCGCCCACTCCACACACAGACGAATCCTTCGAGGATGTGGCTTGCTTTGTATTGCTGGATGATGAAGATGAACTTGACGAAGAGGATGATGCTGACGAACCGCCAGTAGGAGCTTCAACATCCTTTCGGTCAGCGGCCCCAACGTTATTCGCGCTCTCGTCTGGATTCTGCTCGCCCATACCGTCCTGCTGTGCAACTACATCGCGCATCTCGACGTCTTGCTCAGCAGCATCCTTTTTGCTCTCTCCCCCCGCAACTGTCGCCTTCACCTTCTTCATGGAAGCAGTTGCCATTTTTCTGGCTTTCTTGGCTGGTGGATTAGCTTGCTCCGCTTCTCCGTCGGCAAGCTCGCCGCCCTCCTGCAGTTTCTTCGTCTCCTCTGCGTTATTTGCTTCGGGCTTCCCACGCCGTTCTCGTTTGAGTTTCTGCAGTTCTTCGCGCAATTTGATTTCCGCCGCCGTCTCCTTCGATTCGACATTTTCGTTGAATTTTTGTTCGATCTGCAGTCGCGCGCCCGTCTGCCCTTTCTCCGTGGCGTTCCAGGCACTGCAGTCCCGCAGCCGGCCGACGATGGTGGGGTTTGGTGCTGCGCCAGCCGTGACGACTTGCGTCTTGTTGTAGTGGTTCACATACATGGCCTTGACCGCGCTCAAGTCCGTCCCTTTTCGCCACCACCACTTGGGTGGGTAATCGCGCCACGGAATGTAGCCGGGGTTGTTCCCAGAAGCAAACTCGGGGATGGTCTGTAGTTATTGTAATTTAGCATTGTATTATTTGTATGTTGAGAACGAAGAACCAACTATCACTCATTTGCGCAGGATCCGCTGTTGACAGTGAGCCACCGCATTGACAGTGCACCACGACCGGTCAATATTGACAATGAGCCACCGGTCGTAAAGGCGTCGCTATTGACAGTGAGCCACCAGTCGCAGTGACTCACTCTTCTACTTGTGGTGGTAGCGAGAAGCACTGTTAGAAGATTTCAAAGGCTTCTGCTTCTGTAGCTGGGGTTGCAGGCTATGGCACAAACCCAAAAGCATTTCTTTTCTTTTTGGAGAAGCAATATACAAAACCTTTACTGCAACACCAATTCCGATATGTAAAAACCCCATGAAAAGCGAAACTTTTATACCCTGCCCTCAAACGTTCTCAGCATTTCCCTGAGCGTTCTTTTTACGCCGACCACGTACGCGAGCTCGTCCTTTGGTGCCGCTGGCACGGTGACTTTCGCTTTCGGGTCCTTGTTTTCCTCCTTTTCCTTCAACTTTTCCTCCCGCTTTTTAATCCGCTCCCTTCGTTCTTCCTTGATTGCGTCTTCGATACCCCACTCGATCAGCAGGTCGTCGAGCAGCAGTACGGGGCACGTGTCACTGCGGTTCTCCACGTACTTCCACGTGTAATCTTTGGTAGTGTCTGCTAACAGTTTCCGCACCGCCTCCGGCTCCAATTTCAATTCCTCCGCGATCTTCTTTTCCGTGGTTTCCCGTATCTCCTTCTCCTTGTCTTTCACTGAGTCCGGTTTCAAATTTTCCTTGCCGCCCTTCCACTCGCCAGCAAGCCCCGCGATTCCCAGCTCTTTCAGCGAAATTTTGCCCGCGCCGTCCCTCGTAATCTCTTCGCGAAAGAGACTTTCCAGCTTCACCCTGCTAGCCTCGTAGCGCGGGTCGCACAGCCGCGCGAAGCCGTAGGTAGCCGCGGCCTCGGGGGAGCCCTTTGCGATGCGGAACGTGGTCGCGCATTGGTGTGGGTAGGACACTGCTACGTATCTGGTGTAGCCGAGTTTGACCATTTCGTCCTGGTTGTCGGCGCAGAACTTGATGACTCGGTCGAGGTCATCCGCGTCCATGTCTTCGCCGAACAGCTTCAGCCCCCGCAACGCCTCCGGGCGGTTTTCGCCGTCCTCTGCCCAGCACGGAGGAAACGCGGGCGCAGTACAATGCGGCAGCGGTCCTTCGAAATCCGGGGCATTATGAAATACGACGGCACGCCGAAACGGCATTTGTATTTCAGATTTGTAGAGGGAATTTCCCGCGTCTGTTGACAACCATTCGCGGTCCGCGGTTATCACTTCTTCGGTTCCTGTCATGAAAAGTTTTCGACTCCATTAGATTGACATCCACATTGGAGCACAACTTGCATGAGAACACCAAGCAACGACACTTCTGCGCCTTGCGCCGGCACGCCCAGCAGTGCGCGCATTCACGAATGTATGAAGAGCAAGGGCCGCTCCACGCGGGCTGACCACGAAAAAGCAAAAGACCAACCCGTTACAAATTTAATACCTTTGATCCGCAGCACTAGTGGCTCCAGCCCGTGCTTCCACGCGTTCCATCCCCGTTCTCGGACGCAGGCCAGGCTTCGGCGGTCTTTTACGTTCATCCATTGGGTGCCCTCTGGATCGTATATCAGCGTCTCGCCACCGATAAAAGTCCCAAACGCGGCCGCCCGGCTTCTTCCGAGATTGCCTTTGTCACAATGCACGCGGGTGGTGCCATTGAGATTCAACGTTATTCCGCTGTGCCAAAACAGCTTTTCACCGCTTTCTTTCTCGTCGCCCGCGAGTCTGCAGACCGTCATTGCAGCGTTGAGGGCGATCGCCTGAAGATGAGAATGGGAACAAGATGAAATGACCAAGAGCGCAGGGGCATCATAGAACGAGGTGGTTGTGGTCTCAATGAAGATTGCGACACGTCAACAACAAAAAAAAACTTTGATCAACATCAACAGAAGCAGCAACCTGCTTGCATTTATACCAGTTCCTTCGCCGGTTTATTTTCCATCTCGGCCGCTAATTTCCCCACCGGCCGGTGATTGACTAGCCCTAAGTTGTAGAAGGTCCGCGCTTTTGACTTTTCCGTTTCCTTCTTGGAGCTTTCATAGACATTGTTTCTCGCTGCGGAAACGGGGAAGGTGTGTTTGTGCTTTTCCAGCAGTGTTTCGCAGAAACCCCACATCTCGTCCTGCTTGCCCTGTTTCCACAATTCCAGAAAATACGCCTCCAAGTCTTTGTAGTTCTCTCGGTCGAGGCAGTCCTGCGCTTTCTCCGCCACACTCTTCAACGTGTTCCACTTGTCTTCGTTTCTCGGGAGTGCCTTGGCGGGCGGTCGTTCCTCCACTCGAGAGAGCCGACCAGCCTCCTCTCCGCCGTTCACCACACGCTTCTCGTCGTCGTCCGAGGATGAGTCGCCATCGCCGGCGGGCTTCATGAAAACCTCCCGATTTTTGTTGTCTTTGTTCGTGACGTCCGCCTGTTCATCGTTGTCTTGATTTTCATTTACCTCGCCCTTCATCTCGATGTCAGGATCAGCTGCTGCGTCGCCGGATTTGTTTTTTGATCCTGCGCTACTTTTAGCTTGTTTCATTTTGGAAGGCTTTTTGGGAGCCGCGGCTGCTTTGTCCGGTGCTCCTGCCTTATTTCCTCCTTCCTGGTGTTGCGGCAGAGCAGATTTCTTTGGTCTGCCTCTTGGTCGCTTCGCGGGTGGAGCTTGTTCTTGACCATTTCCGTTGTCCTTGGTGTCCCCGTCCATTTTCACTTGTTTCGTTGGATGATCATCTTCTCGCGCAGCTCCTGATGCGATGTCCTCTTTTTGATTCTTCTGCAACAACTCCTGCTTCTGATCCAGAACCTCTGCGTGGGCCTCCACAACATTGCCGGATGTTGACGACGACGACGGCTTATTCTGCAGCTCCGCCTCGACTGCAGTGGTAGCTTCGCCAGCAAGTGCTTCGGCAGCAGCCTCTGCTTTTGTCGTGACTGCAGCTGGGGGCGAGGACTTCTGGATTTCTTCAGCTGCCGGCTCCTTTGGTTTTGCTGGTTGTGCAGTGGTTTCGACACCAACCTCGCTTTTCAACAACTCCGGCATCGCGGAAGCGGTTCGGGGGGATCGGCGGGGTCAATCACAGAAACGAGCGGTCCGTGGTGAACAAGTACAAGGCAGCTACTCTACACAAGTATCCACCTGTAGGAAAAACAGAAGACGCCCGGCCCGTATCGGAAAATAGGAAACTCAAACTTCGAGCTCAGCTTTTATTTTGAAAAAAATCTCAATGAGAAAACGAAAAGATACGGATAGACGTATTCATGGACATTAAATTTGAAAAAATAACACCGTCACAGACGAAAAGCAGAATAAATTGTAATTGTTCAAGTCAGTTGCTGGAATAATCTTTGCGTATGCATTGCTCTAAGCCGCTCTTTGGCAGGCCTCGCTGAGCTCCTTCATTTCTTTTGGCGTTGTTTCCTCTTAGCAATAGCACGTCGGGATTAAGATTATTCTTTTTCTTATTGTTGTTCTTTGTTTTACTTTTATGATCGCCCTTTTTACTTTTAGCACTACTTGCTAAATTTTTTTTTGCAGGCATCTTCTAATGGTCGCAGTCAAAGCAAAACTGCTCGCAGAGACTGCAACAAGTTGCTGAGTCAATCTCTTTGACGATAAAACTCATGTAGATGTACGAGGAACGCAACGACTGAATATTACCGATCGCGGTCATATTTCTGAGGCGATCCTTACTTCTCAAAAAACTCCGGAACCATGTTCGTTTCGCGCTCATTGTAGTTTCTCGACATAGAAGTTTCACGCGAATGGATCCACCACTCTCCTGGTTTCTCAACCATAGCCACTACAAGAAACACAGGCCCAGCCTGTGGCGGGTTGAAAAAGTACGACGAGCAAAGAGAGCGGCTCGGCTCAGTCTTTGATCGCGGCCAAGTCGAGCCTGTGTAATTCGCGGAGCAAGAATCGCCGCCTCGAGCCCTCGTCTTCGTACGTTTTTTACATCTCTTGGCGTTATCAAAGTGAGCCATTCCTACACAGGAGTCAGAGGGCAGTTTTTTGTGTTTTCGCTTAACACGTGAGCTTGTTTGCTTGTTTCGTGTTTCCATATCATCGTAGTTGTGCTTCCGTGGATGTAAAATAAATCAACAAATCATTTTCCTTCGCTCTGAAACCCGAGTGTCCTCCACATTTGATCTGCGGAACACTGCAGATATTCGTCGTCCGGATGCTGCTGTGCTTGGTAGCTGCTAATACACACACTGGTCGCACGTCGTATTTTGGCCCAAGCGTGGATCCTCTCCTCGATCATATCTGGATCATTCTCTTTTGTCAACGACGTAGATTTTTCCATACACCCGTTGACAAACGCTTTTGCACACTCCTCGCTTGGTGCGTACGCAGCCCCTACAGACGCGTCCGCGAAGGGAAACGAAGCGCACAAATCCCCGAAATCGAGAACAACCACCTCGCCCTCGCGTGTGACGACAAGGTTGTTGTCATTGGGGTCCCCGTGCGCGAGGACTAGTTCAGGTCGTTGTCGCCATCTTTTACCGTGCTGTTGTACTAGGTTCTCGACAAATTTACGCTTTGCCTCATCTGTGATGGAGGGGAGGTACTTCGTTATCGTCCTCTCGTAGGTGAGCAAGTTCCACTCGAAGTCCTCATTCAGCCTGCTCCACCACTGAAAGGTCGTGTTTTTGCCTCCATCATGCAGCTCCGCTGCAACATCATTCATATCTTTGCACTTCTGGTAGAAATCGCAGAGGCTATCCGATACGCGAGCCACGGCACGGCCTGCCTCCTTCCAGATCTCTGTCGTCGGCGGTACCGCGGACAAAACGTCTCCTTCTACGAAAGTCAAGAGCCGGGCCCAGAACGTATTTCTTGCGGTACCGGCTGGCGGTGCTGATGAATCAGAACGAGTTGCATTGTTCTCTTTCGTTGCAATCGCCACAGTGTCTTTTTCAAGCAACAGTGGAGTCAGGTAGTCCTGGTGGGGAAAACAAGCGTGGGCCGCTTTTGTGGTCGAAGTCGCAGCCATATCGCTTTCTTGTGCCTTTATTTTCGAAAGCACACGCTGCACCGGCGCTCCTGCATTCCCGCAATGCAAAATTACTTGCGTTTGCGCCGACAGCAACTGTAAGGAGTCCCCCTGGTTGGAAATCTTGAACACCACACGACTGCCACTTGCTCCGCTCGAGTGGTCCCTTTTGCGATACAGGTAATTGCGGTCGCGTTCGGAGGGCAGACACTTTTCGAAGACCAAACTGCCGTACTCGTCTGCACCGTAGAGCTCCTGTATGACGGAAACGAAATCTGGGCCCGCGACGAGCGGAGGCCGCAGGTTTAGGACACAGTCCATGCTCGAGGTGCTGCTCATCTGTTGGGCCATGCTTTTACGCCTATTTCAAATGGGCTGGAACGACGAGAACAGAAACAAATTCGAATTTTGTTCTTCCCCCGACATGCAGCACTTGCTTTGCGCAACAAGATCTCCACACGTAGCGCTTGTTAAGCTACGCTTTTTTAGTACCTAAATCTGGAGCCGCAGCCTGTGACTCATCTCACACATAGATATAGCAAATGCCCTCAAGTAAAGCAGGAGGCCACTGCATTCTTACGTCTGCTGATCAACTCGTCCAGTCAGTTTCGCCGTGTCTGATCTCGTGCTTGATCTTCCTCAAAACAAACACAGAAAGATCTTGATCATCTTATGAATTATGAACAAGGAGCTCCTGGCAGCAGTTGACACACGTCTTGAAGATTTGCAAAAAGCACGTGCACGATGATCCTCGACAAAATACGTAGGGAACTTTGCGAACACTGCTCTCGTCGTACTTCCGTGCCGGGTACGACGTCTTTAAAGAAAACCTTGCGCCGGGTAACCAATCACGGGTTTGCAGCACGACCGCGACCTAGCTACTCGCGCAGCTCCTTTCGACTGGAAACGCTGTAGGCGCGCAGCTCCTTTCGACCTCCCTGCCCACGATTTTCGGTCGTAATCATACAGAGTGTCCGTGCTGTCGTGCATTCTTGCGTAAGCATAAGAACCTAATTCAAATCTTCATCGAAATTTCATCAATAGAGATGCGGCGGTCACGTCGCACCTGCGTGGCCTTCCAGCCGTGTCAGCACAATTGCACTTTCCGAGCACCTATTCCGTGTGCCACTTTCACTTCTTTCGCAGGTGCGAGTTCGTCCGCAATCCGCTGACAGTAGAAGAAAAGCGCCCCGTTTGCAACATCGCGGGAGATTTTTCCCCTTCTCTCTGCTTCCTCGACGATCACAAGCATCTTTTCCGCGTCAGGCTCCCCGGTGAGAAGCTGCAGATCCTCCAGACTAAGTCCCTGCAACACCGGCTCCACTTTTGTATTTTTCTCCACCTCCCGAATCAGAGTTTCCCTGATCCACCGCTTTCGCGCCTCCCGCTTGAGGAAAAGGAGGAAGAGCGCAAGTAAGGACAAACCCAGCAGCAGTGTTGGAACGTAGTGCCAGAAAAGCAGCTTGGCCCGACACAGAAGCGGCACTGTGGCTCGGGTGGAAACGAACACGGTAGTACCGGCACGGATGTCGTCTCGCCGAAGGGTTGGTGGTATTATCCTGGCGAGATCAGTTTTGTTGTTCGGCGGCGCGTAAAGCAGTGCAAACGCGGCGTCGTCCCAAACATCGTCTGAGATTTTCTCGCGCAGATACTCCGAAGCTTCGCTGCGGTCAACGGTCTGTGAAGTTTATTTGGAGGGCGAAGTCAATATTTCTGGGATGAATGCCTGCATGATACACGACATAATCACTATAAGAAATACTGCATGATGATCTTGATCGATGGTCTTAACCCTCAAACGATCATTTGTAATTCGTACCTCTTTCCCCTCCGGCAGACATTCCCTCCGGCCTTTCATCCAAGCGAGCTCCGTTTCCAGCAGGCTCGCATAATGTGCGGCTCTGTTGACGATGCCTTCGTCCTTGACGCACGTCCGAGCTTTCACCACCACGAAAGGCGCCTCGCATGCGACAAGCGTTCCGTTCCGACAAGTGCCTTGGTCCGGACAGGGAATGCAGTCAGGAGGATCAACGGCTACTCCGTCCGGCGCCGGGATGGTGGAGCAGAGCACCGGGTCGGAGTACAAGTTCAACCGCCGCAGGACGTGCTTGAACGCGCTGGCAAAGAAACCGTCTTCATCGTCTACAAGAAGTTCGGTTGTCTGTAAATCGCGAAGATGAGGTCCTTCTGTCACCACCGTCGCGGGCGCTCCACCAATACCAGCTCCTGTACAAAACAGGTTGCTGTAGAATAGGAGGAAGATCGAAAAAAGCGCCACATAAGCACTGACTGACCGCGACGAAGTAGAGCCGTCTGGACTGCTAGCGGAATTCAACGCGTTTGAGGAAGACGCAAGCGACGATCCAGCGTCTAGTTGATCATCTACTGTCGTGTCACACGTGGAGGTGCTGGAGACCCGATCAGGATTTCCAATTTCGTTTTCTCTTGCTTCTGCGGTTGCGCACCCGCTCCCGCCCGCGGCCGAGGGGTCGCCAGTCGGGTGAAGTGAGGCAGATAATGTGTCGCGCGCCTTCTGCAGATCGCTCGCGATGGATGCGCGATGCTTAATGATGCGATCGACGTTCATCATATTGGTAGACCACCTACTTCTAGTGATATTACCTTCCAATTAAGAGTTGGACGAGGATGACAAAACACACTTCTATCAAAACGAAAGTCACTGTGTACCAAGCCTTCTTCGACTACGTACCGTTCCAACGAAACAGAAACTGAAGCAAGGATGGTCGTCATGGTGCGGCTGCACAATATGCAGCTGCACGCAGACCGACTCCTGTTCTATCCGCGCGCTCCAAGAACGAATCATCAAAATCAATTTGAATTTGGCACAGGCACGACGTGCAGTTGCAGAAATTAATATGTCGATACAAGTCTTCAACGCCCACTTTCACTTCGATGAAGTTCACTTACTTCAAGTTGTTAAGACGAGGCATCAACGCGTTTTTTAGTTTACCTTTACGTAGTGGATTCAAATTGCACCCGAAATAGCTGCACATATTCCTCTTCACCTGAATGTGCGGCACATTCGAGATCGAGCCTCGGTTTCCGTTTCACTGCCATTACAATTACTGGGAAGCAATAGCAGTCCTCCTCCTCGGTGTCCGAACACCAAAAAAAAAAGGCGCTACACGGTGCAATCCTTGCGGCCGTCACAGCGTCAATAGTAGTTTCTCATCTTCATATTTCTCTTTGTCTTTCTCATTTCAAGCAGGCGAAATAAACGGTAAGTCACAGTTGTATGCCTAGCACTTAGCACTTACAAAAGTCGAAGTCGTGTCGGGAAACAAATACGTAGGATACGCAAGCTGATCAGGAGGTATGTTCAGGCCCACGAGATTGTGAATTTTTCACGTTCCTCTTCGTTCTGAGTAAAGTTCAACCCTTTCGCTTCGAAGAATGTGCGCAGGACGGACATGATGTTATCATACTTCGCCTCGTTCTTGGATAGCCTCACGAAGGGGTCCCGTGCCGTTATTTCCTGTTGCCGCAGTTCGTTCCACGCGCGACTACTTGTAATCTGTTCTTCGGTCCTTGTCGGCCACATATTCGGGCCCTCCACGGAAAAAAACTTGTTTGCTAGCATCACAGTGACTATTGTGTTTCCCAGTGCTCGAACCTCCGTCGCATCCTTAGACCACGATACCGCTCCGGCCACTTCTTTCTCGTTGGTCGTGCCCAGAGAATGCGCCGCCTGCAAGCAGTGAGCGAGCCCAGCAGTAAGCAGGTGCTCCAGATCACTCGTCCGCTTGCGCTCCGTTACAACGGCCAAGTACATGGGGTTCAGTATGACACTGCCGACAGGTCGAAGAAACCTTCGAACGATGAGAAAGAGCTCCTTGGGAAAGTTCGGAAGCTGCGCTTCTGTTTCCCAACGCCGTCGCACCACCGCCATCCACATTCGCAACTGGTCTTGCGCAATGGAGCCACTTAGGTGGGCATAGCCCGGTCCCAACCAGCGAAAGCCGTCGCGAACAAGTACGTCCGGGTCGTGTCTGGGTAGTGCGCGGTTTCTGTTCTCGTCATTGCGGTGCCAATTTTCTAGTGCCTCGCCGCTTAGCCATCTTTCTCGTTCATCCGCTCCCGCTGTTTCTCCTACAGCACCTTCTGCATCAACTCCGGCAGCGGCTGCAACATCACCAGCGTCGGCCTCGTCTGCCGCGGCGGCGCTTTTTCTCGCCTTTAGTGGCAGCCAGACAAAGGTCTCGTGGGTCGTTTTGTCGCGTTGTATGTCGTCGATGTGGCAGAATTTTCCTTCTCGCGCACTACGAAGACAAGTGCAGTGGTGCCGGTAATCGTCCACGAGGAAGGTGCTATTTTCGACTAGCGCGGTTCCTTTCTTCATAATTTCAGCGGTTTTTGCGGGTTCTCGCAAAATTGCTAGCCTGTTTTGCTCTGCTGTTTCTCGCACCCGCCTCTCCAGTCCTGCGGCAACATCTCCGACTCGTTTCTCGACCCATTCAGCGTAGGCGAACGACGGGACCTCTTCTTCCGTTAGTATAATTCGTGTCGGTGGTACGGTTCCGGCCATGTTGCTCGATCAAAATCGTAAAACAAGCGTAGCTTGGTAGGAGTGAGATATTGCGGAGTGTAGTGGTGTCTTTTATCTATCACAGCACCTAGTTATTTGTGTCAGCTCACCATTATTTGGTAGAGCCAGAAACTTAAACGAGAGCACAACTTCCCAACGAACTGCACCACCTGCTGAGGCCCATACATAGCGACTCTTGTACGATGACGCGGGCGCATCCTGTATCTTTACTCATCAACAATGGCATTGGCGCGGGGTCACGGTCCACAAAAACCAATCAGTGTACTAGCTGCAGATCATGGTGTGACGAATCTATTTTCAGTGCCAATCACCAGTGAACAGAACTGCCCACAAACAAAGTCGAGGCGAAAAAATGTTAGAAAGATTTTTTTTTTTTTTTAAATACAAATCACAAAGATAACGCAGCGAAATATCACATAGACAACTTCAGATCGGAAAAAGAGATGATCCAGGCTCGTCGTCCTTGTTCTATCGCGGCATCGTATTCGTGGTTCGTAAATGCCATCTGACCCCTTTGCCTTGCGGCTCCAGACTGCTCGTCCCTTCTCCTCGCGACGATGTTACAGTTGTTCACATCGGTCAGTAGGCAGTGAGTCACACCACCAGGTTGCCTGCTCGTATGCTGCGCAAATGAGGCGACGACCATAGTAGTGCAACATCGCTTGCGCTACGCTGCTCTTCCATTTTTTGGTGGTGTTTCTGTGCCTGTTCCTCCTAGTGGCCCACTGACCCGCCCCACACGCCTAAAACGCTAAGCCTAAAGGTCGGGAAATCTCAACTCACACTTGTGAGTTTTGAAGAAGCAATCTTTGGGGCCTCCAAGTGCCACGACATGCATGGCTGGGCGCGTCGGAATGTTGGCTGTGCGTCGGCTCTTTTTGGAAGTATTGCTACAGGAGGAAGGCAGAGAAGGGGGCAATTGCTGACCATCGTGCCCATGCTCTTCTACTTCATTACTGCGATATAAATACACAAGCGCGGCACTTGTGCAGAAACTACCCCCAGGCAAGCCCTCTGATATGTTTGGCCGCGCTTTTTGGGTAGCTGCAAGCCTTTTCCCTTCCCCCTGCAGTATGCTTCTTTGTGGCTCTTTTATTCTATATCAAAAAGTCTGTTTGGCAGTGTCGGCGTGGGTTTGGTGACAGTGTGGCAGCGTGATCCCCGAGACCTTAGAGGGGTAAGGCAAAAACCCTCCCGCGCAGTCGAGCATAGGCATAAACTTCAACACCGCAGCAACTCAAGGAAGGGAGCAGAAGCTGGGTGAAGAAATTCACGCCCGAACCTTAGGTCTCCTATTTTGGGTCCATTTGTAAAGAAGTACTTCACAACGTAAAAAGGCCTTCTTGAACATTAGGAGTCACGCACTAGCGACATCTTTATCGTTGCCCTTCTTATTTAAAACCCCGCCAAAAAAGAACCAAGCTAGTAACAGATAGAGAACGTCGTTGAGTCTGTTGGGGCATCAGGGCGCAGTGGACATCTAAGCTACCTACTCCACTACCCCATCCTTTGCCCCAACTGTGGAATCTGTTTGGTTTTGTGTGTTGCTTTAGCCAATCGAACAACGAGCGCTAACGCTGTAAAACCGCGATACGCAAACAGATATCGAAATCGAGATTCTCTATCCTGCTCAGCTAGCCCTCCCCATACGATCAAAATTCTAATCTTTGCTTTGCTCTAAAAGAATAGCACAATATTTCTCTGCAAACCCGGTGGACACAGTTCAACGACTATCAACGAATTTGTTTGTTACTTCTATTCAGAACGATGTTGTAGCTCATGAACTAAGTCTAGGTAAGTTGAAACGCACAAGTTCTAACATTAACGTTAGCGTGACTAGAAATGAAAATCCAAACCGAAGTTTTACCGAAAGAAGGAACAGCCATGGCGCAAAATGAAACTCGAAGTAGGACGACACATCGAATGACCTGAGAAAGATAGATTGGGCCACGAGACTCTATACTATATTAGAAAGATTGAACCTGCACACCTCGACTCCTCGTCTACTAGAACGAATCTGAAATCTGTACGCATTCATATTTCTCTTCACCACATTTCTGCTCACGTTCGACTTCGATCTCGACGAGCTTCGGTGATTCATATTTCTGCTCACGATTTTGAGCTTCGGTTTCGTTGGCATTCCACAGACAAGAAAGCAACTGCCGCTGATGGTGATGTCGGTGTCCGAACACGAGCCGGGCGGAGGCGGACCGAGCGTTTTTATATTCTTATAAATATCTTTTTATTTCATTCTCTCGACTTGCACTTGTCTCTAATGTCAAGTTGAAGAACGATGTGAGTCACTCGCTGTAGAAAAGCCGGCCGATTGATCAGCACATACTTGGAGTACTCTCGTCGGCGTCGGGAAAGCCAAAGCGATTACGTGATAGTCACTAATATCTTCTTCAGGGGGCCCAAGAGATCGTGAATTTTTGCCGTTCGTCTTCGTCTTGAGTGAACTGCAACCCTTTTGCTTCGAAGAACGTGCGCAAGACGGAGACGATATTGTCATACTTCGCCTCAGTTGCGGATGGCCTTACGAACGGGTCGCTGCTTTTCATCTCCGTCTGCCGTTTTTCCTCCCAGACTTGACTACTCACTAGCTGCTCTTCGCTTTTGCTGGGCCACATGTCTTCGCCTTCGACGGAAAAATACTTCCCCGCCAGCTTTATCGTGAAAATGGTGTTTCCTTCTTCGCGCACATCGTTCTCGTTTTTCGACCAAGACACTTCGCCGTCCGCTTCAAATGTGTTGTCAAAAAGATTGTGAGCAGCTTCGAAGCAGTGAGCGAGTCCAGCTTCCAGCAGCTTTTCCAAATCGCGCGCGCGCTTCTCCTGCGCGACGCTAGCGAGGTACATGGGATTCAAGATGACACTCGCGATGGGTCGCAGGTAAGTTGCGATGTTGCTGAAGAGTTCTGACGGAAGGTTTGGAACCTGCGCCTTTGTATCCCAGCGCCTACGCACCACCGCCATCCACATCCGCATCTGGTCCTGCACAATGGATGAGTTTAGACGGGACACTACAGTAGTACTTATTTGCCTCTTACCCTCAAGTACGAGACGGGGGCTCTCTTGCCTTCGACCTGCTTCTTGGCCCGCGTTGTCATTATGATCTTCATCTACCTTACGCTCCCAGATTTCGAGGACCTCGCCGGATATGGCCCGGCTGGTTTCTTTTAGCGTTTTGCTGTCATACGCAACCAAGTGCGTGGGCGGACAGGCGGGGTGCCGCTTGGGCGGAATCCAATGAAAAGCGTCGCTTTCCGCTCCATCATCTTCATCTAGGAGGTCTTCCACGCAGCAAAGCTTTCCTCGTCTAGCGCTCCTGACACAAGAGGTGTGGTGGTAAAAGTCGTCCGCAACAGTACCGACATCTTCTGCTAGCGTTGCGCCCTTCTGCAGAATTTCGGCAGTTTTGGATGGGTCTTCAGCTATTGCTCTCCTGTTTTGCTCCGCTGCATCTTGCAGATACTTCTTAAGTCCAGCAGAGAATTCTTCGAAGCGTTTCTCGACCCACCGCCCGTAAACCAAAGAAGGAACTTGTATGTCTGTGCGCACTATCCGCTTCCTCAATACAGGTCTTTGCTCCTTCTCCTCCGTCCCCGGAACCTGGGCTGCCATCTTGGAACAATAGCTGGTAGTAGAGGTTCTAAATTTCCATCCAGGCGCTTAGCCTTTTGAAATCGCAAGGATAGGAAAGCGAGAATTGAGGTAATTCAGCGTTTAGTCCTGGAGCTGGACGACAAAAACGACTAACACTATCAATAAACCGCGAAAGAAGTAGACCGCGGAGCAGCCGCGCGATGAGTGCAGGAGCAGTTTGTCTGGTTCGTTTGCGTTGCGGAGATGAATGATCGCGATGTACCAAAAATTCAGACGAACACTGCAAGTGCCGAGGATCCGAATATAATCTAAATTCCACTGGCCATGTACTTAAGTACGCGAGCAGGAAGAGTTTTGTCAACAACGACCCTTCAATAGAATGAAAAGTGCCGCTTTCTTGATCTGCATTTTGAAAGGGTATATTAATTTTTATCGTTCTTCCTCGTCGAGTAGTTCGCAACACGAAGTCAGTTTGCAAGGAAGCACCAGCTGTGGCTGCACACGGTCACGGTGTGTCGCAATTTCCACCTACGGTCACGCGAACCAACCACGCGAGTACTGGAGGTAGACCTTCGCTTCTCTCGTTCGCAAAAGCCAGGGAGTAAAAGATGACATCAACGTCGATTAAAGCTGAAGCTGCAGTTCCAGTTTTTTCTTTGCAGAGCCTTTACCTCGATCTCGAAGAAGCAACGCAGCAGATTAAGTTGCTTCACGCCCACGAGATGGTGAATTTTTGCCGCTCCTCCTCGTCATGAGTGAACTTCAAGCCTTTTGCTTCGAAAAATGTACGCAGAATTTTCGTGATGGATTCATACGTCGCCTCACTTTCGGATGGTCGGACAAACGGATCGCCTTGCTCTACTTCCTCTTGTCGCTTCGTGTTCCACGCACTAGAACTTGTCAACTGCTGCTCGCTAGCGCTCGGCCAGATGTCCGCCCCCTCCACTGAGAAGAACTTTCCAGATAGCATCACCGTAAAGACGGTGTTTCCCGGCACGCGAACATCGCTGTGAGCACTGGACGTAAACCACTCCCCCTTCACTTCGTAGCTTTTCGAAGCAAGATTGTGCGCGGAGTCGAGGTAGTGAGCGAGCCCAACGGCGAGCAGGAGTTCCAAATCGTGCTGGCGCTTGGCCACCGCGACACTAGCGAGGTACATCGGCTGCAGCAGGACACTACTGACGGGTCGGAGATACATCTTGATCTTGCGAAAAATCTCCGCGGGCAGGTTGGGAACTGGCGTGGCTGCTCCCCAGCGCCGTCGCACCACGGCCATCCACATTCGCAACTGGTCCTGTGCAATGGACAAGCTTATCGACGAGTCAAATCCTCGTACGCCGAGGTCGCCGTCGCGAACACCTCGATAGGTAAGCCCCGGGGGACCCTGGTCGGGCTCCTCGGTGCGTTCCCAGACTTCGAGTGCGTCGCCGCAGATCCATCTGTCCGGGTCTGCGTCAGGTCTGACCACGCTGCCGCCCGTCGTGTCTGCATCCTCGGCTTTGACAGGCTGTATCCATGCGAAGAATTCGCAATCGCTGACGTTAGCGTCTAGCGCATGGATATCGCTCACGCTGCAAAAATGTCCAAGTCGTGCACGTTCTACACAGATGGAGTGAAATTTGATGTCATCAACGATTGGTGCAATCTCTTCCACCAGCATCGTTCCTCTGTTCAAAATCTCGGCAGTTCTTGATGGTTCTTGCGCGATCGCTGTTCTGTTTTGTTCAGCGGCTTCGCGCACTCGCGACTCTAAATCCGCTGCGAAGTGTCCCACACGCTTCTCGACCCATCTACCAAAGGCGAGAGAAGGGACTTCTTCGTCTGTTCTGAAATCTAGTGAGGCCGGGGATGCAGCTACGGTGTCAGCAGTTGCGTCCGCGAAAGATGGCTCCTGTACTGCAGCCATGTTGAAACTTCGATTCGTATTGTAATCAGTTCAAGAAAGACCGATGCCCCGGCCCTGGCGGTGGATTACTGCTATGAACAAAGTAATGATTTATTAAGTTAGTTTACGATCAGTCACCATCACGTCGAATTCATCTACTTCTGCTGCCATTTTTAGAAACAAATTTAAAATATGTTTACTTATGACATAAGTAAACATCTGTTGGCGTTTTTTCACCACCTGCCACGCTCACAGCAATCTGGTAGAGCTCCTGGTGCTGCTCGAACTACATCGAATATGTTCCCTCTGTAGTCAAGACGTCCACACACGAGGAACCATAGAAATGATTTGCTGCTGATCTTGCTGAAGAAAGTGCGGCTGGCCAGTGCGAACAACAACAACTTCACAACGAAAAGGATAATTTTCCGCGTAAGGCTCATTTAGTAGTACGCATACGACTGTATTTGACTGTGCTCCTTGGCGCTGCGGTGCGTTAACGTTCGACCACACAAGAGAAAGAGAAGACCCTTTTGCGTTGATGGGGAAAAAGTTAGAAAACCAAAATGTCTTTGTCTTTGATTACACAGCTTCAACATCGAAGGTATTATGGTATGCTGTATTTCTATTCATTATTTGATTGCAAGTGCACCAATTCCAATTTTCTGCACGTGCGGGGTTCATTTGTCGTTTTCTCTGCGACTGCGTATTTTCACACATCGATAACAGCAGTGGTAGGACTAGAATCCGGACGGCACTTGTGCTAAACAAGAACCATACAACTTCTAAAAATGTGTTCTACCTAGTTCTTATTTTCAAATTGTTTCATTCAACTTTCACTAACGTATGATACAAAAGAAAGGCATCGACCACGACCACGTCGAGCTACGTAGACTACTTAAGTATTTTCAATTTCATTTTCTCCTTGTTCACGATTTCGTTTTGGAATTTCTCTTTTTCGTTTGTTAGGAAACAGCTACAAATTGCATGCTAAATTGCAAAAATACCGTACAAGGATGAGCACCACGACGTCGAATGCACGTGGAGCTGCGGTTTATGTTCATGTATGCTCCTGCTCCCCCTTCTGCTAGACCTCAACGTCTTCCGCTAATCCTAATTGTAAACCTCAAGCTCGTATTCCGCCGACGGCGGTGTCGTCCCTTTAGTACCCAGAATATTAGTAGCGTCCCACAGGCGCTCACTCGCCGTGGTGGGCATATCATGGTTTTCTCTTAGCACCGGGGGAAACCTCTCGTCTCGCGCTGCTTGACGAAAGAATCGCCAGGCTTCATCCGTGAGAACGTCGCGCAGTTTCTGCCGGTCCAATGCAGTCGGCCTAGACGGTTTGAAGAAGTCTGGCGATAGCACCTGTTCCCGTTGCGGAGCTCGACTCGTTAAAGAGTTTCCTTGGTCGTCGTGGTGTCGAGCCCTCGATGACGTTGCTTTCATGAAAGACGAGCTCGGTCCAGGTGCAGTCGACAAGAGCACTGCATCTTGCATCAACTCCTGCGCCGCTGTACTTTCGTCGATTTCCTTCTTATCCACGAAAAACCGTCTTTGAATTCTCATTTTCACGATTGTGTTCTTCGGAACGCCGTCTGCTGCACGCAGGGAAAGGATCAAATCCTTCACGCCCTCGTTTTTCAACGCCCCCTGCGGTGAAACATGCACCACCAGCTCGCCTGCCGTGGTTGTTGATGCTTTCGGTCGGCTCGTTTCAGTTTCTGTACTTCCTGTTTCTCGTTGTGATGCATCGGGTCGTTGTCCTGCCTCTGAGTTGACGAGGTTCTCGTGAACTACATCCAACGGCATGCGGAACACATCCTCGTTCTCGAAGATCGCGTCCACTAGCCTTTCCTCGATCTGTCTGTCCTTATTTTCTTCCCGTTTATCGGTTTTTCGGTGGAAAAAGGCACTGTCGTAGACATGCGGGAGAGTCTTTTTCACCTCCACCGCACTGTACTCACCCGTGTCGTACACGGAACCGATGTACAGCTCCGTCGGCGCGCAGATCTCCGGATCCAGCGTGAACTCGAAATCCAGCTGAAAATTGGTGACGTTGTAAAAACTCTGGATGAAGACGCCCTGAATCGCCTGCGGGTACATCCGAACCAGCTTGCTGTACAGCCCGAGGACCGGCTTGTCGTTGTCGGGCTGTTGGTGATATTTGTTTTTGGGTTGGGTTTTGTCATGACAACATCGACCATTCGAATGTGGGTGATTGTCTATCTGCTGTAGGAGTAGAAAAAACTGAAGGGGGCTGCGCCATAACTACTACTTGGAACCGCTCTGGACGCGGCATTTTTTTTTTATACATGAGCCAATTATAGTACCGGAAACACGCCCCCGTACCCGGTTTTGCAGCTTCCCCAGGCGGCAAACTGCGAGGGATCGTCTTTGGAGCTTTCCGTGTTCTTGCAGTAGCTTTTCCATTCCCACCACGCCCAGCTGACGCCCACCCGCTCGAACTGCTGGAAGTCCTGTTCTGGAGTGCCCCGGTCGAACTCCGTCATCATCTGCGCCGTGCCGAGCCGCTCCGCGTTGGGCACCACCCAGTTGTGGTAGTAGTTGGCGCTGGAGTTCGTCTCTTGCGGAGGCATGTAGTAGTGGTACGCCATTACACTGCGATCCTGATAGTGATAAAGTTGCGAATGAACATGATGCATTCGCTTTTGACATGCTGGGAAAGCTCACCCTGTGCGAGGCTACGGCTCTACCTTTATGCGAAGAAGCAATTATGTGGGATCGACGGGAATTCGTGATCATACCTTGTAGCCATGCCCTCCCGGTGGATGGCTGAACCCGTTGTAGGTTACGTGGTCTCCCATGTCGGCCCAGGTGACGCCGGCAAAAAAAATCAGCTCCTCCTCGTCCACCTCCCGGATCGCTTTCGCGACGACGTCGTACGCCGGCTGCAGGTTCCAGGCGTCGGCGAACCGGGGGATGGCGAGCATCGGATTCGTGTAAATGTTCCCCGCGAACGGCTCGTTCAGAAGCTCAAGACCTGGATGAATAGAAGAGGGAGGGTGTAGGCAAAACCCAGAACAAAAAAGAAAAGAGATAAGTGTTCCAGAGCACCAGGAAAAAAACACGAGGAAACGGAAAGCCACATTACTAGGGTTGGACTTGGAATTTCATTCTCTTCGTTTTCGGGCGGATCGAGAAAGCTGAAGAAGTACCTAGCACGTTGTCTCGTGGCTTCGTGATTTCCGTCACTTTTTTGAAGAATGCCGCCCACGCGTCCGTCAATCCGTCTCCGTTTTGGTACAGGTTTTGAAAGGCCTGTCCGGTCGCCTCCGCGGCGTACGAGGCCTGCACATTCCCCAAATGGTTGTCCAGGGCGCCGCAGTCCTTGCGGTAGGGAATCACTCCGTTGAAGTAGAAGGGATTGGTGAAATTCTGAAACTCCGTGAATTCGGGGTAGACGGGACGGGGAAACTTGTCGAGGTAATCCGTGAAGATGTTTTTATTGACTTGGTTCTCGACGCTGGAGAGTGTCTTTTCGATGATATTTCCACTATTGCGATTTTTTGCAACAGTATCTTCCAACTCGTAGTGGTTTGTTTTCGAAGCCCAGGCCGGCATGCCCTCGCCGCAAAAAGCCTCGGCGTAGCAGTCCTGATGCATATCGGCGAGGACGAAAATGCCGTGTTCCTTCGCTTCGTCGATCAGTTCCGCCGTTTGAGAAAAGTAGGTCTCGTTCCAGCTACTTCGGTCGATTGGCTGGGCGCCCACCCACATCACGCCGAGGCGGATGAGGTTCAAGCCGGATTTCTTCATCAATTCGTAGTCTCTTTTGACCAAGGAAACCTCTCGGTCGAACCCTTCGCGGTAGGGAAGGTAGGGCGGACCTTTGATCACCAAGTTCGTGCCGCGAAAAATGCGTTGTCGCCCGTACTCGTCCGAAAAATCCATGAACTCGTGCATGTGCGGGTGCAGACCGGCAAAACTTTTTAAGCGGATGTTCTTGTTGGGAGGTGGTGGGGGAGCTGATGATGGTGTAGTACCAGCAGGCGAAGAAGTGCTGGTGCTGGACGGCGGCGCTCGAAGGTGCTGTCGCTGTTGGTGTTCTTGCGCAGGAGCTTCTTCTTCATTTACATCTACACCTAGTGGCTCTTGCGCTCGAGCGATGGCTTCTTTCGTCGTCGATGAGTCCTCAGCCTTTCGACTGCTCGGAACTGTTCTTGGTGCTGCAGCAGAGGACGCCGGCACCCTAGCGGTGGCCTGCGGTCGAAACGTTGACGTGAATTGCGCCGGTGTTCTCTCTTCCGTAACACTATGAGTCTCACCTGCATCTCCACCGGCGGAGAAATAGATGCAGAGAGCAAGAGCATGATAAAGCAACATACGCCAGAAAGGCCGCGCCATCTTCTTTTCTTTTCACTGGAGGAGGACGACCACGGATTTCAACTAGGTAGCCCTAGACCCTCTTCTAGGCGGTGACCAAAAAATGAATCTCACGACATCTTGATGACTATACACACCAACAACCGAACAGAATGTACACACCGTGAAAGTGCTGCTGCATAGCAGATGAAGTAGATGATGAGTGAAATAATGTTCTTGCTGCAAACCGAAATCTGGTGGTTGCCGTTTTTCTTCATGGCCCCAGACCGGAACATTTTTTTCCGCTACCAGGAGGCCAGTCCGGTTCGCCACCTCTGTCGCAGCTACTTTGGATCTTCAACATGTTGACACATCGTTGATGCGTAAGAAGCAAGCTTGATTCTGGTGGTAAAAGTCTTTGCAGCATGATGAAACGATTAAAAATGAATCTGCAGCAAGTTCATCCCGTCAAGCTCACCGCCCAACGTCTACGTCTCACTCCAACAGCAATGCCGGTGAGGACGCAGCGGCCCCTCCTTGCCTGGCCCGCCACCACTTTTTGTGCACGAGATTCGCGACTGCAAACATCGCTCCGCCGCATAAAACCCCTGCGGTTAAGTAGACAACCTGCTCGGAGAAGTACGCGGAGAGGAAATAATCGACCCAACTTTCCGCTACGCCCTCCGCGGGTATTGGACCGCACCACGGCGCGGCCAGATCGTGATTCCGGATGCGCGTGAAACCTATTTGGTGCCGATCCAAGTCGAAACGCGTGAAGAAAGTGCGCAGAAACACCAAGCCGATGATGACCGGCACCGCTTGCGTCGAGGAGCCGCGCTCCACCGCCGGCACGCACTTCGGCTCGCCCGTGACGGGGTGGTTTGTCTTCACCAAGTACTCGTCGGGCGCGAGGCAGAGCGGTAGCAGCTGGTCCTCGTGGTCGACGAGGTTCGCGACGAGGGCGGGGAGCTGCTTTTTCTCGGCGTCGTCTGCCGGGCAGTCGCAAATCCGGAGACTGTCCTTCCCGGGGTAGGGCTCACAATGCAGGTTAAGCGGGGGAGGCTGGTGGTGGTGGTTTTTTCCTGCTATTGGTGTTGCGTGTTGGAGGGTCGGCGTGTTGTCGGAAGAAGTTGTCCCCGACGTCGAGGTTAACGCAAAAGGTGCTCCGTCGAGTTTACTCGCGAACAACGAGTCGAACACCGTGCTGGAGACGACGAGAAAGCTCGAACCTGAATCGATCAGGGCGGGCGCGCCGACCTCCCCACCTCCTGTGAACGTGTACGCCGGTTGCGCATTCCACCCCAGCGACCAGATGGAGGTAATCCACAGGTCCGTGCGGTCCATGTAGTACTTCCGCCCGAATCGCATCAGTTTTTCCACGTCGTGGCCCTTCGCCTCGGCTTGGAACACTTCCGCAAGTGGGACTTTTCCGAAGAAGAGCTGGGATTTCTTGCTCGTGGTCGTGGTCTTGACCGTTGCTTTTGAAGCTGTAGCTGATGTCAAAGACAACGACCTCCCTGTGCTTCTTTCGTCGGTCTCTGCCTCATCTGCAAGGACACTAGTACTACTCACCTTCTCGTCCAGACTGGCGTCTGGCTGCAGGTAGAGGCTGAACTGCCGATCCAGGTCTGGGTATTGGTCAAACAGCGCGTGAATGAACGTTTTGGCCGAGCGCGGTCGGGGCCCGATCACGTCCTCGAAGTAGTGCGCGAGCCCCAGAACCCCGTCGGCGTGCATCGCGTGGCCTATGTTTCGGTTCGTCATTTTATCCGCCGCAAGGAGAAATTGGTTCGGGACGACCAGGCTCGTAGCAGCGGAAAGTACGTCCGTCGTTTCCAACGCCAGCGTGTCCGTGAAAGCGAAAGCTTCCACACGACTACCGTCGCCATAGCGAAACTCCACACGGGTGGGCGTTCTGGTGAACGCGGCTTTTCTCGAGGCGTGCGCATCCGTTCCTTCAGTAGAAGATACAGCTCCATGATTTTCTTCTACTGTCCGTATATCATGCCACCACGGCTTGGCAGTTTTTGAAGTGGCAATGTCGAAGGTCCTCGGTTCGACGGCAAGCGCGGTGCTCTCCACGCTGGCCGGAACGGTGAAATTTTTCGCGAACACCCAAGCATCGGAGGAGCCGGTGTCCAGTACCAGACTAAACTTCTGTGCTGGCTGGCCTATTCCAACCTCGACTTGCAACTGGACATCCTGCACGTCTTTCAGGGGGATCGACTTGAAGAGTGTCTCGGACGTCTGTCGCGGTCGTGAAGATGAGGCGATTGCATTTTCGCTGATGACGCCGACATCATTTTCCTGCTCCTTATCCTTTGTCGTGCTGCCGGATGAGATACTTATCGCCCCTTGAGGCGGTGTTCTTGCTGCCTTCGCCCCGAAGTAGAGTGTCGAACCGTAATTGAGCAGAAGCAACCACAAGTAACTGGGGAACAAAACGCCACGAGGCGTTTTCCTTCGCATCCTGGACAAATTGATGGGCGGAGTTCAGAATCCACTCAGTTTCTTTGCAAGACATCAAATTGGATCCACGAAGAACGCTCGACCTGTTCCAAAAAAACTTACTCTTCCTTATCTCCCGATAGAAACACCACAAGCAGTAGACACCGAAAAATACATAGCATGCAGGGGCAGGATGACGTTGACGACTGGACAATGAACTAGAAGAAAACTTCGACGGCGAACAGCTACACACAAAAAACAAAATTCGGCAGGTGTGCGCGGTGTGACAAATGCGAGCTAGCGCAACCAGACGCTCGACTTGATACTTCATCATGTTGCTGCACAAACAATAAATCATACAACCAGCAGCACAGAAACAGGTCAGCAGGGTGTTGCAAAAAAGCCCTTCAGCGACACAGGTTCGGGCTCGCTTCGAAAAAAACTTTACATCATGTTGTTAGATGGATTTTGTACAAGTTTTGCGATCCTCTTTTCGCTTTCGAGTGCAAGAAAGCTAGGTCCTTGCTCGACCTACACCTCCCCGTAAACTTCGAGTCGAAACAGGGTGACGTAGTCGGTCCCCCAGGAGGAGTGAAAGTCGAATCGCAACTCCTTTACCGGAGAGGGAAACTGCACGTCAAACACCTGCAGCCCGAGCGTCTCCTGGAACACGAAGTTAAATTTCTTCTGATGTGTCTCCAGCTCATTCTCCGTCTTGTTCTGCGAAACTGCCTGCACGGAAAACTCCCGCGGCGCCGACTTCGGGTTGGGCGTGAGGGCAGGGATCAGGTGGCGCAGGCCCACCTTGGTCACGCGAGACAGGGGTAGGCCGAGACTCACATGCACGAAGCCTGGAAGTTTGATGTTGGACTCAAGTGACGGTTCATCATTTTCAATGCTGGTAAACTGGTAGTTAGTGACTTAGCGGTGACACGGGGGGCTACAACAGCTGTAGAAGTTGTAATTGTAACGCATAGCTTCAAGAAGCAAGTGTCGCACATGACATACAAGAACCAAGAAGACGTTCATCCTGCCTTGCAATAACACTACCTGGCAGCTTGGTTGAGAACGCCTCGCCGGGAATGGGTGGCGTCGGCAGCAACAGTTCGTCCGCCGTCTTGCTGGTTCGCAGGGTCATCTTAGCGAGGGTTTCCTGCGGGAGCACGAATTGCCCGACCAGGTTCAGGGGTTTGTGCCACGTGCCGACGCCCCGGGCCGGGCTGGCATTCTTGATCGCGGCGCCGAGGCTCCTCGAGGCCCAGTTCAGGCGCGCGACTGCCGTGTTGGATGAAATCACACCGCATGTTGCTGGGGAGGGTTCCGAGTGTTCGCCAACAGCAGGACGAGAGGTCTTGGCACCAGCCCCTTCGTGAGAAGTTGTGACCAGCGCTGGCACCTCCGCTAGCTTTTCGCGCAACTGCTGCACTTCGGTTTGCAAGTTCGTGATGGTATCCTGCAGCTCTGTCAAGAGCCCGCTTTGCTTCGCGCTGCTCTCTTGTTGCGAGGTCACCCGGGAAGTCAAGCTCTCGACATTCTCCTGTGGTGGATCGTCGATGAAAACATGATCGTGGGTGTGTAGTATTAGTATATATCACATGATTTTGATTATGATAAAAATGTCATTAATATCGAGAGCATGCAATAATCAAACGAACAGCAGGAGCACCACCACCAGCGCAGCTTACCGTGACATTCGACAGAGAGGAGCCCCAGGTATCGGAAAACTGGGTGAAAGTCTCGGTACTTGCAGCGGTAACCTCTGCCACTCGTGTATCCAACACCGCGCGCAGGTCGTCCTGCAGGTTGTCTTTCAGAGTTTGCACTTCCTCCGTCGTGGCGCGTTTGTCCATCTCAGAGTGGAGGTTTTTTTCCAGGATCTGCACGTCCTCCGTGGAAGCGAACTTCCCGCTGTTCTGCTCTTCCACAATGGCCTTCACCATCCGGTCCTGCGCTTCGGGCGTGAGCGGCTGGGACGGGCCGAAGACAACCAGAACCACGACCAGAACAATCAGCACGGCCGGGTGCTTCAGCATCTCCAGGGCGGATTCCAGCGGAGAAGTGGCAGTTGAACTGTCACTAGTGAGTCGGTCCCAGCCGCTTCCACGATTGTTCGCCGTGGGACTACGCGGAGTGGAGGTTGGCGTTGTTAAGGCCTGACCTGCGGCTGCTTTGCTTGCCTTCTTGTCGTCAGCGGTTCCTTTCGCCGCTCCACCTCCGGCGCCCTGGGATCGCGGCGTGCCGCCGCCCCGCCGCGGGGAAACGCCCTTGCTCCCTCCACGTGCGGAAGAAGATGTTGCCGCTGTCATTTTCTAAATCTGTTTTCAATCTCGAGGATCGATGAGCAGTATCTTTTATTAGAGTCGATAGCTTTATTTTGGCCTGTCACGATCACGACGAGCTATTGAAGTGCAGATATGTTGACGGAGACGTAGACCGAATGTTGAATAAAACGACTAAGCGTGGTAACCGTGAGCACAGTTGTAACGTAAGGCCAAGTAGATGAAGCCGTTGCTGTTATTCTTATTTTTCCTTTTGCAAAATTTCAGTTTGACGCGTGTTTTCTGTATCTGTTATATGTTTTGCTGGGATTCCATTGCGCTGTCTGCGGCGGTTTTTAGGCGCTTTCTGTTTCCTTGTCTTTGATTAGAAGTGCTGGGTGGGTACTCTACTCGCAAAACCAAAAGACACATCTGACATTCAAGAGATGTTTCTGTCGACGGCGTCAGCAACAATAGGTGTGCAATCAATCAAAACAAAAAACCCACCGATTCAATTTACGACCAGGAGACACCTGAACAAAAAAAAACGACTGTTCATACTATGACCCTTCGTTTTTGTTTATGCATCATCACCATCACGACACCTACGAATGCGAAAGCGAAAAAACAAAGGCCACGACACCACGGGGCGAAACCACTAGGACTAGCAAAAATAGCACCATCATGGCATAATAGTGATTCTCTGACCAGCAAAAGATGTAGTTGATGAACGGAAAGTTCTTGGAGGAGCCGCGGAAAATTAGCAGATCAACGGCGGACGAAAAACTACACCGACTGACGACCAATCAATGCGCACCTGAAACAAGCACACCCATACTAATATCCGGTTTTCTTTTTCTTAGCCCAAACTTTGACTTGTTTTTGATGTCGGAAGCGTTGATGACAAAAAAACGGCCAATATTGGAGGCTTTTTCCAGGTGTAGAACATCAAATGATCTTCCTTTTCGTCCTTCTTGTTCTCGCATGCGGTGTCGCATGATTCGACTCTCTGTTTTCTGTTTTGCTTTACTCAACGATAATGCGAATCTTACACACAGTCACAGGGGCAGAAACTGTTCCGCGAGCAGCAGGTTCATTTGCTGTAAGTTGGCTCTGCTGGTGACAGAAGAAAGCCGGCGCCTATCATCATACAATTACAATGCCCATGTTGGACTTGGAGGAAATGGAAACAAACATAATTAAACGCTGCTAAGGCGCAAGCAGCGAGAATTATGCGGGCCAATCGACGAGTTCGAGTTCCTACGTGATACTCCGGAAGTGCCGTACCGAGAAGGTGTCTGGAATCCAGGACGGTCGCAGCGTCGACAAGTTGTCGATACGACGCCCGAACGCCGGGCCCTTCTTCGGGTTGTGAAAGTGGCCGAGCAGCGTGCTCTTTTTCTTTCCTTCCAGCCACCGTGGATTCGCGTACTCTCCAGGGCCCGGCGTCTGGTTACTGGTCTGCAGCGGCAACCAACTGTCCTCGCGTGCGCTGGAAAGATTTTGAGCTTGCGTTGGTTTCTACTTTATTTGGACTTGTATGCTTCACTGTCAACAGATACAGTTGGGAAAGGTGCCACGCATAAGTATTTAGAAGGATTGGGAAAATCTTTAGCAGGCAATCAAAGTTTCATTGACATAATTTGCATACCACCAACGCTTCGATTTCGAAAGGGAACATCATGATCTAACAAATCTTATTAAGTAAATAGTGCTTAGGAAAATGAATACGATAGGAATTTCCGCTCGCAGCTCTGGACGGAGAAACCCTGTGCGACGTGAATTGTGGGATGCCTCCAAGTTCCAAACAGCGGCGGTAGTCTGTACATCAGGTCGTTACTGAAAGCCTTCGGATATGAAAGTGCACAACTCGGACTCCCCCTCGTCCCCCTGGCTTGCATCAAAGAGCTTTGACCTGGGCAGTGATTGCGTCGCGAGTTGTTGCTTTTTTGTAGTTCAATACCTTGATCTTCTTCAATATGTCAATGCCCTTCGAGAGCGGATGGGGAGGAGAGCTGCAGTTCTCCACTTTCATATGGGCGCCGTTCGTTCTGCCTTGGACGCGCCGAGAGACACTGTGCGGAGTTTCACAGCCCCACCCTGCGGCTTTATTTTCGAAAGATCACCGTATGCACCCGGCGGTGGCTTCAACGTCTCGCTTGTGCTTGCAGATACCCAGGCAGCAACCTGCGACAAGGGATATTTCGACATAGATTTTCATCTGAATTCGGGATTCACATCCAGCACCGCGATTAGAATCTTCAGGGAAAGGGAAAGCAGCAATGCAAGGAGTATGGAAATCAAGATCAAGTTGTAAATGCAGCTCATGAAGACTTTAACTTACATTGGGATCTAGCTTGCTACGGTCCGGCACGACAATGCTGAACTGCCCGGGTCTTGTCAAGTGTACTTCGTCCTTCCACTGATACTGTCCCGGAGCGGGACCGGCCTTGTGCGGCCTCCTCGCGGAGCCCTGCCCGACGTACTGCGTGCTGCAGCTGCTGCGAGAAAGTTCCTGGCTAACGTTGTGTGACCGGGAGCCACCGCCTTTTCCCGGTTGGTAAAACTTCTCGCTGTAACTGTAGGACGCGTCGGGGTCAAACTTTTCGCCGGTCTTAGGCTTGCGGCCAACGGCAGCATGAGGGCCTGAGTGAATCATGGACAAAGATAACTATGAGAGAGTGCAGCTGCTCTGTTGTGCAGGAACTTGATGAAGTCATCAAGAAGTTTCCAAAGAGACACGACACTGGCACTTCGAGCAAGATCAAACCATTACAAACTCCTGTTTCTAAGGTCTTCGGAGCATACCTCCCGGCTTGACATTTGTTCCCCCGCCTGCGCCCGCTGCAGCAGCGGTGGAATCTAGGGAATCGTCCTGGCGGACTAGCACCGGCACGCTGCCTGAACTTTCGTGTGCAGAGTTCTGTTGGAAATCGCGCACCGCCTGCGTTATTGCGCCCTTGACAAGCGTTCGCGTTTGGTCAAACTCTGACCAGTCCTGCTCGACGCGACCCAGGTCGTGTTTCGAAGACAGCGTCACTTGGCCCGCATCGGTACCAACAAAATTTCGCACCCGGCCGCGGCCCTCAGGAATTATCACCTGTTTACTCGTAGAGAACGTTGCTGCCATTTTCGTTCTTGCGCTTGCCCGCGTTGTTCCTTTTCTTCTTGGATAAAAAGCCTGACAGGAAAGATCTTTCTTGCGCTGGGCTAGACTTAAACTGGGATTGACAATTCATTGGAGACAAATCATGTCTAAAATAAATCTTGTCACCTGTATAAACTAACCTCAAGTTGTACACTCGTAGTACTGCGGTAAACGAATACGAGGAAGGAGGTGCACTGGTGGCCGCGGGCTGCGGGGAGTGTTTAGTCAAGACCGAAGTAGAAACGTGGAGCCTCGCCTAGTTGAAGCATCTGAAGAAGGTCGGGCGTTGTTTGAGGTTCTAGTACTTCTTCCTCGTCACATTCGCATTCCTTCGTTTCCACGCACTATATATCTTGGTCCGCGTGGTCCATACTTACACAGCATGCGATCTGTTGAATCTGCTTCCAACATACACGACCGACAGTGGTCCTTAGTGTGTCCTGTTAGACTCCTCGTCGACGTTGCGAGGCTACGATTAGCAATTCCACGAGAGGGAACACAAAATACCAAGACGAACCTCGAGGCGTTTCCTTCTCGTCAGCTGTTCACATTTACCTTAATCTCTTAGAAGCGTTCGTTATGAAGTTGGAGTGAAGAATTTTACAGGCTCATTTGGTGATAAAAAACGAAACGTCATTTGCATTTGGTAGAGCTGCGACTGAGCAGACCTTTAAAAACCTACACGTAACACCGAAAAACTTTGCTTTGCTGTATTCTCAAATTGTTGAAGAAAAGAAGGACTACGACTACTTTTTGCCTTGTAGGCTTGTTGACAAAGTTAAAGTTAAAGTTTTGTGTGTGTACTTGATGTTGAAGACAGAGTACATATTCATCATGATCATGCCACGATACCAGCGTCTGTCAATTATTTCTCGTGTGTTTCATTCGATTACAATTCCCATGCGTATCTTCTAGGAAGACTATCTAAAAGCGAGACGAGTGCGATTTTCTTGTTACATGTGCATCTGTATTAACACTGCTACATCACCTTCAAAGCCTGGCGCAACTTCGATTCTTGAACCTGCTGTGAGCTTTTCTGACACGACGTCAAAGAATCTTTGATTTCTTTGTTCTTTTCTTGGCGGCACTTTAGTTAAAGTGAAAGATCATCAGTCTTACTCAACCACAGATATCCATGTAGGCTCCTCTTGCGGACGGCGAAATTCTCGTCCTTCGTTCTTGATTCCCACCCGCCCGATGGTCACTTGTATTTTTAAGCAAGTGATTTGCGCGACAGTCCGTGTCGCCTACTTTTTTTCCGAGTCATCCTTCTTTTTTTTCTTCTTGTCTTCCGGGGGCGGCTTCAGGTAGGGGCGATCCCACAGGTGCGGGTGCTTCGCGATGTGCTCTTGCGCGAGCAGGTCGTGCTCCAGAGTGCGGATCATCTGGGCGATCGGTAAATGGTGGGACTATCAAAAGGAAAAACCCGCGGCAGTCCCGACGCAGCCAGAACAACCAATCCAGATGCTTATGCATCTGCTGCTGCATTTGTTTTCTTGCTAAAGCTTGCTAATCGTTAATCCAGCATGATAAGCGTCAATGTATTTTAGAAGTACGGGCACGGGGCTGGCACGGGGTTCTTTTTCCTCATGATAGGGACGGCGACGACATCATCAGCGCCGAAAGCAAGAAGCCCTGGAAGAAGAAGGGGAAGAGACCCCCGTACAGGAACTTGGCCGAGATATTCGTTATCGGAGTCATCGGAAAACGATGTTCCTTGAACAGTTGTCGCGCAAAGTTGCTCACGTTAAAGCCTTATCCTTTGCAAAACTGCCGCATTTATTCTTCGTGGACATGATAATTTTATTTTCAAGAAAACTGCTTCCTTGTTTTTCCTCCCTAAGATTTTCTTATGGCATCCCATGATGAACAAGGCTGCATGCCCTTGTTCCTTTCTCCAGCGTTTATTCGCTACTTGAGTTCATGTTCATCGTCATCCCAGCACTCAATTTTATGTATTGATACGCCTGCATGAGCATGTCAAGATGCGTGTAAGCGATGCGGCTGTTTTGCAAAATGCATAGGCCCATGGCCACTCCGGCGGAAAGACCCATCAGCCAGTTGTTCAAGTGGATCAACACTGCTAGCATGTGGGCGTAGCTGAAATGATTTTCAATTTATTCTTGGTCAGGAGCGGGTGCAGCATCCTGTAACTGAAACTCCATGCCAACGCTGGTGTACTAGCATGAACACATTTCTCCAGCAGGTCTTTTTCTAACTAAACCACGAGCTCTTGGATGTAATTCGCTGAACTCGAAGATGAATCAAACGATATCTACGCAGAAGTCATCTTATGTAGTACCCGAACGGCATCTGAAACGCGGTGAGCTGTTTGCACAGCTGGATACTTGCCAGCGGTTGGCGCTTCCCCTCGGTTACTAGCTGGTTGAATGATGGCGATGGTGGCGGCGGCACGTAGCCATCCACTGCAAGCCGCATGAGGAGGTTCTGGATCCACAGGTAGCACAGCGTGGAGCAGTCCGCGTTGGACTCAACTAGATTGTTCTCGAGGCTCGTTCTCTCCGCCTTCTCTTGCAGGTACCCCTTTTCCTCCAGATCGTCGAAAAAATAGCTCCACTCCTGCTTCCGCATACGCGGGTCATTGTGGATTTCCTTCAGCTCTTGGTGGAAGATGCGCATGGAGAGGACCCCGTACCGCTCGATCTGTTGTAGATTGATATTGTATTGATGTTTGAGTTAGTTTATAACTGACCATCAATCTTCAGTTGGGAGCAGCACGATGCAATTCAACAAGCGCCATCGTGTTCGTGATAAAAAGCTTCTAAATAAGCTGAAAATGTTGAACAACATCACTCACGATATGCAGCTCCTTTTCCGGGACACCGTACATGATTAAGTCCGTTTGCAGCTGTCGAATGTGGTCGAATAAGTTGATGATTTCGTTCACGATGGTGTGGAACCTCCCAGCGGCGTGGGACACGTACAAACCCTATCCACAGGAAATTTCCCGTACACATAGAGATGCGGTCTCTGCATGACAAACTTTTCCTTAAATTCTCAGCAGCATGACAAATTGCTTCTACTCCTAAGGTTGTGAAATTTCTGATGCATGTTGTACATGTACGGGAAATTTGTATTGCATAAACCCAACATAAACGCAATGAAAGCTCGGAAAAACGCAATTATCTTGTCCAAGATCTCGTGATCCTGTGCGTGCTTCTATGCATTGCAAATATGTCTGGGTGTGGAAACTTGTGACGCAAGGAAGGGAGAAGTGAGCTCACTATAATGCGCTGCCAAGCATGACAAGTTTTTTTCATGGTTCTGAGTTGCGTGTTCTGCATGAGCAACTGCGTTTTTGCATGACAGGGAGGAGGAGCTCTCCGCGGCCATGCAATGCAGAGCTCAGAGTCACGCCAGACTATAGCATGACAAATCTTGCAATGTCCCAGAGGACCCAGACATATTTGCATTTGATAGCTTCGGGTCCTTCGTCAAAATGGCAGTTGTGACCGCGGCAAAAACCATGATACTGCGGTTTTTTTTTCTCTTTTCATTTCCCTGATCAATCTTTTTAGTTAGTTTTATCAAAAACAAAATCACAACCGTACTATGCATGCTGGGAATCCGTCTCGTCCATATCAACTATTTTCTTATGTTGAAGATGGTTCTTGATCATATTCGTGCCCGGCGCCGGCCCCGGGCCGAGAATTTAATAAAAACAGAAAAAATCATCTTAGTACGTCCACACGATCAAGACGTTTTTCCAGACTTCCCAGCTGGCAAACATGGTGTGTGCGACCCGTCCGATGACATATGGGAGTGTCAGGATTGAAATCGTCAAAGTTGAAATAGTTTGTCATGCATAAAATCGATACCAGTTAGACCTACAGTTTGTAGTCGGCGCATGACAAATTTTCGCGGTCCTGGAAGCGAGTCTGTCACGCGGTTTAGGGCAAAAGAGCTGCCTTCTGTCATGCAAGTCAGCAGTCCACCTTTTGACCCTTGCCAGGACTATAATCTGCCTTCCGTGCGTCCTCTGCAATAGAGTCACTTTTTGCATCGCATTTTAATAAGAAAAATGCGTCCTCTGCATAAATTATGCATGACAAATCATTTCAACTTTGACGATTTCAATCCTGACACTCCCATATGACAAAGGGACTGGCTAAGGCTATCGGGTTGTAGTTGAAGTGCGTGTGGGGACCGTATTTCGACAAAGGTTCATCCATGGTGCCGTACACCTCAAACTCCCCCATGTAAAAACTCGAGCTCACCTCGCTGCCATCCTCCATTTTCCGCTCCGCATTTTGCCGAGCGGGCACCTTTTCCGCTGTCATCTTATTGAGCATCGTGCTCCCGGCGGTATCCAAGTCAATCAAAACCCCTACCCTCGCACCCACTTGTGGCTATTTTATTCGGGCATGCAGCTGACAGCCGATCATGCCACTAACAGTACCTCTAACTGTGGTGCGGCCATTGATTGTTCAATGGCATCTTGACATTCTGCTTTTTTTCATCTGCATCTTGATTTTCGAGCCGTGGTTATAGAAGTCGAGTGCGGGGGCGAGGCAAGGCTTAGTTGGATAGGCGGGGTGTTGTGCCGAATCGTCCGCCATCTTGTCCTCGGAAGCCTTCGAGGATCAACCAAGAAGGAGTCGCGGTACAGGAGCTTGTCCACTGAACCACTAAGATTTCGTCGGCGCCATCATGTCAGTGTCACATCAAACATACACTTCCTTGATGATGTTGCTACCTCTACTCATGAACTAAAAAGGAAAGTAGTTGGATCTTTGTCGCTCTTGCCGTGGTCATTTACTTTTTTATTTTTTCTTCATTCCGCATAATTGTCACCTTCCTTTTCTTTGTCTTTGATGCACGGCCGGAGCTTGCAACTTTGATGACAGGAGATGAAATAGAAACTGAACTGCGCTCGTCCCACATATGTCTTGTTTTACACCTGGACAACCTGTTAAAGCCTCCCCCCACGCACTCCAAGATCCAAGTGCGTCTGTACCTATTCACTCCGTGAAGTGCTCCCGTTTCGCATTCGCTCCTCGTCGCACTAGTATCTCTATGTTGACATCCGATAGAACTGCCAAAGCGCAACTGCAAGTTTGGCTTATTTGAGGCTTTACTGATCCTTCAAATGGATCTCATCTGCGTCCTCCTCCTCCTCGTTGTATTTTGAATTTTACAAATGATATTACGCGCTAACGCGGAGCGTGCAAATCGCTCTAGTGTACAGAAAAAAGTGCGACGATCTACAGAAGTCCCAGGGAAAGCAGTATGATACACAAACCTAAGTACAACAAGCACCACAAACGACAACAAAACAGTTTATGAATATGACCAAACATCACAAAAATTTTATACAGTTCTTGACACAACTAGTATTACGATTACGTGTATTTCGATCGCATTGTGCATATTTTCGTAAAACTACATTACAGGAAACTGAATCTAAGATGAAACTCGCATACAGAGAACGCTTGACTTTTGATAAATGAAACTTTAGTCGAAACTGAAATTCTGAAATCACATCGATTAACATCGGTACTTCCACATGTACTCCTTGTATGTTCTATCATCTATTCATCTTCTTGCATGAAAAACTTAGTACACCTCGGTAGCGATTTCATTTACTTCTGTGCCTCATGCTCAACGTGAGTTTTTTTCCCGATTCCATCACCATCACGAACGCAACATGATTTCATCCACATCCTCCTACAACAGATTCTGTTTCGCGTCCGTGTGTACCCGCATGATTTGCAGGTACTCAGCGAAGTCGATGGTTCCCGACCGGTCCCGGTCCACCGCATCGAGCACATCCGCCATGAGTGCGTGTACCGCGGGGTCTCGCGTGGCATCCGGGAACAGGTCCAGCAGCACCTTCCGGAGGCCGAACCCGAAGAGCGCCCGGTCCTCGGTCAAGTCGCTCACCCGCACCGCGTGCCGCATGAACTGCTGCTTGAATTCCAGTACTTCCACGTCCGAGAACCCGCTGTACTTTTGGTAGTTCTCTTTCGCCATTCTTCGTGCGGCGCTGCACGCGTCTCGGCACTGCTTTTCCGACATCCACTTGTCTTTCAACACCGTCTCGAACAAATCCTGCTTCGTGCTCACCGGATCGAAGTTCACAGACGTTGCGGTCGCGCGCGGGTCAAAGACCGGCAGATGGGCTGGAATTTCGTTTTCGTCATCCACCTCCTCGGTGACTTGCCGATCGACGTCAAATGAATCTTCACCGTCTACTCGGTCTGCTAACTCTACCGGAACAGCTGCGGCTGCTGCGACTGGCATAGAGTCATGCGAGCCCAAACTGGCACTACTGCTGCTGCTCCGGCGGTTCTTCAATAGTTGCGCGCGTTGCTGGGTAACGCGCTGCCTCGTCTTTAGCATCTTTCGCGTCTCCTCATTTTGGACCATGCTCAAGTCAGTGGGCCACGCGATGGGTTCGCTCACCGTCATCATGGCAAGGGTGCCGGGGTCGATGTTCTCGCGGTTCAGAATCCAATCCAGAGCGGGACCTCGTTTTATTTTTTGCGTTTCATTTTTATTTTGAAAATCATAAACAAAACTTGAGATGATGAAAATTCAATTTCAACAAAGAAAATCTGGAATATGAAAGTCTGTTCGTTGCTTGTACATGTTTCCAGCGCCGCCCGATTGGCCATGGCCACTGACGTCGCGTAACCCAACCCCTTCAACATCGACGTCAAGCTGGCGAAGGTGCAATACCGTTGGTTGTCCAAGGGGTTCAGGTGGGATATTTGGGCCCAGCGGAAGGAGAAGGACATGTGCATCACGTCCTTCACCGCTTTTGCGATTTTCAGGAAGTCATACCGGTCCACCGCGAAGTCGATCCCCAGTTCCGCCGATTTTCGGATCAAATAGTCCGGCATCGCGTCGTAGCCCAGCCACCGGAACACCTTGTCGAGTTGCGAAACCGCAAGAAACAGCACCTGCTTATTTTGAATGTTCCCCCGGTCGCGCTCATCGTGCCGCGCCTGCTGCAACCCGCCGTGCTGCAGGTGTGCGGGTCTTTGCCGGATTGCCTGGAGCGCTTTCCGCAAGTGGCGCGCGAATTTGAGCTTCATGAAGCCCATTTTCATCATGTGCTTTGTGCTTTTGTTGTCCTTCACCGTGCGCATGGTCTCCGGATCGAACAGCATGTCGTCAATCCAGGCCTGGTCCTGTTCATCATCCAGCAAGGCCGCACCCGACGCGCTGCCAAAAATTTGGCTGGTGGTCACCCCTTTGCCACTCATTCTCGATCGAGGACTCCCGGGAACGTCCATAATGCTCACGTGCCTGCCGGAGGGCGATCCTGGTCTGGACCCACCAAACTCGCCGCCGCCTGCGCTGATGCTCGTCGCCAGACTGCTCCTTCTCGATCCGCGAAGATTCGGGTCCTGTTGCATGTCAGCCAGAACCTGCTCGTCATCTTCGCTCGAAGTCGCTGAATCAGCGCCGCGTGCGCCCGGTGTTTTTTTGTTCTGCTGCTGTTGCTGGTGACCGGAGCTGGCAGTCGTCCTGCGGCTCTTTGTCTGCTCAACTGCGGCAGCTGGCTGTTGCGGAGAGGTTGGACTTGCTGACGCCGCTTCTTGTTCTCCGGGGCTGCTTGCCGCGCTGGCGGCTGCCGCGGTGGTTCCGTTGGCCGCGCCGTTAGAAGCAGCACCGGCACCGTTCGTATGTCCGTTCGCCATTCCAGACCCCTCGGGCGGTGCGGTTTTGTTGACGAGTGACAGCAGCTTTGTCTTCTTTGTTTCCTCGATTCGCTTTAACTTACTCAATGGCTCGGCAAACTTGTCGAAGGCCGCGTGGAACTCGACAATCTCGTTGTTGGAAAATCCCGCCCGCGTGCGGTACAACTTGTACACCTCGTTGAATTCCTCTAACGTTAACTCGTCGTCGAGGTCCTTCCCGATGTCCGTGTACAAATCCTGCAGGAACTCCTGCGTCACGCTGCTCTGGTTTACCACCGACAATATGTTCGCCAACTCCTCGCTGTCCACCCCGCCCGATCCGTCCACGTCCGCCTGCATAAACCGGTCGCAAACGGACTGCGCGAAGTACTCCCGGAACAAGGACAAAGCGTAAACCGTCTGCGGGAAAGTGAACCAGCAGAAGCCCTCCGGTGGCAGATATTTGGCTTCCTGGATCTTGGAAGGCTTGTTCCCCGATTGGGGGCGACGACCGTAGACTGTAATCATGAGGATGCAGATATTTTCCCTTCAGCTTTTCTACTTCGACACTTAGACTTACCCTAGTTGTACACATAACCACGAGATAATCTTATGCGGCGAAGAGCAACTACGCAGTCAAAACCAAAAGCAAAATAGCGAGAACGAACCTGCGTCCGCCTTGTCCTCAACTTCTTGCTCTTCCGCAACTGTCGCCAGGGCTTCGCTTTCCTTCTTCGGAAGGGGTACTACCGTTCCCTCCGCGAGCATCTTGCGCATCAAGTCAATCGGTCCATCCAGGTCTACGGTACCGAATTTGTTTTGCGCACCCACGTGCGTGACAACCTGCGCCAACCGCTTGTCAATCTCTTTTTCGGGGAGCTCCTCTGCCGCAAACCCGAGCCAATTCAGCATGGGCCTTATGCTCTTTTTCACGTTGATCAGCACCGCACGCTCGCTGCTCTCGACCGCCCAGCGCTCCAGCTTCTCCTCTTGCGTCAGCATGCGCATCTCCAACTCCGCCTCCGTTTCCGAGGCGGTCGCGTTCGGGTCGAACTCCAGCCCGATCTGGCTCTGCATCTGGAACCGGCGTTGCAACCTGATTTTCTCTTTCTGCTTCCGCACCTTGTCCGAGATTTCCGCTGCCTCGAGCTGGAATTTCGCATGGAATTTCTCAAAAGCGTCTTCGATTTCCGACATTTCGTCCCTACTGAACCCGTGCGATTTCACCGCGTAGTAGTACATGCGCGCGAACTGCCCGAAGTTGATCGTCCGCAGCTCCACGATCTCGAACACTTCGCCCGTGTTTTCGTCCACGAAGGTTTTGCTGTCTCGTCGCTTGCTCAGCACCGGTGGTCGGTTCATCGTGGAAGAGATTGCGTACTCCGCACCGGTGGTCGGTTGCTTCGACGCACCATCCGGTTGTTCCTCGCCGTCTTCGTTGTCCTCATCAGTGGCATCAACCTCCCCTGCGCCTCCACCGAGACGCAAATTCGTCTTCCTGGTGCTGCTCGCCGGGGATGTAGACGACATAACGTTACCACTAGCTCCACCGGGCGAAGACGGACTGGTCGGCAGCTTCACGTTCGCGCCCAACATGTCCTCCTCGTCCTCCTCCTCCTCGCGGAGCACGTGTACTTTGTGCGTAGTTGGAGCGCAATCGTCGAAGATCCCGCGAATCGCCTCCACAAGGTCGTTCAAATACGACTCCCCGAGCAAGCTCCAGCTGTTTCCGCGCATCAACAACGCCAAGAACCCCTTAACGTCCAGAACCGGTTCGAGGTCGGGCTTGTCATCCATCAAGGCCCGCATGGCCGCGGAGTGCAGTCGGCGCGCGCGGACAGCCTGGTGGAACAAAACTGCCAGGTCCTCAATTTCCAAGTGGCAGTACATGTTGTAAAACTGCGTCCACTCGTCGTACGTCATGGAGTCGCTGTTGCAGAGGCCCATCTGCTGGCACTGCTGGATGCGCTTCTCGGACACGTCCAGGTGCCGCAGCTGGTGCAACATCGAAGTGATGCTGGAGGTGGAGATCTGATTTGCATTTTGATTTTAGTTGAGAAGTAGACATTGCGTGGTGCCAGCAAAACTAACAAGTAGAGACGAGACCAATCAAATTTCATATCTTGTTGAAATAACAATAAGCGCTTTCTTCCTCTTCGTACCTCAGCGGTGCTTGACGGAGACCCCGACTTTTGCTTTTCGGTCAAGACGATCGATCGTGCCTTCATCTCCTGCGCGAAGACCTTCATGAAAACGCGTTCCAGGTGCTGTTTCAGAACCGGGTCACTCTTCGGCATGGCCAGCAGCCGCTTCTGCCGGTGGTCCTTCATGTCATGTGTCTCTTCGCCGCTATCCATCATCGCCATTACAGAGTGCTTGCTCTCCACCAAGGCTTTCACAATCCCGCGTGGCACGACGAGACTTGACTTCTGCAGGTACCGTGCACCAGCCTTGTCCTGGCTACGCCTGAAAGTAGTGAAAACGCTGCCAGTTAGTCCTTCGCCGGCTCAATGAAATTTTACAAAACTACGGAGCGCAGAGCCCCGTCGCCTGTGACACAAATACAATCATAGCAACCTGAACCTGAAGGCACGTGAAAAAAGTCACGAATAAAAAAATTTTGATTTGATGTACTTTTTCTTTGCGATCGGACCGACATCCGCGGCGTCCTCACCCGCTGCCTCGTCCCCGGTCGTTTCCTCGTCGCGACTGCTGGAGCGCTTCCGCGCCCGCTGCAATACCCCCGCGGCTCCTTTCCGGATGGCCTTCGACTTTTTCAGCTGATCCATGCCCTCGTGCAACTTGCGGTAGATGTTTTTGCCCATCGTGTACGACACCGACTCCTCGGCGCCGGGGAGACTTCCGCCCGCCGATTCTGGACGGTGGTAGTTCGGGTGGGACTCGCGGAAGTTCTTGAGGAACTGGTCCACGTCCCCAAACTTGTTCCGGGCCAGGTACCCCTGGAGCGCCTGCATGTCGATCTTTCGGTTGAAAAGCAGGCCCAGCGAGGTCTGGCACCGCCTCCGCTGCAGGTACAGCTGCTTTTTCGTCCGCGCCCGCTGCAGGTCCACGTTGACCTGGATCCGCTCCAGCGCCTCCTCGTGCGTCTCCTCTTTCCCCTTCGCGAGCGGTTCCAACATCGTTTGCCGGGCGGGGAACAGCTCCACGTTTTCCACCGTAGATTTTACGTCCCGGTCGCGTCGCGCGATGGCACGCTGCTGCGCAATCAAGCGGACGAACTCCTTCTTTTGCTCTAGTTGCAACGACTTTTTCTCCAGCACCTCCCAGAGAAAATCCACGTACCACACGGAACCCAGCAGCGTCTCGTTCGCGTTCCACGCGCAGGGCGGCACTTTCCTGTTTCGGTAGAAATCGGACTCCTCCTGCAGTTGCGTGTACACGTCGCGCGCCTTCTCTTGGTTGTTTCTGCGCTCGTCCTGCGCCGTGCCGAAGCTGGTAAGTCTGCTGCGGAATAGTTCCAAGCCCCGCTTTTCGAACTCTTTCGTGTCGGACAACACCACCGGCGTCGCTTCCGGCGGCTCCGGCTCGGGCGCTAGGCCGTAAAACTGCGGACTGCCGTAGATCGGCTCGCCGAAACCCTTCCACCTCGGTGCATGCACGCCCAGCTTCAGCGCCAGCATGTCGTCGATGCGCTGCTTCTCCTTCACATCTAACCGTGCTTCGAGATTGAAGTCCTTTTTCTTCAGCAGTTCCGCCTCTTCGTCGATATCTTCGATGTATTCCTCCTCTTTCGGCAAGAAATGCCGGTCGATGATCGCGAACAGCTTCTGAATTTGCCCCGCGTGCTTCGGATTCGCTTTCAAAAGACTGAGGACCGATTTCGTCTGCTTTACGACCGCTTTGTTGTTTTCGTCCTGGCTAGTACTCCTGCCGGTTTCCACGGCGATCACGCCCTTGAACAACCGCCCGAGCCACTTGAACAGCTCCGTTTTGTACCCGTACGGCCACTGCCGAGCGATGGAATCCAAGAACTCTGCGTTCCTGCCGTCGTCGTCTCCCTGGAGCAACCGAAGGAGATTCCCACTGCTGGCGGTTGGTGTACTCGCAGTATTTGCGGTGGGCACCGCGGCGGCGAGCGCCTCCGCAATTTTCATTATCTGCGGGTCGAGCTGGGCCTTCAGAAGTTTCTCCCGAACCTTCTTGACCCGTTTCTCGAAGTCGCGCATCAAATCATTCATGTTGAACAATGACGCAACGTCGTCCCGGATCCGCCGCCGCATAACCTCATCGCGCCACCGACGCGCGCGCACGATCGCCATCTCTCGGGCGGTGCTCGGCATCTCCGGAGGCATGTTCAGCCCCTTTTCGCGGCTCTCCAACGCGTAATGCGCATCCCGCACGATCTTCCGTTCCTCCACTTTTTTCTTACTGGCGATCTTGTATTCTCGCTCCAAAGAAACCACCGACTGCTTCTTAAACACCTGCCAGTGCCCCTCGAAAAGCGGGTTCCGTGGCCCGCCTAGTCGCAGCTTCCGCTTCTGGTCGTGGCGTGCCGCCGCTTTTTCCAAGGTTTCTGCGTCAAAATTGTACCTCATGGACGCGGCACTGCTGGACGCGCCTCCGCGAGTTGAAGCGGACTGAGACCGGCTCGCGGTCATACTGGTGCTGTAATTGTTTATTCTAGAGGACCTACTGTAGTTCATGCTGGACCCCGGGCGCATTGAAGAAGTTGTTCCTGAAGATGGGTTAGCGTTCATGCTGAGAGAGCCAAATATACTGCCGGCGGGCGCAGTTCCGGGCCGACTTACATCCGTGTCGGTGTTCACTCCCAAGGCCTGCATTTGCTCCACATACTGTTCGTGCTCCACTGCGACAGCCTGGACAGTGGTGCTTCGTTTGATTCCGCTTTGCATTCTCGAACTGGAGCCCGACCTGGCGAACGCCCCACTATTCCTCGTTCCCATTTTCGTCGGACTCGAAGAAGACGCGCGGCTCATACTCATCGAGACGCCGGCGGGGGTCGTTGCGCGCGTGCTCATCACACCGGAGGAGGTTGCCGGGCGGGTATCGCAAGAAAAAAGTGTGACAGTTACACATTGCGTTGCAGGCCAAGCAAGACAGACAAGCTCTGTCATGCCGGATACTCATAGAAGCCTCGTATCATAGGCGTTTTCCCGTAGGATTTCTGCATTACAAGTTTTCTCGCTCATGCAGAGAAATTTGTGTTGCTGAATTGACTACAAATGTGTAACTGTAACACTTTTTTCGTGGGATAGCGGGAGCTGATCTCACTGCGCGCGGAGGGAGTGCGGGTGGAAGCCTCGCTGGCTCGGGATTTCAAAATGTACGCGTTCTTCAGACCCTCCTCGTGCTTCAAGTCGAACGCCCGGCCGAGCTTCGGAAGCTGCGCTTTCGACTTTTCCAGCAGGTCGTTTTGCTTCCGCTTCTGGTCCTCCGTGAAGCCCGCATCGGACCACATACGCATGTTCTGAAGCACGTTCATGTTTGCGTTTCCAAAGGTGCTGGGTAAGTCTAAGTGTAATGAGAACGGAAAAATAATGCGATGAGACTCGAGACTACAAGAAAACCTAGGCGGAAAACAATCCTAAAGCCCAACTTCTAATGTACTAACTAAGGTGTCCTACTCTTAACGACCGCCCCTTCCTACCTCACCCGGGAACCCCGTCCCGCGAGAGGTATCTCAAAAAAAAGCTGTTTCCACGAATCAAAAAGAAAAATGGAATATGATGCACAAACAAAGATGAGGACATGAAGATCGACGATAGTGAAACGAAAAGCTCTGCTACGATCTTCAAAAACGTAAGTAGGAGGCAACTGCAGCTTTTGCCTATGCTTTTGCCGCAGTTTGTATTACACGGTGAATTCTAACCAGTTTGGCTTTGGCATGAGATCTTCGCCATGACGACCACGAGTGTGACAGCAGAAAAAAACGTTTCGACGAATACTTGCACTTGCAGCTACATCCACGAATGCCGACCCTTGCGGAAAGACAGAGACACTGACTAAAACATTGGAAAAGGAAAGCCTAAGGCATTGAGACTCTATCAAATCACGAGAGGAGCGAGTAGATGGATCACACGAAAAATGCGCCCATGTTTGTACTAGATACAGAATGTTTGCATCTTTATACGCTTGACGACCTCCCCGTGCAGGGTCAAGTGGTCGCTCGTGAAAAGTGAAAAACGAAAGAGACCGTCCGTGGTATTGAAGATTGCAACCGATTTGAAAGTGGACGAGGAAGACGCGCCCAGCAGCAATGCAGAAAGAGTAGACTCGTGAGATAAACTGCCGACCGAGAAAGGTGTAGATGGAACTCTTGTCAACAAAAGGAACATATTCATGATCTGCCACGACGCTTGGCTGGAGGAATGTTGACTTGCAACAGCAAGCTGCTATGTAACGCAACCAGCTCAGGGTAAACTTTTTTACTTCTAAAACAGCACAAGAAATCAACGAAAAATTGCCACACACATCTTCATTCGGTCTATTTTCGAGTACGAATCCCGAAGATGCAGCTTGGCAAGGATAATTCGAAAGAACGATGAACGGAGTGATGAACCACGCCGAAGGGCGTCCAACATGGTCGGTTACTTCTGCCGCCTGATACGGTTCCTGCTCTGGTGCTGGTGCAGTCCCTACAACTGCGCATGTTGTACCTGTGGTAAGAGTCAGTTTCGTGCTTGTGTTTCAAAGAAAAACACGACTTCGGGTTTCGCTTCTTTAACCTTCACGTTCACAGTAAACTAGTGGAAACAACTCACAACTAAGTAGATGGGGATTTTAACTACTGTACCTCCGAATTATGTCCAGCAATGCGCTTCGTCGCTGGAGGAGGTACAAGGCGGAAACGTGGTTGCAGACGCAGAAACCGCCAGCGGCGAAGAAAGCAGTCACCAACCTGTTGATGCCCAACACCCCTGAACAGCATGGCGTAAAAAAGTCGTGTAAAAATTCGAATATCTTTCCTCGGCACAACAAATAACTGCTTAACCGACTTTCTGGGAGAAGTAGTCGGGCTCGGTCTTCTTGGCGTATGACGCGTAGAACGGATCAAAGTCGAACGCGCCATCACCGAGAAAGACCAAGTCGCAGATGTAGAGCATGCCGATGAAGATCGCGAGCACCATCCAATGGATCCAATACACACTGTTCGTCGCTGCGTACACCACCAGCAGAAGTGCCAGCAGTAACAGCAGCGTCAAACCCCGTCGACCGTACGCCATGATGATTATATTTTTAGTCGGTGTTTATGCTAAGCAACAGATGTAGACGTAGACTCAGACTCTGAAGTGCGACAGGATACTTGTGCTGGGTCGTTGGTTCTCCTCCTCTGAGTCACGATTGTCAATGTCAAAAGACACGACACACAATCAAATTGATACGTGCGCGGAATAGTGTTTGAAGTTTCCGTGTATGACAGCGGAGGCAAGAAAAAGAAAAGTGAAGAAGTAGGTGCGGCGCTGGCCCAATAAGGAGAAGCTTTTCACTATTTACGGGATGGGCCGCCAAGCGTCTCCGGCGATTTCATGCTCATCATCTTCAAAATACTAAGAAGAACACACACGACGTGCTTGGCGAAAATCAATCCTACGTGCAGGGATCAGGGAGGCCAGGCCCCAGACATGCTGACACGCAATCAAATCGAGCCGAGCCGGCTCTTTCGCGCCGAATCTTGAAAATGCAACTGGCCTTGCAGGCTACCGGCCCAGCTACGGCAAGGCGGCACTACGTTACTAGACAGCACCAGCCCCCGGCACTAGCAGCCCGGTAGCAAGAACAAGGGGCAGCGGCGCGGCGGCCTTCCAGCTGCGCCCACAGACTGCTGCGCCCGATCCCAAGCCGGCCGGCGCGCCGGGGCCGGTTCTGTTCAGCCCGCAGGGCGGTGTGCTGTGGGTGCTTGCGTGCCTGCCGCGCCAAAGGCGGGCGCAATAGAATAGGGGCCGGCGGAAGGAGAAGAGAAACAACCAGGGTGCCGGCGGGGGGCGGGCCGGGGGCGGGCCATAGCGCCGGCCGGCGCGAATGAAAGGGGGGCCGGGCGTCCGCCAAAACCGCCGGGCCGCTTGTTGGGCCCCCGGGCCGGCCCTGCATGCTTGGGCCGGCAGGGCCGACCGCCCTCAATCTCCCTGCGGCGCTTTCGAAACGCGGGCGGCATTGGCGATCGCTGCGATCCATCCGCTTCACTGCCCTCGGCCGGGCCCTGCTCCACTTCGAAACCGTCCATACAGGTCGCGCTCGCCCCCTTGGCTGGGCCGCCCTGCTTCCACGCCATAACGCCGCCAAGGACTTCTCCGAAAGGAAGCGGGCAATGGGGGGCCGGCGGGCGGCCAAACTCCTCCGGCGCTGGGCGCGCGCCGCCAAAGAACAAACCAAAGCCCCCCCGCGGGCTGCCGGCCCCCCCCCGCCGCAATGCCGCCGGCGTTCTGCAATGCGGCGGCCCCTTTCGCCCCGGTCCGCCCGGCCGCGGCGAAGTTGGGCGCCATGGCTTCCGCCTGCGCCACCAATGGCGCCGCCAATTACATTGGGGCTATCAGCTGCGGCGCTGGCGCGCCACTGCTAGCTCGCCGGCCCGGCCGGCCTCGCTCTTCGTTGTAAAACAAAAAATCCGCCCGCGCTGTAGCGCCTGGGGTCGTCCAAGTTCGCAGGCCACGCATAAGGGGCGCCGTCGAGGCTGAAACCCTTCCAAGGCGCGTCGGTCCCGCAGGTGGGCCGGCCAAATAACAAGCAACACACCCGCCCAGGTCCAAATCGCCACCCTGCTGGGCCGTAGCTCCCGCGCCGGTGCGCGCAAGTCTTGGCCCTGCCCGTCTTCGTTTGCGCCGCACGGTCGGCCCTGGTTGCGCATTTGCAGGCGGCCGCCCCCGCGTACTTGGGGGCGCCAAGGCGGGGGGCGAGGGAGGACGCGCTCCCGGCTAAGTCTGGGCAGGCAAGCGCAGAAGCTCGGAGGCCTGCCGCGAACACTGCGGCCCGTGGCGTTCTCTTGGACGAGAACGGTGCAAAATGCCTAACAAATGCCCATGGCGCCGCCTCGCCGTCAGGCTCAAACGAAGCGCACTGTGGCTGCCATGCCGTAAATTCGTCGCGTAAATCAATTCCGAACACAAATGTCTTGGCTTCCTGCCCTGATCGATTTCTTGGTGGTCTGGTCGTCGATGGAATTTCCGTTTTAATCTGCTAAATTCGCCTTCCATGTGCGTCACATACACGACGACGCGCAACTACCTTTAACTAATGCTTCACCTGCCAAAACTGCGTCAGATCTGTTGTGGAGGCGGCTGCAGCAAAGCATATGAGCACTGAGACTTTTATTGGCATGGTGATGGCTGCAATCGCCAAAGTAAACAAACGTTCGTGCTGATAAGATAAATGTCAAAGGTGAAGAAGGCTGTGAACTTCAAAAAAGTGCTGCTGCACACTAAAGCTTCCCCCCCCTGACGCTGACGAGGTCGCCGCAAATTAAGTCGGGAGTTCGGGAGCTCTTCTTGAGCTTGACAACTGCTCAGACGTGGAAGTTATAGTTAGTTAGTGATGTCTCAAAAATTCACATCAAAGGAGTCTGTCAAAAGCTTCTGCATTTCCACGTCCTCGATACCCTGTCCGTCCTTTACCCAGATTGCGCTGTGACCCTGCTGCACGGCCTGCCGGCAGTAGCTGCAAATTTTTTTGGGAAGAAGGATTTACGAAATATGAACGCTACTTTTCTGCAACCTAGCGAGTGCAATATAGCCATGAGTGTGGTGGAAAACAGTTGTGACTTCGTGCTGATACATACTTACAACGAGATCAGCATTGCATTGAATGTCGAGTACTTTAGGTCGTCGTCCACTAAAACAGCTTTCGCCCTCTGGTGCTTTTCCTTCAGCTTCGCCAAACGCGAGCTCTTACTGATTCCATACGGCTGCGTGTCGCATCCGAAGATCAGGTCCTGTGGCAACACATCGGACAAGCCAACGTGCTGCAAAGCGATCTTAATCACTTGCGCGAAACCTGAGTGTGTGTTTCTTGATCTTGCAGGAGTATCACTCTCTTTCACAAGCTTGAGATCAATATGCATTTAGTTCATCAAAGCTCGGACTCGGAGAGTAGCGGGTATACAGGTGGAGGCTCGATTCGTTTTGACTGCTTGAACAATCAATACCTGAGCTCAAGATGCAGACGAAGTCTCCCCTGGCATGCCTGGCTTCAATGACTCTTCGCAGCTTGGCTATTCGGTCCTCTCCTCCGAACGCTTGGCCGAGCAGTTTTCCCTCTCGAACCCAGTTTGCGAGGTTGGCCTTCTGGATCTGTGGTTTATTTGGTGTAGCTGGTCATTTCGGAAACGGAATTCATTGATAATGCCCCCGCAGCAAGATGTCATAGCCATTCTTGCCGACTGATCCAGATCATGCACCAGGCACGACAGGTTTAGGTTCTTACAAACAAAAAGTAATAGTAAATGCAAGTGCACCCAAAAACTACCTGAACTCCTTGAAGGCCGCCTAGCTCCGCCCAGAGGAAGTTTTTTACCAAGGTCTTATCGAAATCTAGCGCGATCAGCGTGTTGCTCGGAGGCGCGCCGTCCTCGCACCACCTTTCAATATTCAGATCCATAGCCTTTGGGGTTTCCAGAAAAAACCGCAGATACAGCATCAAAAGTCAGAAAACTGCACGTTAGTTGTAGTCACGAAAGTGGTGCTGCACGATCAAGATGTCAAACTAGCAAAATACGCGACGGCATCTTTCTCGCTCATCTCCGCCAAAACAGGGTGTTTCCGCAACGAGTCTAGCACTGCTTTTGGCCCACGAATGACGTACTTTCCGTCTAAAACAGTTATGGCCGCGCGCTGCCCGCCCGGTATCTTATCTGGTGGCAACGGCCCTTCGCGCTTCATTTTCGCAATTGTCGCTTCGACCTTGGCTTTCGCGGTCAGCTTTTGTGGCGGCGGCACCGGTGGGTGGCGCTGGTTGAAGTTTAGCGTCTGCAACCGCGGCTGGCAGGAGGCGTCTTTGCTCGTGAACGAGTGCACTTTTGGTGGCCCGGTGGTGGGTTTTGTGCTGCCGGATGTTGGTGGTGGTGCTCCGCCACCGCCGCCGCGCGACTGGTGTATTATCGTGCTGCTGCTCGCCATCCCAGGTGTCCTCGGTTTGTGCATCATCGTCTGCTGGTGCTGGTAGTGCTGCGTACTAGCGGCACTTGCTGCTATCGTTGACCCAGCAGTAGCAGGGCGCTGGTGTTGTTGCGATGTGGTGGCTCCAGGCGTGCTGCTACTCGACGTATACCCTGCTGGCTTGGTTGATGAAGACGACCCACCGGCGCGCTGCTGCACGGTGCCAGTGCCACTAGGCGGCCGCATACCGTGCTGCGGTTGAGCGCTGGACGCAGCAGCTGCTGCCGACGTCGGTATTGGAGCTGCGGAGCCTATTTTGTTTTGTTCAGCCACACCATCTACTTTCTGGTGATATGCTAAGGCATCCAACATTTTTACCTAGGACTCGACAATTATGAGTCCCTCATGTAGTTGTAACAGATGAAACCTCAATGAGTAAAAAATCTTGATCTTCGTTAAAAATATCTTACCCGCTCTCTGCGAAGAAGAGGGTGGCAGCGGAGGCTGGCGCGTCGACGCTGCACTGGTTTGTTGCACCGCGGCCGCGTGGTGCTGACCGACGACAGGCACGCCCGGCCCACTGTGCTGTAATTGCGCGGGTTGCTGGTGCTGCACCATGTGGACGCTCCTCTGCGACGCCGACAAACATTGCGAGGGCTTTGCTGCGTACTGCAAAGGCGTTGCAACCCGGCTATTCTGAGCAGAACCGAGGGTCGGGTACCCGCCACCGAAAAGCGGTTGCATGTTGAAACCCATCTGGGGCACCTGGAGTTTTTGTTTTTTGTTCTCTCGTGGCGACTTAGAAGAAACAAACATTTTGATTTTCATTTTCTTTTCGTCCGACGGGAACAAGAACGACAAACATGCTTTTTGTCTCACCTGCAGCTGCGGTGCCACAAGATGTCCCGTCTGCAACGGCGGCCGAGACAACGACCTTGAGGTCGTCCCGGGTTGCTGGAACATAGTGCTGGTGCTCTGCGTATCGCTGGCTATCAAGATAGAGCCACAAAATCGAGAACGGGGGGCAGTCTTCAAATGTTGCTTCCAAAAGCGCAGGAGTCGATTCGTTCTTGCGTGCCTGGTCTTTGAGCGACCGACACTGCAAAATTATGCGTTGTTTCTGCTGGTCCCGCTGCCGCTGCCCGCTGGAGAGCGAGACAGAAAGTTCGTCGTTGACGAAAACAAATCACGCCGTGCTTCACCAGCTGACTGTGCAGAAAAAATCCACTTACTTCTAGTAGTTGCTCCTCGTCGTGAATCTGCCTACTGCAGCTCGATAACCAACATGGCCTTCCACATGAGTGAGATGCGTTGGCAGAGCCGACGGCACTACGAAACGGATAGGGACCCTGGGACCAGAATTCGAGTTGTTTTACTCGATAAAGACAAGCCCTATCATTAACCAGCGAAGTTCCAGCTCACTAAAAACTTCACACTTGAAAGAGAGACGCATACCACGGGAGGGGCAGCACATCGGGCTGCAGCACGGGATGCAGATTAAATTGAAAAAGCACACAGTACGAGAGCCACACACAGACCGTGGGGTGCCTTCAAGGCAATTTTGGACTTCCTTTCCTATTTTTCCGCTCAACAAGCAGGCGCCGTCTTGACGGAGAAGAAAAAACGAGCACAACAAGAAAAACCAAGATGAAAGCCAAAGCCAAACACAAACTACCAGCGTATCTATTGCCGACGACTTTCGCTGAACGAGCAAGCTCCTTCTTATTCTAATGTGAATGTAAATGTATACTTCCAAAGTAAGTCCACAGGATTGTGGTTATGTTGTGGGCGAACAAGCAGTGCTGCAACATCAGGCAGAAAAACCGATACCGATGTGCAACTTCGGTTGGTATTGGTTTTGATAATAATTTTTCTCCATTTTACAACTTAATGTTCTGGAGAGCTGCCAGCGTAGTACGCCATGTGTCACTGCCGTACGGCCGAACAAGTAATGCGAAGAAATGAATCCCCATCGCTTGAAAATGGAAAAAAGAATTACAATTTATTATCAAATTATCTATTGCGATTGCAGAATCTCCATGGCTTCTTGCAGTGACTGGATCGTGTCTTGCCGCTGTTTCGTTCGTTCGTCAAAATCAGTGACCGCAATGCAGCTCGGCGTCAGTTCTGCGTAGTACGCGTTTGCCGCGGCTAACGCGGCGGCACTGGTTTGCTTGGCCGATTGCGCGCCCGTCAGCTCGCCATGCTTGGTCAATTGCGTCGCTTGATTTTCCCCCAAATCCGACTGGTATTTTTGCTGCAACGCCTGCATTTCACTCACGATCCGCGTGTGCTCCATCTGCTCGTCGGAGCGCTGCGCGACTAGTTCCGAATTCTGTTTTTGGAACTCTCCAAGGAGAAACTGCAGAAAGTCCACGGCGCCGCCACCGCTTGCCTGCCCGGTGTAGGGGCTGTCGTCAAAGATTTCCGGCGCATCCCTCGCGTTCTTGTTTTGGGAACGAATGGACCCTACAGCAACTTTCCTCATCTGCAAGAAATTTGGCGGCGGCGCGGCTCCCGCTGTCGTAGCACCGTAGACCTGTTGCAGCACCGCCAGGGCGTCCTGCAATGCGTTCTCCGCCTCCATCACCTCGTGGAGCTCCTTGTTGATCTGGTTTTGCGAGTCCGTGAAAATTTTGCCCTGTTCCGCGATGTCCGTCATCGTTTCGTTGATCTTGGCCTTGATTTTCGGGACGCGGGCCTGCAGTCGCTCCAGTGTGGCGGACACTTCTGCGATTTTTTGGGAGTACTGCTCCACCTCCTCTCCCGCCTTTTCCTTGTCCGCCTCGGTCTTTTTCACTTCGGTGTCGCACCAGGAGTGGTGCGTGGCCTCCTCCGCGGCCTCCTTCTCCATCTGCGTAATCAGGTCCGTGATCATCGCCTTCACCTTGGCGAGCGGGTCCTGGGCGGCTAGACTCTTCTGCACCAGGGCTAGCACGGAATTTGACTTCGAGTTCTTCTCCTTCAGAAACGCAATGCTAGTGGCACGGCTTTCCGCTTCTTGCACGGATTCTTTTGCCGCTGTTTTCTTCGTGCTCGATGTTGAAACTTGCAGCAAGGAAACCACTTTTTTCGTTTCTTTGGCGATACGAACACCATGTTCTTCTTGTCCGCTTTTCGTACTTATCAAGGAGATCGGCTTGGACAAGATAGACACCGCGTCTGTCAGCGCCGCGATTTCGTTCTGCCTGGTCGCTTGCCGCTCCGTGAACTGTGCGGCCTTTGACTTTCCCTGCGCCACGAGCTCGTCTAAGGTCGTGATCAAATCGCCCTGCGTCTGCGCGTCCTCGATCGCGCCCGCGGCTTTTTCCCCTGCTGTTGCGCGCATGCTCGCGGCCCCCTCCGTGGCGTCCTTGATGGCGCGCTCCAGTTTCTCGATCTCGAATCCCAGGGCGAGGCTGGTCTGCTGCCACGCGAGTTTGTCCGCCGATTCCTGTTTGACCAACGCATCGACTTCGTCCGCGAAGCTCGCCCGGAGATCACGTAGAGTAACGAGCACGGAAGCGGTGTCGGTGAAATTTTTCGCGTGCAAGCTGACTTTCTCTTGCAGTAGCTGCAGCTGGTTCTCGATCCAGCTCGTTTGCTTCAACGGCCCGAACACGAGGTCTTTTAGCCGGTTCGCGAGGTTGGACAAAAAGGAACTGCTTGAGGATTTCATCTTCGCTAAAATGTTTGCCTTTTGCTGCAGCAGCGCGGCGCCGACAACCCCCGGCGGCTCTGCGTACTTGATGTCCATTTCGTTCTTATCCGTAATTTCCCGTGCTTTCAGGTGCGCGATGGCCTTTTCAATCATGTAGATCGCGTTGCGGTAATCCGTTTCCGCCTCAAGAAACTGGGTGATTCTCGCATTGTTCTCCTCATCGATATCGTGTTTTTCCGTCTTGGTCTTTTCCAGGTCAGTCGTGGTCTCGTTTACCTTGATGGCGAGGTGTTATTGCGAAAGTTCACGACCTCTTCACAGAGAATTTCGTCGTCTTTTAACCACTACTTTACTGCCATACAAACAAGTTTCTCAAAAAACCTGGTGAAGCAGCTCCTACTTGTATGCACAAAGGCAAACACTGCACTGGCACTGATTTAGAAGTACTTGCAGATCCAGCGACTCCGCTTGCGCGCGGAGCTTCGCCGCCTCGGCGTTTGCGGCCTCGATTTGCACCCCTAGATCATTGATTGTACTGTTCAGCCGAATGGTTTCGTCGGTCACGTATTGGCTATATGTCGCATACATAACTGCCTCGCTCTGCATATCCGCGCTGGCTTCCTCCTTCATCTTTGCCAACATCGCCACCGCATGCTCGAGGGGATGGGCGCTCGCACTTGCCGCCGCCTGGTGCAGCTGCAGCTTGGGTGTTTTATTTCCACCGGCGACGTCGACGAGCTGCCGTGCGCGGCAAGCATATGGCGCGGCCGCTAGCAAGGCAGACAAAACAACATCCAAGCGCAACATGACGGGCGGGCGAGGACGGGAGGAATTGAAACCGTTTTTATCTGAGATGACCGCAGTCCCGTCCACCACAGCCCCTCGCCTTCACCACCCCATCTTACATCTCTTTGTCTTTCCTGAACCTGAGCAAGGCTACGGCTCGACTCTCGTGGTGTTTACCGCTTGATATGAATTCGAGTGTGGCCGATCAAGCACCGGAGCCCTCCATGTGTTACAAGCTCATCAATGCCGACATGCTGGAAGAGCCATGTCTTTTGTTCCGCTTGCCTACTGAGCCTCTTGCTCAACAGTCCGGAACACGAACATCAAGTAACAAACCGAAGTGCGTGTAGAAAGCACCGGCACAATTCAATGCGCAAGCCGCGGGAATTAACTCTTGCAACTCGGTTGTTTCATTTTAAAAAAGGGTCTTTAAACTTTGAAAAAAGACTTTTCTCCTTTGATATCACGTGATATCACGTGATATCACAGGACCAAAGGAGAAAAGTCGATTGCGCTGCTGATATCACAACATGTGTGATATTTAGAAAAAAGCAAAAACAGAAGGAATCGATGCTAAAACAGAAGGAATTGACGCTAAAACAGAAGGAATTGATGCTAAAGCTGAAGGATTTGATGCTAAAGCAGAAGGATTTGATGCCAAAGCAGAAGGATTTGATGCTAAAACGGAAAGATTTGAAGCAAAAACAGAAGGATTTGGACCAGGAGCTGCTCGCTCTGGTATCAATCCAGCGGACTTTTCTCCTTTGCAAGGAGAAAAGTCCGGACTTTTCTCCTTTGATCCATATCAAAGGAGAAAAGTCGTCTGATCCATATCAAAGGAGAAAAGTCCGACATCGCGGACCCTCTGATCCATATCAAAGGAGAAACCGCGATACTTATGACAGGCCCTATCCCACCCAGACCCTAGCCACCGAGCTCGTCTCCGCTCTGTTTCGCAGTGGAGATCAGAAGGAGCTTGCTTCCAGTACGTGTTGACGCGGAGATCAGCGGCCGGCTCCTAAGGAAGAGATTTCCTATAACGCGGAAAGCCCAGGGGCGAGCGATTTCCTAAAAGAAATTATGCGGAAAGCCCAGGAGAAGGCATTTCCCAAAGGAAATCACGCGGAAAACCCAGGAGAAGGGATTTCCCAAAGGAAATCACGCGGAAAGCCCAGGAGAAGGGATTTCCCAAAGGAAATCATGCGGAAAGCCCAGGAGAAGGGATTTCCCAAAGGAAATCATGCGAAAAGCCCAGGAGAAAGGATTTCCCAAATGTCCCCTTCTGAAGGAAATCTCGAGAAGCCCCGACATCGTGAAGAAGATGATGGGAAAACGGACTTCTTAAAGAGAAAACGAGGGGCGAATGCGTTCAGGGCACAAAAAAAACGGTCTCCGGGCACAGGCCCCTGCTACGGGGCCTCTCCCTACGCTACACTCAGCGACCTCCCGCTACATTCAGAGGCAAAAATCGACCTACAGACCCGCACCTATCCTGGGCAAGCCGCGCCCAGGGTAGCCAGAATACCCTATGCTAAACACTGCGCGACGGGAAAAACGCCCAGCGTCCTGCACCAAGCCATTCTCTGCGCGAGACCAAAAACACCTCCACAGCCAGCCTGGGACTTATGTTGGCACCGCGTGAGCTGTTCCCAGGGTATCCTTAGCCAGAATACACTATGCTAAACACAGCACTGCGGGAAAAAAGACAGTAAGAAAGCGAAAAAAAAGCGCCGCGCCAAGGACTCGCGGCACGCCCCCAGTACCACCCTAGGGCAACACACGGCGCCTCCCTCGGGTAGCCGGTACCCCATGTGCCACGCGCTGCAGCCCGGCAAAGGCCCCACAACGAAATCGCTCAGCAACGCCCACACGGCCTAGGACAGCAGGGGGGGCGTACGGCTTGTGGCCTTCGCCGGCGGCGCAGGCAAGCGGGCCAATGGAATTCGCACGCGCGCGCGGCAGCGCGCGAAGAAGTTTTTTTTTGCGGTTTTGGGAACAGGGCCGCGGGTCCGGAGAAAATTCCGGGCCGCGCGCGCGTCGCCTTTGCCGTGCCGCGCAAGCAGAGTCAGCACCACCGCGCGCACGCCATGCTGCCCCATCTCCGCCGGGCTAGCAGCAAATCAGAGCAGGCTCCCCCCACACGCAGAGAAAATAGACGCACCGGGGAAATTGCGCCAGCTCGGTGCGCTTCCGCGTGCACGGTGTGCGAAAGAGATCTTTCAGACCCTCCCCCCCCCAAGGCGACGAGGCTAGGCTGCGTGCCTGGTACGCGGAAAAAATACCAGGCGCCCTCCAACCACACAAGCACGGACATCAAAGGCCGCTTGCGCAAAGCGGATTCTGCACGGGCTTGCCCCCCAAAGAAGGAAGCCCAAGGCTGTGTGCGTTGCGCGCGACAACTTTTTTGTCGTCCCCTGCAGCAAGGAGGCCCCCGCGTGAGCAAAAAACGGGCCAAGAGAAACAAAGAGGGGACGGGCAGCCAGCGCGCGCAGCGCGCGAGAAAAATTTTAGGCGTTCCATATGAATGGGAGGGGCCGGGCCGCGCGTGCGCCGCACGGAGAAGAAGTTGCCCCACAAGGAAGGCGCTGCGCGCGTGGCAAATTCGGGGAGTTGAGTTTGCCGAACCCCCTTCGCTCATTTCGAAGCCCGCACGGCCTGCGGCTCGGCTGCAAGAACTTCTCTCCGCGCGCGCAGCGCGCGCGGAGATTTTTTTCGCGGCCCTCCCTGGCTTCCGCTTTTTGCGGGCGCCGGGTCTGGGTTTGCGCCTTTCTTACTTCAACGAGGCATCGCCGCCCGCGTCGGTGCAAAAGCGCAAAACCAAACACAACGCAAAACCCACCACCAGGCCTATCTTCATTCCGAGCAAAGCTTCCGATAGCCAGCCCCTTGACTTCGGGATGCGGGACCGGGAGCAACGTCAGCCAGAATCCGCCATCCGCCCCCTTCTCGGAATTGAGAAGGGGGCCGATGAATCGCGCAGATTCTTGGTGAAAATAGATCCAAACATCCTGCGGCCTGAAAAGTATCGTCGCAAGAAATCGACGAAACGCGCACCCGTGCGCCATTACTTTCATACCTGGTTGGAAACCCTTGCACTGGTGCGGGGGCGCAAAAACTGCCCTACTTCGTGCGCCCCCAACATAATCATCCCGACTAACAAGTGCGGAGGTTGGGACACGCTACAGAAAGTTTGAACGCTAGGGGCGAAATTTGTCACGGTGACTTTCTCCGATGCCACTTCTCACGAAAAAGAGCGGGACCAGTCCCCACACCGCGCGAGCTGTTGCACGCTCGGACTTTTTTCTTTTGGCTGGACTTTTCTCCTTGGCAGGACTTTTCTCCTTAACAGCTTTGACTTTTCTCCTTGCGTGATATTTTATTTTTTTTTTCTGGACCCAAAAAAAGGAGGGGGATCAAATGATAAAAAAGAGTGCACAAAGCATTTGTTGGTCAATCAAACAATTCATTTTCTCGGAATCTTCTCCTCTTGTTCGAGTATAAATTCTGTCTGTCACTACAACATTTGCATTTCTGGCTAAAAATGATGCTGTCTGAACAGCACGACTGACTCATCAATTTGTTCTGTTGATCGTAAAATCCAGTTTCTGATTATTCCTGAAACAAGACAAAAAAAGTTAACTCGTAACTGCTTCTTTGCGATGTGACATTGTTCACAGTTTTCGTAAAAATCTGAAACGTGCGCATTTTTAGTAATTCTCGCTAGATAGTGGCGTTGTTCGTGCTCAATTCGAAAATGATAGGCAACAATTGTCTAGGCAGGTAGCAACGCTACGCTTAAGCGTGCTTCTCAACTCAAAGAAACTAACTCTGACAAAATTTAAAGCTGTAGCTGCTGATGGTCGCGCGATTATTATCAACAAACCAAAAGAGAGGACAGCGGAGCAACAGCAGCTCGATAAGTGCAGCAGTTCCAGTTTGTGTTTTTGGTTCGAGCAGTAGACACACACAGTCTATCTTAGAAGACGACATTGAAGTTGTTGGAAATCCCTTCCAGCGCGGTCCGGTGCCTGGTCCGCAACTTTGAGATGCCTTGCTGCATGTCTTCTCCGCGTCGCGGTCCGTTCCGACTCACGCTGTACAACGAAGAGTTCTCCAAACTTTGCCAGTCTTGGTAGTACGAGCCAGATTTGAACTCGCTGAAGGGATTGCTCTTGTTGGAAGTCGCTGGCCCGCCAACAGCACTACCTTTTCCGCCCTGCTTCGCGGCGTTATTTCCAGAACTGCCAGTCGCTCCTTGATTTTCCTTGTTCCTGCCACCCCGTAGCATTTTCCCCGGCGCAGTCCCTGGCTTCATCAACATCTTATTGTGCTGTTCCTCGTCCAGCTCGCCTAACAACGCCTCCACGTCGGCGACATCGTCGTGTTCTTCCTCCTTGGTTTCAGCAGCAGTGTGCTGGTTCTGCAACTGTTGCACCAGTTTCGCCCGCTTACTGCCTAGACTCTGTCGCGTCGACGGGCGGCTTGCCGTCCCGGAAGTGCGGGGGGCGCCCGGAAAGGCCTTGGAGGGGGAGACAAAAACATTTTGCTGTCCTTTCTTCGGCGGAGATGAAACGTAGCTTCGCTTGTTCGCCGCGGTATTTATTTCTGGGTTCTTTTTCGACGCGGAGTGAGGAAGAGCCGCTCCTTCATCCTCTTCATTCAAGTAATCTGCTGCTTCGGTAAAATCGATCGCTTCGTCGAGATTGCGGATTGCGCGCTTGCGAAACAAAGTTTTTTCCTGGGTGCCGGGCGGGGTGGCAAACTTGCCCAGCGTGGTCACCTTCGAGACGCGAGGGTCCTGCAGCGCGGAATTGTTTAACACGCCTCGACCAGAGCCGCCTCGGGAGTTGTGCACTTGCAGGTCGGACGGGCGCACCACAGCCTGCTTGGACGAAGGACGAATCAAACTGTTGTACAGGGCATTCCCGTCCTTCTGTAGTTGCGCGTCAGTCATCAAATTCCAGCTGTAAGGCAGCTGCTGCTGCTGCGCCATCTGCTGGTGCTCGGAGGTGAGCTGCTCCAGCGCCAAAGTGCCCGGCGAAGCAGTGGACGGCAGCCCGAGCCGCTCCGCGACGAACTGACTCTGCGGAGAGGCGAAAGACCTGCTTTTGCTGTTGGCTGTGCCAGGAGGGCTCAAAAAGGGATTTTGGGATGAAGAACCAGGTTCTTGCTGTACCGGCTGCGTTTGCGCCATTTTTTTCTTCATATCCGGACTGGGACTGCCCACGTCGTGATAGGTGATGGTCATGGGGGCGTTTTCGAAGGGACTCGACGGCGGGAATAGGGACCGTCTCTCCGACGCGGTCGTGCTCGACTGGGACGAGTGCAACACGCGGCCGTGGTCATACCCACTCCCGCCCATCAGCATCATGCCCAGCATTTCGCTGCGCAACCGGCCCTGGTGGTGCAGGTGGTGTTCGTTTTTTCGTCTTTCCTCCGTGAGCTTCGCGCCAACGGTCCCCGCCGTGGTGCTTGGTTTCTGCTTGTAGATTTCCGAGTGGTAGTAACCCACCGCGGGCCCACGCCGAGTGGTGCTGGAGGCCGTGCTCGGCAGCCCCGTCGTGGCCGTCAAAGAACTGCCCGCCGTGGAGGCCCGTTTGGCGTTCATCGCGTTTTGATCACTACTGGTCGCCGTACTGGACATGCTCTTGTTCGTTCTGACCGTTTGACTGGAAGACAAGAACCCACGACTACTGCCTCGCGTTCCTACGCCGCCGCGTGAAGTCGATCGCGTCGCGTTCGAGGCCGCGGTCATACTGCGCGGACCGTGTGATGTAGCAGCTCCCGCACCACCGGCGATCGAACTAGCAGCGCCGCCGGTCACGTCATCCTCCGTGATCGTGGCCGTGATGGTAGTCGTCGCGCCTTCCGTCAGAGTTGTGCTGTTTTCCGTAAACACCGTACTGCGCTCATTCGTGGAAATCGAGCCTGTGGCGTCTTTCAGCGGGTCTCCTCCTGCTTGTTTCGTGCCTCTTTTGCCTTTGCTGCTGTTGCTCGCCAACTCCGCTCCCGGGGCGGCGAGCTCCTGCGACACCTCGTTGCTCGTCGGCAGTTCCTGTGAAAGTTCCTGCGATAGTTCCTGCGAGGGCCCGGCGGACAGATCGATGTGGCCGTCCGGCTCCACTGCTTTCATCTCCTTCGGTCGCCGATGGTTCAACAGAAACGTTAATCCTCTGGAATGAAATTCGTCAACGATTTCTGGCTGGCCGTTTAGGTGCAGTTCCTGGTGCAGCGAAAACTCCACGTCGCGAACCAGATCGCCGGCCGGTGCGGTGCTGCTGCGCGCTCGACGCCCCATGCCCTGTCGTGTCGCGAGGCTGCGCCGATCGACGTGCGAGGAAAACAGGACGCGGTTCGGATCTATTGAAGTTGCCGAGGAAGAGGCACCTGAAAATAAAGTGGAACAACTGTCAATGTGTCTGGACGAACGAGATCGCTCGAGATCCCAGAATCAATGCTAAGACAGAGCTGCAAGCGGACTTGAAACATATGGATGCATGCAAGTTGTGCAACACGTTGAACGCACAACAAAGTACTTACTACTCTTTATTGTCGTGTCTTACCTGCTTGCCGGAATTTTTTCTTTGGATTCTGCAAGTGGAACAGAGCGAGCTGCTTTTTTCGTGGTGACACTTTCTCGCCCGCCGAGTAATCCAACGCGTCGAAGAAAACATTGGAAGCTGTTCATTTGAGATTGCAACGCAATGTATTTGTTTGCGTGCGAACAGACAACATCAACATACACTTACAGTTTCACACAAACGTGAAATTAGGGTGGAAAATGCAGGAGCTCATCATATTCTTACATCCCGGTTTTTGTGGACGCGCGCGGTACTTCATCCGACGACTGAGTCCGGAGGGTTTCGCCCGAGCAGCTTCAATGATGCCATCGACGGCGTGTGGACGCACGGGAACCGGTGTCGTCCCCGGCCGGGTCAGGAACTCACCCAATTTTGTCGGCGACAAGCTGCAAATGTATGAGAATTGTGTTGTCGCAATCGAACCGCTACATGAGAAGAGGAGCTCGTCTCAACACACCTACTTGAACCTCAACTTTGATCTTGATGAATGAATAAAACGTGCCTGGTAGAAGTGCAGCTGCAGCAAAGCGTGGTGCAATGATTGAAGATTTACGGCTTTATTTTGATCAAGATATTCAATTTTCTTTTGTACCAAACTATTGATACTCAAAGTTCTCCTGGTCGTCCTCCTCCTCATTGGGAGGCACGATCTCGTCGATCCAGCTCATGGAATAAGAACGCGGACGCGACCCTTCCTGATAGGACTGCTGCTGGTGCGCAGACTGCTGCTGGCTCAGGTAAGTAGTTTCTGGACCCTGTGCGGTGTAAGGAGCCGTATTGGGCGGGCTACTGAAACCCATGAGCAGACCTATTTCCGCAAGTAGAGCCCGGCGAAGATCTTGAACAGCATTCTCCGCTCTATTTTTCTTTTGTTTCGACGGGACGAGGAGGTGTACTTTTATTTCGTTTTGTTTCTGAAGGAAGGAAAATTCTCGGTCTTGTCGAAGTTCACCTACGACTTGTACGCCCGCCAAAGCACAGTTTGACCAGCATAGATGAAGATTGCTAAGAGTTGTCTTGTGAAGTACAAGTAGAATCGTCCTCTATCTCCATGTCCATTCATTCAGATGAAAGCAAGGTAATTTGCTTGTTGCTGTTTTCAATAGTTCAAGTACGATGCGCTTTTGCTCTCAATTCCACTTCTTGCGTGCCGCCAAGCCCCAGACGCGAACACGTAAAGAAGGAGCCCCGAGTTGCTCGTCACCACTTCTTTTGCGTGGTTGGTCACGACGACAAACATCGTATCTTGATCTTCTCTCTTCTCGTCGCTCTTCGTCTCTTTTCGTTCTCATATTTTCGAATTTGAAGGCAACAGAAGACGAAAACAAGAACATTCAGAGGGACACGCGCTCATTCACTTTGCGCCCTGAAAAACGAAGCTCACGCTGTATCACTTAAGAAGTTTTCTTGGTGAAGCAATTCAATTTCAAACGCAATTGTAATCCTAATCGCAATGAAGTCTCGGGGATTATTGTTATTCCGTCGATCGGTCGGGGGTGGTGATCAGCGGTGACCTCTAGACAGCTACGTCTTTAGACAAGTCGAAATTTTTCGGGGCGGGTGGGTATCAAAATGAAACAAAGGGTTGACTCAGTAATGCCATGCGTTAAGAATGAAAAACAAACTCACACGCTTCTACAACAACGATTTTAAAAAACTCAAACTTTTTTATACAGACCCTTTACCTTTACCTTTAGATGATAACGTCGTGGTCATCGTCATATGTATGAAATTGAAACAAAATCAAAAAGACAAAACGAAAACAGAAAGAAACATCAGATGGGCGAGAGCAACAGCATCTCCGACTACAGCACGAAGAAACTACTCACACAAACACAATACCACCAACCCCGCTCGGACGACGAGGCGACTTCTTTGCTGCTGCTGCTGCTGCTGCTGCATTTGCGCCAGAAGAATCTGCGTTCTTTTGCGCGAAGGACTGATCCGTGCTTATTTGCCCTCCGTGCATAGTAGTCGAGCTGTCTTGCATTCTAAAATCCGAGAACGTGATGTCGTCGGGGCAGTCGGAGCTGAGTTCAATTCTCAAGGCCACCATGGGATCTCGTGAAGCAGTAGAGGCACCCCTAATAGTACTACTAGGTCGTCCCCATAACCCACTCGCGCCCTGGATCCATTTCATAGCTTGCGCGTCCTCGCACCGCACGCCTCCACGGATCGGCAACGCTGTAAGGAGCCCACCTTTCCAATTAGTAAACTTGTCGAATTCCGCTGCGGCGAGGACCTTGTCTGCGTCCGGCGGCAGCGTCCACGAGTCGAACCGCATGCCTTCCCCCTCGAAACCACCCGGGACCAATTCGCAGTAGTTGAAGCGAACTTCGTTCCCGGCGCGCCTGTCGAGCCAGGGGAGGGCAATGCAGGGATTCGTGACCTCCCTCCCCTTGTAGGTCCAACCAGCCGAGGTGCTGTACGGCCTGGTCATCGGCGTGCAGGTGGCCAGGTCGGTAATGTCCGTCATCCAGCTTTCGTCATACGCTACCCAGCCGATCCAGGCCTTGCACTTCTCATCTTTCGTCAGCAGATCGGACCGGAACTCGAAAATCGAGTCTTCGCCCAAGCCCCAAAGCCCGCGCGGGTTCGCGGGGGAGGTCACGAGCAACGTCCGCCGGCGCGCCGGGTCGTCAAAAAGCGGATCTTCGGGCGACGGGCACGGCTCCCAGGGGTGGCCCAACAGCATAAAACCGTTCGCGTCCGTGATTTCTTCCTCAAGAAACCCTTTGCGGTCTCTATCCACAAAGTCTTCGCGGGCGGCCCTGTTGCCCCGCAGCACAACGTAATCTGCCTGTGTCGTGCCCTCATCTGCGCTGTTCACTTTCGCGGCGATTTCCATGTAGAGCAGTCGTGCGCTCTTTCCCGCCGGGATCCAGGGCGCGGAGGCATCCAAATTCCTCGCGCGCTCGGCCGCGGGGCAGACTGTGCCGTCACGGACCTCGAAGTCCGAAAACCAAACCTCCTCCGGACAATCGGCGCTCACCTCGATCTGCAGCCGCACACCGGACACAGCGTCGTTGTGGAGATTATCGTTGCTGTTCGAGTCGCTGCTGCTCGCTTTTCCGCCCCAGAATTCGTCACGAAGCCACAGGCGCGCGTCGCGGTCCTCGGTCTCCCTGCCGCAGGAGAAACTTGCCTGCTCATCCCCCGACGAGGGCGGTATGCTCAAGGCCGCCTTTGGTAGCTGCATCCGGAAGCCGCCCGCCTCGCTTTTGAAGTCTGTCAGCAGGTTCGTGCCGTCTTTGTCCACTAGCGGCTCCTCGGCATCCCGGGCAGCGAGCTCAGAGAGGTTGCTGCTGAGAGGCGTGATTTTCTGCGAAAGGGACAGTTTGGACCCCCAAGTGCCCGCACATGTGCTGTGCTTCACCATCCCCGCCCCACCCAGGTTGGCATTACCATTGAAGTCCTTGTCGAACCACGCAAGCGAATAACACCTCCTCCTTGTTTCGAAGCCTTTCCCAGCTCCGTCGACACGGGGGCAAAAAAGGTCAGCAGAAGTCGGATCTGTTTGCGTTAATTCAAGTGGCACCAGATCCAGAACTCACCGATTCATCATAGATAAATAGAATGGAAGAATATTAAGTTTAAGAACCAAGCAAACCCAAACGCTACTACATTAGTGCACTAAGTCTGAGGCTATGAGTATGACTAAGCCTAAGCCAAATATAATGAAATAATCGTTCGTGCAAGTACTTGTTGCGCTGGCCGTATCCGCAACTGACTTTACGAACCCGACCCAGGCGCGGCACTTTTCTGCGTCGGTCAGCAGCACATTTGATTTGAAGGAGAAAGTCGCATCCGGACCGATTTGCCACCCACAGTTTACTTGGGCCGGGTTGTGAAACCCAGAGGACTCGCCGGTGCGCATCGCCCTTGAGGTGGTCGTCCCGTATTCCTGAACCCGCGGTCGCACTAGCACCCCCCAATGGAGGGACTGCGAGCGAGTCGGTGATGATTTCCACCGTATCGGCAACTACTTGCTCAGCCCCTGCGACGACCTGTGACTTCTGCGGTGTGGGCGCCCGCGCCCCCTGGATCTCTTGCGATTCCAGGGTACTAGGCTGATCTTTTGGGCCCAAAGAAAAGTCCAACCGTGGACGGAGGGTAAAGACGCGCGAGGCGGAATCCGTCGAAAGATCCTGCATTGCGTCCGCTGTGCCAGTGACCTCCAGTGGGGTGCTTTCCATCGTGAGCATATCTCCTTTTGCTCCTGCGTCCCCGCTTGAAGATGATGCTCGGAAAAGCGGCACGGCCTTCTTTCCCACGAAAGGCTTTGTTTTCAAAGGGATCGTAACCTGCATCGGGTACGGCTGCCCACCTCCCACGACCTGAGCCGTCTCTGGTGCAATTTGCCCTCCTGGTGCCGCCGGGGCACGCAAATATGAGCCAGAACCTTCCGCGTAAACTCCTTGTCCTTGTGTGGAGACGGCATTCAGACCAATTGTAGATGATCCTGCACCCAGGTTTTTCGCTTCTCCTACCGCTGCGTCATCGCCCCCGCCTCCACAGCTGGAAGGTCCACCAGCAACTGCGGTGAGAGCAGGTTTTACTTTCTCGATTTGCAAAAAAATCCTTGCGGTTTTCGTTTTGCTGGCTCCTCGGTCTTCTTGTTCAAGACCAACCCTCTCTTCTGGTAATTTCACCGACGCATTGTCGACAGCCTCCGTCGTGTTGCTGTCGTGGCCGTGGGTCGATCCACTGTGTGCTGACTGTTCCGGGTTACTTTGAGCAGTTTGCACGATTCTGAGAGCGAGAACGTCGAGGAGGATCTTTTTTTCAACACACAATGCCCAAACTAAGAAGACGAAAACACGATGAAAGTATCTTCTGAAGGTATTGATACTATGCATGGTAAGATCCAACATCATGATAATTGATCTCCTCTGAAGGAGAGGCAGAAGGGGTAGACTCCGGTAAAAACGGAGGTTAGAATGTACAGGAAAGGTTGTGCTGTTGAAATCTTCGGTTTATTTGGGATTCTTGGGTTATGGTTTTATCATCGAGGCATCCGGGTCATCTGTGATGATTTGAAGTATAAGTTTATAATCATCTTCTTCATACCAAAAGCAACATCTCCACGTATGACACTTCCTCAAGAGCACGAAAGGAGAAGCAGCAAGAGGAGAACGAAGGCGGTGCACGAGCGAGGTCTTTTGACGACAACTACGACATCAAACAAGGATGCGGTGGTGGACGATCACGATGAATGGCTAGAAGTAGAACGAAACAAACAAATAAACTTACGAAAGGCAGCAGGCGGACGAAGAGCACGCAGCACGATTTTTACCAGACGCAGTTCCTCGGTTGCCTTATGGATGGGACGCGTTCGGAACACGTCATTGTTCTTGGCTCTGCTACCACGCTTGGGCTGAGAGTGTCACAGACTTCTTCTACTACTTGATGGGTCCTTGTCCCGAGATCGGTCGGAACAGCGGAAAAGTCCATACGCGTATCCTCGAAGTTGACGAACGGCGTGAACCCCGTCCGCGTCCCCGGACTCCCCCGAAGCCTTTGGGGCCGGGCGGTAGCGGGCTCGTCCGGCCCATCGCAAGACCGCAGTATCGTAATCCACCTCAGTCACAAAGAACAAAAATATCACGACCCATCGTGTCGGTGTCCGTTATTTTCTAGCAGTACTTATTGAACTTTGTGCACAAGAACGAGCTATCGCTAAGTGTGGCCGCACTACTTCCGTTATAGTCAGCTCTTCCTCTTTCATCGTGTTGAATAAAAGTAAAACCAGGAACCACTCTGTCCTTAATAAAACCATTGAAACAAAAAAGTAGAAGATGGCAAAAGCTCTAGGTTGTAGAAGTAGTTCATCAACGAGTATTTATTGTGTTTTATTTGGTACTAGAGGAGATGATTCCCAAGACAGAACCAAAAGCAAATGCGTTTCCGAGTTTTGTGTTGTTTTTTCAAAAATTGTAGAGTGTGGCATCAGAATCGTCCGCGGTCGGCTTTGTTGACGAGGACGAAGTTCGTGGCGATGTTGGCGTGCCATTTTCCCGCTTGCCTTGCGCTAGCAAGGGCACAGAAGAAGCGACGGCGCTCTTTTTGTTCTCTTCCAACTCCTGCTTCTGGTTCTGCACTGCTTTCGCGTTAATATTCTGATCTTCCAAAAACTGCAGCTTCCCTAGACTCTCTGTCCACCAGTAGTCGGAGTCCATTTCCGCGGTGCCACAACCTTCCTCGGGGAACAACTCCAGTCCGATCATTTTGTGCAAATCCCCGACGGACATCTCCTTCACCTTGTCGTCCGCCCGATTGTGGCCGATGTGCGCGATCGACTTTTTCGCGCTCGGGTCGCACATGATCTTGTAGTAGAAGTCCGGAACTCCCATGTAGCGACCTGCGAAATTATTTTAGAAACGAAAAATTGAAAACTTCATCATCATCATTTCTCCTGCACTAGGGATAACTGATCCTGCACTTGAACTTATTCAAGCCTACAGTGTCGAAATGAAAGAAAACACGTAGATTTTCTCTTTCATGGTCTGTATTGCCATTGATTGCTACGGCTACGGCTACCTTCCGCTCCTGAATGACAATAAAGTCCTGCTCAAAGTAGAAAAGAAGACTCTGATACCCTCGTCCATTGGGCCACTTGTTTCCGATTTCTTCGCATCACTGCTCACAACTCCGCTGGACGACGAGGACGATGGTCCGGTAATGTCCCCGGTGTCCAGATTGCACTTGGTCAAGGCGTCGCGCTTGAAGAAGGTGCCCGTGACGATGTAGATCGGTTTTTTGTTCTTCGAGATCCACTCGACCGTGTGTTTTTCCAGGTGCTGCCAGGTCTGCTGATTGAAGGGGCCGTACTGCATCGCGGTGTTCGTGATGAAGTAGGTGTCATCCCAGGGACCATTCGGGTCCTTGTTGTACGACATGATGTACGACGGACACAGGTGGCCGCGGTTCCACTTTTGCCCCCAGCACTTTGACCGCAGCGGCTCCTGCTTCTCCTCCGGCACCGCGGGATCAGCCCTGATGTACGATGGTGTTGAGGGGCACTGCTGGAAGAACTTTTCGGGAGGAAAGACCTCATGAAACCAGCACATGATCATATTGGAAACATCAGAAAAGCAGCCTGTAGTTGTACTTGAATTTCCTCCGCCCGCCTTTCTCATCCAGTGACTCGTCTGGGGTAATGTAGTAGGCGGACCAGTTAGGCGCTTTCAGCTCTAAGTCGATCGAACTCATGTAGTTCCCATGCCGGCAGACCAGCTCACTGTTGTCGTAGGTGGTATACTTTCCACCGGGGATCAGACTGGATTTGCACTGCACCTTGGCCGCGTCCCCGGTATCCTCACCGTCCGCACTCCTTCGCACCGCATCAGACGACGGCTGCGCTGCGAACTGGGGCCAGTAGGAATCACGCAACTGATTCAAGCTACCTGTCACCCAGGCAGCCAACCACGGAGCCATTTTCTATGTCTAGAAAGAGGTTTTTATCTTTATTTTTCGACGGCCTATTCCTGCACTTCTGACGAGCGAAAGTAGAAGAGGTGACAACATTTCAACTCTGACACCGCTCTCGACGCAAACACAAAAAAACGGAAACCGAGGAAGGATAGTGAAGAAAAAGATAAATTGCGAGAGCGATAAATTGTAAACAAGTTTCGCACGCACAAGCACTCTCCTCCAGTCGAAAAGTTTGAAGTGTCGTTCAAGAAAAGATATCGATTTTTGAAACAAATGCGGCACCGTTTCGATGTGCGGCAGCTGCAACGCAAATGACAGAGCAACCACGCGGCTTTTATCTCCTTCTCGGTGAAGATTCTGATTTCTTGGCTTAGTTTGCTTCAAGCCGAAGAGTAGGTTGTTGCGATAGGTATATCAAAAAATGAAAATCCACTTGCGCGGTTTTTGATTGGAAGAAAGACTTTTGGATTTTCATCTTAGTGCATTCTCCTGCCCCGGACTGCCACTGAATGCACACACGGTAGAACGAAGGTCGCTAATTTCAATTTTCATTTTGGCGGTAGTTGTCCATCTATTTTCTACTTGGTAGCACAACTTCAACTTGAACTTCGCTTTGACGCAAGCGTGAAACATTCTTCACAGCATCACTTGACTTCCTTGTCTGACGGGTACACCACCCCGAGCTCTTTCCGTATCATATCCATCAGCCCGGTGACGTGACGCGTCTCGGCCCAGCCGTAGTCTGCACATTCCAGCCTTCCCTTGTCCAGCGCGTCGCACACCGCTTCTGCCTCAAACATGATCAGTTCGCTGTTGGGGAAATTGAACTTCGAGCGGTCCTATGAATTGCAAAAGTATCCTATCGCACTCGTATAAATGCATTACAAATTTTCTCAGCATGAGATATAAAGACTTGTAATGCGGATTTGCCTTGGGAACAAGATTTGTAATGCAAGACTTGCATTTATACGAGTACGATACTTTTGCACAGGATAGGTCCATGTCCGGCGGCAGCGGGATTTCGATTATAACCCGCTCAGGTGTTACAATCTCAAACGTTACAATAGAATTTGGAATTTGTGTTGCAAAATCCGCAACATCTGGCCTACTCCCAAAGGAGCATGCGTGACAAGTTTCGGAGCCCCAAACCCCATGAGAATCTGACCAAATTTGTATTGCGAAAAGCCCAAGTCTCTGTATGGTACTCATGCTGGTCATGCAAGACAAATTCCAGACTCTATTGTAACGTTTGAGATTGTAACACCTGAGCAGGTCATATCGATCTTCTCTTCCTTCTGGCTCTCTCGGTTTTCCTGTATGGACAACGTTGCCTTGGTGGCACAGTGTGCGGGGCTGTGGATTCTCAAGCACCCCTTCGTGCCCGCGATCATCAGCTCCTCCGGGGTTTGGCACAGCGCGTTCCAACTTACCACAGCAGTTATATCGTTCTCATACGTGGCGGAGAACACGCCCGCGGTGTCCACACCCGTTTCTGCGTCGATGGAACCCTCAACCTTGCAGCTTTTTGGCTGGGGAAGGTCAGCAGGGTCCGGCGGCTGTCGTGGCTGCTCCGGGGACGGTGGGCGAGGGTAGAGGAGACCGGAAAGAAACTGGAGCGGGTAGATACCTGGAGATTCGAAGGTGTACTAGTTGTGTCGCTCAAGTAGGTCTTTTGCCGCAGGCCAGCTGCGTTTGAGTGCGGATACAACTAGGCAGTACTACATGCGACAAAGCAATGGAAGTCAATTTGAGTCACCATCGATCTTGTCGGACATCGAGGACATCCATGACTTCATCATCAAGTAGTAGAGATGGACGAGAAGGAGAATGATCACGAAGCACTTCTATACCAATATCTAGCAGCGCTCCTCCACCCATATCTCGGTCCCATATTCTCTTTACGCTCCTCGGGAACTGCACGCCAAAATCCCCCTGGATAAATTTCAAGTCCCCGAGGACGCGCTGCTCCTGCACCAATTCTCGCACCTTCTTTGTCAGAGGGGTGAATCGAGTCCACATGGCCTCCTGCAGCAGGCAGTTGCTCTCCAAAGCCGCACTTTGCATACTCAGGACCTGTTCGTCGTGGTTGTTCATGTAGACCTCAGCTCACCTCAGGCTTCAGCTTCTTCTCTTCATATTGAAATGAAAAATTAAAATGTTTATACGTGCGGCTACTACGATACATCACCAGATGAAATCTTCTCTGGCTTCTGCAAGAACAGTGTGTATACCTCTTGCAAGTTCATTCCCATCGGTTTTTCGCACAAGACATGCTTCTTGTTCCGAAGTGCTTCCAAAACGATTTGCTTGTGCATAGGATGAATCGCACCAACATATATCACGTCGATGTTCGGGTCCTTAAACATATCCGTGTAGGAGGCGTATGCAGACGGAATGGAAAACTTGTCCGCAAATTGCTGTGCCTTTTCCAAAGACCGGGCGGCAACGGCCGCTACTTCCACTCGCCCCTTTTTCTGCTTCAAGTACTGCAAGCAGGTCACAAAGTCATTGCAAATGTTTCCGGTAGAACATATTCCCCAGCGATATGGGGCTTGTCTCGCGACTGCTGCAGCCATATTCGTATTAAACTTGCGTTTGGGGGATGACAAAGGGGGCACAGGGGGAAAACTAAAAAGCTGAAACTTAGTGAAGACACGTACCAAGAAGTACACAAAACTAAAAAAAACTTAAGTAGTAGTAAGCTTGAGTTTACTTACTTTCCCATACATCTTCCAGCTTCAGTGTCAGTGCTATGTAGTTCTGAGACATGTTCTTGAGGGAAAAAATCTATCAGCGTGTGAAAGAATCAAAGAGGCACCGTCGTCTTCTCGTCCTCGCCGTTTCCAACAAGATAAATCCCACTCAGCATGATCTGCAGTCGGCTAAGTAACGGATCTTCTCTAAATGGATCGCTTTTCTCTTCAGGACCGACGTTAGAAGTTTCATACTTCTGCTTCTAAATTTGAACTAGCACAAGGAAGAACAGACTTGCTCGTGCGTCCGACCTCCAGCTGGTATCAGAACCTAGACCTACAGGATCACGACAGACGGAGTGTGTCATTTGGCGGGTCTTCTACTGCGCGGCCGGAAATAACATGAAGACAGAAAGCGAAACACGTTCAGAAAAACACATTGCACGAGGAACTGCAGAGCAGAAGAAGAAGTTCTTCTACGCCTGCGCCTTTGCTACGTTGCCGCTCTTGCGCTCGCCAGTGAACACACCCGAACTTGGCACGCCCGGTTTGCTCTCTACAGTTGATTTTGAAGGTACCTGGTCTGTCTTCACTTGCATGCAAGAAGACGCTTCGGGTGCGGATGCGATTCCGGAAGTCGGTGGTCTTTGTGTTGCTTTGTAGATGACGAAAAAATTCATCTTTTGTATTGTTTTTGTACACGTAGCTCTTCGCGTATCGACCGTGGCTGTCGCATGGAGCGCCCTGTGTCTAATCTTTATCATTATCTAGTGTACGAGTCTTTATTATACTAGTAGTACACGTCGATGCGTAAGTACCGTACGTTGATGCTTGGCATGTGAAAGGTAGAGCTCCAACATCACGCTCTTTATTTGCTCTTTGAGAAACACGACGACCGACGATGAAAACTGAGCCTCGCGTGATGATCTAGAGCCTCGCGTGCACGACCCTCGTCGCGGGCTCCACGTCGAATTCGGCAGTGTCGGAATTCGCCGCGTGCTTAAATAGACTTTCCAGGTGCTCCGCTAACCGCAGCGCTTCGACGCCATCCTCGATCGTCGCCACTTTTCCCCCGCCGCCCGACGAAGATGCGATGGCACTTCTGGATGGTGCAGCACTGGTTGCAGCTCGAAAGTCAGCCCCAGAAGAGGTGGAGTAGAAACACACCTTTTCTTTCAACGTTCGGTACGTGTCCGCCTGCAAGCGCAAGTACGGCATCATGTCCGGATACTGCGTCATCCAGCACGGGGAACCGGCGGCGCTACTCACAGCACCCAAAGCTGGTCCTACCGGCTTCCCGCTATCCAGACTTGACTGGTACAAAATCTTGTACGTTTTCTGTCGGTTGCAACACGAAGCGACGGTCGCGCGCACCACGTCGCCCCCGCAGCGATCCGCGGTGATTTGGAATACCGGAACGTCTGGGTCCTTGTGCACCAGCTGAAAATCGAGGAAGGAAAAATCCCCGTCCAGCTTCGCCAGCACGCTGTTCGCGTGGTCCGACAGAGAATTCGTTTGTCCCGTCGTATTACCCGCGAACGAGTGAAACTTACTGTTCAGAATGCGCACGTCCTTCAAATCATCGACTTTGAAACCAAAAAATGCCACGGCGATCATGAGTTCGTGAATCGCCATGTTCTTCAAAATTCCTTCCGGGTTCCGGGCAAAACACAGCTCGAAGAGGTCTTTTGGCTGGTACGTGTTGAAGTGCTCGCAGTGGAAAACAAGCTCCTGCTGATCTTTCACATTTTTCGGAGTGACACCAGTTCGTTGCGCGAAATCGGACAAGTAGCTGACGCTCTTTTGCAAGTAGGGCGCCACGTTGCGGTTGTAGCCGAGATAAACTTTCGCGCCAAACCGATCGGCGTACTCTTTCGCCTGCTCGAGCTCCTTCGCGGAAAACGCGCCGGGTTTTTCCAAGTAAATGCACCGGATCCCGTGATCGACGAGTTGGCGCAGTTGGTCGCACATATCGACTGTGCGGCAGGCCACGACTGCGCACGAGGAAAATTCTTGTTGTTCCACTTCATTCGCACTTTTTCCTCGTACAACCGGCGACAGGTCACTGCAGCCGGGCCGCGGGACCAGATCCGCAACCGACTTTACGATCTGGATTTCGTTCTTCTCTTTCGCCGACAAATCGCCAAACTGCCACGTGGTCACGGGCACGTCCTTCGCGTTTTTCGCCAGTCCCAGACCCGGTTCGATGATTCCAGCGAGCCGGGCGTTGGGAATCAAGCCGCGTCGAAGCTGCTCACAGTGGAACCAGGCCATGCTGCGACCCGGAACGCCAAACCCCACCACATACACGTCGACTTTACCGTCCTCTTGCATTCTTGTCTCGGGGGAAGGTGCTGTGGCACTGGACGAAAATTTCCGATCAGGGCTGAAGAAACAGAGGTTGGAGTTCTGTGCGGAATTTGTTCACATTTCTTTTTCTTCATTAGGCCCACGATGAATAAACCTTTATGCGAACAATTTCTGAAATTGATGATATGACAAAAACAATAAAATCAAAAAAATGTGAAGACGAGCGGAACTACTATCCTACTGTCCTCAACCAGAGTGGGAGTGAGTCCTGTAGGTACGTATTCAACGTACAACATGTTATCCATCGGAGACGGCAAAGATTTGGTGCGCATAAAGAAACAAGAAAAAGCTAGACAAGTGGGTCGTGAAGCAATTTTGCTATCACGTCGATCAAAGAGGAACATACAAGCACTGACACTACCAAGACCGATACGATAATCAATTCCGAAATCAGTGGAAGTGTACTTCTAAAGAAGAAACCGATTTTAGCCATCTGGGAATCTCTGACACGAGCGGACAGGGTTTTCACTTCATTTTCCGTCTTAATGGAGTCTCAAACAAAAACAAATACGAATCACTTACCAGTCCTTGTCGGGCGGAAATAGAAGTACTCGGGGGAACCAGCTGGAATCCAGAAGATATTTTGCTGCTGCGAAAAGCACGCGGACGAATCACCACCGGATGAATGTTGCTGGGGTTCACATCACTTCTTGAGTTCACGTGCTTTGCAGTTGAGGACCTCGTCCAGGGCGCGCAGTAATGTGAGAGCTGTCTAGAAGCCGTACAAAAGCCACTTCCTGTCTGTAGCGCGCAATTCTTGTTCCACCTACCAGCACGAGCACTGGGCGCTCTCAATTTAATGTTGACTGACGACGACGGCGGTTGTACAACAGTTACAGCTGCAAAAGAGGATCTCGGTCCACCAAATTTGAGTCCGACCGGCAGTACTTGAGGTCCTGGGCCAAATCGAACCATCTTCCTTCACGAAGAAAGTTGATGGAACGTTAGCAGCAGATCTTCGTGCCGCAGGCGTAGTAGAGATACGTCCGCTTCGCGCCGTGCTGTGGATCTTCAAAAAGATCCTTAAATTTGCAATTTTTGCTTCGCAGCCCGAAGTCGCTGACCACGCACTATTACACGGGATCTTTTCAGAAAACCACACGGACACAGTGTGCACCTCCTGAGCTACGACGATGAAACCAAAAAAAAATGACGCCACAAGGTCTAGGTCACCTTGTATACTGCAATTGAACAGGCGGGTTTGATGATGTCGGCGGGTTGGTCTGATAGATTTATTATTATTTGCCTTTCTAGTACGAATATAATCTGTTGCTGTTATTCTACCTTGTAGCTTTATTGAAGATGCTGTTACAAGAACTGTACTAGCTCGTTGCGCACCCGCACTACAATCGTGTTCGATGGTTGATGTCTGCATCAAAAGAAAGAGGACGAGGACATTGCTGAAAGCAAGAAAGCTTTTTCCTGTGCTGGTACCTGCGTCTGAGCTCGTTGTCGTTGTTTGTATAAATGCTATTAGGTTCGTTCCGTCTACCACGTACTTCAGAAGTGCATTTGTCTCCGGGATCTGAACGGTAGAAGAATGGGTATGAGAATGCCTTCTGATCATCATCATTCTTGGAAGAAAGAACACGCGGCCTTTTCTTTGTTTCGTGAGAAATCTCATTCTGGTGTAGCAAGAAAGGGTCGGGCTTTCTGTATGTTGACCCGGGTTGTTTCGCAGAGAGCGCCAAAAAGCTCCACCTCGACTAGATCTTCATGTCTTTTTCCAACTATCCTCTCGTATGGTTTGCGATGACGAGAGAGAGATCAAGCTCTGCTTACCGTTACCGTTTCGCAGCGATACTGAATCTTACAGGAAATGATGATCCAGCGTGAGGCTCTGGCTCGCTATGCAAATCGTAGCGTGAGGCCCTGGCTCAACATCACATCCTTTGCTACCAAGAAGCACAGTAAACAACAGTGGAGCAGCAACGTCACTAGCCTAAAAAATTTGTTAGTCTGTATGTAGAGTGCGCGTCAAAAACATGCTAGAAAAAAGTTTACCGCAACCAGGCGGTCAAAAACATACGAGACTAACTTTACGAAAAAAAGCGCACATGCAGCACGTCGAGATGAAAAAAATAAATTGACTATTATTTAGTTTGCCTCATAAAGTAAGAGAAAAAAATGAGCTCCTCAAGGCAGCGTATTGGTACTACCATACAGAAAAATGCTGTCTGCGCTTCTTCTATGAAAATGTTATATACTTGTTCAACCTAGTTAAGTACTCACTTTCCAGCCTTGGCCGCAGCCACCCTTCTTTGTCTGGCCAGGTCCTTGTTTTGCATGATCTGTCGATCAATCTTGTTTCGCCAAGTCGGATCCTTCAATTCCAAACCGAGCTTGACAATGCTTTGGTTCTTCAAAATTGCGTCCGCCAGACATTTATGAAATGCAAAAATGTCTGGGTCTGGAAGAATGCAAGACTTGTCATGCAAATGTTACATGACTGCTCATGACGCGTGTAATGCATCGCCTAGCATCACAGATTTTTAGAGGGCTTCCTAATGCCTATTCCGCATGAGAAATACCGTCTCCATGTAGCACAAAGCGGACTCCTCTTGCTGGTCATGCAATACAGATTTTTTTAGAATGCAGAGACAGCATCACAAGTTGCAGTCTTCCAGACCCACACATTTTTGCATCTGATAACATTTTTCCACGCCGACGGAGTGTCCGGTGTTGCCAAAGTTCATGTTGTTTATGCGGAGCTCCTCCAGTATGGCGTTCTCAACTGTTACACTCTCAACTGTTACATGGATTTGTGATGCAAGAATGGCAAAAGTGAAAGGAAAGACATTGCGCTTCTTGCATGACAGATTTGGCACAGATTCTCAGCCTGTTTGGCCGTCTGAGAATTTGTCATGCGAGCCAGCTTGATGGCGTTGATAGTCAAGGTAATTTTGCATGACAAATCATGTAACAGTTGAGAATGTAACAGTTGAGAGCGCCATATCCAGTGTTGTGGTTTTCGAGATGCCGTCAACCCAACCCATCATAAGCTCGGCGTTCCACGGGTTGCTGCTCAAGTCCAGGACCTTCACTGTCTTGTTGTTTGCAAAGACCTCGTGCCATCGCCTGCAATTAGTTTGGTGGAAAAAGTAGCGCGGTAATCAAATTTAGCACGGAGACAAGTGAACGATAAAGACATGATCGTACCGTCTGCGTCAAAAATGTCAAGTCGTTCATGAATTGAAACAAAATTATGAAAAAAAATGATACTTTGCCGATTTGGCATCGAAGTTGACGTTGCTGAGCGACAGTGTTTTCACGTATTCGTTTTTCTGGGCCAGCCCGTCCATGAACTTCGGAATAATCCGTTTTTCCTTCTCCGGCGGCGGGAGGTAGATGTTGGTGAAGTTGACGTCATCCAAAGTGGGGTCGTTCCAAAACACCCGGGCGCACATATCCTGTGCAAAAGTATCGCACTCGTCTTGCAATCATGCATTAGAAATCTTTTTGGTAAGTCAGATCCGCATTACAAATTGAATTTCTAATGCTGAGGAAATTTGTAATGCATTTATACGAGTACGATGCTTTTGCACTGCATAGCACATCCAGATCAGCCAGTTGCCCGGCTGGAAGCCCGCGTCCGGTGGGTCCACGTTCGCCATCAGGCCCTTCAGGTCCTTCACGTTGTCAATCTGCTTGCGGAAGTCGTCCGAGATGGTGTCCATAACGGTATCCTCCTCCACGTACGCTTTCCCCGCCTTCGGCACCGGCCGCGCGCTGTTGGCCCGCTGCCAGTTCTTCCTCTTGTTTTCCGGGACCGTGTCCGGCACCACCGTGTCGCGGGTGGACACCGCGGTCGGAATCACCGGCGTGTTGTTCACTGGGGGAATGGTCTTCTGCGCCTTCACCGGCGGCCCTACCATGGGCTCAATCGTCGGGGAGTCGACCACCACAATCTTGTCCAGACCCGTCATACCTTTGTGGTGAGTTTATGTTTTTTTTCACGAAGATCATGCGAGTGAATTTGCAAACCGGTAACTTTCCTTGACTTTCCCGACCATTCAAAGTCATAAAAGTAGAACATCAGTGCGGCTTTCGTTTTGTAAGTAACACAAACGCCTCCGTAGAAACTTGACAACAAGCCGCATTCCAGCACTCATTGCTATTGCAGGATTATGTTATATGATGATTCAAAAAGAAAGTTGTACTGGATGGATCTTGCACGATGGACATCATGGCGTCGATTTCTTCCATTTGGGACATGATCAAGTTGACCTCCACATCCGACTTGTTTTGCTTGATCTGCTGGGGCGTCTGCACGGAGTCCTCCTTGATCTTCTTCTCCTCCGGCACGGGCATCACCGTGGCCCGGGCCATCTGCGCCTTCAGCCGTTCCTCCTCCTTCAGCAGGGCGGCCTCGATTTCCTTCCGCTTCCCCGTGTAGTCCTCCAGCACCGCCCGCACGGTCTTCACCGCCTCGTTACACTGGTGCCACCGCACGTCCGGGGGCATTTTGGCGCCGCACAGCGCGTCCATATCCGCGTTTTCCTCTAACAGGGCGGCCAGACGGACCAACCGGTAGAAGTTGTTGGGTTCGAAAGTGTCCCGCAGGTCCGTGCGGTCCTTGTCCTGGAGCCACTTAAGCATCAAATCGCGGAGCTTCCCGAACTGCTCCTGCATGCGCAGCACAATGGCCTTCTTCTTAATCACCGAAGTTTGTTTACACAGGGAAAGGAGCCCATCGTCGAGAGATTTCATCGAACGATCGAAGTCGTCCTGACGCTGGTTCTTGGAAACCGTCATCTTGGCTGGTGCGGACGGGCGGGGATGGGAAGCGAAGGCGATGAAAAAGACGAGGGCGGATTAGAGAGCACAAAAATTATTCTAGAACGAGTATGAAAATCTAAAGGAAGTCAAAGTTGTGAACGAAGCTAGTCATGTAAAAGCGATGAAAAAAGTAAACTTCGGGCAGGTACTTACCTTGCTGCTCTTCGGTATGGTGATGCTCAGAGCTAGAAGTACCAAAAAAAAATTTCGGTGGTATGCGATGTTATTCTCCTATCCGCCGTCCTGTATGAAGATGATGCCGACCACATATATTCCGCTTCAGCAGCATTAGGTGATACGTGGTTCAACTTCAAACAACGTCTTCGGCAATCCGTGTTCGTTCAAGTACAGCTTGGCATGGCTATTCTACACTTCGGACAGAGTTCATGGTGTAGGGATCACCGCAATCCAACCGAGCGCAATTTTACCGAGGCCATCTAAGTACACTGAAATCAACTAGCTTGATGGCAACCGACAAAAAGACTGATCACATGATCTACCGATGGTAGTTGAATAGATACAGGTGGTGGTGATTACAACCTGGAAAATAATACCGAATCTTCAGATAAGGTTGCGTACTAGCGTAGCCTTAATTTCTGGCTTGTCTTTTCTATACTGATATTCATTCAGGAGCGCAAACCGATGTTCTGCGGGGACGATGACCGTTGATGTAAATCCTCATGTACTGTTGATATTCCTGGTCGTCACTGGCCAAGATCAATTACAGACACACAGGCGCACTGTTTCATGTTTATCGGAAACCAAGGAACATCTTTCGTGGCCTAGTGCCCCAGAACGATTCTGGGACGACATGAGACCAGAATCAACATGTTCCAATCATGTATCAGAGTTTTTAACACACTGACTTACTTAATTGAAACCGATAATAGACCTACGGCGAGCTACATCAACATCATCTACGGTTTTGCCCTCGATCATGCCAACATCAAATGACGGGAGCAATACGAGAAGAGCATTGATGAAGTTGGAGATATTCAGAGGAAATCAGTATCTTCAGATAAAAAGCTCTGCTCAGCCTGTTGCGTACAAAAATTGGTGGAGTGAAAAGCTCCCGTAGCTAGTGCTAGAAATACGGAAACTGTCAAAAACTAAAGCGCCTGCAGTTTTGAAGCGAAGCATCATCCTGATACTTCGTCATATACAGTTTGTTCGTAATGTAGAGATGTGGTCATGAAAATGTGGATGTTTCAAAAAAAAAGCAAGCTGCTATTATATTCGATTCGTTCCTTGGGCTTCGAACACCACCTCGGGCGCGCGTTTCTCCCGGATCATTCGCATGGAGTTTGCAAGTTCTGACCCGACGTCCATTGGTTTCGGCTTGCTTGCGGGATTTGCGACCTTGGCCGACTTCAGTTGCACGCTGCCGAGCTGGGACACAAAGTCTGGAGCTGCAAATGGCTTGCCGTCGCTAGCGTTAGTTGCCTGCGAACTTCGGATTTTCGCGCCGCTGGTTCGGACGCGCTCCCCCTTCGCAAACGGAATATTGCTCGTGTTCGCAGGAGTAGCCCATGCTGGTACGTCCCCGGATGCCGACACGACCTTGGGTGGGCCCGTTGGACCGCCTTGCGAGGCTCGGCTCCTTCTTGGTCGCTCTCCCTTTGAGAATGGCATTGAGTTTGTGACAACTTCTGCAGTACGTTCTGCGTCGCTGTCTGGAGGCGTGGAGACTGGAGTGAAGCCAGATTTTTTTCCTTTACCCTTGCTACTTTTCATACTTGTCGTACCCACAGGAGGCACCGGCGGACCCTTGCTGCTTCCTTTCCCAGAAACCGAAATCATATTCACACTGGGTATAATCTTCGCAGATCCACCTTTCATAGAGAATTTGCCAGAGGTGGAAGTCGGAACCGGTGGGCCCTTGGAGGACACTGGCGCTCCCTTCGAGCCTTGACTCCCCGGTTGCATTTGCGGATTACTTGGTAATATTTGCGGCACCGTGTTCGGGGGCGGGCGCCCGTCCGGCGTTGTCTGATCCACGCCCAACCAGAACAGAGTAGAGTCCGGCGGGGGCTGTGCGGGCGGAACAGCAGCATTTGGATTTGGTGGGTACTCATCCAGCACGGCACTCAGCATCGCGCCCGGAGCAGGGTCCTGACCCCGGGCAGCAGCAGGTTGCGCCCCGGACGTAGATGATGCCCGCTTTACCTTCAAACCAGTAGACTTACGCTCCACACTGCGGTTGTTTCCAGCCGCCTCAAGACTTTGATTCAGGATCTTCAATCGTTCCTCGTCTGTGTCAAAAAACTCATCTGACTTGTTGTCGGAAGATACATTGCCCGCAGCGGTTTCTCGGACTTCACGCTCGGTGTATTCATTTCGATTTTGGCCAGTCGTTCCAGGAGCGGGAGCAGCTGTATTGTTCGGCGGTGGGACAATAAAGTTGCCGTCCAAGAGCGACGGCTCGCGGGCCTCTTCTACTTCCTGTGGCTGTGGAACCTGGTCCTTGTAGAGCCCGGACTGGACCGACCTTAAGATGGGAGAGATCACACTATCCGTTCTTGGGAACGGCAGCGAAGTTGTTGATGGGTCGTACTCGTATGCAACATCCGTTGGAGTTGCAGTACCTTTGCCCCCCGGAGAAAGGTTGAACCCGGCTGGCGGGGTTCTACTCGCGGAAGCACCTCCCTTGTTGGCCCCTTTGTTTTTCAACGCCTCCCGGGGGCTCTGCGCTGGAGACGTCGCCGGGGACTTGTTGAACATCTCTTTCATACTGGTGATCGCTTCGGTCTCCGCGGTTTTTCTCGTCTTCCTCGCAGCCGCTGCCTTGTCCTCGAAAACGCTCTTCTTGCTGGCAATAGCCTCGGCCGTTTGCGTCTTGCGCTTCGGCTGCGCCTTTGGTGCCTCCATGCCCATGGCCATTTTCTGCACTGCCGTTGGCTCGCTCACCTCGTAGTGCTTCTGCGCGGTGACAAACTCGTGCCGCGGTTCAACCTTCTGCTTTGCCTTGGGCTGTGGCTTTTCGAATTGCTGTGCCATGCTCAGCACCGCTGGTTTCGGCTTGGGCTTCTGCTCTGGCTTATCGAACATCGCTTTCATGCTCATCACAGCCGTCACTTCTTTCGGCTCCTGCTTGGGTGACGGCGGGGCTGGACGCTCGAAAGCGTCGCGCAGGCTGCGGACCTCGGGCGCGTGCGGAGGCTCGGGTGGAGCTTCGTAGCTGCGCGGATGCTCAAATCGTTCGCGTGCGCTCTGCATGGGCGAGACAGTGGGTTCCGCAACGGGCTCCGGAGCTGGTGCTTTCTTCCCGCTCTTGCTCTCCTCGAGCAGCCGCATTCGCTCTTTCAAAGACATTGGCGCGACTGGCGCAGGCGGAGCTTGCTCGTTCACCGCTTCGACGGTGTCCTGGCGCTTTGCCATGGTCCGCGCCTGCTGCTCGTAGGCTTGCTTGCGACTTCCCAGGGCGATAACCGCCGGCACAGCTGGCTCACCGCGAGACTGGATCGGCGGACTTGGCGTGTAGTCCGGTTCCTTTGGTAGACTTACCATGTTAGTACCGGTTGCGTCGACAGGTGTCGGGCGTCCACTGTAAGCTCTTTGCACCGGTTTTTTTTCCTCAAGAAAGGCTAAGCGACCAGGTGTCTGCCCGAAACTCTGTGGCTGTGCGCCTTCCATTCCCGTAGGGCGCCCGCTGTAGGCCTTCTGGATTTGCTTTTTATTCTCTTGTGGTACTTGAAACCCGCCCAGTTTTGCCGGTGGTTTACCGGTGGTTTCGTAGTGCGTTGGTCGCCCACCGTACGCTTTTTGCACGGGCTTCTTATCCTCCAGAAACGCGAGTCGGGCGGATGACACAGGACCACCGCTCGACAACGGGCCTGCTGGTCCGCCTGCAGCATCACCAGTGTACTCAAATGCGCTGGGTCGGCCGGTGTAGGCCTTTTGGACCTCTTTTTTCTGACTGAGAAAGGCGGCCCTGTTGCTCACTGCCGGTGCTCGTCCACCAGCTGCGCCGCTTCCAGGTTGTTCTTCGAACCCTGTGGGACGCCCGCTGTAGGCTTTTTGCACTTCCTTCTTCTGCGAAAGGAATGCCAAATCCACGACGCGCGGGCTACTGCTCTCGGGAGTCGAAGGTTGCGCATCGTCTGTGACAAGCAGCGATCCACCCCTGACGGCAACCTCTACAGCAGCTGCTTCCACGGCGTACTCGGGTAGCCCAGTTTGCTCCGACAAGGTTCGCCTTGCGTTGTCGAGCGCGATCATCGCGGGCGTCACGGCCACGTCCTCATCACCACCGGCAGTTTCGGGAGCAGTTGTGTCTTCGTTGTCAATCATGTTTCTAATATTTGATGATCTCCCGCCCCCGGGAACGGCGGGAGGAATATCAACTGCGGCGATCATTGAGGACATTTGGTCCTCGTCTGCACCACCTTGACTCTGCGGCATCGGCACCGGAAAGTTCATGTCACCCGAACGCGAACGCACTGGCAACGCAGATCCCAACTTTTGGTACTTGCCGTTCACTACGGCCCACTGCGTCTGATTACTATCGCCCGGGACACTATTAGCAGCCGCCCCTTGATTTATTGGCATTTTCGCTTTCATCTTATACCCTGCGGGCGCACTGTCCTTGAAGATTTTACCGGGAGGCGGCTTCGCCGGCGTTGCAGCGGAAGATGATGTCTGTGCTGCTGCTTTCGCATAGTTCTGCAGGTACGTCGGTACAGTGTAGTTGTTCGGGTTGAGTTGTATTTCTTCTAGCGTAGGAGCGTGTTGCGGAGGTCGAGTGAGTTCATGGTCGCGAGCTTCTGGAGGAACAACGTATGGCTCCCTGTTATTTTGCAGTTTGTGGGAATAAAAGTGCTGATCATCATTATCATAATCATTTCACAACTGATTACAAATCAAAAAGTAAATTCCATAATCAATGACACTGTTGAAGGAGAAAGTAGAGCGCCAAGTGTATTAAGCTCTTACGTTGGAATCTCGAGCGGAGGTGCGTCTTTCGGTCCGAGCATCAACTGGTCCCGAATTTCTTGCTCCGATTTGATGGGGTCAAACAAGCCTCCGTAGAAGTCCGGGGACTTCCCGGCTCCTCGCGGATTTCCCTTCTTCCCCAGGGGCGCGCCGGCGCGGTACGGGCGCATATGGACGCGGTTGCGCGCGTCCAACCTCCCGGCAACGCCGGCCGACGGCTGCAGCCTCAACATGTAGTTCCCGTCGGATCCAGCCTGCAGATCCTCGCCCCCGAACATGTCGTCCGCGGTTTGCCCGAGGCGCTGGCGGTACGCGGCCACGGCGTTGTTGTACTGTACCGTGGTGGCGCCGGCTACCAGCTCGTCCACAAGTTTGCCGGCAGGTATCCGAAGTTCGCGGTTGGCGCGGGCGTCGAGCTTCTCGGCGTACCGGTTCTCCCGCCGGTAGGCACGCACTTCCTGCTGGTAGGACGCCACGTCCTTCTTCAGACTGGTCATCTGCTTGACGAAATCGGCCTGGTCGCGCTCTCGCTCCAAGGTACTCCGACGCGCGCGCTCCACTACCAAGTCGGTCTCCAGGCGCTGCGCCCGCTTTTCCGCCGCGTACAGCCGTGACAGCACGTCCGCGGGCACTGGCTGCGCAGCGGTCGCGGCCGCCTCCATGGTGGCGGTCTTTGGCGTCAGCACCTGCTGTGGCTGCTCATTGGTCTTCGCCCCTCCCGCCTTCATCGCAGCAGCTCTCTCATTCGCAAGAGTTTGCGCCGCCACCATTTGTTCCGCCATCAATTGCTGGCTGACCCGAACGGCGATGGGAGCAGCCGCGAACTGCTCGCCAGTCCGTGCACTGTCACTCTCGCCCGGTGGCGTCTCCAAGTCGTCTCCGAAATCGCCGAAGTCGCCGCTGACGGGCTTCAGCGTGTTCGACTGGCGGCCCTGCAACGTCACCACCACGCCGGCGCTCGCGTTCGCGGACGGCGGCAAGATGGCGCTGCCCGAACCCACAGCGTGCCAGCCGGCCTCGTGCTCCTGGAAGTGGTCGTCGTGGAAGGACTTGCGCGCGTTCAGCTTCTTCCGGCCAGCCGAGGAGCGGCGGGAATTCAGGGTTGACAGGTCGTCGGCGTTTTCCGCGACATCTTCAACCAGGACGTTGTCGCGGCTGTTGCGCTCCAGCGTGCCCTCTGCGATCACTTCCCGAATCGACCGCGTCAACGCCGCACTCTCCTCCTCCGCGATGGTTCCCGAGATCATTGGTGGTCCTTGCAACTGCGACGCCGGGAATTCCCGCATGTTCATCCCGTCGTTAGTCATGCTGGTGATGCCACTGCGCATGCTTGTGTTGCTGGTGAAGCCGCTGCGCATGCTCGCGCCCCGCGTCTTCGCGTGCTCCAAATTTGCCTTCGCGAGGCTCAGCTTCTTCTGCCGGGCGTCCTCCACCTTGCTCAAGATGTGTTCAGGGGAAGTGGCATCATAGTCGTACTCGAGATCCTCGTTCTCGAATTCCCCTCCTGCCTCCGCCGCAGACAAGCGAATTTGCTCCGCCATTTGCAAAGCCAAGTCAATGTCTTTCTGCGAGGGCCCGCGATGTTCCGCAATCTCCTCACTAAATCGCGTTGCCAGGGCGATATCCTCCGCTGATGGACCACGCGGCCGATTCTCATCGACGAGTTCGTTCCCTGGAGAGGTGGGGCGTCCGCGTGCATCGAATTCCAGACCCCCGTCGCTAGCGGTCACCCGATTATCGCTGTGGTGCGACGGCTTGTAGTTTTTGTCGCTGGTGGTTTTGCTGTTGCTCGGCTGCGTGGCAGCTGCTTCAAAAAATTCTTTTTCGAAATCGAAGTCCTCCACAATTTCCTCTGAAAAGTCGCTGACAGCAGCGTCGAAATCGTCCATCTCTGTGGATGTTATTTTCCACCGTTGAATATGCTCACCGCCCAGCTGCGAGGTTGAAGAAGGAAAAGTATTTCATCCTTTCGGTCAACGTTCAGAAAGTGGGCAACAATGACGTTTCCTTTATGAGAGATCAGTAGCAATACAATTTTCTTATGGGGGGGGCTGCGGGTGGTTACGGTTACGGTTAGTAAAGCATTGCGAAATTCATGCTTATTGATATTGTGTTTGTGTTCGTGTATATTAGCGCGAGGAGGTCCTGGACAATCACACAGACAACAACTTCATCTAGTCCTACCGTATCGTATCCGGCTGGACGACGTCCGGTGATATTTCTTAAGACGGTGGTGCTGCTTGCACCATTGTTGCACGTACTTTTAGTTCAGTCATTATTTCAAGGTAATTTCGAACGAGCTTGATACGGATTCAGTTTGAATCAGCAGTTGATGCACGAAGACAGAAAGCGCCGCGACAAGAACGAGCAGCAGATATCATGTTTGTACGACCGAAAGGAAAACAGTAGTTGGAAACTACGAATCAATGTGGCAGTCGATGTGGTAGTTGTCACACAGATGGAAATAAACCGATAAGTTGTGCCACCGCGAATGCGAATGGAAAATTACTGTGGTTACGACCGAGCAGAAGCGCAGTGAAGATGGGTCGAGCAGACCACTGACCGAGGAGATTCTAGTGTGTGAGGCGATAGTTGACCGACACGGACCACGGCCATTGAAATTCGCGGCAATGAGAAATGAAATTAAGCGGAACCATATCAAGGGTGGAAGACAGCTCTCGCTCAAAATGCTCAGTGGTTGTGGTAGAGCGCCAAAGAGGATGCGAATAAACCTGAACTTGCAGCAGAACCACAGATTCAACTACCAGCAAGAGAGCACATACAGTATCTACATGTATCGTTGTAAAAGCACGGCCGCCTCGGCCAGTTCTACGACACGCTGAAACCAACCAGTGGCTTCCCTAGTTACCATCTGCACTGCCCCATGATGAAGGTAGTTGAAATGAAATACTTAAACAATACATGAATACGATACCACCACGACGTAGATGTTGCTGCAGTCACGAAAAAGTCACAAACTTGAACGCTAACGTTTCCTTCACTACTCTGAATAAGCATAGCAGGAGCGAGTATCGCTCCAGAACATGATGTAAGTGATAAAGAATTCAAAACAAATATACGATTAGCTTCCAGTTACAGAGAGCTGAAGCTCAACACAAGTAAAAAACACTACACAAAAAAATGCAGTAGAACCTGCGGACGTCCGAAGGGACCACAGCATCTAGCTCCACATGCGATGTATTATGATGAAAAAAGGTGTAAACTAGGCCAGCAGTGGTATTCGTTTTCGACATGGAATTTTAGTATACAAAGGTACAATAATTGCGCTTGCGAACCGAGCCTGTTCCAGCAGACCTTCCCCTAACTCGCTTCTGCAGCTTCTTCTGCCGGTGGAGCAGCAGCTTCTTCTGCCGGTGGGGCAGCAGCTTCCTCTGCCGGTGCTGCCGGCGTTTCCTCGGCGGCGGCCGGAGTGCTTTCCTCTGGTTCCGCATTGTCTGCACCCGGTACGAACGCCCGGAAGTCCGCTTTCTGCGGCTTCGGGGCCTGCTTTCGGACCCACTTGCCATTTGCGTCCTTGTAAAACGCTCCAGCCGCGATGTTTGCCGGGGCATCGCCGGCGCTGACGACGTTACCCCCACCGCCGAGATTCTTCTTGTTCTGGTTTTTCCAGTCCTGTGGGGTCAGTAGCTCCCCCGTCTCCCCGGGTTTCCTCGACGGGTCGAGCCTCCCGGCGACGGGTTTCTGCACCGTTTTCTCGTTCTTGAAATCCGCACCCGGATCGTATCCGTTCTTGGTCCACTCCCCGCCTGTCGGCGCGGGCGTGGCGTTCGGGGAACCAGGAGCGGGAGAATTGGTCGTGTAGGCGGCCTTTCCCGCAGAACTGTTGTTGTACGCTGCCCGTCCGCCGGAACTGGTATTGTAAGCCCCCGCGGACGCGGAGGCTGAGGCCAGCGCACCGTCTATCGGAGAGGGTACCGGACCACTCGAGGTGCCTGACGCATCGCCAGCGGCCGAGGCGACATTTCCAGCGGCCGAGGCGTTCGCACTTGCAGGTCCGCCCTGCGCGCCGGCAGCCGCGGCTGCTTGCTCCTCCACGGCTGCGGCGTGCTGATTGGTCTCTTCCAGGGCCTGTTGCAGGCAGTCCACCCGCTGCTCGGGGTCGTGGACCGTGTCCCCGTCGGCGTCCACGATTGCGACTTCCTGCGCTTTGGCGCTGATTCCGATGCCCACACCGTCACTGGTGGTGCACCCCATCGCGCCGTTCTCGGCCATCATGGTAATGGGCGGGATGGCGGCAACCGCGGACGGCCGCGGAGCCTGGGAAGGGCGGACACCCATCGCCGAGGGACGCACCGTCGGTTCAAATTCCACAGCGCCCGTGGCTGCACCAGCACCGCGCTGCGCGCCGGCTTCCCGCTGGGACAACCGCGCCATGGCCTGGCAGGACACCCGCGGCGGCAGCTGGGACATCCGGTGGACCAGGCCCAGGTTGCCGCCCTGCTGCTGCATCTGGAACCCCATGGGTGAAAGCGGGATCTGTGCCCCGTACAGGTGCTCGTTGTGTAACTGCTGCAACCGGCCCTCGCGACCCTGGAGCTTCTCGGCGCCCTGGATCAGCCTCCCGGGGTCAAAGCCTTTGTGGGCCGTGGGCGATATATCCGTTTTCCGTTTCTTCTGCTCCGACGGGCCCGTCAAAAAATAACCCTCCCCCGTGACTTCGAAGTTGCGCCCCTTCGGCGCGTCCTCCGCGGTTTTACGACCGGCCGCGGCTGCAGCCGACGGCCTGCTCGACCTCTCCTTTTGCGCCTGGGAAGCGCGGTTCAAAATGTCCATCTCTTGCTGCTCTGCCTTCAGCTGCATCTCGTATCGCGCTTCCGCCGCCGCCTTTTCCCGGTCAAGCTCCTCCTGCGCCTCCCGCGCGGCCGCCTCCAGCCTCTCGCGCTCCCTTCTTCTCTTTTCCTTCTCCGCGTTGTGCTGATCCCGAAATAGTGCGGCGCCCTCCGTCTCGATCCCGGAACCACCCGTAAAATCCCCGTTAGACGAGGGATCCCCGCTTCTTTTGGTCTTCTTGTCACGTTCCGAAACGTAAATCGACTTCTTCCGCTCCTCGCGCGTTCGAAAAAGCGACATTTCCTTGATCGTGGTCCTCTTTAGCACCTTCTCCGGCTCCACGTAGGAGCCCGGGCCATCAACTTGCTCCTTCTTCAGAATCTGAATTTTGTTTGTAGTCGAGTGTAGTTGATGTTGATGAAATTACGACTTGCACATCTGCTAGTGGCAGGAGTTGTTCTTGAACCAACTTACATCACAGGCAAAACGGAGAAATGTACAAAAAACTTTTAATCGCGAGGGTAAATTTAAATTTTAGAAACTCGAGACGCGTAAAACAGTACTTTCAGTTGGCCCTTGACCGCATCCCTGAAATTCAAGTCGTCCTTGTGTTTCCACTCCACTGCCTTCAAGACTTCCTGTGCGTAAATGCGGCAGTCCAACACGACGGGGTCGTTTATGTAGACGTCGCGGGCGATCCGGGACGCCGCCAGGCGCGCCAGCGAGTAGTGCTGCTCCAGCACGGCGAAGAGCCGGGCTAGGCGGTAAAAGTTGTCGGCCACCATACTCCGCACGAGGCCGTTGTGCGACTTGTCGCGGCGGAGCCACTTGGAGAGCAGGTGCCCGATTTCGCCGATCACCTTGTTCACCTTGTCCATCAACCCCTTGCGGCGGTGGGAGCTGTGGACCCCGCCCATGCAGAGCCGGGAGATCCGGGACCCGAGCTTCAGAAGAAGCTCGTCGTACTCGTTTTCGTACTCCTGGATCACATCAAACTCCATCTCGGGAATGTCCCCGTAGTGGATGTGCTTCTTCAACCGACCCGTCGTCGCCATGCTGCTGGTAGCGTGGTGGTGGTTTCAAGAGGAACAAGCAGGAAGATTCAGAAAGGTCTAGTAGTAGTAGAGCTGCGCAGGACGGGGAAATAAAATTGAAATTGGAATAAAGACCAAAATGAAAATGGCAAACAGCAATTTTTCAAAAATTTAAATTATGTTGCTACTCACACAATCGCAACCACGCCAATACCAACCGCCTCAATTTGGTCCGGCGGAGCTAAGAAAAACATGTCGATCATGTTGGTATAATTGAAATTCATTGAAAAACTATTTGTAATTGTATGTCAAAATGATAAAAGAGTGTGTTGAATGAGGAGCCTGTCAAAATGTGTAGTATGTGACTCGGATTACGAATGCGGGACTTTTTCTTGCACGAAGAGAAACTAATTGCGCACAAGGACAAGCCGAAGGAGGAATACCGAAAGTTGTCAGGTCATGTTCCTTGTTCTGTCTACAACTGCGTAACAACCGAGATATTCAGTCGTGGAGCCTAGGCTCCTGAAAGGGAGACCGACGATGTAGTTTGACGTAGGTCAACATTTTCAACCGATGTGCTCGTTGTGTAAATCGTGTGTCGTCCTTTGTCAAGCATCACGTTGTAGATGAAATGCAACAAATATTAAGGTCGAACCGAATTGGTGTGTTCTTCAGTGTCCGATTATATTGGAGAAGCACAGATCGGCTTTCTTTTCCTATTCAGAAAGAAACACAACCAGAGCGCGAGCTTTTAAGTACTTGCTTTTTTTTCGGCTGCACTGGTCACGGATAGCCCGTCGCACGACAACCTGCAGATTTGCTGCTTCTTTTTTGAAATAAAAATTGCTATATCCTTATCGTGGAAAAAATCACAAAATCATTGACAATGACATCGTGCCGTGACTCATTATTCCACCCTCTGTTTCATGAAAACGAGGTGGACAGAATGAAAAACGAACCGTGTCCATAACAAGTTGCTGAGATCATGAGGGCATAAAAATCTCTCCACATGCACAACTAGTGCAAAGTTACACAACCATCCACGTGCTTCCGGTGGCGTGGTAGTTGGTTGGCCCGTTAGTATTCGTATTCCTCTGATCCCCGTTAATATCACGATTTCCGTTCAAAGGCGCAGACTCCTCAGCACGGCCATCTTCGTCTTCATGCTCTGTTGCGGGCACAGACTCCTCGTCGATGGAACCTTTATCACTACTCGCCCCGAGTCCACCCTCATCGCTGGACGAGGAACTAGATGATGTGCTTGTATTTCCCCCAGCTGTAGTGGTCGTGTTCGAAATCCTCGCGGCGTTCCGGGAAGCAAATTTCTTCGGTGTCGGACCTCCGACATTACCAGCGTGAAACACGGTTACCTCATCGCTTGGTGATGGCGAACAAGCACCGTGCTGGTTGTTTATCAATACGTTATGTCCTCCTGCTTCCAAATCCCGCTGATTATCGTCAAGTTGCAGCTTTTCCACGGGCATGTAGATTTGTAGCTCTTTGTCCTCCTCCTTACCGTGTACGGTGTAGATGTAAGCCCCGATTGCCGCGACGGAAAACCCCAACACCTGAATCGAGCTGATCTGGTTGCCAAAAATCAGGTAGCAGGTGACGATCGTGGTCGGTGTTTTTAAATTCCCGATCACCATGCTGCCGACCGCGCCGAGCTGTCCCACTAGCAGAAACCCGAACAAGTTGAAAAGCGCGGCAAACATGCTCGCGGTGAAAATCCACAGCACGCCCTCGGAGGACACGTCGCGGATCTCCCGCCACGGTGCTTCGCCCTCGAAAATCGCAGACCCGAGCAGAAAAATCACCATGTTGAAAGGCGTGGCGTAGAAAATCAGAGTGATGGAATCAATGGGCGCTTTTCCGTTCATCAGGGTAGACTGGACGCAACCGCGGAGAGCGCGCAGCAGGCTGGCACTCAGCGACATGATCACCCCGAGCTGATAAAGATAAGATGCAGAATGAGCAGTTTTATATTTTTTTGAGATCGGGTTCGGTATCAGGATTTTAATAGCGCGAGCCGCATGATTAGTCACTGAGACGAAATATTGATGAAGACGTAGAGACATGCTCATAGTGAACCTCCGTCGAGAAACTCGGTAAACAAAAAGCGTACTAGGGTAAAGAAAACTCGCTCTAGACCAGCTGCACTATACCCAAGCAAATGCGGACGCCTCTCCCCAGGCCGTAAGTGCTCCGCCGAGACAGACAGGTATCAGCGACCAGTACGCAGCGCCATTGTACTGTTTCCCGAAGAACAGCACGGAGCAGGCGAACGTCCACAGCGGCGACGTGTTTTGCAGCATCTGGTGGAAGCTCGGGTACAGGTGCACGAGTGAAATGTTGCCGCACCCGATCGAGGCCGCGCCGAGAAAGGAGAACGGCGCGATTAGAAACAGCTGGTCGTAAAAGCTGACGCGCCGGCGGTTCGGAACCCAGTCGAAGCCGAAAATGAGCACGACCGCCATGATGTAACTGGTCACCATGTGTGACACCGTCAGCCAGAGCGGGTATTTGAAGTGGTGCTCCACGTAAATCCACTTCGTGATGTGGACCAGTGCCATGCTGACGACGAAACTCGCGATGGTGTAAAACGCGGTGCGCGCCTCGGGCGAGAACTTAAACTCGGGCAGCGAAGATGATCCGTTTTTCCCTTTCACCCCCGACGGGGGCGGCACTCCCCTCGGGAGGAGCAAGGCATGATCCGGAGAGGAGCTCACCATGGCCTGGCGGGAGGTGGAGGATCAAAATGAGGCTGCGATTCGTCCAGTTCACGTGTGACTCAGACCAGAGTTCTGCTCAATCGCACTACCGGCACCGCGCGCCGTGGGGGCGATCGAAATTGAAGAAGGACCCCACTCCGTATCGGGCACATGGGAGAAGCACACGCAGCAGGGTGTCTACAACTAAAGTTCTTCTTTCATTTGCGCCGTAACCTCGCCTATCATGATGTTGATCCCTATACTGTTTTTGGATATAGGCTAAAGACGACAATCAAACAGGAGATGCTTTTTGTTCCCTTTGTGTCTGTCGACCTTAAGCGCAACAGCACGTCCTCTCAGTCTCATCGGGTAAAAGAAGAAGTACTTCTAGTGAAGCTTGATTCACAAACTAGCGCCAACAGCCAGCGCCTTGGAAGGTGATTTCTCAGCGGTGACTAAAGTGCCTTTTTTCGTCATGTTGGTATGTATTCTCTATTGGTATCTTGTCGCGTGGCCCTCATCACTGCGCAACTCTCACTTGCTTGCTCCAGCAGCATTTCCATTTCAGAAAATCTTTACAACTTGTTTTTTCTGGAGTTCTACTTTATGTGCGTGTGTGGGTGTCAAGGATGGTGCGCGCTCCCCTCGAGGAGCTCGGCAGAAGTACTTACGTATCATAAATACAATCTCCACCCCCATTCGCTGAAAAGATCCCGCCATTTTTTGTGCCACCGCCCCTGCCCTAAAGCCAAACTCATTGAACAAGAGCAACAAAAATCAATTGATGCAATGTCAGTGCTACTCACTGAACATCACCATCAGTTCGTACTTCATCTCGAAAAATCAAAATACGAGTCCGTTCTGCATGTTGTGTTTACAGTATGCATCAAGAAACTGGTCTTCATCTTCTTCTGTAGCCGATCCCGGTGCGGAGGACAAGACAGCGCTACCTCTTTGTCCCTAAGACATTAGAAAAAAAACCCAGCAAGCGTCATGATAGGTTCACCAATCCATGATTAGAAGCAGCGATATCTTCTCGTTGTGCCAGCGTATCGCCGACCCCTTACGAAATCTTCTGCAGAAGTGCCTCGCGCCGCAGCTCGATGGATCGAAGCGTTGCATTGTATTGCTCCTGCAGCTGCTGCTTCCCGGTCTTCGTGGTGACCTGAAAGATACAAAACAAATGCTCACAACCCTTAGCGCAAGCGCATGTAGAAGAAGCAGAAACTAAAACGCACGCGTTCCTCTTCCTGTCAACTGAACTACTCAATGCTGTGACACTTGAAGGCTTCACTTTCTTTCAGATAAAACTACGCACGGTGTCACACAATGGGTCCTCGTGAACAAGAAGTCACAAACTTTCGTGTTTACCAGCGCCCGTCGCTCTTCCTTCCTTATCATCTGGTTTTGGTGTTTTGCTACACTCTGGGCCGAACTTCTCAACTTGTCGATGCGCTCCAGAAGCGTGTCTCGGTATTTCGCTTTCTCGTTCGCTGTCCACGAGGAAACCGAATTCCTCACCCCGCCTGATCGCACACTAGATCTGCTGCCCACGGAATTCTGCTGCGCCGCGCCCGCGCTCCCTGAACTTCGAGAAATAAACTGGTCCGGTTTAGTCCGTGAAAGCGCCAGGTCGTACTGCACATGCGGGTGCTGGTGCGAACCGTGTCCTGTGGTGATTCCATCCGCCATGACGTTCCCTCCGAGCACCGGCGACGGCATTTTCATCACGGTATTCTTGATGTTAAGACCACCCTGCCCACGTCGCTCGGCCGACGCCGCAGCCACCTGCTGCAACACTTCCTCTCCTGGCAGTGCGACGGTGCCAGGCACAACTGCGGTGGAGGAGTGAAACGGGTAGGCTTGCAGCTTCGACGCATTTGCCGCGGTGTGATACTCGGGAAACACGATACCGGCCGGTTTTTTTAGGCCCCCGGAACTGAAGATGTTCACCGGTGCCGTGATACTAGCGCTCCGATTTTGGTTTTGCGGCGACCGATCCCCGATGTAGTCGATGAGGTACTTGGCGTTGGTGGCATAGGTGCTGCTGGCCTCGTTCAATCGTCTCTCTGGCGGTAAAGCTGGCGACGCAGAGAGCATGGCGCGGTGCTGAGCTCCCGTGGCAGAAGTGGACCCGCCAGTGTTTAGTGCCAGTGCGGATGTCACAAAAGCATTGTTCAAGTTTACGGGCGTGAGAACATTGGGCGAGCCAGCGGTGCCTTTTTTGTTTTCTATTCCACTAGCATCAACAGCAGCTGGAGCGATGCCACTCGGTGCGGGTGGGGAGCCGGAGGCGAGTGAAACACGATCCGAAGGTCGATCTGATGTGATCGGTTTTTTTTCTTGTTGGCCGGCTGAGAAATTTGCGGTGCCCAGCGTAAAACCTCCGATGGCAACGACGTTCAGGCTTTTTGCGCGCGGCGCTGCGGCAGAATTCTCCCTTTCTCCTAGCGCTGGTTCAACTGCAGACGGCGAGCTGGAAGCATCGCCAGTTTTCGCTTGCCCTTGTTGCGCTTGTTCCGCTGTCGTAGACACAGTTGCGGAGTTGTTTGATGGGGCGTTCGCAGCTTGATTTCCACCTTTGCTTGCCGCGGACGGCCTTTTCGGTTTGATTTTCGCTACCGCATGATGTGCATCTTCGAGATCAACGACCATGGGAGGTGATGAAGAAGATGTCGCTCCCGACATTGGCGGTGCTGAAGGCTTTGCAGTTTCACCCCGAGGAGATGCGGAGGAATTCTCGGCCGCAGAAGTTCCCAGCAACTCCGGTGGCTCGGGCATGAAAAGCAAGGGTGATGCAGCAATTGGGGAAGAGAGTGCCTGCAACGGTGGACGCTGCAGCAACCCGCCTGCGTTAGTATTCCAGAGCGGCGACCCTCGCACCATTGGGTTTCTATTTCCGGATGTGCTCAGTTCCAGGGGCGTCCCAAGCCTTGACGACGTGGAGGTGGGCTTGGACCGCGTGACGAAAACCGGGGGGCTCGGGGGCGGCATTATTTGATGCGACTGATGCTCTAACGGGTGGCCGGCACCGACTGGTTTCGCTGGTGATGGGCCCGGGCTCGGGTGGATCGACGACATGAGGTCGGAGTGAAGCACATTTGGATTTGCCCCTTCAACACCTGGCGAAGGAACAGCTCCAAACACCGGTAAAAAAGCAGCACCACCTACGCCTGGCGACGGCGTGCTTTTGCTTCTCGAAGAGGAGCTGGTTGCTGCAGCGTTCACAGGAGGCATCCCACCCAGCGCTACGTGCAGTGGCGGCATTTCCACGACCAGCTTTCCGGTTGTCGTGTAGGCGGGTTTCTTCATTTTTCCAGCGGACGACACCGCCACACTGCTGCTCATGGCGCTCGGCGGACTCTGCTTGTCCACACTCCGGAACACCATGGGTGAGGCAAGCAGAAGTTTCGGGGGCTTCGCCGAATTTTCAGACGACGTTTTCGACTGCTGCACTTGGATCTCCATCTCTTGCAAAGGGGTCGAACCCGCACTGGAGGACGGCGGCACGACATGTGACTGCGAGACTTCGTTATTTGGCCCAGGAGACACACTGAATTCCAAAGTGTCTGGCGGAAAACCGGGACCCGGAGACGAGGCTGCGAAATTGTTGCGGTATCCCGACGAGTGCCCAAGTACTCCTCCGGCCGGCGAGGATGCCAGACGTACAACCGGCGGTCTCAACTGCTGTGATGTACCAATCGCGGGGGCGGTAATCGGCGCAATGGTCACAGGTCGGGGCGGCAGCAGTCGCGGCACCAATGAAGAATCCACAGCTTGCTCTCGTTGTTCAATTCCTGCTCCCGGAACCGCGGCAGAAAAAACTGAAGCAGAGATGAGGTTGCCAGGATTCGCAGGTAACGCGTCCGCGCTTGCAGCACAATGCAGTGCGCTCGTGTTTCCCGAAGTCCCGTCAAGGGACGCCAACGAGCGGAATGTAGCACTGGGCCTCGCGCCGGCTGCTGTGAACGTGAATGGCGTCTCTTCGCCATCGCCCACAGAAAAATCGTCATCTTCCGAAAAGGACGCCATATTTTCTACTCCTTATCGATCTCTAACTACGTATCTCGTACATAAAGCTGCTCTTGATGTGGTAGTGGTATACCAAATGCTAGGTCGAGTTCCAGTGGATGTTTTCCCATCTACATCTACTAGTTTCGAGAAACAATTTTGGGCTGTAGCCAGGTCCCGCAGCAACTAAAATTCGCGGCGTTTCGCTTTTCAACTTTGGACAAGCTTCTCACTCTCATCACCCAGGATGTCTCACATCGAATGCTTTCTGCTCGAGCTCGTGCCCCTATGCCTTCCTTCCTCAGTCAAGGTTCGTTTGGTTATACCTCATACTCAGATCACCAGATCGACTGCAGGAACACCACGCGCAAAAAAGCTATACTTACCAAAGACGAGCAGAAACAGACTACGAGCCCGCGGCCAGTAGAGTCGTTTTTATTCCCCCGTAAGTCTGCAGCTCATACTTTGTATCTTCTTCCACTGTAGTAAATTTTGCTTTCGGCTGCCGTTCTTGGAAAAATGCGCACTAGAAGCACGAAGGCCACCAGCTCGCAACAAGTTCCACAGTGACACAAAGTTCTCCCAGTGGTGCCTCGGTCACTGTGACACCATGATACTCAAGTCGTCGAAAATTCATAAATATTCATGAGTGTTTTCCACTTTGAGCATAATCAGTATACAGAAGCAGAACCAGCTGTTGAAAACATATCCAAAGCAATCTAGGAAAGCTGCCTGGTACTTCTCCAGATTGCTTATGATACATTTTCGAATTAACGTCGCCGAAACAAAGTCGTGGTCGTGGAGTCTACTTTACGGACGCGGCCGACTTCGACGTCTTCTAGAACAAGCAGCACCTCCACGCACCCGCCTTCCTGACACTGCCTTAGTACCCATCTAGACACGCTGACGTTTTGCGTCCGGTTCTTCGAAGTAACCGGCGAGTTCCGGTGCCTGGTAGAAGTTAACGCACCGGTCCATGCCGACGGATACGGCGAATTTCGCTCGGTCGGCGAACAGGATGTCCGTACACGTGCTCGCGTGCGCCTGCTGGAAGCCGACGATGCTGCCCAAGGAGGTTTTCGATTCGAAGTGGTAGATGTCCAGGTCGCCTTCGCCGTGCGCGACGCCCAGGTACTGACCCGCAGGATCGAACCTGGGGTTAGAGTTTTGAATAGAATCATGATCGGATCCCATGTTGCAGTAAGTAGTATGTAAAACGATCTGCATGCGAAGTAATTATCAATGCAAAGTGCAAGCGCAATCGGTAAAAAAAAAATTGTAAGCGCAACAGCCAAGATACCTGAGCTTGTTGATCGCCCCTGAGAAGTTGTGTGTTTGGACGCTGTGCTCCTGCTTTCGCAAATCCCACAACTGCACCACCCCGTCGGCGCTACCGGTGACTATGTTAAGGGCATTGTGACTCACCGCGACGGACGTTATTGGCGCTTGGTGTGCGTCGCAACTGCCGTCGTCCTTTGTCGCCATGGATCTTGTGTACGTCCCCTGGGCGATATCCCAAAGCTGAATTTGACGCCCCACCGCGGCAATACCGGCTTTGCCTGGTGATCATAGTTGTTGTCAGATTCTGCGCGGTTGTACTTGTCCATCTAGTAGAAGTAGACACATGAAGCAGCAAGCTCAGAGCAGGTTTGCAATTGCAATTTTCAATTTTGATTTTCATGAATTTTTGGACGCATACTACTCCAAGGAAAACGAAAAAATATCAAACTAGCGCGTATAACAATCAATACCGTTCGGGTGCACTTTGAATTGTGCGACGACCTCGTCGAGCCCTTTTATCCATCGCAGCAACTGCCCGGTGTGCATGTCGAAGTAGGAGATTGCTCTGCCGCCAGCGGCAATCATCAGGTCGTTCAGTGGGTGGACCAGCACATCGGCGATCGCAGCGCCATCGTGCAACCGCGCGGAAGACGCGAAATGCTCGCCGTATCGCCCGTTGGCTGTTTTGAGTTGCGTTCGGATTTGGTATTGGCAAGTTTGAGAACAAGTTTCATACAGCACTGTAAGTTTTTTCGAATTGCAGGAGGTGCATAGAAGATCGTGGCCCTCAATTCTTCAATTACTCTATACCATCTTTCCCCCAGATTTTCACCACGGAATCCTCTGCGGCGGACACCAAAATGCTGCTTTTCGCGGGGTGAAATCCGCAGCACGTTATTGCCGCCTCGTGGGCGGCGATCTTCAGCGTTTCTGGCTTCTGTGTGTCCCTCGCTTGTTGGAGGTTGAATTTTTCCAGATTTCCGTCCACTCCACCAGTGAGTACCTCGTTGTTGTCCGCCGGATTCAGCGCGCACACCGATATCCCCGGCGCCGTGCTCTGGTGGCGGTCGGAAAAGGAGAACAACTTCTGCATCTCCTTGTTGGTTGCGAACGGCGTGAGCGTCTTGTGGACTTCCTTGTAAGCACCCTCTTTTCTCTTCTTCGAAAAAGCGGTGTCATGTTCGGCAACACGCTCCTTCCAGGCGTCAGAGAAACCTGGTATAGAAAAGATAAAGTTTTGCATGCAACTGATGTAAATATCGTCACAAATCGCATGACAAATAATCCGTACTCGTACAAACATGGGCCCGTTTGAGACTCGCAGTCGCAGCGAAAGCGAAGTCCATATGCATATCAATTGCAGTCGGTAATGTCATTTCGTCATTTCCATGGTACGTAAGTATTATAATTCGCAGTACCGATCTCCTCCGGCAGTGGCTGTGAGAACGCGGCTGCGACGGTTGGCTCGGCGCCAACGATGGAGCTAAGATTTCTGCGTTGATTCTTCAGCGCATCCTCTAGAGATTTCACAGTTTCCCGGGCCAAATCGCGCTCGCCAAGTATTCTCTTAATCGTTCGCGTCGCGGCGTCGTGTTGAGTCCTGTTTTGTCAGCGTGAAGGCATGCTTTGTAAATGTGAGTTGTGGCTTGTTTAGAAGCACCAGCGCAAATTATGGTCGGCATTGAGAAACGCCTCTATGAGGAACAAAAAAAATTATTTCACTTATGTCACGGGCGCAACAGAGAATCATCAAATTAGGCAATACAGGACATGCGCCAACTGTTCCTTGGACTGGTCCAAGTCGCGTTTCTGCGAGAAGCTTGCCTGCAACAATTCCTCATAAGTGCCTTGCATGATGGTCAACAACCCTGGCAGGTTCGCCGCCGGTATTGTTCGCAGAGTCTGCGCGTGGTCGGTTTTGACCGGAAGTAACGCCTCGATCTCACACCCGGTTATCGGGCAGCGATCGCCGGTTTCTTTGAGCTTTTCCTCTAGAGCTTGCTTGTCGAAGAGGTACCCGCATGGTCGCGCGACGAACGGATCGAAGGGAATCCGACCCGAAAGGGAGCAGGTGAGGGACATGAGGGGCAGCTGGGAATGTCGCTAGTGCTTGTTAGGTACTACTAGGTCGTACTGCGTGGTACTAGCTCAGTTCTTGGACAGAAACAACATAATGTCGCAGTCGCCAGATTTTTGATACGGTCGATACACGGTGTACTATCTCGACAATCTAGTTCTAGATCTATCTCGAGATGTAGATCTTTATCTAGATCTAGATCTAATTCTTGAAGGTGACAACTGTGGTTCAGTGGACGTGTTAATGTTTCGAAGATTGTAATGGTTCTAGTTCTTCTAATTCTGATCCAGCTTCAAACGCAGGGAAATTTCGTTCGCGGTTCGGATTTGCACTTTGGCTGCCCCATAAAAATGCACTTACTTTCACTTTTTTCGTGCGTCGTTAGATGCAGTTAGACTTACACATGGCAACTGACTACAATGACTATTATACCACTTCGGGCATTTTACGGATCATATGGCTCGAAGATCATATTGCGCATTGATCTCGGAAACGATCGTAAAGATCGCGCTAGAGAAACGAAGATCGTTGGTTCGCTGTCACCGTGACAGCGTCAGGAACTATACGGATGAACTTGTCATTTACATGGAGGACAAGGATTTGAATCGCGAGCACTTAAAAAACTTGTGATAGATAGACTTGTCCAAATTCATGGCTCATCAAAGAAAAGCTCTGCAGATGTTCAAGTTGTGAGAAAGGCCGGCGCTCGGGGCGCAAAATCATAAGCCACGACCAAAAAAAGAATTTATTAGTTAAGTACTTATCTACACCAACTTGCGCAGCCACAAGCTCGCCTGCATTTTGAACCAGCCTGCCGGCATAGCTTGTTGCGGATTGTTTTTGACTTTTGACAGCCATGGATCACCGGAGAAGCTGGGGACGGACCTCCCGAACCGGGTCCAGGCGTAGTGCGACCCCCACAAGATCTCCCACCTCGCGGACAGATCTTCGCGCGCCTCCTCGTGGTCAAGGTTTGTTTTACCGCCATTATTGTCCTTCCCAGCACCGTTAACGTTCCCGTAGAGCAACAACGCCAGCAACCACTGCTCCGTCCATCGCACATTCGCGGCGTGCTCGACCGGGTAGTCATCCGGCAGGAAAACGTCGTGCACATGCACGATAACTCCCGGACGGAGCTGCGGCAGAATTGTCAGCAGCTCGTACAAGGTGTCCCCGTAGGCCTTGGTTATGTGGGACGAATCGATGAAAAACACGTCGCCCGCGTGCAAGTTCGCGACTATCATGTTCGGATCCAAATCTTGCACTTCCGACACGATCACGTCGACCGAGGCTGGCACCTGGTCCGTGCGGTAGGGTTCTATCGCGATGTGTTGCGTTTTCTTTCCGGATTTCTCCGCGGCCTCCCGCAGCGCAAGCCTGGCAACCTCGGTGCTGTGGCCGGATCCGACCTCCAGAAACAAACCCGGCTGGTGAACGGTCTTGAGGAAGCAGTACAGGAAAATTTTGTCCAAGCCGTACCAATGCCCGTACATCTTGGTCAACACAGCCGTCTTTTCCGACGGCGACACAGGAGGTTCTTGTTGGCCGTCGGCTGGCGCCGCAGGAGTTGTACCAGGAGTTGTCGTGTCCTCAAAACACCCCGTCTCCGCAAAGTGATTCCACATGGCTTCAAATTTAAACGCTTCTTTCTCGAAGTAGGTTGCGATCCAGGGAATGGCCTGGAACTTTTGCTTGCGCCCAACGGGCGTTTGGCCGTCGCCAAGGGGAACCAAACTTTCGTAACCACTCATCAAACGCCCGGCAGTGTAAAACGATTCCCAATCGGAGACCAGAATGGGCAGCTTGCACGACCTGCCCGGAGCTGCGCACTCGTCAACTTGAGGTTTTGGCTGTCGGTTCTGCGACAGCAGAGCCGAGAAAGCATGGCTACTCGCCCCGTTGTTCTGCCGCACCTGCTCGTACTATGCCGGAAAAAACACCGGGATCACGCCCCATACAAGCGTACTACACTTCTTGCTTCTCTTAATGTTGCAAAATGCGCAACTGCGACTGCCCTTGCCCAGCATGGCGGTTATTTTTTGTGTTGGATGATTTGCAGCTGCAGGAAGCCTATGAGCATTGACATTCCGAATTCTTTTTCTCATGATGTCGACGCAGACATGCCATTTACAGGGACAGCAAGAAAAGTCATGGAATTGATGGTGTTCTTTTCTCGGATATGTGTTCGTCACGAAACCCAAAAAAGCTTTCGAGCTTCATGATTTTACCCACGACGGGTTTAGCCGGTTCGCCAGACGCACTGGTTGCAGTTTTTTCTCCAAGGACCACCATGGGCTGGAGGGGAAATCGAAATACTTTTCGACGATCATTAAGCGACTGGTCCACCTCATTATGACTGTCGGCGTCGTGGGAGGGCTTTTCATCTGCAGTAGCAGCTGGAGTGGTTGACGCCTGCCTGACCTCGCGGCTGTGGGGCGTTTTCTCCGAAGTGTCCGCGTTATTTTGTCCTTGCATGTAACGGATGATCGGAAGTATGCTGCTTGACGGTGGTTGTGCTAGCAAAGCCGGACGACTGATGCCGTTCTCGCCTTGGCCTTGTTGCACACCAGGCGATGAAAGTCGGAATCTTGCCGACAGCTGCAACATCATGTAGAACTGCACGACATTCAGAAACACGGAGAGTGGCAGAAGGCAACCCATGCGCCCCAGCTTCGGCTGTGCACGTTCACCGTCCTCCTCCACCGACAAGGCGGCCATGTTGACTCCTGCAGCAAAGCGACTAGATAACTGCTTCGTGCCTGCTCTGACCACAGACTCTGAGCAAAAGTGAACTGGTCATCGAGATCGAGACATCTAAAACGCCTGAAAGCGACGGCAAAAAAAATTGTCAAGGACCCACCGAGGACTTGAACGAACACCAGTCGCTCATCCTACCACCGTTCGACTGTAGAGAGGCGGCGTCATGTGTTGATGCTGCAGTTGCAGCTCTTGCTTTCTGTGATTGAACAATGGACCCCAACATCACCATGTAAGCCTGAGCGAATTTATTTGAATGTGGAATCAACATCAAGAACCATGATCTCGTCGTCTGACGGAAGTCAGTAAGTAGAATCATTCGTCCAGATTTTGCAACAGCGCCTTGACGCGATCTTTCACGGTGCTCTTCTGCTTCTGAAGCTCCTGCAAAAGCACCGCTACTTCCTTGTCGCGACTCCTGACTTCGGCATGTTGCTTCCCCACCGCTTCTTGTAAAGCCAAGTTTTGTTGCCGCAGTGCTGAGGTTTCCTGTTGTGCACGGCCTTCCGCGAGCTGTAGCCGCTTCTTCCAGTCAAGCTCGTGCTGCACCTGAATTGCAATGGTGCCGTTCTTATTTCAGTTTGTTCATGGTGTCAGAACCGCTGGACAAGAAAGGCAGGCTATGCTTGTTCTTGTTCAAAGATCAACTAGAACTATTCAAAAACAAAAAATGCAATCTAGATCTACCTTGAATTCATTGCACGCGGCGCATGTGGAAAACCATAAGCATCCGAAGTCACAACTTCTATTTTGTTCTTCGTGCAAAATAAATACCTTTGTCGCCTCGTACTCGCTTTCTAAAGCCGCTCTGAGGTCCTGCAGGTCTTTCTGTGCGGATTCAGCGGCTTGGAAGTTTTCCGTGCGGCTTTCCAGTAGCTGTTCCTCTAGCTGCGTTTTGTCGAGCTCCAGTCGCTCGATCTGTTCCTGCTTTTCTGCTTTCCAGGACTCGACTTCGGCCTGCAGCGCTTTTTGCAACGCCACCTCCTCATCAACGCGCGTCTGCCAGTCGCGGTCTCGCTTTTTCCGCGATTCCATCTGCTCCTCCTTGAAGCGCGAGGCCTGCGCGACGGCGTCAGCAAGCTGATAGTGTACTTAGGTGGAATTTATTGCTTCAAGTTTTCATCAAGTGCCGAAACCCAAGACGTAGACATCTTCAATGCCGTCCTCACCGCCATGGCCATCAACAAGATAGAAAAGACATGATCCATCTACAGTAAACCATACCTGTTTCGTGAGGTCCTCTACTTGCACTTGCTTCAGCTTCAATTCAACATTCTCGAAGTCCGCCCGCTGAGCATGCAGCCGCGCCAAGAGTTTCTTCTCGTGCTGCGCTTCGAGCGCCAGCAGTGCGGACGTCTGCTCTTCCTTTCCCGACCGCAGTTTTGTTTGCAATTCGGACAGTTTCTGCTCGTAGTCGGATATCAGCTGGTCTTGCACTTTTCGGCTTGTCTTGTCCGCGATTTCGTGTTCCTTCCGTAGGTTTTCCTTCTGCTCCTCACATCGTGCGACGGCTTCCGCCAACAGGCGAGCGCTGCTGCGCTGTTCGTCTTCTAAGAGAAGTTGTGCTTGCGCTTTCTCCACGGTGAGTTTCTCGACGGTGAGCTTCAACTCGGCAAGTTGCTTGTGGTGCGCACCTTCGAGCTCGCTCTTCTCCGTCACCCAAAGCCGTTCCTTTTCCTCCAAGGCGGTTTTTGCCTGGGCGAGGCACTCCCGCAGCATCTGCTTCCAATCGCGCTCGACCTTCGCACGCTCGTCATTCACAGCGTCCTTGTGTCTCTGTTCCATTTGCTGGATTTTCCGCTGGTACTCGTCACTCCACTCGCGTTCGTTGCGTGACAGTCGCCGACGGTCTTCCGTGCGCGCCTCTTCCAGTTCACGACTCAGTTTTTCCGCATAAAAAGCCGTCAGCTCGTCGTTCTGCCGCTGGAGTTTCAGCTCCGATTCCCGTTTGGCGTCGTCTTGGTCCCGCCTCAGTGTCGATTCCAGTTCGCGGAGTTTCGCCGACCAGGCCGAATCGAGCTCAACCCTTTGGCTGCTGAGCTTGTGTTCGAAGTCGATCCTCGCCGCATCGCGGTCCCGCGTCAGCGCAGTGTCGAAATCGGCCTGCGCAGTCTCGCGGGCGGTCGCGAGTCGCGCGACCTCATCGCGCAGCGTGGCGCGCTCACTCTCCAAGCGTTTTCTGTCGGCGGCAAATTTGTCGCGCTCCGTCGCCAGGCTTTCCTGGAAAAACCGGTCCTGTTCGTGCATGCGAGCGCTGATGTCCGCAACAGAAGTTTGGAGGTCACGGAGCGTCCTTTCCGACTGCGCTTTCAATTCGTCGTATTCCCCTCGTTCCTTCTGTAGCTTCTGTTCCAGAGTCTGCTTCTCATTCCGCCACGCAAGAAACGCCTGCTCTTGGTCCTCGCGCTGTCGCAGTTGCGCCTTCTCCGCGAGATCTTTCGCCTCGCGTAGCTCTGCAACTTCCTTTTGAAACTTTGCTGTTGCTTCCGCGACCGTCAGCTGTGTCTCAGTGGCTTTTTCTTCCTGTGAGTCCCTTTCCAGTTTTTTCTTCTCCTCCTCCTCCTCCTTCGCATGCAGAGTCTTGTTCAGGGCGTCGCACTTCCCACGCAAATCCAAGTTCTCCTTTAGCAGATGCTCTACAACTTTCGTGTTTTCGCGCAGTCGGCCCTCCAGTTCGAATCGCTTCTTCTCCCGTCTCTGAAACTCGGCGTCGATCTTGATCAGATCCAGGCGGAGCTTCTTCTCCATAGCGCTTTCTTTCGCTTGCGTCTGCACCTCGTCTTGCTGAGGAAAACCTTGACCTTGCTCCATCAGGTCGTCACCCTCGCCTTCCACCTCCATCGCGTCATCAGGTGCAGCAACATCTTCGGGGCTATCGCCGGGTACAAGTTTCTGCCGCCCCGCCTCTGTGGGTCCATTTTTTGCCGCCCAAGGATTTGACTTCGCACTTCTTTTTGCACGGCTCGATGGAGTGGGTGTGGCGGAGTTTGGCAACGCTACGGCAACAATACTCCCATGATCTACCTGTTCTTCTTCTACCGCGCTCATTCGCCGGCTCGATGAAGAGGTGGGAGTGCGCACTACTTTCGGACCTGCTCTTGAGCTTGATGACTGCGGGTGGTGTTGCTGTGCCAGCGCAAGTTCCATCGGCTCGCCGATTAGTACAAACGGGCTGCCATTGGCGATCACGCGCTCATCGTCTCCGACGGCGACGTTGTCGATCGCCTCGATGCTCGGGACCAATTGCAGTATCCCGAGCCGGTGCATTGGCATGTGTCGACTCCGGCCCGTGTTCAGGTCGCCCGAGGTCTGCGTCAGCGCGTTGTTACACATCGGGTTTGGCTCGAGCGCGGCTCTTGTCAAGTTCCGCAAGCCGGACAGGAAAAACAGCTGGTCGAGGCGGTCCAGGAGGTTGCACCGGACGTCCACTGACTGCAGCGGTCCGCCCCAAAGCGGCTTCAAACCGTCCAACGAGCGGAGTTGGTTGTAGGGAACTATGAGGTGAAGCAAACTGCTTTTCATCAAGTGCAGATTCGTCAGCGTCGGACCGATGCGGTTGCAACCAAGGTCGAGTGTCTCTATTCTACAGGAACAACTGCTCGAAGATGAACTGGGCGTCGAACCATCCTCAAAATCAGTATCACTTGGTGTTCCAACATTCGACGCAGGAGCGGCCCCACTGTCGCTAGCACTCGGAGCTACACGGCTCGACGAGGAGGCTGAGGAACGAGGCGCAGATACTGATACCCCGACGTCGATCTCGTTGCTGGATAAAATCAGTTCCTTCACGTTAGGAAAGACTTCGTGGACATCGCGCAAATCCAAAGCGCGGATGCGGTTACAGTGTAAGTTCAAGCTCGTGCAGGAAGAGCTTGACGACGTACCTGGGCAGCGCACATCCCGAAGCGAGGCCAGCCCTTGGTCAATTAGCGTGATACTCTTTTGCGATGTCGCTGGAGGATCGCGCTCCGACGCCGAACTATCGGACGGGCTCGCACGCATATTGATGTGGTCGTGAGGAGATTGATTAATGGGGGCCTCGAAAGAAAAACATGATGAAAAAATTGCGTCGGTTTTATTAATTTCTACTGTACAAAGTGCAGAGCCGCGCAGACTACAAAAGCAAAACAAGAACTTGTAGTTCTACTAGCAGAGATGTGGTGATACATAGTACGCTAGCAAAGATTGCAGAATGCAGATGAAGTGGAAGCTGCTGCATTCTCAGAACATGTCGAAACTAACATGCTGGAACAAAAGCAACTTTGCATTTGTCCACTTTTTCGCGACCACTTTGGTCTTTCGCTTTCGTGACGCTCCTTTTTGTTCACTCCTCCAATACCTCTGCTTGTTTTTGACCTTTTAGCTGCGACAGACGAAAGACAAAGGAAAAAAGCAAAACCGCCTTTTACGACCGCTCCTGCTTGTTCGCAATCAATGCTTGAAATATTAAAAATTTTCTTGAGATATCTTCTCACGCATTCAAATAAAAGTGGAACAGTCGCAAATTCAGCAGCTGCAGTTCCCGACCCCAACGTCCGCCGTTTGTCATTTTTCACCTGGCTGTGCCGATTTTCGACGTTTACGCTTTATTGCAATGCATCTCAATTCTTTCACATTCACAGTATCGTCTTACTTCCACATCATTTCAAAATTTTCGCCAGATCCTCCGCGATGAGTTCGTCGTTGACTTCTTTCACACAAAGATACACCAAGCCGAACGGATAGTCTGCCTGCGTGTTCCACAGGGGATTCTTCATCCAGCGCCACCGCGCCTCCAAGTCCGGCCCCAGCATCGTGCAGAAACGCCCCAGAAGCACGTTGGTGATCAGCAGCGACGGCTCTTTCGCCTTCTTCATGGCCGCGCGGATGGTCGGCGTGCGGCAGTGCATCGCGACGTCCTTTCTCAGCTTCGCGTACGACGGGTGCGTCTTCCACAAGTCGTCTTCGGTTTGCTGATCGACGTCTGCAAGTTTTTCCATCAACCCGGGTGCCACACCGAGGGCGTCGGACAAAATCTGCAGCTTTTTCTCCTTCCCGCCGCAGATCTTCGCCACGACGTCTTGACCCTCCGGGCTGTAGAAGTACATGTCGATTAACGTTGACATAAACGCCGTGCTTTTGCGGATCCGCAGCTGTTCTTGTGCCGCACCAGCGGTGTCGTTGTCATTGTCGTCGTCATCTTCGTCCGGAGCATCCTTTGCTTTTGACTCCCCCTCAGCTGCTAGTAGAAGCGCCGGGTCGCTGGCGAGTAACGCCGTGCAGTTATTCGCTGCGGCCGCCAATGCCGTGTTCGCCTCGGTCTTCGCATTTCCGCTCCCGCTTCCGGACATCATCTGCGCGACGCGGTAAAACGCGCAGTAACAGGAGTCGATCTGCTCAGCAGCAACAGTTTCGACTTGCCGCACATGCGCTTTCAGACTGCAGCACCAGGTCTTCAAGTCCTGCTGCGATGGCTCGCGAAGCACTTCGATCAAATAGCCGTAGTTATCCCGGTCCACCGCGATCCTATGCAAACCGGCGCACACGTGCAAATTCGTCAAGAACTCCCCCGGTGTCGACGCTACACTAAAGGAGCTCTTCGAGCCCTTCTCCGGCTGCAGTTGCTTGATCGCTTTCAACGTGTCGAAGGAGTACACTCCTGCGTTCACACGACACAGAGGCAAAAGCTGCGCGAGAAACAAATCTCGCTCCATCAACTGCTCCGGGCTCTTCTCGTCCTCGGTTTTGCCGAAAAACCGTAATTTCACTTTCGCCGGAAAAGAAGAGTACAGCCGGAATGCGTCGCCTGAGAGCCGCTCCATATTCGCAAGCAAGGAATGGACTTCGTCGGTCTCGCAACCCAGGATTCTCGCTGTTTCCTTTTCATTCAGCACCACGCTGCTGCACGCGTTGCTCTCGACGTCGTTGTCACTATCCTCCGTCTTCAGCATGGCGTGTCGCCTCTTCTTGTTGAAGATCAGCTCCAGAAGCTTATCCACCGCCGATCCGTGCGCGCCGATGCTCCCGTGGATGTATTTCCGCTGAAACGCGAAATCCTCCTCGTTCACGTAGATGTGGCAGTGACCTCGACGGGTCAAGTCCCGAGCACACCGACCGCTCTCCTGCACGAAGTTCTCGAGCGACTTTGGCATGTCGTAGTGGATCACGCCCTGGATGTCCGGTTTGTCGATTCCCATCCCGAATGCGATTGTGGTGACCATCACGCGGATCCGGTTCACCGTAAATTCTTTCTGGAATCGGTCGCGATCTTCGGCAGAAAGGGCGGAATGATATCCGACCGCTTGCACGCCTCTGCCCCCGAGAAGCTTCGCGAGGGCAGTAACCGTCTTCCGGCGCCACACGTACACTAGAACGCTGCCGCGGCGGAACCGGTCGTCTTGCTGCAGCATCTTCACCAGGTCGTGGCCCTTTTCCTTTTCGTTCACCTGCGACACCGTGCAGGTGAGGTTGCGCCGGAGGATGGACTGGGAGAGCACCGTGGATTTTCCGTCAGTAGCCGGGGTCTTGGTGTTGATGGTGCCTTCTTCACTCTCCGGTTTTATCGCAGCTTGTGGTCCTGTTTGTTCAGCGCTACCACCACTCTCGTTTTCTTTGTCTACTTTCTTGTTCTGGTCCTTCATGATGCTCATCACGCTGACTTCTGTTTTTTGCTCCGTCTCTCCTTCCCGAGCCAGCACTTCCACCTTTTTCTCTACATCCTTCCCTCCGCCCACCTTTTCCCGCACAATGTCGCAATCGAGGTTCTGACGCAGAACGATGTCAATGTTTAGCAAACCCTGGATGCCGTCGATAGCGCGCGCGGTTGCCGTTGCGGTTAAAGCAAGCACTCGCGGGATGTTTAGCTGCCCGAAAAAGTAGTTCAGCCGCATGTAGGTCGGGCGGAAGTTGTGGGACCAAACGGACACGCAGTGGGCCTCGTCCACGCACACTAACGCGATGGGAAAATCTCGGCTAGATAGCGCCCACATCGCGAGTCTTTCTGGTGTGACAAAAAGCAAGTCCACCTCGTTGTTCCGCACTGCGTTCATGATGCGCCGACTTTGTTCCGGCGTCTGGTGCGAGTTGATTGCTGCGCCCCGAATGGAAACCGGTAAATTCCGCAGCTGATCCGCCATCAGTGCGACCAACGGTGTGACGACCAAGGTCAGGCCCTCACTGCGGAGCAACAACGCACAGATTTGGTACACGAGCGACTTTCCCATTCCCGTCGGAAGTAGGAGCAAAGTGCGGAGACGGTCGTCCACCACTGATTTGATCGCCTCGCGTTGCCCCCGACGGAAGGATTTGAAGTTCAACTTTTCCAAAGCTTCCTCAGGACTATTCACGACGGTTCGCTCCTTTCCAAAGCCCCGGCTCCACAAGGGAACTTCCCAACCCGGGTTGTCCACGAAGAAATTCTGCGCGAAGTTCTCCTTCGCCAGCTGGGCGCGTTTGGACAAGTAGTGGCTTTGCAACGCGCGGCCGTCCATCTGCCCCACGTTGTTGTTCGCGGAAAAATTCATGCCCTTGCCGCCCCGTCTCCCCTTCATCAGCCGTTTGTTCATCGCGACGCTGCGGTTCGGCGCGGCCCGCATGCGCCGTTCGTAGCCCTTCGATTGCGGAATGTAGTTGGTGAACCCGTTCACAGCGTTTTTGGCTCCCTGCTTCTTCACCGGTTTCTGCGACTGCGACGCCAGGCGGTCGAGGTGGGCGTTGAGCGCCGCGGAAACGACGGGCACTGTGGTCTTCTTTCTCGCGGCTGGCTTCTTGGCGCGTGGCGCGGCAGGCTTGAGTTTGGTTGCGAAGTTGAAGTTCGCAGACGTAGCTCCTGCGAGATTTTGTTCATGATCAAGGTTTGTGTTCTTCGCTGCTTCAATAATTTTCTGCTGTATTTTCAGGTCTTCTTGCAAAGAAGTGTCTTCGGTTCTCGAGAATCCAGCCGCGGAAGGCTCGTGCGCGCCAGCGCCAAAAGGCGCCGCGGAACTAGAAGTGACCGAAGAAAACAGCAGCGTGCTGGACCCGGCCTCGGCGAGTTCTGCTTCTCTGCTAGCCGCGGATCCACTAGTAAAACGCTGCCAGGTCGCAGTCGGCGGAGCCACAGCAGGCGCCGCATTGTCATTGTCCAACACGTCGGTGCGAAGTGTCACCGGCTGACCTCCAATCTTTGGCGGAACTACGGGACCAGGCCGACTGGAGACAGCAGTAGGAGCTTTGTTGTCCTTATCGTCCGGAGACTCGACAATAGGCGACAGCAGCGCTTTCTTGTCAGAGAAATGCTTTCCTGGTCGAGCCCCTGTGCCCGCCATCGCGCTAGCTTTACTCTCAGATGACTTGTTTTTCTTTCGCGATGAGCTGCGCTTCTTGCTGCTGCTCGGGCGGCTATCCACTTCTGTTGGAACGAGGGACGTCGACCCCTCGTTATCGGAATCGCTACTGCTGCTGGTGCAACTCGACGAGCCGCTATTCTTCTTGCTGCTGCTCTGGCGGACGCGCTTGCCGGCGCCGGGGTGACTATCTGCCGCTGCTTTTGCTTTGGCTTGCGGCTTCGCATCTTCCACCGCACTATCGGAAGTGTATTCGCCACTTGATTCGTCAGACGAGGACGATAACCCTAAGATGTCTCGTTCCTCCGGGCTCACCCGACTCGTCTTTCCTCCAGATTTCTTGTTACGAGAAGATCTAGCGGAAGCTCCATCTTTTTTCCTCGACTTCTCGCCGCGAGCGTTCTTCGGCGTCTTCGTCGATTTGGCGGCGGCTCCTGCAACAGTTGCAAACGACTCTTTGGTGGTGCTATTGGTCCTCACAGTAGAACTACTAGATGCAGGCACCGCATAGGGTGCACTCGTCGTCACACTGGAAGATGAGGCAGGCTGGGCCGACGAGGACTTCAAAAGGCCGCTGCCAAACTGCGCATCGTTCAGAGAAAACCCCAAGTCGTTTTTCTTCCGTCCCTTTCGGGTTTCTTCACGCCTAGCCGCAATCCGCTTCGCCTGCAGCACTCGCTGGTTGAGCTCGTGAATCAGATTTCGGTTGACTGTGTTCTTCGGCATCTTCGCCTTCGGTTCGGGCCGCGTTTCTTCTCCCGCCTCGGGGTCATCGACCAGGTTCTTGATGTCGTCCACGGTGCTATCTGTTGGCAAATGTATGCTTTTCGGGTCAACCGTCTCGTAGAACTCGGGCCTCTTGTAGTTTTCAGCAGGCGGCTTCTCGTCATCTTTTGTTGCACTTGCATGATCAGCATCACGACGAGCGCCTTGCTTTATTCCCATGTCATCGTCCTCGTCGCTCAAAAGTACGTCCATCAGAAGAGTCTTGTTTTTTGCTTTCGCCTTCGCTCGCGTTTTTGCTTTTGGGCGCGCTTGTCTCTTTGCAGCTTGTTGCTGACCTACAGCGCCCCCTAAAACTGCCGCTGCTGTACTCGCCTTCGCTCTTCCACCCGTTTTCGCCGCAGTTCGACGCTTCTTCGTCGGCGGCCCTGCCTGCTCTCCATCATCTAGGTAAGAGCTCTTCGCCGCGCCGGGACCCTTCTTCGACGCTTCGAGAAAACTGTTTTTGACCCAGTCTCCAGCCTTCACCTTTTGCTCCAGGCTGAAAACCTTTGGTCGTCGGGGCAGGGCCGTCGCTGCGTTGCCGGAAACGAGATACATGCAGGCAAACATGTTCGCACTGTCTTGCTGATCCCGCGGTAGCGGCCCTTTACCAGCTCCTGTTCCCGCTGGCCCCGGAGGTCGTGGCGCAACCATCATTCCGCCGATTCCCTGCACGAAGGCCGGCGGCGGAGGGGCGAGTGCGTCTGCCTCGTCGAGCGCGTCGAGAGCTTGCTGTTCTTCCTCGTCCTCGATAGCGCGGTCGTCGTCGAAGTCGACGTTGTTGTACGGATCGTCCTGGTCTGGTGGATCCTCGCACGCACTAGCGACTTTTGCTTTCGCGCTCGCGGAGAAGGCGGAGATTGACTCTTGCGGCGCACCGCTGCTGACAGCACCACCCTTATCATGGGCAGTTGCTACCATCTTGGCAAATGCCGACGGAAGTGCCGATGTGTCAGTCGGTGGAACAGCTGCTGATGCAGTCGCTGCCGCATTTTTGATCGCAATTTCTGCAGCTTTACCTCTCAAGACAGAGTAATCTTCGTCGTTGTTTCTGGCACTTTTCTTGTCTTCCGCCGCTGGAACAAGCAGTGCCGAGGCATCGTTATTTTTTCGACCGCGTGACGGCGTTGGCGCGTCAGCAGCTGTGGGCTGCGGTGCTGGGCGATCCTGGTGCTTCACGCCGGCTGCACTTCTTGATGCCACTGATGCAGCGGAGCTCGAACTCGTCTGTTGCGCAGGCCCAGATATAGCAGGCTCAGGTTGAAGGTATTCAACTTGAAATATATCTGACGGAGGGTGCGCCGCTGAAGGAGGAGCCGGTGGCTGTCCTGCTGGCCCGGGCGGCGGCGCTGCCACGTTCTTTTTCTTCTTGATACGATAGTTGAGCATGGTTTCTCTATTTTCTTCACAGGTTGTTCTTGTCGGAAGATGACATGCACATGCTTATTCACTACTTTTTTGTTGTCAGAGGAAATTCCACGCACGCAAAAATCTGATAAATATACGTAAGTTTAAGCTCTGGCGTATCTTTTCAGCTTGTCATGAGAGGCGAGCTTCAGATTGCAGCTATGGTGTTTGCTAGTATTTGTCACCTTGGTTGCTCAGCAGTTCTTTTTTTTCACGACTCGAAGGATGCCGCGTAAAGCAAAAAATCGAATTTGGAATCGTAACTCGTCCTCTTTTCCGGCTTTGCACTCCGAACAAGCGAAAAAAAATAATCTGGAAGTGCTACAAAAGCAAACGGCAGCAGAAATGGATTCACATCACAGTTGTTTATCTTGTTCAAGCAAACCCGAACACGTTGCTGACGGCAGTGCCACAGATAGGCGTATTAACGTGAATGGCGTCACAAACCTGCGACCAGCGAGCAGGGGTACACAAGGTAGCTACAGTATGGTCGCTTAGTCAAGATGGGGACGCTGCTCTATGACATGTCCTTAAAAAATTGCGTCGCGTGACTTCTTACTGCATCAACATCAAGAGAAGCCGCTCCTCATCTACATCTGTCACGCTACGAGAACTTGATCAATCTTTTCCAGCCATTGCTCGGCGGTCCAGCCCGAAGCAATATCCGGCGCTTCGATATCGTTCAAAAACACCGTCGGGGTCATGTGCACGCCGCGCACGCGGTGAAAGCGGCTCATGGCCATCATCGCCTTGTACACGACCATGATCGGCTCCGACCCCGTCACCTCGGACTCAAATTGCTTCAGAAATTCATTTACCGTCTCACTCTCCGCTTCCGTGAAGACGCCGGCCTCTACCCCGAGCTGCAAGCACAACGCATGCAGCTGGCGTCGGGTCATGTGGCAGGTCTGGTGGTCACTGAACTTCTCGTAGCGCTGGCTCATGATGGTGGTAGCAAACGGCCAGTACTTCTCTTTGCCGAGAAGGTGCACGACCGCGTGCGCGGTTTCGTGCTGCACACAGCTCTGCATGTGCCAGGGCTGCGCGAGCGGATGGATAACGAACTCGATCGCGTCCGCATACTTTGCGGGATCGGAATTTGCTTTTTCCTTAAGGACGGGAAGCACGCCCGTCTGCAAAGTTTGCATCATCTTAAAGGAAAACGGACAACACAGATCCTGGAAAAGCTCCACTTTTAGCTTTGGCTGTTTTCCGTTGGAAAAACCCAACGGAAAGCCCATGGGGCGGGCGGGGATCGGAGGCGGCATGATTACTGTTCGTTTTTGCGGCGGGGATCGGGCTCGGGGTGGTGCAAGAAAACTATAGAATTAGCGTGAAAGGTCTGTACTATCTGTACTCTGGTAGCTCTAGACGTAATTCAATTTATAATCGTCGACGTCGAGGTAAATAAATGGTAATGCCTTCTGTGCCTATTATCTGCTTCTCGCAGTTCTTAGAAGCGCAAGCTGCGACACCGACACGCTACATTCACATCAGTACACGAAGAATAACTGAGTATCCTATTTTGAAAACATGTTGACACGCTTCTGATTACACACACCGGGATCGAATGCAAATTGAAACTCGTGCAATCCCGTGTACGCCTAAGCGTTTGGTTTATCATTCATGTGGAGCAGGTGGCGGGCCGATAGATCTTCATACATACGCCTTTCTAAAACTGGTCGCAATTTCGCGCTTGCAGCAAGCAGAAGCATTCTAAATTCCGGTAGACAGTCGAGTCCACCGCACGACAACGAGCACGGCGTCGAGGACACGAACACTTCAGCTTCTGTGGGCTCGAGCGCGTCTTGAAAAAAAAAAATAAAAACGAGACCGTCAGAGTAATGCTCTGCAGACCATTGATTAGCAGCAGTCAGTAAATTCATGGCAGCAAATCATGCGTGGGTGCCAGAGCCACCTTCGGCCACGCAAGTCACTGCAATTCCTGGCGGGGAACACAACACACACCCGGATAAATACGACGCAACCGGAAGAGCGCTCGTCATGTTGCTGCCGGAATCAATGATCTTGGTTATTGGACGGCAACACTATTCGACTGCAGATACATAGCGCAGGAAAAAATATCGGGTGTCCGTGGACAGAAAGCCACCCCGACCCCGAATAGTCCGGAGCTCTGCTTTCGGTTTAGAAATACGGCCGCGACCGGCGGACCGACCGACCAAAGGGGCAACGGCGAACAGGAAAGTCCCCAAGAACCGACCCGCGCCCCGTGCTTGGCACTCCGCGCGGGGGTCCCCGGTCGCCCCATCGCAGCGGGCGCCCTCGCCCCAACAACAACAACCAACGCAGCCCCCCGCAGGACAACCGGGCCACATCCATGCCTGCCAGGAAAAGCCCGAAGAAGATCTAGATCGCCAATGGCGCCGCGCCCGGCGGGCCCCGGTTCGCCGCGGACCCCGTCAGTGAAGATCTTCGACCGGAATGCCGTCGGACGGCTCGCCGCTACCAAACTACGCGACTCGGGGGACGGGCGACATTCGTCCAGCTGGATGCTGCCTGCCGCAGCGCGTTAATTATCGATCGCAGCGGGCCCCTCTCCGCAACCCGTTGCAAACGCCACAGGGGACGCGGAGTGCCTGCACGGCGATACACACGGCCAGCAGCGGGATTTTCGCAATATGGAAGCCCCCCCCACCGCGCCGGCGTGGGGTTCTTCGAACAGCTCACCCGAGCGGGCCTGTGAATGAGACCGGCCCTGCGCGCCGCTTTTTTATTTATTGGGGCCGCTTGCTGGCCCTCGAGCCCGAGAGGATACCGACGCCGCCTCAGCCTCTCCACCACAAATACAAAATGGGCTCGCCAACAGTCGGCCTAGAATCGGGGGGCCCTCCCTTCCATCACCACCCGGGATGGGCCAGTGCGTGGAAGAACGGGGGGCGGCCAAACACGGGCGCGCCCCCCCCGCCCTGCCCACTGCACAGGCAGAAGCAGCAGCCCTCTGCCTCGGCTCAAACAATACAGGGCAGGCCTGAAGATAGCCCGGGCGCGGGGCATGCTTGCGCTGGGTAAAAATGAACGATCACCAGCCCCCCCTATAATTTCTCCAGGCCCGTGATCTTTGTTCCTCCCGGGTTTCTCACAAAGTGCGCGATCCCCGAGGGCACCAAGCACGCGCGCCCCGGTTCCGAGCGGCGCGCGGGCTACCACGACATTCGAGAACGGTCGGGGGCGGGGGCCCGCCACCAACCTGGAGAGGCTGAAACACTTCCTTCCATGAGTGGCCAAGGCGCGGGAACGCCAAAAAAACCGCGCCTGCGCAGCCGGGCATTGTGCTTCTACTGCTTCACCGCGCTGCTTTTTCGCGGAGATGGCGCAGGGCTGCTCCAACTGCCTCCAAGGCGCGCAATCCGTCGGCCTTCCAAGGCCCCCGGCCGGCACGAGAGCACGCCCCGAAGCGCAGGAGGCACCACGTCAAGCATTGCAGCCTCGATCGCTCAGCCAAAGCGCGGCGGCTGCCTCATCTACACCCGCGCCATGCATCCCCGGCCCGAGCAACCACAGCGGGCGGGCCCCCTTGCGGCGCCTATGCCTCTGGGCCGGCCCCCCCGATATCGCCTGGCTTCTCGCTATTTCAAATCTGAGAGGCCCCGCTGCAATGAATGACCCGAAACACACGGCCCCCGCCCCTCTATGGGCGCCGGCCGATGTACTCCTGCGGCCCCCCGCGGCACTTTCTGCGCCCGGCGTTGCCGGCCGGCCGGCGGGCGCGCGGGCCACGCGGCCGCTTCTTTCCCGCCGCTGACTTTCGGCGCCGCCCGCCGGCTCTGCGCGCCTTTCGGCCGCGCCCCGGATCCACAGCGCGCAGCTTTGCCAGCTGCCGCACTTGTCGACGCCCGGACGCCCACAATGCAGCGCCACCGTGAACCGCGTCGCTGGCTCGCAGCGCGCCGCCTTTATCCAACCAGCAGGGCGCTGCTGGCTTGGACTTTTGCTGCCCCGGCTGCGCCAATCCCTTCAGCATCCCGAAAGCCACCGCGTCGCACTCGCTACGCAACTGGCCCGCGCACCTCTCCGCCTCTGCCAGGGTGGACGCCATGGCCCCCCCGCGAAGGAAGCACAAACCGGGCGCAATTCGTTGAGGCTCAGGGACTCCGTGTCTTTTTCCCCTTTCGTCGGCCACACAACATAGGGGAACTCAGCGGGTTGCCCGACCTAGGCACCGCCTTGCGCTGCCGTCCTTGGCCCGGCGCTTCTTGGCCTCTTTCGCCAATAAGGACAAAAGAAAAGAGGAAAAACACGTCATCAAGCAGAACCAAACCGCATCGACGGCAAATTTGTCTCAGCTTTCGAAATTGAAGAACACAGCACGGGCACGAAGTTCATCATCGGAACGCCATCAGTGGCCAGAGTGTAGCGTGTATTTTTCAATAAACGGCTCGTGCCTCTCAGGAGGAAGATTCTTCTCCAGCATACTTAATCTTTTCCTATTCCGGCGTAAAGCGTTTGCTCATCGGATGTTGCAGCTGTATTCGTGATGTTCGTTGCTGGATATTCAAGCACGCACAAGAAGCAGACTACCCACCAAAATTGGTGATGAGTGATTTTTTTCTTGGCTCTCTGCATACCGCGTATCCAAGAAAAACGACTTGGACTTCGTTAGGATCAATCTCAAGATTGTCGGTCTCCGTTAGAATTTTTCAAGGTCCCCCTTCATCTTCTTCATCAATCATTTCCACATCAACTCCGGCTGCGCCTTCCAAGCGACAATCTATCCTATTACAGTCTCCTGAGAGCATATCTTTTTCCTCCTGTATTTTCTCCAGGTCGTATGTTCTCAAAGATGGAACCGTGATTGGTCTTCTTCTGCTCGCGACCTCGTTCGCTGCTTCCTCCGGTTCCTGTGCATACGCATCCGTTGTTCCGTTGTTCAGGCGCATCTCCAGGTTGATACCCATGGCTGCGAATTCTACGGTCAGTAATCGGTAGGAGAACGGGATGTCCTTGGGCTCGCAGATCACGTCTTCCGCGTTCGGATCTTCCTTTTTCGCTTTTCTGGTACACGGCGGACACACGGCGTTCGCCAAGGACCGCGTTGTCTTCTCAAACGCAAAGCCGCCGTTCCCCTGCTGTTTCTTCCTGGTTTCGTACTGCTGCGGCACTGGGGTAATGATGCTACCGCACTTGGGACAGCAAAAGCCTACCGAATAGTCGGAGCACCGCATCAACCGATCGTGGACCAGGAAGGCGGCTCCGTGCGCGACCAGGGCGTCGCGTTCCATCTCACCCAGTCGAATACCACCGTGTCGCTGTCGGCCCTTGACCGGCTGACGCGTCTGCGGGTCGATCGGTCCCATTGCGCGCACCTGGGCCTTGTCGGCCACCATGTGCCTCAAGCGCTGGTAGTAGACGCAGCCCATGAAAATGTGCGTCTTCATTGGCTCACCGTGGATTCCGTCGTACAGCTCCTCGGTGCCATAGTAGTCGTACCTGAAAAGTTGAGGTTTTGACTTCGCATTTTGCGGATGTCGCAGGTAACTAGAGTGTTCGTTGGGTGGATGCAAACACAAAGCAGAATAACGTTGAAGGGCGCTGCACGAGCAAAGAAAAAGATTGAAGCTCAGCATAAGCCACTTGAAAAACCGGGATCAAAACATCAACATCAAGATCTTCAAAAAGAACTACTTACCCGTAGTCTTTCAGGACTTTTCCGAAGTACTCGGCCGGCATGGGCTGCTTCTCGGGGTCGCAGGCGGTAATGGGATCTTTCTCCAGGAATGGGTCGTCCTCGTTGTTGTCCGGGTAGTTGAAGTGCCCCCGGTACTTCCGGAAGGCCGTCGCGTTCACGTGCTTGGTTCCGGTCAGAGCGGCCGCTTTTCCCGCCATGGACTCGATCAGCTGTCCGATCGTCATCCGACTCGGGAAACCGTGGGGGTTGAACAGAATGTCCGGCACCATGCCCCGGGCGGAAAAGGGCATGTCCTCCGACTTCCATAATGTGGCCATCACACCCTTCTGCCCGTGCCGGGTCGCGAATTTGTCTCCCACCATCGGTCGCCGGTTGAAACGAAGCTTGATACTCAGCTTCACCTGCCCGTCCTCGACTCCGCCACCTAGAGAGTTTGATTGAAGTACAGATCAGGTATTTTCCGGTGCATATGGCACAAGAACGGTAGGAATCTATGTTTGTAAGTAAGTCTGGATGTATGGTAGAAAAAGCTGGAGATCAAAAATTCAAACTATTACCTTGAAACGACCCGCCCGAAATCAATGAAATCGCTTCCACCCAGCACGGATCGCTGTCTTTGTGCTTGGTTATGTTCACCTCTCCTGTCGCTTTGTTCACTGCTGCGACCAGGGTCATCCCCTGCGTCATTAGCGTCCCCACCTTCGGCGTACCGTCGGGTTGGATGTGCTTTTCCATGCTACAGTACTCACCCTTTGCTTTGTTGTAGTTCGAAAAGATCCAGTTCCGCGAGTGCTGTCTCGACCGCTCGTCCTTCTCCGGGCAGGCTTTGATGATCTTTTGCTTGTAAACGTTCCCGGCCATGAAGCCGCGGTCGTAACTGCCCTTATTGATAATCATCGCGTCCTCCATGTCGTACCCCGTGTACGCGCAAACGGCAACAATCGCGTTCATTCCGGTGGGGTGCGTGTCGAACTTCGCGTCCGCGTACATCTGCGCGCGCACCATCGGGCGCTGCGGGAACTGGATGCGGTACACCTTGTTGTCCGTCCGTCTACTGTGGTTCTGGTAGGGCGTCCCCATGGTCTGTTTCAACATCTGACACTGGTACATGCACCGCGGCGACTGGTTGTGATTTTGGAACGGGGTCAGAGACGCTACGATGGACAGCATTTTGATCGGGTCGATTTCTCGATGGGTATAAACCAGCGGCTCCATCTGCCCGGTCGGGCGGTATCTCAAACCGTTATCGTACTCCTCCGAAGATTTCATCACGATATCCTCGTCTTGCGCCTTCTCCGCAACCACCAAAGACTTCGTGTACTCCTCGATGTCGGCCCGCAAAACCTTTCTCGTCCAGATCAACTCGGACTCCGTGACCGCAATCTTCATGAAGACCTGTTCGAACGGTCCGACGTGCTCGAGTTGGTGGGATCGGAGGCACTTGATTGGCCGGGTGAACCGGCACGGACCGACGAAGAGGAAAATTCCCGGGAAAATCCGGTCCCAGGACCGTTCCACGAAGCCGATCTCCAAGTTGAAAGGGATTTGCCGGAACATGTCCTCGTAGTCCTTGATGCACTGCTCGTTCTCCATCTCGGCCTCGTCCCTCAGCTGCGGACCGGACACGACGGAAGATAAAGCGATCGTCAGATTTTTGTCGTTGAGGTCTTGCGAATCGGCGCAAGTGCTGTGCGAATCTTCGCTTCCATGATCATCCACGTCGGCTTCACTGTCGCTGCTGTCATTATTCCCGTGTCTCCTTGATCGCTTCTTCGTGTTTTCAGACAGAGCAGAAGATTTGGAGGTCTTCTTCGAACCACTACCTGAAGATGCACTAGGTCCTAAATCAGCGATATCCCCGCTTGCGTACTGTGCGGATGCGTGTTCGAAGTCGGATTCCTTCACCTGTGCCGACATGATTTTCTTCCATAACTTTTTCGTGACCGACACGTTCTCCGTGCTCATGGTTTTCGCGCGGCGGAGCATCGCGACCACGAGTGCAGCGTCTTCGTCCCGGACGTAGCCGAGAGTGCGCCCCTCCAGCACGACCGGGTAGTGATCAGCGAGGGAAAGCGATGCGCGCAGGTGCGCCTCGTTCAGGCCCGCGGGATCGTTTGCCGCTTTGAGCACCCCGAGGGAGAGGAGGAAATTGCGCACGCTGTTCACCGTTTTTTCGATCAGCGCCGGCGGTGTCAACGCGACCTGACAGTTCTGTCCCAAGTGGTTCAACAGCCCACACGGCCCACCATCGGGAGTGTGGACGGGGCAGAGGAAGCCCCAACTGTCGGGGAGCAATTTTCGGACCGCCGTGGTTTTCATTTCCATGAAAAACTGACCACGGTGGATGGCGCGGAAGTGGGACAGGTAACGGACGGCGTTGAGCTTGTCCGCAACGATGGTAAAACCGGTGACCTGCATCAAATCCAAACCAGATCGGGATTTGATCGTACCCGTGGAAAGGAAGTAGTTCACCGCATGGTCGATCTCTTTCACCCGCCAGAACACTGACTCGACGGTTTCAATGTCGAATATGTCGTCGCCGTAGCGGATCTTCTTCAGCAGTTCCTGCTTGGCCTTCTCCATCGTCGTTTCCACCGCTTCCTTCAAAACCGCACCGTACAGCTGCCCCGGGAGCAAGGCTTCCTGCGTACTCAGGGCATCACAGTTCTCCGGCTTGATCGTTCCCTCCGCGAGTCGCATCAACTTCTGGAACATCAGGCACAGCAGGGAAAATTTGTCCTCCATCTCCGTGGAGTTGACGAAAATGAAGGACCGAACCATGCGCAAACCGCACTCGATATCGGACAAATACGCCGGCTCCTTCATCGTGCTTCGAAATTGGTCGCCGAGAAACTGCAACGCGTCCACCCGACTGTGGATCTTGTAGTCCGCCGCGAGCAAAGTTTGGAACATCACCTGGACCCGTTCGGAACTGAAGTTGTCATTTTCGTTCCCGCCACAAAGGGTTCGCGCCATCTGGAAATCCGTCATGTACCCCGGCGCAATGGCGTACGCAATCACCAGCATGGGGATCAGGAACTCGTTTTTGCTGTGCGAAAACCGGAAGAAGCAGGTACCGTCACGGCAATAATGGAGCGTGTTGGTCAGCGTGGTTAAGTCCTTCCGCATGCAACGGATCTGGACCGCGTGCTTTGTGTACAAGTCACCGCGGTTGGTGAAGCTGCCACGCTCGATGGCCAGCAGCTGGTTAGCTTTCGGCATGATCAGCAGACGAATTACGCGCTCGTTGCCGTTCATTACGAAATACCTGGGAATTTTCAATTTGTTGTTTTTGATTTTGGCATATACGCATCATAATTCTAATTGAAATTGCTTTGAAAATATTTTCTTTTCCAAGCCAGTCATATTGTACGTCAGAAATCGTTTATTACCCTCCTCTTTCCGTCTCATCCTCTCGTGCCTTCACCATTTCCGCCGGAGACAGGTTGTGCAGGTGGCAGACCTTACTACCGACCATGATTGGGACATTTCCGCATTCGACGTTGAAGCACTGCCTGGACGTGCTGTCATCCCCGACGCGCTGCGTGTAGAAAGTGACCGTGCACTTTCCCGAGTAGGTGAAATGCCCCTCACGGCAATCACTTGGAAGCACGTTTTTCGTACCTGTGGTTTTGGTAGGCAAGGAAGGTCAAGGTGGTGGTGAAAAAGCATAAACAAGAGACAAAAGGCAACTAAATAAACCGGTGCATCTACGTACAGGTACAATACAGTGATAGAAAATCATCGTACGCGAGTCACAGTGAGTCCAGTATTCAAAAAGTCAATACTTTTTCCGTTGCTTGGTAGCATGTTGTGGTCTTTCTTCATGGGCTTGTCGATCGTGATTTTCTCCACTCCGATTCGTAATCCCACGGCGGTGTTCGTTTTGTTTGTGATCTTTATTTTGCTCGACGCTGAGGCGCTACCGGGTTTTGACGTTTCGGAGTCATTGTTGACTGGCACCTCGATCGGAATGATTTCGTTGGCCATCTCCGGTAGGATGTGATCCAACATCATGTTGAAACTGCCAACGTGGTTTTCGACGGATTCCTTCAGAAACTCCGTGTAGTGGCTCTCGGCGTAGTTCAGCTGGCCAATGGTTTCATACTTGGATTTTGAATTCACCGGCACCTTCGGTCGCAGCCGCATCGGCTTATGAACTTTCTGCAGCTGCATGTTGACGTCGAGCGTAGCGTCTTTCGTTTTGTTCTTCTTACTGGTGGAGGACGAGGAAGAGCCACCCAACTTAGACGTCGAAGACGTCGCGTTGCCCGAAGTTAGCTTTCCCATGGCCGTGTAGCTGATGTCGCGGAAGCTCTACTTGTTATTTGAGTATGAACTTCTCGTGTCGCCGGTCCACAAAGAACTTTTGACAAAAGAAAAAACAGATGAAGTCGTTCAACTTAAAATACCGTACCTGATATCTCGGTCTCTTTGCTTAAAGAATGCACATGTCTTTCCTCGTAATAAAGCTGGCTGCTCATCATTACCATAGCTTCTTACGGGAGCTAAATGATGTTCTAAGTTCTTTCTAGCACCAAAATGCGTCACTGTTGAGTTACAAGTCACGATGAATGCTTCGACAAAGGCGAAGGACCATTTTTCTCTTGTGGTGCTAACAGTGGCTGATCTTGAACTTTGATCGACATGATCCTGACAAATTTGTGCGTTCCAAAGGATCCATCTGGAGGAGAAGTCCAGTGCCTCCATATTTCGGATCTGAATTTCATTTTCATTCTAGCGAACTGCGCGGGGAAAAACAACAACTACAGATCCATGTCGAGCATTCACCTTTGAGGATCCTTTCGCTTGTTGCTGATCTTGCGGAACCTAAAAAAAGTCACGGAATTATTATCACGAACCAGCTTTTTATCAACAGAAGCATTTCGTACCGATGAAGATTTCGATTTACTACACACAAGGATGATCAGCCTCACGATTATGCTCAGGCTTTGAACCGGTGGAGTCTGTGCGCTAATATGCGGTCGCATCCCCGTTGTGCAGGTCCTTATTCGCGACCGTAGCGTGCGTGTGTGCAAGGAAAAGATAATTTTCAGAGGAGGCAAGCATCACCTCCTCGTTAGTGTTTTTTTTTTCATCTCCTCAACAAGAGTAGCGACACAGGTACAAAGACCTCTGATAATCCAAGCACGATCATCAAGGGCATACTCCTTGGTCTCGCGAATCTGGCGCCGCCGCGCATGCATTGCGTTGTGCTTTTGAAGAAAATGTAAATACCTGAAAAGTTGTGCGAATGCGAATGTCCAGTTCATCGCGATGACAGCAGTATACTTCCAATAACATGATTTATTGTGTTCATTAGGATGGATTTTCTAGACAAACTACACGCACAGAAGCACGCATTTCTTCTCCATCTTCAGGCATGAAATTGAAAAATGAGATAAAAAAAAATCGAATCAAATATCAGCACCTGCCCCCCAAAGCAGCACCAGAATCGCGGTGAGGTACAAGTACATGGTTATCGCCATCGGCGGGATGTCCGGGTGGCTCAGGTACAATCCCTCGTGTAGCGTTGTTCGGTTGAAGTGAAATCCCCGGGACTTCAGCAGTGCGAAGAGGTACAGGTTCAAGAACCATATTGCCGCCAAAATCACGAGAAGAAAGAGAAACACGTTGGAGTAGCACATCTCGCATCGTGGAGGCGCTAGTGCCAGTATATCGCTGAAAGCGCACTGGTGCGTTATCTCGAGCCCAGCTGCCATCAGGCTGAAGAGAATCAAGCCTAGTTCTACCACCCAACCGCGTCGGAGAAACCGTGCCTGTCTCGTGTGTCGAAAGAGACCCGGAATAACCTGATGATTGGAGGAGACGGACAGATATGAAGAAAGGCGAGCTCCAATGCCTGTAGCCCTGCTTGGCTTTGCTTGCCGATCCCGATGCCGAAACTTGAAGTGCATGATAACAAACAAATTCAAATGGAATAAAAGCTACCTCATCTGCGATAAACCGCAAATCTGACTCCGCGTAGACCTCGCCATCTGTAGCAGCTTTCGCGAGTGCGTGGTGCTCCTTCAAGGAGTGCTTGCTCGCCTCACCCGGTTCGTAGGTGTACTGCATTTTCAGGCGACTGCAACTTTTTCCTTTCGATTTTCAACTTGCACCAGTCAAACTGTGTGTTGGCACGAACATCGCGCTTCGCGCCATGATGTCTGGTAAGAACTCTCAATGAACTTCTTGCCAAGCCTACAGGCACTTTTTGTTTTTCCATCCCCCACCCCCACCACACTCACGTTACAACTCATACTTGAAATTGCTCCGTTCATCTCGCTATTTCAAATTGAAACGATTACGAGAAGGACGCATCCACTCGACATTGTCCATGGGAACACGTGACGAAGTAGATTCAAGGTCGCGTTGGGACAGTAGCAGTACTATTCTGGCATAAGCGTGCCAGGTTCCGCGGCCGATTGCAGCCAAGATACAGTGCCTGAACGAAGCTCTGCGTCAGAGTGAAATCGAAAACGAAATGGAAATCCTCCTTTCAAAGTTAACATACAATTTACAGTGTCATTTTTGTCTTTGTCTTTGTCTTTGTTGAAACCATCTCCACCTCGTGGTCCTGTCAGTTCATGGAGCAGTAGTGTAGTTGATGAATCCGAGACAAATCACAGCCGCCCGACGTTTCGCATCAGCCTCCCTCCCCTTCTCCAGATCCACCAACTGCAAGAACGCGGCGCCGTTTGCAGAAGAGCTGTGGTGGAATTCGCGCTGTTGACTCCTCGTCTATCGCTGCACGGCAGGTCGGGCATTTTCTCACGTGGTCGTCGTTATTGGCGTTTTGATTCTGACCACCGTCAACACCATTGATGAACTTGTCCGCACAATCGAAGCAGAACACGTGACAACAGCCCAGCATGACGAGAACAGGGAAGCGTTCCTCCCGGGAACTACTGATGCAGACCGCGCATTCGAAGTTGTTGTCTTGTATGTCCTTGATGTTCTTCGCTACGCGGTCTTTTTCCGTGAGTGCTGCGCTGAGCTTGAGTTTCGCGTCGTCCATTTGCTTCTTATCTGCCTCCTTGACAAAATTGAACAGCGAATGCGTATTTATACTGAAGTCATAGGCTATTGGATTTGTCGCCGCTCCCGGTTTTATAACCCTCGATGGTGCGCCACCTCTATTTTCGTCATCTTTGTGGTCGGTTCCTTCAGAATCAGAGGAAGGGTCGGCGTCAAATCCTGTCCCTCCGTAGGGGCGGCACTTGGCAGCAGCAACTATTTCGTCCGCGACGTACTGTTCCAGTGTTCCCGGCAACGGGAGGTGGTTTTGGTTTGTAAGGGGATTCTTCACCCCGAACAATGGGAAGACTTCTTTTAATCGCGTTCGACGACCAAGCTTAATACCGAACTTGCAGTATTCTGCACTGTAGCTTTTTTGATCCTCTCCTGGTGCGGCTACTACTCTCCCCGCCAACAGATTCTTGTAAAACCCGCGATCTCCCGCTTCCGCTCTGCGGCACAGAAATCGCACTTCAGCGATTCGCTCATCCACAGCAGCCTGCTTTGCTTTCAGAACTTTCTCCGTCTCCGCAAAATCGTATTCCACCATAATTTGATGAGTTTTTTCTTTCGAATATAAAAGTGGCCTAAACCCTGAAACCTAAACTGACCCTTTCCGGTTCTTACTTTCGAAGTAAAAAAGTAGAAAATGTACAAAATTGTTACTCTTATTGTAGCACGAATATACAAATCTTCGATCCACCACCTGTTCACGACGGTATTTCGGGAAACGCAAACCTCTCCCTTGTCTCCTGTGATGTTTATTTTGTTTTCCTCAAGAGCTAAAATATCAATAAGAATAAGGCCCGAAGAGAATGAGAACTATTCGCGTACTGCAGGCGTTAGAGTGAGAGACTGGCTCTTCTGGTTCCAGGGTCTAGCTACGGTTACGCAGGAGTCACGATCTCTATCTTGCTCTTGGCCTTCCGATAGAAGAAAAAATACGAATGAATGTTCCCCCAAAAAAAACAATGCGAAGCAAGCTTCTTCGGCACTATATTAGCCCACAAAAAAAAAAAAAACTATGAATGTGCATTATCTCCGATATCGTAGTTGTCGTCACCCCAACACATCAATGAAACACAAACAAGGTGGCTCGTAATTGGTCCTTCGCCCTCTTCGTGACAAGCAATTAATTCACGCTTTGGTTACCAGATCACGACAATCAACCGACGCGCTGCCACAATGGCAATGCCAAAGAATCAAAAAAAAGGTAGTGCAAGAGCTGCAAGAGCAACGAGATGCGCTGCAACACATTGCCATTTTAGGTTTCGGTTGCAGTCATATCAATCCTCAACGGATATTTTTATTTTGTATTTTCGGTGTGACGAGGCAAGTTACTGCTCATGCTGATGAAAAAACAAAATGCGGCAGTAGCACTGGCGGTCACAGCACTGCATTTTGGTGCTGCAGCTGCTGTTGACAAGACTGGTGTTTTAATGATCTAAATCTTGTCGTTCCTTTGCGACCGCCATTTTCCGCCGCTTTCCAGCGAAGAGCATAGCCGGAATGCGCGCAGTAGATTCCTCGTCGATGTCTTTCCTACAAGTTGGGCATTTCCATCTGGTAACACTCTCCTGCTCATCGTCTGCCTGAGCCACACCGACGGGACCGCTATTTATGACCTTGCTCGCGCAGTCGAAGCAGAACACGTGACAACAGCTGAGCATGACAAGGACAGGAAAGTTTTCCTCTTTGGAACTGCTCATGCAGACCGCGCCCTCGAAGTCGCCGTTTTCTATTTCTTCGATGTTCTTCTCTGCGCGGTCCTTTTCCGTAATTGCCGCACGGAGCTGCCGCCGCAAGTCCTTCATTCCCCGCATGTCTGAATCCGTGACAAAGTCAAGCAAAGAGCTCGTAGTTACGCTAAAGTCAGTGGCTATTGGGTACGTCGCCGCGCCCGGGCCTTCTAACGCGCGCAGCGGCAGCACGCCTCCTCCACCTTCATCATCTGTGTGGATATCGCTTTCGGAGGCAAAAAGAATTTCGTCAACTCTGTTCCCTAGACCTTTACAGGGGCGGCACTTCGCAGCCGCACATATTTCATCGACAAAGAACTGTTCCACGGATCCCTCCTCTGGTACGCGGGTCTTGTTTGTAAGTGGATCCTTCTCGTTGTACGATGAGAAGAATTCGCTTAGACGCTCCCTGCGATCCTCCCTGAGGGCCGATCTGCAGTAAGCTTTGTCCCCCCAGCCTTCTTCCGCCATGTTGCCCGTCCCTGAAGCTAGGTTCTCGTAAAAGCCACGAATTACAGCCTCCCATCGGCGACAAAGAAATCGAATTTCAGCGACTCTCTCATCCACAACCGCCTGCTTGGACTGCAGGACCTTCTCACGCGTCTCCGTAAAATCGTATTCCATTTTCGTGTGAAAAAATCCTCTTTCTTCACTTCTGTGGTTGGAAAGTCAAAGTTCAGGAAAACGAAATAAAAAACAGAATAAAGACTATATGCCAGTACTAGTTCTCCACGAGCGGCCTTCTTGTTCCCGTAACTAGGCCGTCGCATCAGAACATCAAGATTCTATTTTTTGGCTAGTTCGCTGCAACCTAACCCTAAGCAGCTCATCGTCTCGGACTGGATTTGTTACTTTGTTTTAGATCGAGAATTGTGACGACTTTCACCCACTATAAACACGAACAAATCTTCATGCTGCAGCGCTTGCACAAACTCAAACCATTACCGTCTCGAAGAAACCCATTTATCTTTACGAATATCTTTCTTCCGACATCGAAAAGTGCCCACACACCTCAAGCCTGTCCTTCCTCTTGGAGATGGCAATATGATCCTGATCCTGTTCATGTTGAGATGATCCTTTGAATGAAAATGATCTCCGAGAACGAGATCGCATGATTCGCACCCCAGCACATCAATAAAGCAGAAACAAGATAGCTCGAAATTGATCCGCAACTGTACTTCGCCCTCTTTCTTGTGACAGGAAGTAAATTTGTATCACGATGATCAAACAACGCACTGCCATCGTGCCGAAGGATCCAATGGCAAGACCAGGACGCCTTGCTCACTGGAAGAGCTAGTATGGGATGCGTAGTTGTCACACATTGGCACTTCACGCTCTGCTTGCAGTCATTTTGACTCACCGGAAATAATTACAGCGGGCGTGGACTTGGTTGTATTCGGCGATGCGTCTAGTAGCCGCGAGCGATGTATATCACTCTCTCAACAACCGCTTGAGAGACGAGTGCAGGCTACTGTCCTCGGTTTTATATATGAACCAGATCTGCGAATAGTGTTGTACGATGGCAACAACATTCACTGGGTCTTCCCAAGAACAGAGGAAGATCACGACCTACATGATGCATCAAGAACTGTTTGTCTTTTTCCACCTTGGCAGCTACCGCAAAGCCTTCGTCGTTTCAGCTCCCAATTTCCTCCATGTGATCGTACTTTTCCAGCTCGGTGCTGTCGACGGAAAAATCCGCTACCTGGGGTAGGGATTCGTGCGTCTTTGTCTCCTGTACGAAATCTTCTTCGTATTCCTCGCTCAGACCGCCCGCGGATATGCTCTCCTCGATCTCGCTCATGATTTCCTCTTCGTCCTCTTCCGCGGGTTTCGTGTTGAACGTGGAAAACTTCGCAGCCGCGTTGCTTGTCGCTGCAGAAACACCTGGACTGGCGCTTGGTGTTGGTTCCGCCGGTTTGTTGATGGCCGTAGATGAATTTCCAGGCGGGGCAGCAGCGTCCGAAGACGGGTTCTTGGACGAGGACGCGGAGGTCGCGGAGCCGAGCTGGGTAAGAACAGATTTGAAAATTTTATCAAGTACGAACAATTTGCGAGTCGTGCCGGTCTGTGTGTCTCAGATTGCAGCGAACGGGCGAAACCAAATGAGCTGCGAAGGACTACAACACCAGCGTAAATACCTCTGGTCCAATAGAGCTTGCTCCAGTCTTGCCCAGCCTGAGATTTGCGATTTTGCTGTCGATCTCATTGAGTATGCCATTGTCTTCGCTGGTGGAGCCGCTCGCTGTTCTGCCGCCGATTGGTGGAAGGTCGGAAAGAAATTTGCTGGCGGGTTCTGTTTTTCGTTTTCCTTTATGCTTTTCCTTGCGTTGATGTGTGCCTAATGGTACAGGAACAAGAACTTGTTCTCAAAACGATCTTTCTACTACACGCACTGTAGTCACAGAGCTCACAAGAATCCAAAAAATTGGCCCTGCAAAAGGCTTGGAAATGTACTTACTTGGCAGCGGCTCAAGCGAAGTTGGCTTTGCTTCCACTTTCGGCTGGAGATCGTCCTTCGTTGTAGTCGCTGCACCACCAGCGCCTCGAGATTCTGCTGCATCTAGGTTCTCGCGTTCGCGAACAGGTGGGTTGCTGTGAAGTTGCAAAGCCACATGTAGTCAATCCATTGAATATGAATGGGAACGGCAGCAAGGTGGTTGTACCTCAATGACGTCTAACTGTGACGTTCATAGTACTGTGCGCTCTGTTAGTTTATGTCCATGAGTTGATGATGGTCGTTCAGTCTAAAAAGAACAAGCAGCATGATGATAAAGCAGTTAAATGAAAATCGGCAAACTATCTCACAAAGGAATCGTCGGCGTGATTTCATGCCGTGTCCCAGATGATTTTTCTTGCAGAACCGCCTCCAGGATACAACGATTGTCTGATGGTGCCAGATCAAGGTCTTTTCGCGCCGAGCTCAAATTCTCCTCGTCCGGTTGTCTCAGATTGGCTTCGTGCTGCAGCAGGTTGGCTGTCCGTGCGTACCTGAGTAAAGCGCAAGAGTTTTCGTGTAATCTACACCGCTGGGCGTGGCTTATTGTAGTGAGAACACCCGCCGAGAGTGTGAGTGAATGCCATACAAAGTGCAAAAAGAAAAAGTGTTTAAGCTCTTTCTTCAACTTATTTCAAACTCAAACAAGAGTTGTATATTGATTCCACTTACCCGCTCCGTTCCAGCCAATCGAATACGAGAGTCGCTGCCAAGGAGGGTTCGTGCAGTGTCGGCTTCAACAAAGAGACCTCGTCCTGCTCGATCGTCTTGTAAACGTTGTGCCGGATTTGCGTGCGGATATCCCGTAAGACCCCATTATTCTCAAGCGTGCGGAAGACCAGGGCCTTCAGCCGGGCAAACTCCTCCTCGGTGCTGGTGGTCATAACTGCGGCACACGGTCACGCTTGTTATACTGGTGTAGCGATGGCGGCGACAATCTTCAGTATTTTTTCGCTCACCCGATCTGGGTAAATGTGCTCACTCTGCAAAGCGATCACGTGGCACCAGTTGCGAATTCTCCTGCGTGCGAGTAGAGAAACGCACACTGAACACTGTATGACACGTCGGCTTAGGACACCGGGTGGACGACGTATTTTGTTTTTGATTCCTGTCGTGGGCTTCTCGTCCTGCTGCTCTACTGCTACTATATCACAATTCAGTGTCGAAGCTAATATGCTAAACTGCACCCGCGGGAGCTCCACCAAGTAGACAACCGCGATGGAAATTTGCGTCAAGACACCTCCCTTCTTACCATTGCCACCTCCTACTTCTTCAAATTCTCCTCACCATACGACTTCCATTTCTGCTTGCTAATCACGACGACCCATTCCGTCGTGAGGAGCAGCTGCGGCTGCAGCTCGAACACTCAAAATGAGGTAGAACAGATACGATGCCAGTTGCATCAGTCTGTGGTAAGTAACCAACGGCGCGTTTAGGGTTTAGGTCAAGTTCGAAGATTGCTTTAGCAGCTTTACCTCACTACATCTGGAAAAGAAATTCAAATTGGGCAGTTTCACCAAGTGAAAATCTCATTGTGGTCGTCAACCTTTTCACTTTTTCCCGGCCCTACTACCTCCATCAGGAGCATTTCGAAAACCTTACTTTTTGGAGCCGTCCACGAGAGATAGGGTCGATATTCTTCAATCTTTTTCTCATACGCCGCCAACAGTGGGCCCCTCACGGTGTGCGCCACTCGCGCGAGAACAGCCGCTAGGTGCTCCCGGTCGCAGCTCTCCTCGTCTTCCTCTAGCGTTGGGAACACCACCGCAAGCTTGTCCCAGGGTATTCTTGAGCGGAAGGGGAGAAGGGTGGTTTGGTTCTTCTGCAAAAAAACGGGCACCGATCCGTACTCGATGGCATCAGCCAGCCGGTTGCTGGAGGGCGTGTCACCCGAGGCGTAGAGCGTGAACCGCGTTTTCGTCAACGCATCACAGTACTTTTTCGTCGAGCGGCCCATGGTACAGGCGATTTCAGAAGTTGTAGCGGAGAGCTTGTTGTTCTTCTCTGGAGGTGTCGTGCTGCTGTCCAGTGTTCGTCTGCTCGGCCACACGTCTGGCTCTCCCGGACACCGATTGGGAAAGACAGTCGACGTCGCATTGCTAGTGCTGGCGCAGATCGAATGGTCTCTGACTTCTGCATCTGCAATGGCGTCGACCGCTTCGCAGATGCATTTTCTGAATTGGTACGCCGGCCGCTTGTCCACTTGTCCGATCATCGAAAAGTAACCGGCAGGGGGAAACGACTGCTCATCATGGCGTGTACTGTGCAGTGCTTGCATAGAACTAGAAGAAGATCTTGCTCGCACCGGAACGTCTTGTTCTTTCGCATTTCTTGTAATTTTTTTCTTCAGAAACTGATTTTCATTTTCAGCAGCTGGTGTTGCTGTGCTTTCCGTTTCAGAAGGACACACCACAGGAACGTAGAGATCCGGAATGCGCTTACGCGGCTTCTCGCCGGCCGCGAACACGCCGGGCGACTTCCACCACAGTTCGCCTTCGAACGATATCACGTTCAAGCGATTCACATTCGGCAGCGTGTGCTCAAACAGCAAGTGCGACTGCCAGTGGGATGCTACGATCACGTGGTCCGCACCGTGTTTGCGTCGGAAGTACTCGCTCTTCCCTAAAGCTGCATCCAGATTCGCGGCGAGGTCCGAGTCGCAAACCAGCTTGTCTTCTCCTGATGGGCAGCAAATCGGCCCGAGATCTTTTGCAAAAGAGCTCTGTGCCTGCGACAGGAGATTCAGGAGCGCGGGGACGACGAACACTTGCGCTTTTTCGGGGTCTTCCGTCCGCCAGGGATGGTTCTTTTCCAGTGCCCGGTCGGAAAACAAAATGTCCGACATATGCTTTCCCATAAACTTCTCCTGCAGGGTGTAAAACAAGCTGGGGCGGGGGCTTTTTCCGGACTCAACATCCAGCGCCAGAGACCGCTTTTCCGGCCCCCAAACGCATCCGTCGCGCCGCCAGTTGAAATCAGCTGTGTCGTACACATAGTAGAGAAAAGGCGGAACTGCGGATGATGTGCTTGCGTTCTTCGTCGGGTCTCCATTCGTGTGCAGTACTTCTGTAGATCGGAGGAGTGACCGCCCGCGGACTACCCCAGAAACGAATGCGCAATGGGAGGAGAACGAGCACCACCCACAAAAAGATATCAAATACTGCTTCCACATTTTGACTTTGCGGTCGTGCTGACTCGTGGAGGTGAAGGTGAAAGCATAAGAAGCCGATATATATGAAAACGACACTCCGTGACGAGACAACACAAACCTCCGCCTGGGGCCGCCAGCCCCAGATCCAGAAGACGCCGTCAGAAAGCTACAGCATCTTCACGTCAAGAAGACAGAACATGGGATAAGTAAAATCGAAGACGATAAGTAAATTCAATGACAGAAAGCGAAAACAGAATAGATACCAGGACCAAAAGAATGACCCTTAGACACAGAGGAACAACCAACAAAGTAGAGGAAAAATCGAGTACGAGTGTTGATCGCAACCAGGACATAAGCAATTCAAACTTCGATTTGACTCGATGAACACCAACGGCTACAACAGGAGCCTCGCCCTCAATCCACCATCATCATCTTCATCAATCGTACACGACAAAATTGCGCACTCGTTCAGATCTTCTCCGACGATCTTTCTGGGTCTTGGTCTTCACGCTGTTCTTGATCTGCGGCTCTTCTACTTTTACTTATCCTACATCCCTACAAATATTCGCTGCGAGCTACTTACTTTTCGACTTCCAGCGTTTGCCGCGAAAGAAGACCGTGAGTGTTCAAAAGGAGAAAACGGAAAACCTACACGTAGGTCACTCAGCGTTAGAAAAAACCAAAAAGGTTTACCTTTATTTATGCATACCTTTTCGATCTTCATTTACATTTTTCAAAAGATGTAAAAGTTAACTTTATTTGATTGTTGTGTCGTAACCTCGCCGAGTAATACAGGCACAGCATTCTCCGAAGAGCAAGAGAGATCAAAAGAAATAGAGACAAAATTTTCCTTACATCTGTTTCCCAATCCCGATATTTTCCAATGCTTTCTCCCAAGCGGGACTCGCCTCCACTTCGTCTATCGTTTTCTTCACAAGAAACTCGCATTCATAGGGGACGACTTCGCGTTGCTCGTCGGCCTCCGCAAGCACCGTCTTTGCCTGTTCGAATATCTTGGCAAGATTCTGGACTAGCTTGATGGCATTCTGGACATCATCGTCCCCATCTTGTGGAATCGAGTCCATGGCCTTCTTGAAGTCAAGACATTGCTTTTGCAGCGTGCTCCCATCCCTTGCTTCGCAAATCCGCTTAATATACCAGTTGCGGGAGACGTTTTTTATCTTACGTCCGTATGTCTTCATCTTTCCGATTAGTCCCGTCGGCGAATTAATGCTATCGTCGTCTTCACGCAGGTAGTTTCCGCGGGCATTCTTCGCTGGACAATAGAAGGGAGTCTGGTTTTCCGTTTCTTCCAGTTCGAGCACGGACTCCGGCAAAATATCGGGGTAAAGCTCCGTGCCCCCGAGCAGGATACCTTCGACGCGCGCTGGGAAAAACAAAATCTGTTGGAGAACGAGAAAGTGGGCAAAGAAGCTTGCCATTGTGGTTTTGTCGCTTCACTATCACTTGTTTTGTTGTTCCCGCCGCCGGTTATTCAGAATTGAGATTGTAATTTGCTGGCTACAACTTTATTCGCAACACCAACAGGACTTGTCGTGGCATCTCTGTTTGCTCTTTCTAACGAAGTGGAGGAATGGGGAAAACACGACTAAGTAAACGGAAAATTCGTAAATTATGATATCTGATTTCAATCGGGAAAGTCTGCACGTCAGCACTGCAACACTATGAGCGGATCATAATACTTGAATACTGCAGCACGAAGTGGTCGCCTCGCGACTGGCTCTTACCACAACAACGCCGCGGCGAAACCGAATCTCCAATAAATTCCAATCACAATCAGATCCACCAGAAAGACCGAAGCAAATAAATAGTTCTGGGGGCGACAAAGATGCACACAGATCGAGACCGACACCAGAGAGACTGAACTACTTCCATAGGTGCCACCGAAGACAAATTGCAATTCCAGTCAGAAATCAAATTTACTGAAGCGAGATACTATACAGACGCACATCTATTGGGTGTTGAGTTCCATCATAAAGTGGGTACGGACCCCTGGCGCTCCATCACAGAGTGAGCTTCATGTTGTACTTAAATAGGTTGGTTTCGGTCGTATGATTGGAAAAGAAGAGGCACGCGGTAGCACATTCTTTTCTGCAGTTTGTTTCGTTTCTGAAGGCTTTATGTTTCTACATCTACATGAATCTTCAGGAAAAATCGCAAACTTCCAGATACATCTATCACTTCACTGGATGGACAAGTTGCCCAATGCCCGCCGCAGCGCGTTGCTCATCCTTTCCGGCGACAGAGACACGCGTGGAGGTCATATCATTTTTCGTTTGCTTTTCCTTCAAATCCGCGAAGAACGCCTCTCCTCTACCAGGTGGCGACAGCTTTTTCCAGTCGAACAATGGCGAAATGAACTCCGGCGCGATGACACCACAGGATAACAAGTTCATCTTCGAAAGAGGTTGCTGATCCTGATCGCCGACCCGCTGCTCGCTGTGATAAAAATTCTCGAACCGCTTGCAAATCGACGGGACGGAGACCTCGCTGGCGCCGCTCACGTCGAACTTGTCAAACTGCCGCCGAAGTTCGCGAAGCATCGGTCTAGACAGGCGAAGGAAGTGCTCTTCCGCGAGCCACATGTTTTCTTTCAGCTTTCCCTGCAGGAAGCGGAAGAAGTTCGGCGTGTGGAACTTCAGATTGTACTCGGGGACTTCCGGCAAGTCGGCGACTCTCGTGTAGGGCTTGTCGTAGCCCCAACCCCCATGTGTTTTATTGCACGAAGAAGAAGAAGAGTCCTCGTTGTGCTCTACTTTATTTTCGCACGGTCGGCGGCGGACCGAAACCAGCAAATCCTCATCCGGCTGCGTCGCGACCGAGAGCGCGAAAAAATCGGAAAACCGCTTCCCCTATCCCACAGAAAAAAGCTGGCAGGGCATATTTGTAATGCAAAAATAAATGCACAGAAAAATCTGTCATGCTTGGCCCCATAGCATGCTGTTTCAGTTATGCAATGCAGATTTTTTTGTCTATTTATTTTTGCATTACAGATATGCCCTGCCAGTTTTTTTCTGTGTGATATCCCCGTCCACCCCACGTCCGCCTCGCCGACGAACACAAAGTCGTACTCCAGGTTCTCCTTCGTTTCCATGAACGCGATGGCGCTGTCCCTCGCTTCCGTCTGGTAGCTCCAGCCGTAGTTTTTCACTTCGTCGAATTGCCACGGCGCCTCGAACTCCCGCCAAGTCTGGTACCGCTCCTTCATGTTTCCGTTCTGATCCAGAAAGTGGATCGGGAGAGTAGCTGTTTTTTGAGCACTTTGATCCTGCTGCTGGTGCTGCGGCGCTGTGATGTCGTCTTGATCATAGAAGAATTTGATCAATTGCCTCTCCCTGTCAACCTGAAGGCCGTGCTGCTTCTCAATCTCTTGGTAGACGTCTTCTTTTCTCCTGCCGCTGATGTCGTACGAGATGACCATGTGGAGATTTTGGATCTTCGGTTTTCTGGCGGAACTCACAGCAGGCAGATTTTCGCTGTGCAGATTTAGCTCCTTTAGCCGTTCCTCACCGTGAAATGCATTCACGTCCAGCACCTCTTCCCGTAGGCGCGTGTACTGCTCGGTCGTTAGTTGCCAAGCGCGCACGAGGAACAGCACGTCGTAGCTCTTTTTGTTCTTCAAAACGAGTTTTTCTTGCTTTAATTCCGCCAACCCATCGGACGACTCGGCTTGGTAGTGAGAGATGGCCTTTTCCTGCAAGGCCTCTTGCAGGGAAGAAGCTGCAGCCGATGCTCTTGCACTCGTGCTTTTATTTCCCTGGTGATCTGTCGTTCGGGCGAGCACGCCAGAGTGTCGCAGCTTGTCCACGTAGAACTCTTCTACGGGCCGCAAGTTGGATGTCGGAATCGATCCTTTCGGCTGGTCGAGAGTTTTCTTGTTATTACGGGCCACCTGCAGAGATTGAACGAACGCGGGAGCAACTACTCCCATGGCGATGAGGATGTAGTAGTACCTCATAGGGCCGCGCATCATCACATTATTTGAGAAGAGCGCCATAATTCTTTCGTCCCGAAGAGAGCGCCCCGGCCCTCGAAAGGGCATCAGGACGCTGTCTTTTTGTCCTTGATCTGCGTTGTTTCGGAACTTAGCCGTCTGAAGATGCAGCACATTGAACAGATCGTGGAGTCGCGTTCGAGATCGAGAAGAACATGCTTTGTTTTTCAAAACACGACCAGCTACGATATGCTGTTATCTGAAGCAACTCGATGGCCCCCTGACACCGGAGGTGTCGATGTGGTAAAAGTGCAATCTGTTCCGCTGCACCGCCAGGTGAAGCAAGCCAATAAGTTACTCACATGAATCTTGATCTTCTTGGGCATCACGACTGCTACTGCATGCGCCGTCGGAAAAATAACTGTCCAAACACCTAGTATTTATTTCGGAAAAGAAAACAAACATCCACAACCACATGTAAGACCTGTCCAGTATGTATGACAACCACACACTTTACTCCTTGTTTTATTTCTCACTCTCAGTGCTCTTTCCTCGCACCACTTTCAGCCTTCGCGGCTGAAGCTCCCCCCTCCAAAGCCTGCGCTGGAGCCGGCTTTTTCTCTTTCTGCAAACCCTTCTGCATTTGCTCCTCCTTTCCTTCCTGCTCCTCTTTCAGTACGTCGTGTTTCGACTCTGGAATCACCGCGCCGTCATCCTGCAACGCCATCACGTCGGTCACATTGATGCTGTAGTGCTATCGAAAGGAAAAATCCCCCCTCCCCATATTGAAGCGGTATGTTTGCAAAGATTTGCGTTGCGGATTTGAGGTCACAAATCACATCTGTCTTGCAAGAAGATAAGGGCACAAGCTTCCGCCCCATTATGGAAGCGGTTTGTCATGCTGTTGGGCCTAAAGGGGGGCCGCTTGCCATGCTGAACTACCAGACCCGCACGCCCCTACCTAGCCTGGGGATCTGGCCGCAGTGCCTCTCTGCAATACAGAGCTGATTTGTGGTCACAAATCAGCATCACAAATTTCCGTTTTGATATGGGGAGGGGGGATTTTTCATTTTGATAAGTGCCGGGGCTTCCCCACGTGCGCCGCGAACTCGTACCACAAGTGCTTGAACAGAAACTTGCCGCCCCTCGGGTCCCACGCGTTGCACCAGTGCTGGTCGCAGCCCTCGCGCTCCCACACGACCGGGTGCACCATCTGCGGGCCGGCGGCGCCCGCACGGATCGAGTACAGCATCATGCACCCAACGGCCTGGTCCTCCGACTTGACGAGGCGCGGGTAGGAAGGGTACTCCGCCATCCAGTGCGCCATGTCCTGGGACATAGCGTAGAACCTGAAGATGAGAAATTGCTACGATAAGTACACTTATTTCAAGAAGCTAGCCAAGTCTACCCTACTCCAACGCAAGAATGAATGGAAATGCAAAAAGGAGGTAAAGCAGCACACTCTGATTCTGCTCTTACCCGCCCTGCATAAAAGGTTCGTGATCGGTCCGTCCTTCGATCTTGGCCCGGCACTTGTCAATGTCCCGCCCGCCGTAGGGGTTGAAAAGCTCCTTGCGCCCATTCATCTGGCCGTAGTACAAAGGCGTCCCGCTGCCCGCCATGTCCTCGAGCAGGTCGCACGGCTCAATGTAGGTATCGCAGTCCATTTTTGCCACGTAGCTTGGTTTCTTGGTGTTTGCAACTGCTTGCTCTTCGTTCTTGTCAGGACCACCGCCCGCTTCGATCTCTCCTATTTTCCGAAACCAAGAAAACACTTTTCGCCTATCACTGGGCATCAGCGGCAGCTTGTGTGCGTAATCCGTGGTGTTAAGAAAGACCAAATCTCCAAATTTCGCCTGTTCCTTCAGCAGGTCCTCCGTCGGCTCGCCCTCGAGCAGGAACCGGGCGGTCACCTGCCCAGGCGTGACTTGTTTCTGGGTGACGCATTTTTTGCCTTGTCGGTTTTCCGATTTCATCCATGTAGTTCGGTGTACATCACGCACTCGCGTCCACGCCCCAGCGGTTTTGATGCCAATGACGAGAGAAGGAGGGGCGGCCACGGGACTGTCACTGGTATCGTCTTTATTTTGATGAGAAGCTGCCTTCTCTACTCCCTTCTCTTGTTGTCCGATGTTACCATGCAGTCGTGCGGTGTCGATTTGCTTCTGCAACTTAGCGAAGCGGGGCGTTAGCCACGCGGCGTAGAGTTTGTCGTACTCCTCGCTATTAGGCGAAAAACTGTTGTCGTGCTCGTACGCCCCATGTTTCACCTTCTCGTACTCCCTCTCAAAAATCAGGGCAGCATTGCTTCGTGGCTGGAGCTGCAACCCTTGTGCAAATTGGTGGCCCGCGAAGAAAGCCGCAAACAGGGCCGAAACTGTACAGTGCGCGGCTCGATGTTGATGTCTTCCAGTTGTACGCTGTGGTACCTGAGCCGCCCGCTCCATCTCCTCAACTCTTTCTGCCTGCGCTTGTGTTTGTTTACGTCATCATGGATGCTCGGTTGGAAAAAATCTAGTGGCAGAAGATTGATTCTATCCTCGTATTGACTCGTAAGTACGAGAAAGCGTTGTCGCATGCTGGAACAGCCCTACACCTCGAGCTGCACTCTCAAAAAAAAACTAGAACTACACAGCCCGACTCGTTGTTCCTTTCTTGGACTAGAACTCTCAGGGCTTCTTCTTTCCGTTGCAGAATGAACTAAGAATCACTCCCCTCTGTAAACTTTCGGAGGTACTCGTCGGCGGCCAAGCGGGTTGCCATTTAGTACAGAAGCCGAATCACCGAAAAGATGAGGCAAGAGGAGCGAACAACTGGGGCAGCGAAAATCTTGAAGAAGCAAGGTACAAAAAGGACCTTTGCAGAGTAAAAATTCGCTTTGTATGTTACGTGTTTTGTGTGCGTTAATGTTTGATCTTTCCATAACTCTGCTGCTGTGCATCTCGCCGCAGGACAGAAACAGGTCAACACGGAGAGCGAATCACGACCAAGCCCCTGAAACGAGCGCCATCTTGGATGCGGGTGCATTAACGAAGGCCACAGATCATTCAAGATGAAGGCACGTGCTTCCGCTTCCCCACGCTCGGTCCGCGTCCGCGTCCGGCGCATCGTGATACAAAATACAAAGTAATCGTAATGGTGTTATGCGCGCTGCGGTCCTTCGCCGCTGCATTTCCATTTGATAACTACAAGGGAAGTCGATACATTAGTCGCAGTCGCTTTCGCTTCGAAAATGCGTTTTTGTTTTGAGGACAAACAACAAAGGAAGTTGAAGTGCTCAAATTGCAGATTTCGAGTATACGTTTTCGCTTGATGGATCTTTCTCGAAGTCGTTTGGGCGCGACCTTCGAGGATTTTCCTGTATTCGTTTTGGACGTAATGTAAACCATAGATTCGAGTTGGAACTAGGAAAGCTACTTAGTCGTGTGTAAAAATGAACGTTTCGATATTTTGGTTTTGGAACATTCTCCTGGTGGAGCTCTTCATGACTCTTGCGCGTTTATTTCAATAAAAACATAAAGAATAACAAAGCGGCCAATAGCGCTACAGGTCCTCGTCGTCGATGTCGCGTTTTTTCTTTTTCTCTTTCTTTTCTTTTTTCTCTTTCTTTTCCTTCTTCTCTTTTTTCTCCTTCTTCGGTGCAGCTGCGCCCTCGGCCGGTGCGCCTCCTGCTACAGCAGCTGCAGCCCCGGGTGGACCCATAGCAGCACCCGGACCGCCCTTTAGCAGCGGGGGCCCCATGGCACCGGGTGGACCACCTGGCATCATGGGGGGCGCCGAGGGGTCGTGCGGGGCGAAGGCGGAGCCGAGATCCTGTTCTGGCGGTTGCATGCCGAATGGCAGATGCATACCCTTGTGGTCTGGGAGGTGCATTGGGCCCTTCTTGCCGTGGTGATGAAAGCCCTTGTGGTCCATCTTTCCGTATCCCTTGTGGTGGTCTGTGATAGAATGAGGATGAGCAGTGTAGGAGGAGATTGGAGGAGCTTTTGAATCCATATTGCAACATGTTAACGTACATAAGCTGCAGAGCTGTTTTTTGTCCATCTCGGCATCACAAATTTACAAACAAAATCTCACCTTTTCCATAGAATCCTTTGTGGCCCTTGTGACCCTTGGCATCTCTTCCCCAATGATCCACGTAGCCGTGCATAGCCTGCTCTATTGTCACGAGCCCCTCGCCAGTCGGAGCGCCAGACAGGGCTGTGTGTGTGTAAGTTTGTGACTTCGCAAAGGAAGTGTAAAAGATGCAGTTGCAGGGCAAATTATGGGCTCGCGCTTGCAAAATCAAAAAAAAACACAACTAGAAGTCGACTGCAGGTACAGAAGTCAACAAGCAAAAATAAGAAATGCTGTACATCCTTGCGGCATAAGCGGCGGCGGTATGACGCCTCTCTTCTTCAGTTTTTCTTCCCATTCCTGCCTCGCTTGTCCCGGTGTTTTCAGTTCCTTTTCCGTATGCGCATAGTGGCAGTACTTGCCCTTTTCGCACCGCCCGTGGTCGAAGCTGTAACAAATTCTTGTTTTCCAATGGTAAGTTGGTCCGTCGCCGAAGAGCTCCTCCTCGTCCGTACTGGAGTCCTGATGGTCGTCCTGGTCGGAGAATCCCAACATCGTCAAGTGTATTCGCTTTTTCCTCTTCTTTTTCCCGGTCGCCTCGTCTTCGGGGGCGTCAGCCTCACGCTGTCGCTTCTCCCGCCGGTGCCGCAGCTTGGTGAGGGTCCTTCTCCTTTTCTCAACCAGGTTCGCCTCTTCCGCAGAGCCGGGGAACGGGGGCTGCTCGTCGGTGAACCTGTGGCGAAAAACGAAAAAGCACATTGTGTTCGTATGAAACAAATAACTCGACCAAGTTGCCTACCAGAATTCATTTTCCCATTTCCTGGTGTGTTCATTTTTCACAAAATATCTCATTGTCATACAAAAAAGCTGAAATTTTCGGTAGTTAGTACCCGGTCTGATTCGCCCCCTCCATGTACGTGATTTGCGCATTTGCGGCCGTTGGCGCTGTGTTTCCCGTCGGCTCTGGCCTCCCTAACGTGATCATCATACCGGTCTGCCCCAGCCCCTTCCCCGGAATGCCGATCCCTCTTCTGTGCGGGACCGCTCCTCCGGAAGAGTTTGTGCCCTGCGTGTAGGCAATGTTCATGGCAGCGGCGGCCGCGGCGTCTCCGCCTTGCTCGTTCGCCGCCGGCTCTTCGGGCGAGGGACCACCCAGCCCCAGCACGGAAAGTGGCGGGAGCTTTTTCTTTTTCTGCCCGCCGGGCTTGCTGTCTTCCGAGCCGTCGTCGTCACTGACCTCGCGGAACACCCGCTGCTGCTGACCGCCGCCGGCCGCCCCGTTCACCGCGTAGTTCTCGAGGACTTTTTTTGGCGGTGGCGCGTCGTCCGGTTCCGAGGGGCCGAGGTAGAGAATCTCGTCCGCCCAGCCGGCCCGGTAGGCCTCGAACAGGTGCCGCTCGACAAAGGTTTGGAGCATGGCCACCGGGACATCGAGGACACTGGTGGGCATCATGCCACCCCCCTCGTGAGCCGCGCAAGCGGTGTGCCACTCGCGCGACCAGTTGTGGTCGCCCGCCTGTGAGTGAGGTAGTTAGTAATTTCCGATGCAATCTTGAGGATAAGAACTTGGCGTGGAGTTCCATCATTTTCAAGCGCTCAACATGCTTACGAAAATTGACCGAAAACACATCTTTTTCTACCTGTAGCCCCGCTGCGACTATTGCTCTCAAGAAAGCTGCATTGTCCCACTGAATTTTTCTTTTTCTTCTGAACCCCAGCACGCCATCCGCCTTTTTGTTATTCCCTTTCTCCTTCTCTTGTTGCTGGAACGGCCAATTTGACGCTTTGCTTTTCTTCGTATCATTCGCGTTTTCTGTGCCCGGAAGCTCGAATACCGCGCCCAGACTTGGTTTGTTTTTGTTGTTCAAGTCGCCAGACGACCCCGATGAGGACAGCGCAGAAAGCTTTGCCGCGCCACTCACGGGCTGCGCCGTGCTCCCCGCGGCCTGCATCCCGCTAGCGCCGTAGCTGCTGTACGGGTTCGCGGGCTGCTGCACTGCACTTGTGGCCCCGTTGTTGTTCAGTGCGCCGTTCATCGGTGGGCTCGCGAGCGGATTGTTTATTGGTGGCACCGCACCGTTCGTGGCCGGCGTTGGCACATTGCCCTCCGAAACAGAGGAGTCCTTGGCGGAGAGGTTCATTTGGAACTTCGTTCCTGCTAGAATACTGGATGTCCCGGCCGGGCTGCCCTGCGGCGCGGCCGCGGCTCCTCCTGCCTTTGGGTCGGTGCTGGAGGATGATCCGCCGGGCTGTCCGCCTTTGCCAGCAGCAGCTGCGTTGGCAAGCAGCATGTTCACGATGTTCTCGTTTCCCAGGACGGTTGGAAGGACCGCGGTAATCTCCTCCTTGCTTTTGCCCTTGTTGCGGAGCGCGAGGACGACCTGTGTAGGGGTGTAAATGAAGAAAACATTCGGCATTTTTGCTCCTCGTTAACAAAGGACTTTGAATTTCGCTTTTTCTTTTTGGTATTCATTTGACATGAGACTCCATTTGAAAAGCGTTCCCGTTCGTTCCTTGACGATCGTTCATGCAAAAGAAAAGATAAATCATACACCGCAACTCATTGTTCCTACCTGAACTTTCCTGGCCTGGTCCTTTTCAGCTTGTGTCTGCTCTCCCTGCTGTGCCGATGCCTGTTGCGCAGGACTGCCTTGTGGGGGGGAAGATGCTGGCGCAGAACCTGGTGGGCTTGCGGCCGGCGCTGCTGCGGCGGGAGGAGCGGCGGCTGCGGGGGGTTGCGCGGGTGCCGCCTGCGGCTGGGCGGCCGAGGCTTGCAGGATTTGCATCAGATTCTTGCCTTTCGATTCGAGCTTGCCCTTCAACTCCATTACGCCCTTGTGGTTTCCTTTCCCCTTCATGTCCATCACGAACTTGCGGATTTGCAACGCAAAGGCTTGCTCGGCCGTGACCTGTAGAAGATTTTTTTTCTCCCGCTTATTTTCGTTTGAGAGCTGCTCTTTGCGTGCCTGTGGATGAGGAGAATGCAATCTGATCAACATGTAAAAATGAAGGAATTATGCAAAGATGATGTTACCGGTCCTTTTCCGTCTCCCTGTGCTTGCGTCATCTCGAGGTAATTTTCTGGTTTTCCCTTTAGTTTCAGAATCTGCTGGACAATCAATTTCTGTGTGCCCTTATCCTTCCCTCGGAAAGCCTGCTCAGGGAGACCTTTGCTCGCGAGCGTCTCGAGAATCCACGGTGGCACTTGGTACTGCTGCGCCTGCCGGGCTGCTATCCGCGGCGCTAATATGTCTCTTTGAAGCGCCTCTTTTCCCGGATTCTTCAGGATCAGGTACTCGCCATCTATTATCTGAAACAGCTCCGATCTTCGGTCGATTACCTGTTTTGTGGAAATAGAAAATTGAGAGCCAGCCTCTCGTCCCACCTCAAAGTGCTGCACAAGTTGAATCTTTTCGATTTTCCATAATATGGAAAAGAGAGAATCAGAATTATATGAAGCAATAGACAAAAATCCCTACCTGCATCATCAGCCTGGCAAAGGCAGCGAGTTCGACGGAATAGATTGGGAGGTCTGCCAAATACGTGTCGTAAAACCCCGCGACCGGCTCGTCTTTGCAAAACTTTTCGGCAATAATTTTGAACTTCTGAAAGACGATGTTCCGCTCGCCGCCGTAGAGTCGCACCGCGCTTTTCAACGAGTTCAAGTTGTGCTGATACGGCTGGTGGTACTCTAGCGCCGCCCTGTCCTCGGGGTCGAAGAGCGTCAGGCAGTGCTTTTTGAATTCCTCCTTAGCGGTCGGTTGCTGCATCACCGCCTCGAGCGCCATTTTCCACAGCTTGTAACTTCGTTCCTTCCGCGCTTTGATCCACGTCTCGAGCACGAAGGTGTTGCTCCTCTGGGGCACAGAGAAAAAGGGGGTGAGTAGTCTCTGGCACCAGGTCTGTACTACCGTGGACTTTTTCAGGATTCGTCGGCATTCAAGCAGCGATGCGCCGGACATCGGGCCTTCCGGTGGGTCCTCGGCGTGTGCTAGCACCACGCAGCTACCCAGGGCGTACAGAAACTTGATCTGTGCAAGTCATTTTTTATAAAGCATCAAGAACTGGAAACAGAAAATACGGCGTAGTAGGAAGAACAGGACTCGATCGCAGATCGCATCCATGGATCGCGATGTCGTTGGTCTTACGTGGCGCATGCTGCAAGTGAGGGACAATAAACACATCATTGCTATTCGTAATATCTCCAGATTTGTATATAGTCCTATACCTTTCGTTCCATGCTTGCTTCCATTTTGAGCCAGGGAAGCAGGGGCGAGCTGTGAATTTGTTTGAACAAGTCCGTGAGCTCCTTGGCTTGCTGCGTCGCATCTTGGTTTCCCCGCTCAACTTCGGATACCCACAGGATCAGCTATCCTGAGTAAAAACGTACCCACACCAGAGTCAAGATGAGGATTTTGCAACACAAACCTAGGAGTTTTAGGAGTCACGCATGACAAGTTGCACTATGCAGTGTAGTGCAGGCTAGCAAGAGCAGCCGCGTCACAGATTCATCTGCTCATCCTGTTCACAGCATCACAAATTCCAAAACACGACTGGAAATGGCTCTCATGGGGATGCGCATTACAAGTCTTCCTGTCTTTGCAAATCTGCATTACAACTCTGGTGTGGGGACGCTTTTACTCAGGATATCAGCCGCTCGATGATCATGTTAATGGCCTCGGGTAGAATCGTATCGTGAGAAAAAAGTGTTACAGTTACACATTTGTTGTCAATTTAGCAACACAAATTTCTTTGCATGAGCAAGAAAACTTGCAATGCAGAAGTCCTACGGGAAAACAGCTATGAAACGAGGCTCCTACGCATATCCTGCATGACAGAGCTTCTCTGTCTTGCTTGGACTGCAACACAATGTGTAACTGTAACAGTTTTTTCGTGCGATAAATCGTGCTTCGCAAGGGAGCGAAATTTTCAATGAGCATCTTCTGCTCGACCTCATCATAGTCGCCCAGGACTGGCATCACCACCTGCGAAAAAAAAGTAGGAAAAGGAAAAGGTAAAAAAACGATGTAGATATTATAGACCTGTGAGGAACAAAAGTCACATCTTGCGCATGTATGTAAGTAAGTCAGTGCAAACACCACTTATCCGAACAAAAATGCTTCATGCGAAAAAAATTAACAGCACGTTCCACCGTACCTTCACTGCCGCGAGGCTGTCTCGCACGGGCTCTGGTAGTTTTATGAGTTCCTCCACTGGCGTTTTTGCTTCGATAAGATCCGAGATCTGCTTCCGCACTTGTTCTTCCGAAATGGGAGCGTTTTCCGCAAATGATCCCGCCCCAGGATCCGCGGTTGGTGGGGGGGCGGCAGCGGCTCCATCCGGAGCCGCCGCCGTCTGGTCTTCTACCACCATCACGTCGCTCATGGCGGCGTCTGTGTTTATGGTGTCTCGTCCTGTGTAAACTCCTTAGTTTCTCAGGGTGGCAAAAACTGTCGGCGATCTGTTCTTTTTGTTCTTCATCTTTATCGCACTTCCCTCCCTACTTCCGCGCCAAGAAGTTCTGTAGGGCAGCCGGTCAAGAAAAAACTCGCTGGCTCATCTTTTGACAGCTCCGTCTCCAAGGAGCTGTTTGCGTTTCGGGTAATCGCTGAGAGGTACAAAACCAGAAGTTAAATGTCAATGTGATAAAAAACGTCTTTCGCGTAAGAAGGTGATACTCAGAGCGGAAAAAATCTGAGACGGACAGAAAAATCGAAGTCAATGTCGGTGTTCTACTAGTATAGCGGGGACAGGAACCGAAAATCAAGCCGGTATCAAGACTCGGGTCGTAGAAACGAATGTATTCACAAGATCACGAACTAAAAAGTCAGAAGGGATCATGAAAGGGTACTCAGTATAATCGGCAGTGTATTCAATGCGGACCGTTTTGTAGGCAGCACACAGTCTAACACCATGTAAAGGATCGTCGTGGAAAAACAAATTTCAATTTTTTCTTAAAGAAGGGGTCAACGAAAAGGCCGCAAAACTTGGCGGAAAAAAAAGGGATCTTCTGTGGCCGATTTCAAACTTTAAGTTAGCCTTAGCGTTATCACTAATAATATAATCCCGAGAAAAAAAACCTTATGTATCTACCTAAACACCTGGAGTTTTGATTTGGTCAGAACCTCCGAAAATTTTATGGGTATGTGGTAAATTTTTCGTAATGTACATCATGATAGAGACCGTGCCACTGTTCTGTTGTTTTGTGTTTGTCATTTCAAGGAAAGGTTTTCACGCCAAGAAGATCTTCACTTCTGCGAAGAATTAGATTCTAGTGTGCGATCTCGACGGAATCGCCAATATTTTGATTTTCATTTTCAGAGGGCATTGACATAAACTTAAACAAGGAAGCTCTGCAAATTTGAATTTCACACACTGATAATACTTTAGAACTGGAAGTCGTTCCGCGTATAGCACGAATCAAAGAACTAGTCACGGATTCTCACTGGTGTCCACTTTAGCGCTAGAAATCATAGCTCCCGCACCTCGTGCGTCTTTTTCGTTTCTGCGACACATCAATTTGGGGTCCTGTGGTCCTGCTGGTCCTGTTCATTTATTGGTTCCAAGTGTAAGTGAGTGACGCTTTTCTTTCGGTGCAGCCATCGCTCGACCTTGATCTTTTTTGAGCACAAGTGGAAGCAACAGATCTTGGCGTCGACATGAATGAGAGATCTGCACTGACAAATCTTCACGACAACATTCACACCATGTGCAATTATTTCACTTTGAACTCCGCAACTTCTTCATCTTCTGAAAAAGCATCCTCAGAACTGATCAACCGCCAGAACATATCTGATGCCGAGTCGAGTCGCGCAGCAAACTCAAGAAACATGTTCTTGAGGCGAAACAACTCTTGTTTTTCTTTGATGATCTAGTGTGCCTTTTAGCTTTTGCAACCTGAGGGACACAGCAGGCATAGAAAGTTCAGCGCTTGCAGGATTGTGTCTAATGAAAAAGAGTTCACGTTTCGTGGATCTGTGTAGCACGATTCTCGCAGTGGCTCAACAAGCATCAGCCTGGTGCCATTTTGTCGTTGAGAAGTGTACTAGTTCTAGTTTTTCTTATCTCGTGCTGTCGGCTTCGTATTCTTGTTGTTCGTATTCTGTCACTGGAAACTTCGACGACCAACCCGCGCGGAAAATGCTGCAAATTCGAATGCGGTGTCGTGGACGATGCAGTTACGCCAGAGGTCATTTCGTCGTGTTCTTGTGCGTGGTCTTCCTCAGTTTCGTCTTCGTGTTTCGCTTCCGCATCTGGACCTCCAGAGCTCTTTTCCGAAGCAGTACCTCCGCACGGGAGCCCGACGACACTTCTGTTGTCGTGCTGCAAAATCGACGTTCTTGCAGCGACACCAAAACTGCGGCGACTGTTTCTTTCCTGCACCTCCACCAGCACATGAACTGAGTTACTTGTTTCCTCTAGCTGCGTGGAGTAGAAATTCTTCCGCGGCTGATGAAACAGCATGAACCAAACGCAGTACATGAAGAGTAACAAAACGGTCTTTTCCAGCAAAACACCCCTCCTCTTTCCACCGTGATCATAGGCCGCACTGATGTCCCACTGCTGCAACGCGGAGCCGTCCTGATTGACGAACCCACCCTGTCCACCAAACAGCATGGGCGGCGGCGTCGGGATGTACACCTCGCAGACCTCCATCACGATCCCCCCGTAGATGGTCGCGTTCCAGAGTTGGAAGTTAAACCCCGCTTTGGTACTGTTCCACCAGGTTTCCTCGGGGTACTGCGGACCGATGAGGCCGCTGGGATTGTACCCAAAGTCCATCGCCGGGGGCGTGTAAATGTTCTGCCCGGTCAGCAACGGGTTGGAATCCTGTTCCGCCACGTAGGAGAGGTTGAACAGTTTCAGGTCCACGTACGTCCCCGTCCGGTTCGGGTAGAAGTACTGCAGCCCGGAGATGTTTAACGCGTGGGACACCACCCGGACGAACTCGGCCGGGTCGTTCATGATGGTCTTGTTGTAGAAATCCAGGTCCACGCACTGCGTTTTCAAGTCGTCCGCCTTGTACTGCCGGATGCCCTCGCGGAGGTCGCGGGGCGATTCAAACACCGCCAGGTCCTTCTCGTAACTGGACTGCCGCGATTCCTGCTGGGCGAACCAGACGTAGCCGTTGTAGCTCACGCCGATCCCGTACTCGATCTTGCGGCTGTTCGTGAACTTATGGATCGCGAATATGTCTGGGTCTGGAAACTTGTAATGCTAAAAGTGAATGATAGACGCATTGCAATACGCAGCTATGCATGACAAATTTTGTGGCTGCCATGTCTTACGTATTCCGCATGACAAACTGCGTTTTTGCATAACAGGTAAGAGGGCCTTTTCGTGCCTCGGCAACACAGATTCTCGAGTCATACCAGACAAGCATGACAAACTTGCATTCTTCCAGACCCAGACATTTTTGCATTTGATAGAACTTGGTAACGAACAAAAACTCCTTCGTCTGATTGTAGTTCAGCGTGTACACCCCGATCTCATCCGAGCCGTACTGCAGCACGAAAATGTAGTGCCGGAACGTCTGCACGGAAATCGGCTCCGTCAGTATCAAATGCAGATATGTCTGGGTCTGGAAACTTGTAATGCTAAAAGTGAATGGTAGACGCACTGCAATACGCAACTATGCATGACAAATTTTTTGGCTGCCATGTCTTACGTATTCCGCATGGCAGCCTGCGTTTTTGCATGACAGGTAAGAGGGCCTTTTCGCGCCTATGCAACACAGATTCTCGAGTCATGCCAGACAAGCATGACAAACTTGCATCCTTCCAGACCCACACACTTTTGCATTTGATAGTCAGTAACCCCTGACTAAAGCCGCCGGGGGTGGTGTCGCCGCCGATCTGGCTGTCGTATTCGAGGTGGGGCCCGCGGTTCCAGCGCCGGTAGTAGCGCGTCCGCTGTTCAATTCGGTCGACCAACCCAAAATCGTCGTAGATCGTAAAATTGTACTGCTCGCTGTACTGGTAGTAGCCCCAATTCAACTTCAGAACCCGGTGGTTCAAACGGTCACAGAGGAATATGTTTGCGTACGTGGGGCTCTCCCTGTGTGGTGGGGTGGTTTTGTTTTTATTCTTTTTTTGATTGTCGTTCGATTCGTCAAGATATGTGGTCTATGTGAGCAGGACGACTAGATGAATCACTTCCTTCGTCGGGATAAAAACCGGAAACTAGTAGATGGGGAGAGGCTTAAGTAGGTGAAATTCAAATCTTGTAGTTTTCTCCTGTACCTGTACTCCATCCCAGGTAGGAACATCGCCAGTGCCACCGGACGATTCAGCTCCGGCGAGGGCTTCAAGGAGTCTTTCATTTGGAAGGTTTCGTAGAACGAGTAGCTTTCGGGTGTGGTCAGATTGAAAATGGCAATCCGATCATTCCCCGTGTCCGCGACAAACAGAAAGGTGTCCGCTACGTGCAGAAAATCCGGTATGAACTGCAAAACTATCGTATTCGTAGTATTGCAATACAAATCTAGCTCAGCATGAGAAGTGGAATTTCTCATGCTTATTTAGCTTAAAAAAAAAAAATTGTCTTGCATGACTGCAGTTGGTACGAGTACGATACTTTTGCACAGGATATCCGGGTTAGCGATGGAATGTCCCGGCGTGAACGCGTCGATCCGCTCGACAAACACCATGTCGGAGTGGGTCTGGTACCGCAAGACCGCTTCCGCCGACTGCAGGCCGAGGTTGCCGGCGCCCGCGATGTCCATGGTACCAAAAATGCTGAGCTGCGGCATGCGGAGCACCATGTCCTCCACCGTCTTGTCGTACACCCGGTCGACGCCGGCGAACGTGGACCACGGGTATTTTACGATCATCATCCGGTGCCGGTCCAGCACGACCAGGCCCTGGTCGATGTACGTGGACATCTGCACGTGGCAAAACGCGTTGTTTTCCTTGCAGGAGTGAAAACGGAACCGCATCGCCGGGGGCAGCACCTCGTTGAAGTCCACCCCGCGCGGGACGTCGTCGTAGGTGCTGGAATCCACGTCGTAGAGAAAAATGCTGCCGCGGCGCTGGTGCATCACCAGGGAGGCCTTGGCCTCGAAGTTGTAGAGCGTGAAGGAAGTGAGGTACGGATTGTCGTCCGCCTGCAGCTGCGGGTCGTTGCTGTTGCTGTTGTCGTCCTTCAGCAGCTCTGGAATGGGGATGCGGTTGCGGATGGGAATTTCGTTCGCGTTGTAGACCACGTTACCCACCGTGATTTTCTTCACCAAAGTCTGGTTTGGCATGTTGTTCACAATTCCGATCTGTCTGATGTCGCCCGACTGCAGGCAGCGCCGGGTGGTGCTTTTATCGGGGGTTCTTTCCGAGTTGTCATGCCGGTCAACATGAGCTTCTAGTTCACGAGGATCTTCGGTAAAAAGGTCATGATCAAAGCTGGGTACGCACGTACCAGTAGCAGAAAACGTAGGGAGCTCTTCGTCATGCGAGGACGCAGCTGCTGAAGGTGCTGCGCCGGCTGGTACCAGTTGTGCCGAGGACGCGCTCGACGCGGGCGTCCGCGGAGCGACTGGTTCTTCGGCGTTTTTTTTTAGATGTGCTGTGGCTGGTGCCCCCGATTCTTGTAGATTTCGTTTATGATTTTTCGTTTCCGTTTCATCAGCCCGTATTCTGGCAGCTAGCTTTCTTGTGTGCGGCTTCCGCAGCTGCTTGTCAAGATCTGCCGGAACAAAAAAACCATCAGCGTTCTCGGTGTGCGTGAACAGATCCGCGGGATTCACAGCCCAGTCTTCCTTGTGGAGCAGTCCGTCCCTGTAGTTTTCTTCTTGTTCTCTCGCAGGTGTTGATGATGCATCGTTAGGTGATGTGATAGCGGAAAGATCAAGGACAGTTGCGTGCAAGTTAGAGACGATCGCAACGAACCAGTTCCGAAGGGCAGCAAGTACGGACGCTTCGTTTTCATCTGCTGTTGGTGCAGCCGAAGAACCTCCAACTGACAACTGCTCCCCCACTCCTGCCGTCACTGCATGTTGTGAGCCACCGATTTTCAGGTCCTCAAAGTTTTCATCTCGTGCTGCGCCTACTACTACACCGCTAATACCTATTGCACTTGCTTGTTTCCTCGCAGCGGCCCTTTTCCTCTTTTGTCTTTCTTCTTTGTCATCGACTCCAGCCCGCATGCCGCCTCGAAGAAACGAGTCCCTATTTTCCTCCCACTGTTTCTGCAGGGCTGCTTGTCTTTCGCGCTTCTCCATGTCCTCTTTCACTTTCAGCGGTGTGGGGTCGAGTTTTATGCCGATAAACGGGCGGTGTTCTCTTTCCATGTACGCGTCCTCCTCGCGCTTCACCAGGTCGGCAAGTTCGCGCTCTTCGTTTTCTAGATTTTTTTTCTGCTGGTCAGCACTTTTTTTGGCAGACGAGTCCTCTTCTTCTGCAATTTTTAGCTGCCGATTCTCCTCCTCGTTTGCTCGCAGACTTCGCAAGGTTCCGCGCACCTCTTCCAGCCTTCTTCGCTGTGGAAGGAATTCTTCCTTTGCCGCCGCCCTCGCCGCCTCCTCGGCGTGTTGGTTTTTCGCGAGCAAAGTCTCAAGGATGATTCCCCTCGCCATACGCATGCGCTCCATGTACGTCATACCCCTCGCGGACGGATGCATTCCCGAGTATTGCTCACAATACCTGAAGATGAAGAATTCGATGGTAGCGGTTTTACTTTTATTCGTTTTCGGTCATTATAGCCATTCTGGTGAGATTAGGATGGTGCTGACGCTCAGATTTTTTTCGTTCCTTCTCAAGAACACTGGATCGAACAATATGCATATGGCAAATACTTTCCTAGATCCCCGAATGGCTGCCAGAATTCGTCCTCCTGGCCTGGCGAGAAGGAGGTTGGGACTCCTCGAAATGCGTCTTGGTCTCGCTCCTCCATTCGCCGCTTCTCGCCGGCGCGATGCGCCTCGGCGTCACGCAGCATCTCCTCATGCCATTTCGGATCTAGAGCAGCCCGACCGCCGTGCGCTGCACTGTTCGCGGCGGCGAGCTTCCTTCGCTCCGCCCCCGTTGGAAGCGGCGTGGACCTTTGCAATTCGCCTAATTTTCGCAGCCTCTCAAACTTTTCTCTGTTCTGCGCAGCCAGCTCCCAGCAAAACTCGTGCGTCAAAATTGCAGGCATGCCCGTCCTGGCGGCCCATTCCTGGTGCTGCTCGCGAGGGATCGTCCAGGATAGCGGTTTGCGCCACGCGTTCGGGTTTGCAGTTGTTGTGGAACTTACGGTTGTTCCATCTACATCTTCTGTCGCACCGGCATGAGCTTCTATCGTCGGAATCAGCCTAGTTGTAGGCAGAACAGGCACGGCTGCTGGCTCAACACGAGGTGGGAGCGCAGTGTCGGTCGTTCTTGTTGCCGCTTGATCTGCAACATCTCCGCTCGCAAGAACTACCCCGGGCGGGTCGCAAATGAGCGACACAAACGCGCCAAGCACAAGTGACGTGCGGAGCGTCATGACGCAATAGAGAGCGCTAGGTCGCGGCTTTGCTTGGCCATGGAAAACTAGGAAACATTTTGTTTTTTTGCAATTTAGAGATTAAGCGAATTCAAGAACAAATTTTTGGTACAACGAGCAAAACGATAAAATGTGGTACTTAACTTCGAAAAAAAGCCTTGGCTAAAATTACAGCTGGGAAGAACAATTTGAGGAGAGGCTCCGCTCTTGATGGTGTCCTGTTGTCCAGGAGTTTCGTGTTTCGCTTGCCCGACAACTAAGTACGTCTACCCTCAGAAGTAATTGCGTCAATACTCCATGCTCTCACGATTCCCTCAACTTCTCAGGAAGTAGTACAACTCCGAAGCACTTCTTTATCTTTTTGAGTTTCAGTTCTCACAGCGTCGATATGTACGGGCTCCGGCCCGCTGCGCTCTCTCAGAAGCGAAGTTTGAAGAATTGTATTTGTACTGTCGATCAAGTTCAAGATGATGATAAGCAACACGTTGAGTTATTTTTGTTACGGTTGCCGTTTGTCCAATACAAACCCACAGCTCACGACTGGAGACATCAAGGGCGAACACACAAATGAGATTGTGCTGACCATGAGAGCACTCGCACTCATGGGTATCACGTCCACACCAGCGTCAAGATGACGGTGCCGTGCTGTTGCTACTTTAGACTTGATGCATCCACCACGAGGTGAACGTGTAGCACATGCTTGAGTAAGGACTTTCCAGTCTCCATTTTTACAATTACTTTTTATTCGCAACTTTGCTCCAATTCGGAGCCATTTTCCGTTGCTTCTTTGGCCCGCCCCGTTGCTGCAGCTGTTGCTGTGCCTGCTCGTTGCTGCCCCCTCCGTCTTCTTGTGACGACGTCGCTGCAGCCCCGGCGGGAGCGGGCCTTTTGTTGCCGCCGGGCGGAGCGGCCGCCCTTAAAGACGGATCATCGTCCAACACGTTCTTGGAGAGTTGCATCGGCGGCCGCGGCGGCACAAGGGGGGAATCTGCTTGCGCTGAAAAGATACTCTCATTTCTGTTCAACTGTTTATTCCTCCACTTCTGCTTGTTGTGCGCCTGGTGTGTGATGGTACTAGTCGTTGCCGTTTGCGCCGGAAATCTGGTCGACAGCGTCTGCGTCTGCGGCTGCTGATGTGAGACATGATTACCATGGGACGAATTGGAGGCAACCGAGCTCACGTTGCTGCTGGAAGCGCCGACGAGCATCATTCCCGAGGAAGATCCTTGTCTGGCTAACGCACTTCTCGTCACCGGGGCAAATTCCAGTCCAGACGCACTTCGGGGCTCCCCGCCGGCGGCTGACGCAGAGGCGGAAGACGAGGCCTCGCGGTTCATATTCATTTCATCCCGGTCCATTCGGCTTAACATGTCTTCCAGGTCTTCACTTTGTTCCTGTGACGGGGACGCGCCTGCCGTGTGCTCGATGATCATGTCGTTTTCATTCAGAGTCGGCATCTTCTTCCCAAGTCGCCGCTCGTCCTTACCCGTTATGGCATGACGGGCCTCGCTTGCACCCTCACGATCCGCACCGAGAAAGGTCTTCGTTGCCTGCAACTTCCCGTCGGTCACCGTGTTCTTGATGCGTTTCTGTTTTATTTTGTGAAGAAAAGGTACGGGCGGTGGCGGGTGGGTGAAGCATAATTGCATACTTACCCGACTCCCTTTATTCGGCTGAAAGAAAACATGAGCATCGCAACTGTACCTCTTTGTGCTTCCCCTGCGAAACCGCCTCCCGGATGTTCTGCGGTACCGCAGCTCGCTTCTTTTGGTATGGGTCGGCTCCAGGAGGTGCGCCGCTTACGGAGCAGGAGGGGAGTTCCCGGAACCCCTGTCGGCCACGTGAGGCAGTTTGCTGCATGAACGACGAGGCCGAAATCGACTGCATGATGGATCCGGGCTCCTTCTCGCCCTGCCGCGGCGGGTTCATTTCCTCCCCCTCACTGTCGCTGTAGTCGAACCACCCCTCGCAGAGCAGGCGCATCATCTTCGGCGTGAATTTGGGCCGCGTCAAAACGTACTGCCGGCAGGGCGATAACTTCTCCACGCCGGTGACGAGCAAATTGCCGCTCTCGTCCCGCTTCAACGGCTCGTTCTTCCGCAGCTCGATGGTCTCCGGCGGCAAGACCGCGGGTGGGCCGAGCATCTGGTCCTGCAGAAGTTTCTTTTCGAGCAGCAGACCCAGGTAGAACGGTTGCAGAACCCGCTTGACGAATTCGTTCAGAGGCATGTACTGCTTTGGAAAATTCGCCGCCAGCTCGTCCATGTCGACTTGCGCCGCGTACAGAAACTCGCCTGCTCTCCGCAGCAGGCACTGGACGTCCATGTGCTCGGCTTCCTCCTCCTCCTCCTCGTCCTCGGGGGACATCACGCTCGTCAATCCGCGCGATTCGTCGTTGATTTCCGAGATCTTTCCGCTCAGCACCCTCGGATTTTTCCGGCTGCTGGATCGCATTTTCTTGCCCATTTTCTTCGCGGAAATGTGGCTACTACCCTGCATGCTGTGTACGCCCCCGCCGGCCTCGGCACTGCCCTCGCCATTCGCGTTAGTACACTTCTCCTCCTCGTTGGCCGCTTCTTGGAACTTGTGGACTCGAACCCCCTCTAGACAGAGAATCGCGTAGGAGATCAGCAAGTGCACGTATTGCTCTTGCCCCGACTGTCCCGGGAACTGCTCCTCGTCCCGGTCCTGCGGCAACTCTTCGCCGAAAAAGCACTCGTCCTCATGCAGGAGAAACTTCACCGCTTGCGTCATCTCGTAACTGGCCCGATCCCGAAAGCTCCGGAATAAGTTGGGGAGGTCGAGGAAGTTTGGGTAGCTGGTGGTTGTAGTCCTTTTTGCAGCAGCTCCGGAGGATGAAGAAGATGAAGAACTGGAAGAAGTACTGGAGCAAGGCTGATGTTGACCACCAGCAGTAGTGCTCTCGAAAGCAACCAGCGTGGTCTCCCCTGCAGCGTTGTCAGCGGTCGTATTGGAGGATGATGAAGCTCCTGCTACCCCCGCTCCTGCAGCATTTTGATAATTTTCTACGGCTGCGGCGGCCGCACCTCTATCAGGTTTTTCCCTCTGTAGATTTTCGAAGTACTCCTGCAGTTCCGCCGTCATGTCGCGTGTGTCTGGTCCTTTGACCGCGGGAACCGCAACCAACATGTTGATGGGGTTGTTGTTCTGATTATTCACAATACTGGAACTGGGAGGTTCCAGGTCCATAAGGGGCATAGGACCGCTGTTGGAGGGGGCGCGGTCGTGCCGTCGTGCGCTGTTTGTGCCGTGGCCGCCGGTATGTTGCTCCATGCGCTCGAAAAAGTTCTTGCGCTTGGCATCGCCCTCCCCAGCTCCGCTCTTAATCTCGCCCCATCGCTTCGCAGCCTCCTTGTCTTTCGGCACAGCCTAGTATTAGATTGATGCATTTTTCTGCACTTCTTCTATTTCGTCGAAAGCTGCTTGCAGCACGACGATTGTTGATTCTGAAGAACATCGAAAGTAGGAACTCGCAGGCGCACAACAGACACCTGTACTAGCCACCATTTAAACACTTGTACTTGTTCGATAAATTTCCAGAACGTCGAGGCAACACAGCTAGTAAACTCAATCCAATACTTCAACAGCATGAGAAGTAGAGTACCGTGGAGTATTTTCGAAGCCACCTGTCCCGCTCCTTGGTGACATCACGAAGCTTCTTTTCAAGTTCCTCTTTTTCCTTCCGCAAACGCTGGGCCTCGCTGCTCTGCGTGGAGTTTTGTGCGACCGGGTTTGACCGACCGCGCGCTAGCAAACCACCCTTGCCTCGGCCACCACCCATTCTGCTGCGAGCACACACTCCTATTATGAGCCTCCTGCAGCGGTGTTCAATAGAAGGTGAAGGCTCATGATGATTTTTTTATGCGTGGTTGTAGAAATTGACCAAAGATGAAGAAGAGCACCTCTTTTATTCTGTAACTTTGTTCCAGGGTCGACTTCTACCTAGTAGTACACGAAAATAGAGCATCGACTACAACTTTCGTGCAAGTCAAGATGCTGCAACCTACAGCGTCAAGTTCATCACTTTTGACAAACAGCACCGATGTTATCAGCGCAAAAGTTTGATAATTGTCGACAAGAAACGGAGTACAGGAAGACGATGAAACCTATGTGACGAGCGAAAACGACGGTGTGCTGTTGATGTTGAGTCATCATATTATGTCATATCCAATTTTTCTATCAACTTCCTTTTCTTGACTTATTAAAAAGACAAAGAGCGCGCTAGCACGACAAAACTGAACAAGCACTCAAAGCAACATGATTCTCACTTGCAAGGGTTGCATGCCTTGAAGCGGAAGATGATATGATGAAACGAGCATCGTAGCCCACTTCCAACAGGTGGTCACTATTTTTTCAAAATCGATGTCGTCGTGCAACACGACCAAGATTTTTATTTCAACACGCATGTCGTTGTACGCAAAATTTGTGAATGCTGTGGCTGTCGCTAATTTTTCTTTTTGTACTTCGTAGTTCTAGCCTACAACATTTTACGGTGAAAACGATTGGCACAGTTCTCGCAAAAAGGCAGCGCAGTCACTATTTTTCGCACGATTCCGCTTCATTTCAAACTTCACCTTCAGCGCTACCTGCGTGGCGTCTGCGGCGGAGTTTTCGGATTCGTCCTCTAGCTTTCCGCCGAAATTATCATTATCAGTTTCGTCGTCGAATAGTAGCAGCGGGGTTGCAGCGCACTTCTTCGGGCCTGCTTTCTTCAACAGACTCTGCATTCCCGGTCCAACGAGGAGCGTTGATCCCCTACCATCTTCGGCAACATTCTGCTGAGCCAAGTTATTTCCAGCAATTGGGGCGGAAGTTTCTTCGAGTTTGGCATCCACGTCGTTCTCCTTCTCCATCGGCGGTACTAAAGTAGCAGTTTCTTGAGTTTCATCTTCTGTCTTGCTTTCCATCGGAGCCACCCTGTTTTCGGAGACAACATCTTCAAAACGAGGAACCGTGCCGTCAAGAAGCTGAAACGTCACGCGCTCCACGGGGCGGTAGAACAGATACCGCCACTTCCCTTTCACGTGCACCGCCTCCTTACCCCAGTATCGTTTCCCGAAGGATTTCAATCCGTCGGTGATACCGAGCTCCCCCCGCAAAAAGTCCTCGTAGACAGATACTAAGTTCGTCGGATACTGGAGCACGGGAATGGTCTTACCTGTAGGTAGAAGTGCGTGAGTGCAGTAAAAAATTCTGCTGTTTGTTACCTTCGTGTTCGTTTTCACCTTCTCCTTCACGACTAGAAGTATCAAAGCGTGCAGCCAGTGTTCATGAGCAACGAATCATATTTTATTATATCAGGATCTCACTTGATGTTACCTATACCTGGCAGCGGCAACGCGACTAGCCGGAGAAGTTTCTCCGCGTTCGGTTTTTCCACATCCCGCTCCGTGACCTGCCGCAGGGTGCCATCCGGGTACCGCAACACGTCTCCAACCTCGATGGAGGTACCATTGCGCTCTAAGCGCACGCTCGCAACGTGGTTCCACACCAGACGCTGCACACTCTGGAGCCAGGTTCGCGTCATGTGCCAATTGCATAACTGGTGTAGTCGGTCCTTGTCGTGGTCACCAGCGGTCGTCGCGGCTGCCCCAGCTGCGCTGGTTGCACTAGATGAAACAGCGCGGGAGGCAGAGGACGCTTTCGTTTTCTTCCCCTGTAACAGTTTCTGCTGCAGCACTTCTTTCAGCGTCTTCTTGCCGTCCTTCAGTTGGAGCAACAGCTTCTCGACCTCAAACGCCCGGCGGTCCGGAATATCCCTTTTCAGCGTAGATTTCTCCACCCACTCGTAATTTGGTACGGTCACGTGACGCCAAAACTCCCGTCCTTTCTTTGGGTCCCAAACCGGACGCTTCTCCTTCTTCTTAGGTCCAGGTTTTTCGACTTGCACCCACTTCTTCTCGCCAAAAGCGTGATCCAGTGCGACCTTCCACTCTTCTTTCCGCACTTTCTCCACGAAATACGCGAACTTGTCCTTCTGTTCGGGCTTTTCCGTGTCAAATCCATACATGTTGGCTTGCTTCTTCATCATTTTCTCATTCTCCGGCCTCCCAACATCGAACATAGTCACCGCGGCTTCTTCACCGCGATTTTTCCGCGCGGTTTTGCTCCTTGTTCCTTTCTTACTTGTTTCCCGTCGAGAAGAAACAACAGCGCGGCCTTTTGAGCAGCAGCTTCGACGGGACTTAGACCTCGCCGCGCTTCTCCGGCCGCGCATCGAGTTTTGCTTTTTGTCCACGACAGCTGCACCGTAAACTGCTTCGCGAGCCTGCTTAAGTCGGACAGCGTGGCGTCGGCGTAAATGGGCCCGCACCAGGCGCTGCCGGCACCTGTATCGGGCGGGGTCGAGTGCAACGTTGATGTATATTTTTCGAACCATCTGCGTGCTTTCCTTGTTTACGGCAGCTAGCTTCACGGGGCCGGCCTTCGCTACCTGCTCCTTGCGCTTCATTGCGTACGCAGCCCAATCAAATTTCGGCACTGCGGGTTTGGCGATTTCGGCCTCAGCTGCAAGAACGGGTCGTGCAGACACAGTGCTGGTCGGAGACGGAGTTGGATTCACATCATTCTTGCCGTCATTGGAAACAGTACTAGCTTTTTGGTTATCATTCTTCCTACCCTGCTGCCCGGTGCGAATGTGCTGTCCTCCCTGCGTAGTTCGTTCATGCTTTAGAGGAGCTGTCGCTGATGTGTCGGAGTTTTGTTGCTGGTATTGATTTCTGCCCGTGTTTGTTGACGATTGCCACCTCTGCTGATGATCCTGATTCTGCTTCAAGTTGTTTGCCCCATCCGAAGCAGCAGACCACCAGTTTTGTTGGTTCTGATTCTGTCCGTAATTCTGGTTGTTTCTACTGTCCCAGCTGGACCAGGAACCACCGTTATTTCCCTGCGACCACCAATCACCATTGTTCCTATTCTTCCAGCTGGTGCTTTTTGGATCACTTGCGTTAACCTTTGCTTCCGACCAAGTCCCCCAGGATTGTTGCTGGTTGTACTGATCTTGCTGTGCAGGTGACGCCGCCCACGATCCCGGCCAGTTTTTATTCCCCCCTAGGATAGTACCTTGTTGCGAACTGTTCGGGGAGGCTTTGTTGTAGTTGCCGTCGTTTTGCTGCGGTGCCCATTGCGATTCACGTCCATGCTGGGAATGGGAATGTTGCGCCGCACCCCAGCCGCCAGCATGACCGCCGGCAGCTGAATCTTGTGGACCCGCCCACCAGCCTGCGGCTGCGCCTTGGTTCTGCATATGCTGGTGTCTCTGAGCCCCCTGCTGGGTGTAATCTTTCCGGCTGTTCCGTGACATCTGCTGTTGCGTATAATCTTTTCTGTCGTTCCGATCCTGGACGTTTTGGCTCTCGACACCAACATGAAGCTCCTGACTTGCGATCGCATGATCGCTTAGAGGCGAAGTTTTCTTTTCGTTTTCGTCGTTCCCGTTCGTCTCAGCTACTTCTGGATTCTCCGCCCCCTCGTTCGTCTGCGCTAAGTTCTTGTTTGCTCCAACGCACTTGTCAGCCCGAAACGCCTTCAGATTTCGCATGTGCGCAACCATGTCCGGTCTCTTTGCGGCCAATTCACGCCACATATCCATTTTCGAATTCTTCTCAATTGGCGCAGGCACTGTGGCTGTCTCGCCCAAAGTTTCTACACTCTCCTCTGCAGGCTGCTTGTCGCTTGACGTGGTGCAAGATGAAGATCTGAAGTAGTTTACTTGTAAGTATGTACGTCGCCTACGATGTTTTCATTCATATTCAGGTGCATATTCGGATCCGTTTGCATCTCTGTTAGGTTGAACAATCGAAGGATAAAAGCATGAAACTGGATCAGGATCGAAAAAGCTGCTTACCCTTCGCCGTTTCCCTCTACTGCGCCAAAAGAAGCTACAGCCACACTGTTGTTTATTCCCGCTACGTCTTCAGTTTTTTCCAAGCTATGCGTTGCTGCTGTTCCTTTTTGCTCTTCTGTTTGATCATCGCAAGCTTTCCGCGGCGACGTAGTTCCCTCGACTGGCTTCACCGTGCGCTTCGCTTCCAGCTCGGCGCGCTGCCGCGCAAGTTCCTGCATCAGCATCTCGGTCTCGCGAAGGGCCTGCTCCTCTTCCGAAGCCTCTTGTTGCAGTTTAGCCGCGACGCGAGCGGCTTTTGCCTGCGGATCCTCTACTTCGGGAGCGGGCTCTGGTTTCGTCTTCAAGAGCACCGTGTCCTTAGATTCTGCTTCATGCTCCACTTTTTCGCAACCCGGAACATCATCTGACGAGGGCATGTCCATAACTTTTTTTTCTGATTCTGCAGGAAGAACAGCAGGAGTGCCAAGTTCGTCTTTTTCCTCAACCTTCTTCGCCGGGGGCTTCTTCGCGGCATGTACATCCTCTCCTTCCTGCCCGCCGAGGCTCATCCTGTCCTCCTCCTCTCCCGCCGCAGCTCCTTCTTGCATCTCCGCAGCCGAATCACGCCGGGAAACAGGAGAGAACAGTCTGTACAGATCACCAAATCGAGACACAAATCCGCCATCCGAAAAATTATCTCCGCTACCAAGACTCATCCGCTCGTCATCGGAGGATAAGGTACCGCAAACCTCTCCCGCAGATTCGCGACGGGACAGCATCAGTTGCGCTTCCTGACTGTCATCCGCCGCGTCTTGAGGAAACAGAAAATCCGTGGCCTCCTGCTTCGGTTCAGAAACAGTCTTACTGATAGGATCTTGCTCATCGGCCTGATGTTCGATTTCATTTGCAACTTTGGACACAGGTTTTGCATCTCTGCCTCCGGTTGTGTTCGCAAGAACTTCTGCTACTTCATCAGGTCGTGCCCCGACGACCTCCTGTGCAGTCGAAGAATTCGAGTTCGATCCCGCCTTTTCCTCTTTGTCGGCTGGATCGTCCACTGGCCCAACGATCTCCGAATCGTTCTCATCCGAAGAAGATGAGACAGGCCCTTTTTCCTTTTCCTGCTCAGTGGCTGTGCTTTGCACATCTTCCGCGTCTTTTTCTTTTTTGTCTTCTACAGTTGCTCGAGCTGCACATTGTTCCTCGACTTCGTAGTCCTCTCCCGGCAATTGCAATTGAACATCTGTGACTTGCACCGCATTTTTCTCATCAGCGGATGCGGAAACGTCTCCGTTTTGATCATGATTTTCGGCGCACTTGTTTGCCTCGCTGCCAGGTAGTTCCCCTGCTGCGGCAGAAACTGGTCCGAGTTCGTCTTCAGACACTTTCCTACAATGTGCACCGTCTTGACGCTCGTCCTGACGCTCGTCCCCTGCTGCGCGCGGGGCTTCGTCCTCGTCCACAGCCGGAGTCTCAAGAGCTGCGACTTGATTTTGTAAATCTTGATCTTTTCCGTCGCTTCGTCGGGTGCCATCGTGCAGGTCGAAAGCCAAGCCTGCTTCGCCCTGCACTTTGTGATCATCTTCATCTACATTTTCCGAATCCTCGACCTCTGCCGCGTCTTTCGGTTCATCTACATCAGCTTGCACATCACTCGTCTCCTCCTCCTCCGGTGCTGGTTGCTCCCCCTGCATCGCCTCCGCGCTTCCTCCGCAGTGGACCTCGTCAACTACAGGAACTCCGGGTCCATCTTCCTGGATGCACGCGGTCGCGGTCTCTTCCGCACTAGGCGTTTCGACAACACATTCTTGCGCTGCCACTTCATCTTTTTGCTCATCAGCTTGCGCTATCTCGCCGAGTTGGTCTTCCTGAGAAACGACCGCCTTTTCCTGTTCTTGCTCCGGAGCAAGAACACTTTCGACTTGTTCGACATCGCCTGGAATGTCCTTACCTGCATTTGTGCGTTCTGGCGAAGACCGCGACCCTGTTTCAGCATCTTGATCTTGCGCAATGCCGCAATGCGTTTCTTCTTGAACAACATCGGTATAATCCGCAGCAGGTTCTTCCTTTGATGTATCTTGCACCACGTCCGCTGCTGGGGCTTTGTCACTACCTTTGTGACCATTTGCTTCCACGACGGCCGGTCCCGTTGTGTCCTCGACGCCTTCCTCCTCGATAATGGGCGACATGGGCACCAGCGGCTCGGCGATTTTTGCCTTTCTACTTCCTCCACGCTGCCCTCCCCGGCGACGACGCGGATCTGCTGGCTCTTCTGCCGTTCGTACAACAACCACCCTCTTTTTCTTTTTACGCAGTCCACCTTTCCGCGCTTTCACTTTCAGGTGCTTCAAACGATCCTCCAAAAACACCTTGTCCTGCTGCAGCAAGAGCGTCTGCAGTTCTTCTCTCATCTTCAACTCCAGTTTCTCCTTTTTCGCAGCAATTTCCCGCGCGATTTTTTTCTTGACGGGAATCTTCTTACTAGCTTCACCCTGCTCCTTCGTGTGCATCGCCAACAATTTCTGCAACCCGCAAGCCAACCGCTTTCTCGTTGAACGGTCCATCCAAGAGCTCAGAAAGCCTAGGTCGATGTCGTTTGCAGACGAACTACTTTTGGCCTCGTCTACGTTGTCTTTTTTAACGCTTTTGACGTGAAGATCTCCCGGGCGGTCGCCGTCTTTCTTACTCTCGTCCTTCTCTACTTTCATAGCGTGCAATTGTCTGGCGGCCTCCATCACTTCATCGGCTTTCAGGGCACGTTCCAACCGAAACTCCTTCTCCGTGCGGCCGACGACTTCGCACAAACAGAGCAACAGTTTTTTCCAGTCCTGGTTGAGAAACATCGCCCCCATCTCATAGTCCCGAATCTCGCCCACCTGAGGCGCAAATCGATTCGCCGGGAAGAAGTTGGGCACGCCGATCTCCTTTATCCTCTTGAACTGCTTCGAGATGTGCGCCTGCAGCTTCTCTTCCTTGGTACTTGTACTGGAGGTCACGATCGGCTTAAAAATGTCCTCGGCGGATAAGGATTCACGCGGAGCAGCTGCAACTGCATCTTCGTCTTCCTCTCCAGTGCGCGTGATGACAAGATCCCGGAGGAAGAGTGTATGCCTTAAGTGCGCACCAACGGATCTCGAAGAAGATGCTTGTCCTCCGGCAGCCCGATGGAACTGTTTTTTCTTCTTGATGTTCTTTTTTTTATTTTTGCCGAAGCGGGTGCGTTTGTTTCTTATCTTCGACGACGTGTTTTTTTTTCTGTCCTCACTTTTTACAGCAGACTTCATCGCGTCAGCAACGGGAGCAGTCTCTTCGACATTCTCGGAACTTTTGCGTTGCTTCCCGTGGTCCTGAAACTGGGCAACTCCAACCTCTTCGTCATTTCGCCCGCTCTCTGTCTCCTGCAACTGTTGCATTTTCTTGGTTTCTTCTTTCTTGTTGCGTCTCTTTTCTGCCCGGAGAAATCTTTTCTGCTGTCTCTTTTCTGTTTTTTTCAACGACCTCCTCAGCTTCTCTAAGTCAGAGGTGGTTTTGGAGCGTGGGTCGGCGACGAAAAGCCTGCTTCTCGAACGTCCGCGATCCCTTCCACTGACCGTCGCACTCCGCGCCGTGTTCCTCTTGGATCTGAAGAGAATTTTCTTGAACTTCACTTTGTAGAGATTGGAGAAGCCATCTCCCTTAGGCTCTCCTTCTTGTCCGGACTGCTCAAGCTTTTGGCAAGATTTCACGAACCGCGCCTTGCGTCCGAGGAACTTTGTGAAAGTTTTCTTCAAGGCTGCTTTTTGCTTCTTCCGCTGTTCAGAGGAGAATTGTCCTTTGTACCTTGGAAAGTACTTCGTGATCAACGCCTCCTTCGTCTTGTAGGCGATCGGCTCAATTGCAAACTTGTTGTGCTTCTCCACACCACCCTTCCAGTCTCTGTCCCGCACGCAATCGATCATCTGCTGCCCGGATACGTTGCGAAAAGCGACAAACTGCTCCGAAATTTTGCCCGCCCGCGGCAGCAGCGCACTGCACATAACGTGCTGGTACGGGAGCCACTTCTGCAGGTATCTGTAATTCTTTTTCTTATGTTTTCCCTTAGATGCTGTTCCACCCCAGTTCGAAGTCCGGCGTTGCCACCTCGATTCGTTGAAATTCAGAATCGAACAAATTTTGCGCACCGCGTGGGACGTGTTCGCGTCCTGACAATACAGCTTGCACAGCAGCCACGGCCTCTTCTCCGGATAATAGCAAGGGTCAGCGTACTCCTTTTCCCACTGCTCCTGTTTCAAGTCGATGTACGGGCTCTTGCTCGTCTTCACCTTCAGCTTTGACTTTGAACCATCCAAAACAAAATCGGCTCCCTCCTTACCACCCTCCGCAGTTTTTGCCGTCTTCACGTGGTTTTTGTCAACGACGTCGCAAAAATACACCTTTCGACAGTCTTTCCAGCCAGTCGGTTTGTCCACGACCTCGGTCCAGTAGTACGGCGGTAGATCCGAACGCCCCAGCCAAATTTTATCTCCGCGCCAGTGCGCCGCAATCTGCACCGGAATGGCCTTTTCTTGAAAGAATTTGCAGAATTTTGTCGTGATCTTTCCGAACTTCTCAGCCAGATAGATTTCCTGCATCCGCGTCAGTTCGAATTTCCGCGATTGCACTCGGAGAACTGCCTCGTGAGGGGCAAAGTTTGCTACTTTCCACTCCAGTTCAATGTCGGTGGTCCCCGCAGCGACGAGAGGGTATGAATGTACATCCTCACAACTGGCAGATGTTCTCATTTCATCTGTGGTCTGGCCGCTGTCCTCGACATCGTCGCTTATTTCCTGGTCTTGTTTCTCCTGGTTCTTGTCGCTTGTAGTTTCCGCGGCAGATGAGCATGGATCCTTCTCTTCATCTGCTGCTTTTTCACCAGACCCCTCCAAATTTGCGGTAGCTGCACTCCCACTCCCAGTGTAATCGCGCGGCCCTTCACGATACTTCGAAACGCTGATGTTCCCGCCATCATGCTTGTCCGTTTTTTCCTTGTACTCTTTCGGCGTGCGTAGAAACTCTTCCAAAGCCGCGATGCAGTGCTCGCCCAACCCGGTCGATAGGAAGACCTTCTCGTCTTCCGTCAAGTAGGCATTGGCCGTAAACCATTCGCGATCCTCCGGAGCCACAGTCGAAATCGCATCAGCAAGCGACTTTGGTTCTGCTGGATCGACAGGTTCTTCACGACCCGTATCTTTTTCTTCGACATAGTTTTTATCCTTGATGCGCTCCAATTTCATGCTGTCGGTGCAATTATTCTCGTCCTCACTGAACGAATCAGACTCGGAATCCTGAAACTGCAAAAATCTGAACTTCTTCTTGGCCGCCCGTCGCACACTCCAAAGCTTTTTCGCTAGTTTCGCTTCCTCCTTGTCTCGGCTGACTTCGGTGAACCAGTAGTCCTCATTGGAAAAGTTCTTCACGGAGTAATCGTGCAAAATCGCGCGGAAGCTGGCGTTTTCCGACACGGAGCGAGTGATTCCAACTTCGGCGTTTGTCAACTTAGCAGAACAATTGTTGACCTTGGCATTCTTCAGAGTCGGATTTTTCTTCTTCTTCTTGATTCGGTTCATGCTGCGGTAAATAATCTTGTTCATGCTGCGCCTCTGCATTTCCTCCTTTTGCTGTTCGAGATCACCCATCTTGTGGTTCTTGTCGAGGTGTTTCTCCTTCTGCAACTCCCTAACAGCAGCAAAAAACTCCCGGTCCTGTTTCGAACTATGATTCTGTTTGTTCCACTCGGAAAAACACGAAGGTACGCCACAAGTCACAGCGGACGCGGTCGCCGGAGCTTGTGCGTCACTGCCTGCGGTCATGTTGACGCCAGATCTTGTTTATAGAACTCTTATCAATGCCAAAACTTCACTGAAATTGTCTGGTGTGCCGTGGTACTTCAGAAACTGAAAACTGTTACCGTTGGACAATTTACTCCATTCTTCGTTTTGGTGTTTGTTTTATCGTCCTACGTAAGTTGCCTCAACATCTGCAGACTAGGCAGTGGCAGTTCTTCTTGAGAAACAATTTCTGAAGATGAGCGCTCAACGTGATGCTTGTTCCGCTATCACAACGTTCGCATCGCGAGATATTGTATGTTTTGTTATTGCGCAAAGCTTCTGCTTCTTGGTTCGCGACTTGAACGAAGACCTAGCAACATGCTTCGAAATCTTCCAGGAATGGATGTGCTAGTGCTGTCACATCCACCTCCGTTGCTGTTGTTCTGAAAAAATCGAAAGAATGCGATCCATGTCCATCGTCCTCGTGCAAGATACAACTCAGAGAAAAACACGAAGAAACAAAATGGATCTTCAAACGGCGTTGAACTTGAGCTTTTGAGAAGTTGCCAAGATGAGAACGAAAAGACCGCTTCTTTACCATTCGCTAGACCATGATCTTCGACGTCAGCAAATCGGGACAGTGAGTCAACATCAAACCAAGTATTTTTGCACCATCGTCGCGACGTATCGGCCTTTTTTGTCTTTCGGGCACCATCGTGATGCAGTCAGATCTTTGCAAACCGCTGGGGGCGCTACGCTACGCAAAGCGAAAACCAGAGCCACTTTGTGAGAGAATGGGGAGAGAGATGAAAACTCACAGCCGTCGAACACATACAACGATCAATGCCTGTCACAGAATGCGCAATGAATGGCGATAGGTCGGATGCGCATGGTGTGGGAATGTTGAAGCTACTTGAAACTTGTGCTGCGTCGAGGGTCTACGTGTTTTTAGGACGGGTTTATTGTGCGGACGAAAGGGTAAAAAACAAGCTAAAATCTGTACAAAGGGGTCGCAATCTTGAATCTTGATTTTCTGGATGTTATTCTGTGCAGCTTTTTGTGCTTGCAAAACCCAACTATATTTTACCTTACACGCAGGATATTCTGCAGAAGCAGATCTACTTGTTTTCTCGTAACATATTATCAAATTTGTTTCTGAAAAATCATGCGATGACAGGTGGTTGGTCAATACCTGGTAAGTAGTTTTGTACAAGAGGAACAGCGAGTTGTTTGACCAACACACAAATCCTGTATCGCTGAAATATTAGTCTATTGGGTTTATTAGGTCACGTTTTTTGCTGATTGATTGTTTAGACACTACAGAAACGCGCTCGATGAATTCGTCAGAAGCCTCAAACTTATTTCCCACTCTTTCCTCCCTTCGCCGCACCTCCGGCGCTCCCGACAGCACCACTGTCCGCAGGTCCACCATTTGCAGTCGTGGTTCCAGCAGCACTTGCTGAGCCGAAGGCAGATGCGCTGAGTTTCACTGCGCACTGGTCGCCGCCCATGGACACAACCGGCATGAGGGACACAAGTTTGCCGTCTGGAGTCAAAAGGGGCAAATCTTCAAACACCATCTCCATTGGCCCATCGTTCACCGCATAAGAGAAAGTACCGAACTCGCTATCGAACCCACGCAAGTCAACGACAACGTGGATGTAGTCGCCTTCCTCTGTGAAAATTTTGCGAAATTTCTTCCAATTATTTGTATCGGCGTCTGTCTTTGCTGTACTACAGGTACAGGAAACAAATGCATGGCGAAAATTCGTTGTTATGCTTATGGCAGCAAGCTGGCGTTCAATACAACAACACAAACAGTTTATACCTATCAGCCTGTCCCCCGCGGGGCGATCTTGCCACGGGTCATCGTCCCTCGAACGCGAGCACCTACTAGTGGTTACCAGCCGCCACGGCTTCTCGTGGTTCTCTCCGTGGATGCCGAACTGCATTTGTGGTCGGTGCTGGCACTTCTTCGAAATGCACATTGACCACCGGTAGATCGCACCCCGGACCATGCGCAGACTACCCGCGACCTGCAAGTGTTGGCTGTCTTGTGTTCGAGGAGACTAGTACTACTACACATCAAAAGTTCACATCTGAAAAAAAAACGAAAGAGCGCGACAGAGTTTATCTCCAAGCACAGGCTACGACTATGCAAAGGCAAACACGACCACGACGCTCACAAAAGCGCAAATACCGGAATGACCCACCCTCGATCTTCAAAATCTCGAACCTTTGTCACCACCTCTAGATTGTCTCCCGACACAGCAAATTCGTTCTCGTAGTCGTGGCTCGGTTGCCAAAAAAATGGAGGCACTTGCCCTGTAGCCGCGACAACCTGTTTCCACGTGAAAATCATGTTTGGAAAAGGCACACGCAAGCCCAGAACAAAGCAGTTGTACGGGATAATGGGCTTCAAACAGAAGCTCATTCTGGTGAAAGCACTTTCATGCACAACTTCAGAAACATTCATCCACACATTTTTACCTTTTGCTGCGAAACCGCTCCAGCTGGAGCACTGACGGTCGGCGGTGGTGCGTTTTGTAACTGGACTAGCATGGACTCCAGTTTGTCTAGCGTCGTGGCATTTTTTTGTAGCTCGTCAGCCGAGGCCTGCGCGAAACTCTGCATCTGGGTGTGAAAGCCGATCTTCTGCTGCAGGAGTTCTCGCAAACCGTCCGTAAGCTGCCGCCACCCATGCTGCTTCGTGGCTGCGAGGACCTGTACGTAAACGTAGAGTTTGTTTGCACTCAAAATCTCAATTTGTTCACATATTTTCAGCCGATTTTCATTCATTTGCAAATCAATTGGAATTAAGACGGGATTATCACTATCCTGCGCCATCATCAATTCAAAGTCAGCGCCGGCGGCCGTGAAGGAGACAAGAAGAAGAAATAAGTACTGTTGCGCCGTTAGCCGCACCTGCGAGCTGTGCGGCAGCGGCGGACGGATGCTGCAAAACCGCCCCGGCTGTGTGCGGTAGGTGCTGCACCATCTGGGGTTGGTGGTGACTGACAAATGCCGCTGTGCTAGCGGCACTGCCGCCGCCGCCCGACATCACGGCTGCGAGGTTTTGCGATTGCTGCTGCATGGCCAGGGCTCTTTGCCGGTCCACCGGGGCCGGACCCGCGGGCGGTGCCGCTGGGTTCCCGAGCCGAAACTGCCCAAAGGGGTTCGGCCCGTTCTCGCCCGGAACCTGCAGCATGGGCGGCGAAAGTGACTTGCCTGGCCCGGAGGGAACCTGCATTCTGTTCCTCACTTCTTGGCCGCCGTACTTAGAAGATTGTATCTTGACACCCTGGCTCTTCTTTCTCTCAAGGGTAACTACACAAGTCGTCAAGGGCGCAAGATCTTCGCATGTTCATCAACACCTGTAGTTCGTAAGAGCTCTTGGCTGCCGGCTCCATTTGCTGCCCACCGTAGAGACGCAGCGAATCCGAATGTACATGTGGAATTTAGTCGAAGAAACACGCCACGAACGCTCGTCGCTCAGCTGCTGGTGCGCTCCACTCCAAGAACCACGGACGATCGCCCCTCATCGTCTCACGGGCTGACGAACGATAAAATGAACACAAAATGCGTTTCGAGTCTAACGACAATGCAAGCCTGTTCCTCGGATGCTAAGGACGACCAACACCAATGAGACGATCAAATTTCAACTTAATCAAGCCTGCAGTCGCCTTGAAGATGCTGTCAAATCCGTTTTCGCTTGATCGAACCATTGCCTTTCGACTACACGGTTGTCTGTCGCTTACCTACAACAAGTACAAGCGATAGGTGGAACCTATTTATTATCATCATGAAGAGGACAACTACATAGAGGCAAACTGACAAATGCGCAAAACACGAAAAAGCAGTGAGGAATCAAAATCATGAGCGCTGCAGTGAAGATTTATACTTATGGTACAAGAAGGCTGACTCGGAGACAAACTATCGTGCGTGGAATAGTCATGTTGAATAATAGTCAAAAAGGGTATGCGGATTTGTCAACAGGAGCAAGAAAAGGGTACTGACTGTTAGGCTCAAAAAGGATGAAGATGCAGCTCTAGCTTTTTTGGTACTATGGAAGAGTAGTGTACATAGCAATCTTACAACCCCAGGCGGGAGGCCCGGTATAGAAGCTGTGCTCTACCTGCTAAAACAGGATAGAGCTTCAAATTTCGTAGAATGGGCATTTGCAGTTGGTTGTTAGTGTTACCAAAAGTCCATCTTCCGGAAGCACAAGGTTTGTTGTCCGTGCTTAAATCGAGTTGTTCAGAAACTTCTGCATGCCCGGTCCGCCGGCGTTGTACATCGAGACGGCCAACATGACGCACGTGAACATTTTGAACAACGCAATGAGACCGCCGTCACCTGCAGTTTGTTTATTAGTTTTTATACCGTACGAGGAGGAGGACACAAAGAAGTTTTGCATAAATCAAAATTTGGTTGACACGGTTAGGAATTTAAAGATCGCGATGAACCCCGACGAGCTTTTTTTATTTTTGTGCTGATAAAGAAAAACTCCTTGTCTAACTGTCATTCGTTCACGTTCTGAACTATGCAATAAAGCCAAGTATAGTCGTACCTTGCAAGTAGTCGTACATGCCCAACGAGTTGATGATCCGGGCGTCGATGGCGCGGCAATAGGTAAACTGGTCCGCCTATCACACGAAAAAAGTGTTACAGTCACACATTTGTTGTCAATTCAGCAACACAAATTTCTCTGCATGAGAGAGAAAACTTGCATTGCAGAAATCCTACGGGAAAACACATATGAAACAACGCCCCTATGCATATCCGGCATGACAGACCTTGTCTGTCTTGCTATGCCTGCAACACTATGTGTAACTGTAACACTTTTTTCTTGCGATACCGCCCGCTTCAGTCGGAAGGAGGTGCACGCGGAGGCGGTGATGAAGTGGTAGACCATCCCGGTCAGGCACGCGACATGCTTCCCCGCTCGCATGGTGTCTGAGTTTGTTTTCGTCACACTTTAGACGCGACCAAGGTAAAGGATGCACGGGCTCATAGCCCTCACTTTCAATACCCGAATACAGAAACGACAAGGCAGAACTTCTTAAAGAACTCGAGTTCGACAGGTACTATTGCATATCATGATGAAGATGAACATGTATATCTCCTCCTCCTACTAAAAAAACAGTATACTCATGATGTGTGCGGACAACGTGGCGACGGCGATGCCCAGCATGAGGCAGCCCTCCAGGAGGTCAGGCAGGGGGTTGAGGTCCTTGCTGACAAAGACGCCGTACAGCAGGTACAGGGCCAAGGGGAAGTGCGTCCCCCAAATGCAGACGCAGGCCGCCCGGTAGGCGTACTTACCGCAGAAAATCCGGACCGTCGCTGCGTACGACTTGGGCGGGTACATGGTAAGCGGGTTGAACTTCTTCATGCTCTTCGCGGGTGTCCTTCCACGCGGCGCCATTTTGAAGATGCTGCTGGTGAGTTCTTCGAAAGAGGAAGCTCTCGAGAAACAAGGTCGTGAGAGTTGTATGTAGTGTGTTTGAACTACGCGTAAAAGTTTTTGCAAACACAGAAGGCGCGGCTCCAAAGAGGAGGGCAAACGCACAGGGTTTTTTTTGAAGACTGTCGTGTGAAAATTGAGGCCTGTGATGATCAGTTAAGAAAATTTGGTGCTGAGTTTCAATGGACGAAAACTGTCTAAGCACGAAACGACGGAAACGATGTACTTAGGAAGTGTACGTGTACATATGGTGAACGAAAGAGCGGTAGAAGGAGCGCCGTACGATGACCGATAGTCTTTTGTTTGCCGAATCAAAATCTTCATGAGAATGCACGTACCGAGCACGCTGTTCCTGTTGTTGGCTTGATCACGATGCAAATAAGTACAAAAGCTACCGAAAAAGTGTCACGACAATGAATGAGAATGACAAGAAATGCATTCACAGTCACCGAGACATTTGCACGCGATTCGCAACCGATTCTGTTGACTATTGTTAGTACTCAGTGCTTCGTTTCTGTCCAGGTGATTGTCATCGTTCACGATGATGGATGCGTACCAGCACGGAACATAATCTTCTAGATGTTTTCTTGCACGCTACGCACGATTCCACAGAGGCCACGGGGCCCAAGAGTTCGCTTATGATTGCGTTTAACTGGTGTGTGTTGAACTTGAACGGGGAGAATATGCGCGGCGAAAATGCGATTATGAAGTGTCAAAGCCAATCCAAAAAGATGAATGACAGCATCATGCTTATACATGCAAAAAGCGTAAGTCCTCGTCTTCATGTTAGTTGTCGTTGTACTAGTGCACTTATTGAATCAATGTACAGCCTTCAACTGGTCTCCCGCACTTGTGGCGCCTACCTGGCGCATCTTTGTGAAAAAGTCGTCGTAGCTGAGGACATTGTTTCCGTTCTGGAAAAATTCCTGGCGGATCGCCTGCGCAACCTGGTCCTGATTCTTGTCGTGGTTCAGCAGCGCGACGAGGTCCTCGATCTCCAAGTTCCCTTTTCTCCTCCGGTCGAAGGCGTTAAAAGCCTGTCGGATGAGTTCGTGGTGCTTCGTCGAGATCCGAATACTGCACACCGCGGCCAGAAACTCCGTGTACCCGACCCCGGCGCTGTTTTTCCTCCGGCAGAGGGAGTAGGCAATGGCGCCGGCGTGCGCGCGGGATTCGAACCCCGCCCGCATCAGCGTGTCCTTGATGTCCGCCTGGGCGATCCGCCCGGTGTTGAGTTTGTCCAGGTGGGAGAACAGCACGCGCACGGGTTCCGCGTGTTTGTTGCTCATGTTGGAGAAGTAGGCTATGTACAGGTAAATTGCCTTTTTGATCTCGCTCTGGTTGTGGAAGTTCTCGAGAATCTGGCACACCCCCGGCGACAGCTTCACGTCCCCGGCGCACTCTGCTTGCATCCGCGTCATCCACGGATGCTGAAAAACTTCGCTGGCCTTCGGCCGGTCCGTGGCATTCTTGCACATCATCCGGAGACAGCAATCGACGCAGTCGGGCGGGATGCCAGGCGTTTTTCTGGTCGGATTGGGGATCTTATACGCGTTGGTGCACACCATTTTCTTCAGTTGCTCCATGGTTTGCGCCGGAAACGGACCGGTGTTTTCCAGCATGTGGTACATGAGAACCCCACAACTCCAAACGTCGACCTTGAAGTCGAAGGGTTGTTGCCGAAGAATCTCGGGCGCGGAAAAGAGCGGCGTGCCGCACTGCAGGTCACTCACGTTTTGCCCCTTTTGGAACTTTTCGGCAAGACCGAAATCGATGATTTTCAGGGTGTCGCTATCCGGGGAAACGAGCAGCACGTTCTCCGGTTTAAGATCTGCAGCGAGTTGATAGTTTTGGGGATTTCTATTTTTGATTTATTTGCCTTGATCGAAAACCATTTGCTTCAGCATCTTTTTGTTTCGTTTGCACATTTTCTTGCTGACAAAACTTTCGTGAGTCGATGTGGTTTGGAGAATCGGAAGAAAAGACTGTGACTGTGGTGCGAGCCAGAAGGCAAAGTAATCTTCATGTTTACAGTTATACCTTTATGCGCAATCCGGACGGTGTCGTGCATGAAGGCCAGTGCGCGTAAAATCTGCAGCACCGTTGCGTAGACCCACCGCTCTTTTGTTACCGCGTCGCTCTTCTCGTAGCGCTTGAATCGATCCCAGAGCTCCCCTCCCTCACACAGCTCCATAATCACGTCCAGCTGCTTTTTTCCCCGAAAGTACTCGAAGACCTTGATAACATTTGGGTGGTCGAGCTCTGCCATAATGTTGATTTCCTCAATCAAGTCGTTTAGTGTGGATCCCTCGTTGAATCCGTCCAGCTTTATGGACTTGCAAACCCGCATTTGCGTCGTGGTTGAGCCGTCCGGATCCGATTTCCGTCCTTTGCCTTTATTTGTGGGGGAGGGAGAATTATTATTATCTCTAGACGTTCCGCTCCTTGGTTGGACCAGATGCACGGATCCGAAGCTCCCTTCGCCCAGCTTTTTGCCGACGCTGTAGAATTGCTCGAGCTGCCCCGGGTTTTGCCGAATCAGCATTTTTCGCTGGATTTCCAGTTTCTCGGGTTTCAGATTCTGTTGCAAATTCTCCTGCGCCACCGACCGGTAGAACTTCAATAAATCTGCGGAGCCAATCCCCCCTTCGGAGGAGGCAGAGCCCATGTGCCGTTTCCAGTGCTGTTGGAAATCGTCGTCGACCAGGGCCTGATGGCAGAAGAGCTTGTAGCTTTTTGTCAGCTGGTTTCTGTTCAAACTGTCCCTGCCGCCGAATTCCCGGATATGGTCTCGCACTAGTCCTTGTAAATCCTGCGTGGACTTTACCAACGAAAAGATCTCGGGGACGGAAAAGCTCGAAACGCCCGGAAACTCGTCTTGGTCCGCGATGGGCTGCGCGGGTTGCACACTCTTTCGCCTGTTGTTTCCCTTAGGAGTTCTGTCGTCGACCGGCGGGCCGGGGCAATTTGGGTCGTGCCCGCCCTGTCCCTTCGTCGTGCCGCACTTTTTGCAGCAGGTGTCGTACGGGTTCAGGTTTCGCGTCAACCCAGGCTGCACCTGGTGCCCACACCCCCACTTGCACAACATCGGGGGCTCGTTCTGGACGGAGAGACGCTGCGCCAACTGTTGAGGGTTGCTGCCACGCCGCTCCTGTAGAATTTTAACCGATAGCTCGTGCTCGCAAGCATATTGCAACAGAATGAAAATCGCTAGCAAGCAGAAAAAGAATAGCGATCATGAAGACAACAGCTGATACTGTCTATCTTGGATGCAAAATGAATCATCAAGGAACTAAGCGTACTGCAGCGCTGTCTCGCTTTGCCGGCGGTCGGTTCGAGGGGGCGGCTTTTTCGTCGACCTTCTGCAATAGGCGCTCGATGTCTCGCTCCATGATCCATTTTGCGATTCCTGCGTACTCCACGAAGACCGATCCGGGCGGCACGCGCTCGCCCCGGTCCACCGTTCCGTCCGCATCCAGAACTACCTGTCGAACAAAACCACGAAGGTACGCGTTTTTCGAATTGCTCCACACGTCCACGCTCTCCCCGACTTGGTACTGTGCCGCGGGACTTACCATAGTACCTCCTCGTGTTGAAGCTAAATTGGACAGCTCCGCCTGGTTATTGCCGTGGCCTCTACCTCTAGCTTATTAACCGCGGTCGCGGGATCACATCGCTCGTGCGACTCCGTGTCATCTTCATCGGGGTGCAGTCGTCGTGCAGTTTGGGTTCTCGTTCTTTCATGTTTTTTTCTTTTACTACACCGAGGATGCCAAGGGTTAAGATGAGGACTTTATGTTGAGAGTGCGATGTTGTTATTTCTGGCCTGTTGATGTTGGGGACGAAGTCGGGAGTCCATCGAGAAGAAGATGATCGTGGAAGTCTTTCCGCTGACTTTCCACACGATAAAAAACACCGGTTTATTACGTCTTTCTGATTCCGTTTCATCTACTCTCACCGCTCGTCTATATCCACCTCAGCTTGTTCCCTCGGAGTCCGATTTTCCATCTCTCTTCGCAAACCGAAAAAACGATTTTTGATGCTGTTCTTTGTTCTTCTTGTTACCGACGAATGTGACTAGGACTGTTTTAGATGACGGAGGATGTTGCCGATGGTAGATGTAGTTGCAGAAGAAGAAGTAGTAGTGATCATGATTATTACACTGGACGTGCTGCAGAGAGACGGCGCGCGACAGGGACAGGAAATTCTCATGTACTATCATCCGTCCTGGTAGTAATCTCGCAATGGTCACGACTTTTTCGTTTTCTTGAGACCGAAATTCGTCCCGGATTCGGAAAGTTCCACTCCAAAACGTCCGAAAATTCATCCAGTAAACGAACCACTGCAGGCCCCAAATGCGCTGTGCCGTCCTCGCTGTGCAATCCCCGTCCAACGATGAAGGTGAGGACTTCAGAAGATGATGGAGCAGTGTCGACGTTCTTCCTCCCGATGTTTTTACATGTGGACGATGCTCCTGCGAAAAAGCCCTGGGTCGACAAGATGTACCAAACTGCGAAGACAGCGAGTTGGCGTGTGTAGCGATGGAGATCGAGAAGGTTGTCTTTCAAGGCAGGAAAAACCCCGTCCTGCACTGCGGCTTCGTAGGTGGAAATAAGCAATTGCCTGCTTGATGTTCCTTCTGCATGCTGTTCCTGCCTCTTTTCACGACAATGCAACACCGCGTGGTCCTCTCGGAGGTCCTCTGCCGAGCTTTCTGCAGACGCAGACCAACCGCGGTACGAAGAGATAGCAATGTCAGAAAAATCATCTCCGCAGGCTCGGAACCTGCCAGCGGCGAGCAGAAGGATCTCCAGCATGAGGTCATACGTTTCGAAAACCTTTCGCTGCTCCGGCTGAAAAAGCTGCCTCACTGCGAAATTCGTGAGCGAATTGGCAAGTAGAGAACTACTGGATGACAACTCATCGAGTTCTTTTGTGCCCGCCTCCGTCATCATTTTTGCTATCACGAGTGCGCGCGATTGCTTCAACAAAATTTTCCGACAGGCTTGCAGGGTGATGTGTCTTGTTGCCCGGCTTCGGTGCTTCAAGGTGGAGAACATTTGCACGACTGCGCGGTGTTGGCCAAGTCCATTCATCGCAGTCAAAGCGGCGTTGACGCAGCTGGTCGTCGGCGTGACTCCGTACTTGGTGCGGACGGCACGCAACAAGGCCTGCGGGTCTGGACAGTAGGGAAACAGGGGAACGAAAACGGCCGCGTCTGCCATGAGCTTCTGCTGGTTTCTACCAACCAGCTTTAGATCATCTTGACGACCCGTAGAAGCAGAGTTTGTAGTTCCGTCGATGTTTTCCAGATAGCGGTCCATCGTTGCCTCCACGTTTCCCCAGCACTCAGCTGCGTTCTTGGCCGCAACAACAGCGAAGTACTGCGTCAGCGCCGCAAGTGAGGGACGGAACTGCTTTTCCTTCATTTCCTCCAACAGTGTTTCGACTTCAGCCAGTACCAGACCGCGCGAGCGCGTCTTCACAGAAATAAGATCTACTTCCGAAGACCTTCGTCCTTGCCTCTGATGGTCGTCATTTTCCACGATTGACAGGAGGAGATGATTGTAATTTCGTTCGTTTGGCTCGTGTATCTTCCTCCGGAAGTATCTTTTCGCAGCGTCAGGTGGCAGACTTAGCAAAATCGTGTTGTGCGTCCGCTCGTCCGGAAAGACGCCGTAATTTTCCATCCTTTCCAAAAAACACTTGATGAGTCGTCCTCGTAGAAGTCCCATCATGTCGTGGAACTCAGAGACATGATCGTCATCGTCCCGCTCTTGACTATGTTCGCCTTCGCCAGCTGCATCATATCCCTGGAAATCATCGAGGTCGAGAGAGAGCTCCTGAAATGCTTTTTTGACCTGTGAAATCGATGAGCTACGAACCCCGCGAAGCCACGCGTTGCACATGGCTGTCGTGACAGACTTCCATCCGACACGAAGCGCGAGAAATTGTAGTCCTTCGGAGAGCTTGTCGCATTTGCTGAACACAGCAAGCAGGGCAACGAAGGTACTTTCAGTCGGCCCGATTCTCTGCAGTCCCGCAGGCTTATTTGCTGCGCCATTGCCAAACGCTAACGCTGCAGCCTGGTTTTGCTTCAATGTAGTTTCCAGCTCCAAACTCGAAGTTTCCTTAGCATGGCCACTACGACGCGTCACAATGGGCGCATTTTCATTCCCCAAAACAACCAAAGCGTTAAACAACTCGTGAGCAAACGCTGCCACACTGTCCCGTCTCGCCTTGCAGTCCACGCTCTCTGTTTCGTCACTGCGGGCTTTATTCGCCAGGCTTTTATCGCAAGCGTTCAAAACATAGTTCAGGCTGGCCACATCTGGCGTAAACATGGCATTTTTGCTCGACGGTGCTAGCCTTTTTCCATCGATCGTCGGTTCGAAGAACCGTTCGGCTTTGTGAAGACCGGAAAGATAGTTACAGCTCGAGCGAGACATCAAAAGTTTCTGCAACTCCAAGAACTCCGATGCATCCACGTGGTCGCAAAACATTTCTAGGGTCATTTCGAGGTCCCCGAGGTGCGCAAATGCCTGCAAAGCTTGACGCCAGACCAGTCTTCGCGGAAACCTCTTGAGAACCTCAGCGATCGCTTTTGTCGCGCCAGTACGGTGGCAACTCGTCGACAGTTGAGTTTCGCGCAGTTTGACGATCGTGCAGAGCACTAGATCTTTCACATAATCAGGCCGTACGTGGTCCTCACGACGAAGCGCCCTGAGAAAATCACCGCTCACCGTAATGATCCCTTGAAGAGCTTTCTCTATCTCGCCGGTCGGTAACTTTAGTTCCGTCGACAGAAAAGGCAAAAGACCACTTTGGCCGTGATGTGCTGTCACTCGTCGACCAGAAGTCGAACTTGCCTTGCATTTTTTCTCCTTGAAAAATGCTTCGGCGACGTACGTCTCCAATGCAGCTAGTAGCTGTGCGCTTGCCACTGCTTCTGTTGGTCCACGAGGACCTGCTGCTGCAACTGCTCGCCCTGCCAGAGTCGCAAACCCGAACGCCTTGTTCTTCCGTCTCGTTGAAATAAGACCTCCGGTGCATCCGCTTGCAGCACAAGCACTCTTGGAGGCCTGAACTGCTAAGGCCGCCGTCATTATTCTTCGACATCGAACAACGCACCACCAACTAGTTCTAATACCAAGAAAAAGACCATGTGGCGCCGAAGCTACTCCATGAAAGTAGCACTTTTGCAACTACGATGAATTTCAATCATTCTCGTTCTGAACGTTCGCAGTCCACACAGATTGTTTGCCGCGGCCCAACTTCTTTGAGATCGCAAAGAAACTCGGTTCTGCATCGCACTGGATGAGCGGGTTGTGAACTTCCCTAGAAAACTAGTTTCGCTGTTCGTACTCCTCACAAAGAAGCCAAAGAAAAGATGGCCAATGCGCCATGATTTAAGTCTGAACTAGATCTGGTGAGAATTTTGGCCTCACAATACCGAACAGAGACATCTTCGGCGGCTGTGATGATGTTTCAGTCACCAGCCAACGGAGCCTTCCACGGAAGATGCTTGTTGATGCGACACACGTTTTTGCATTTCCTCCTGTACGTCGAACCAAGACGCATTGTCGCGGATTCGAAGACCAAATCTTGGATCGAACGACACACCAAAAACGCCATCTCGTTATCCAAGTTTCAGAAGAATGCTGCGGCATTTGGTGCAGGTCTTGTCGCCGGACAGATCGAGGCTGTTCCACGTGCCACAATTCCCGCAGCGTATGCGCGCTCGTTCGATTCGCCCGGCCTGCTGCGAGAACTTCACATCCATGCTGCAGAGGTGCTCCGAAAGGACTGAAATCTGCTCCTCGTAGCTTTTTTTTGTCTCCTGGTCCCGGCTTTTCAGCTCTTCCAGTTCGCCGACCTTGCGCTCAATTATTTCCCGCATCGTCTCGCGTTCGTCGCTAAGGTCTTGAATCTGATGTAGTGCTGTGCTTGATCATGTGTTTGTTGCAAATGTACTATCGTTGATAGTCATATCTACAAGATCTTTGCAAGACTTGCGAGAAATTCAAAATGTTCAAGGGTTCAAGAGTTCAGTGCATCTTTTGAGTTCGGTCCACCATTTGAGTTCAGTTCACCATTTGAGTTCAATTCACAACTTGAGCGCAATTCACTATTTAAATTCAGATATCTTCATAACATAGTCTCATATTCAAAAGATTCGAATCTCAAGTCTTAATCTCAAATCATAATCGAATCATCTCAAAAGTCACAACTTCTTATCTCATCTTGGAATCATCAAAGTCATCATCTTATCCTATCTTAGAAGTAAAGTCATAATCTTCTCAAAGTCATAGTCTCAATCTTCATAATTGAATCGGCGCGCCTTCATCAAGATGTGAGTCTTCATCTCATCAGTCATAAATTTAGATCTTGAAGTTATAATCTTAAATCTAGAAACTACCCATACAGATCGGGGCGCAATATCCTCATATCGACCGGGCGGGGGGGGCGCGGGGGGGGGGGCGAGGGCCCCCCGCATGTAAGTCTTCATCTTCAAAATAAAAATCATTCATACAGATTGAGGCGCAATGTCATCACATCGAAAGGGCGGGGGGGGCGCGGGGGGGGGGGCGAGGGCCCCCCGCATGGCCATAAATTTAGATCTTGAAGTTACAGTCTTAGACTTAAAAATTACTCATACAGATCGGGGCGCAGACTCTTAAAAATAAAAATCATTCATACAGATTGAGGCGCAATATCATCACATCGAAAGGGCGGGGGGGGGCGAGGGCCCCCCGCATGGTCATAACTTTAGATCTTGAAGTTATAGTCTTAGAATTAAAAACTACTCATACAGATCGGGGCGCAATATCATCATATCGAAAGGGCGGGGGGGGCGCGGGGGGGGGCGAGGGCCCCCCGCATGTCAGTCTTCATCTCAAAAATAAAAATCAGGCATACAGATTGAGGCGCAATGTCATCACATCGAAAGGGCGGGGGGGGGCGCGGGGGGGGGCAAGGGCCCCCCGCATGTGAGTCTTCACATCAAAAGTCATAGGCTTAGATCTTCAAGTTGCCAAGATATCTGCAAACCAACAAGACTGCGCAGGGAAGGAAGCAAACGCGGGAGCAGGCTGGGGCCCATCAGGCTATAACCATGGCGAACATCTTCGAAATCGGCCGGAACAAATACGGCGGCAGCTACTCCGGTAAAAAGCCGCTCACAATCTTCTTTCATTCATATACATTATGACTATTTCACAAAGAGACCTGTCGGCAGGACTTCTAAAAAAAAAACCAATCGGACACGTCGACCCTAAGGCTGCCAAGATCTATGACCAGTGCAGTGATGACGTCGGAAGCAGCGCGACATCTGGCCGCACCGCAGAAAATGCGGCGTCGATGGCGTTCGTATAGTCTTCCGAGATGCCCACGACTTCGTCCAGAAAAAATTCCGCCCGATGCCACGAAATCAGCCACCAGTCCCCAGTCGCCAGGCGAACACGATGGCGCTCGCTTTCCTTCTGGCGCTTCGGCTCCTGCGAGGTGAAAAACCACGACACAACGTGGCCACTGGCGGCCTTCGAATCCCCGGCCCAAATGTACTCCGCCGCAACTCCCCTAGCGTTCGGCTCCCTGTGCTCCTTCTGCGCACCCGTGCGCCGGTGGTAAATGACATCCCGGCGAATTGGCGCAAATCGGCCGCGCTCGCCCGAACCATGATCCTCCTTCGACATCGTGTGCGTGGCGGCTAAGTATCTCAATGTCTTCAAGAAACTAGAAAATAAAAGCGCAGCAGGAAAAAAAGACAGCTTACTGGAGGAAAAAAGTAAAAGCGTTGGCGGCGATCATAGATCTAAACTAATGGATGAAGATGACAACAGAGGCGCGCTGAAAACCAACGCTCTGAGTGATGTCTGCATGGGCGAGACGGAAATAGGTGGCCGCTGTTTGGAAATAGGATGCGCATGGCCGAGGGCATGCGATGTATGAGACTTTTATCATGTTGAGCGGCCTACGCGCCTACCGCGGCTGTTTTCCGCTCTCCGGCAATCTACGGCGTAAAACGATCCACGGCTCGATGATTCAAGTGCGGGCCACTAGCGCAGCCAATTTAAGAACGTAATCAAGTCAATATTTCAAGCCTAGGGCGGAGATCCAAGCGCCTGCTAAGTAACTAGAGCGATCGGGCATGGAGCTGAGGCGTTCGACTTCTATCTTCTTTCAAAAGAGGGCTCGGCCTGATGCAAGTATGCGCCGTCCCCCTAGCGGGTGCAGGTGGCGGCGCGCATGCATGTTCACGCGGAATCTGCCCGAGGTGTGTCCCCTGCCAGGCATGATTTACCGCCCCGCGCGTCGTGCGCTCGGGTCGCGGTGTCAATCGCTTCCAGATCAGCTGCTGTTTGCAGTTGATGCCAAGTACCGTCGCGCTGCCCCGTGCGCTGCTTCCCCGCCCCAGACTGTGAACTCTGTGAAAGTTGCTCCTTCTAGCGCAAGTTTGCGATGTCAAACCGAGCGGGCGAAGCTATTCGAGTCTCGTAGACATCTAGTCTACTTTTAGTTGATGTTGGGTTTTCTATGTTCGGAAAAACCTAGGCACCGGGTGAACCTATAAAGCACGCTTGATTTATTTCATACCTGTCCGTAGTATCTCTGCGCCACTTTCTGCAGGTCCTCCGTGCGCTTGTCTGCCCAGGCGATGGCGCCTTCAAGCTGCTCCACTAAGAGCTCCCGGTTTGACAGCTGGTCCTGCATCTTGCGCAGCGATATCCGCTCGCCCCCGGGACCGATCAGCATCTCGTCATCACTGGATTGCACTGACGAAGAGCTCTTCGTGCGAGAGGACGGACTCGCCGCCGACGGATTGCGAGCGCTCGCAGCACTCGGTCTTGCTTGTTCACCCGCCGATTTGTCATTGTCTTCCGGGTTATCATTCGCTGTACCATCACTACTTCTATCCGCAGGAGCGGGTGGTCGTGGCGGTGGTAGGAAGCCTCTTGCTGCTGGCGTGATCGTGCTAAACACCGTTCTGCTCTCGGAAAGCTCCTCCTGCAACCGGGCCACTTCTGCCTTCAAGTTGGAGGCCTGCGTCCGTGCGTTGTCGAGTTCGATCTCGAGGTTTCGCTTTGCGTTCAGTTCTCGCCGCATGTCGGACCAACTGCGGATGTTGCTGGAGTTGTTTGCTGACGGATGTTGATCCGATGCGGTGTTCGTGGTCGTTGTTCCAGCGCTGGACGTGGAGAGAACAGATTGATTGAACATGCCACTCTCGCCGGATAAATCTGTCACGTTCATGCTCGTTTCCGAGCCTGCGGTTTGAGAGTTGTTCTTGTTACCCGTTGATAACGGAACGGCGACGCCTAGACGGCGCAACTCGCGCTGAAACGCGTTCACGGAGCGAGATTTCGTACGCTTCTGCATTTCTTGGAAAGAGGAAGCACTGCCCGACGAAGTTGAACAAATGGTAGACGGGTTCGAGCGCGGAGGTCCTTCCTGTTGCCAGGCTAAAGATGTAGTTGCACCAACACCGGAAGTAGAGTTGTCATCATGTCCCTTGCCGTCGGTTGAAGATAATTTTGATGCACAAATCTGATCCTCGACGAAGCAATGGTCCAGAAAAGAATACGGCAGAGCCTGTTCTGCGCTCCTACTTCTACCATCGAATCTCAATAGTCCCTCGACATCGCGATCCATGTGCAGGTTTTTTTCTGCAGTTGAAAAGTCGAAACTTTTGCAGGTTGCAGAAATCTTTTCCATTCGACCGACCACAAACCGAAGACTCTGCAGCACCATCTCCTTGGAGGAAGTCCGACCGCTGGCGGTGACTTGGTGCTGGGTCGTGTCCGTGTGTTGGCTGGTTAAACTGTAGATCGAGCCATCGTGGTACGGTGCAGCATTCACGACGGAGCTGTTGTATGCATGCACCTGTTCGTCGCTTTCCTGCGCTGAAGAATTGACGCGCTCGGCCAGAAGTTTGAATACCGAACCGCACTGGTCCGCTGCGCGCTGAATCACTTTCACCGTGTTCTGGTAGGGCCGAAAAGTTGCACAGTGGTCTGCTCCCCGAGTCGTGTTTTTGCTCGATGGGGCGGACACGGTCGTTACGGCGCTGCGGGCTACAGACTGGCTAGCTATTGCTCGTTGGTGTCCACCTTGTTGTGTGCGTTGCTGATGTGCATCTTCGCCGCCGAAAGAAGAACGTGTGTCTGCGAGCCCCCGAAGCTCCTCGAAGTGACTCCTGCAACACTCCATCTCCGCGGAAGATAGCACGCAGCCGTATATCTGAAACGCACGCATGACGCCGCGCGTCGCAAGGCAGAAGGCCCAGAGAGAATCTGCACTTTGCGTAATCTCATGCTGCTTCGGGTTGCTGTAGTAATTGCCGTAGGATCTACTTCCCGGAGGCCCGTCATAGAAGTTGTTCCTCGCCCGTCGATTGCCCAACTGCACCACAACGGGCGGCGCGTGGTTGCTGCTATAGCTATTTGGATTCGACATCTCTTCATCGTCGTTGTAAAACCCACTGATGGCGTCCGCAAATGCGAGCGCCCGGATGAACCGCTGCAGACAGTGCAGCAGGTTCGTGGCCCGGGCTTGCGCGCACTTGAACCAGCGATTTGCGCTCTCTTCCTCGGGCAGAACCAGCGCCAGGCTCGGCTTGTTCTCTACGTCGCGGCGCAGCGACGAGGTTCTCGTCCTTTCTTGTCGATTTTTAAACCGGTGCTGCTGGTGATGTGCAGCAGCTCCTTCCACGTTGATGTTGCCCCGATCCATTTCCGAATGGCGCACCGCAGCGGGTGCAACCACATCCGGCGTGGACGCGAGGTCCGGCTCTGTTGTGCTCGTATCCAGGACCGACACCGTGGAGACTGTCATCAGATCCGGAAACACTTGTTTGTCCACCTCGCTGCTTGGCGGCTCCAAGTAGTACATGTGCCGCGGGCCATGGCTGCCCCCTGCAGCGACGGGCGTTCCGGTTTCTGAGGGCGTTCTGATCCCCGAAGTGGTACTAGAGATGGACTGATGCATCGCTGCAGAGGTTAGGTTCACCGCTTTCGAAGCCGCAGAGAGCAGTGTGGAAGCTACACCCGATTTGCTGCCCGGAAGCCTGTTGCTCGGAGTAACCGACGAGGAAACCACCGTTGCAGCCTCATCCAACACCAGGTCAGCATCTTCACCTTCATCCTCGTCGGATGCAGCTGCAAACACCTGCTGTGTGGGATTACTCCCATTCCCTTGCGGAGGTGGAAATCCGACGATAGGGGGAACGAGACTGCTCCCGGACAGCGACCGACCAGCTTTGTTCGGCTGGTTGAATGGCGGAGTTCGTGAATCCGCGGTCGAACTCGAATTGTCCGCCGCCCGTCCTCCCATTAGCGTTCGCACCGGCGACAGAGAGGCGGCAGCCTGCGCCGTGTTGGACAGCCAATTTCGAAGGCCCGAAGCCGCTGTCCCGCCTTCCGCCGTACTTTTCGGCGTCGCACCGTCCCGGTTCGAATCCGGGGACTTTGTGAAGTTCATCATGCGCGCACCCCCACTGCTGCTTCCGTTGAGCAGGTCTTGATTATTTGTCGCCCTGGAAGTGGTCGAACCAACGCGGTGCAGAAGAAAGTTCTGCACCTGTCCCTCCATTTGGAACAATTCTGTCTCTTTTGGAGGTGAAGCGATGCTGAAGTACTGGGCGCGGTGCAGCTCCTGTTGCGTACGCGGCGACGGTAGCGGTTCCGCGTTCCAAACCTGCAACACGGCTTCCCGCTCGCTGTAGTCCCAATTTTGGTAGTTCTCCTGCCAGAACGCGTCCGTGGAAAATTTCCGCTCCGGCGCGAGTTCCGCGTAAGCGAGATTGAGGTCCAGAGGCTCGGAACTTCTTCCACTAGTCGTCGTTGAGACAAAACGCCGCTGACTTGTTCTTCCTCGTCCAGAAGATCCTCCTGCTGGACCGCTATGCTGGTGAAGATGACCCTCACTTGGCCAGAGAGGGACAGCGTGCAGGGGCGTGCACAAACAAGCGATGAGTCTCTCGATCGCTAGGAGCACCAGGTTCTTATTTCGAGCGATGCGCTGCACGAGCTTCGACTTCCCCGCTTCCGGAACGAAGGAGGCGCCGAGGGTTTCTAGGGTTGTCTCCTCGAAGTACTCGAGGATGCGCCGGAGGTGCTGGCTCCATTCCTGTATCACACTGTTCTTTCGCTCTAGTAGGGTCCTGCCCCTGCTACCACTCGCCGAGCTCGAAGTAGAGAAAGACCACACGGATGGCGGCAGGTATTTGCCATCGAAAACCGGGAAACACCTGGCTAGATGCCTTCGAAACTCTTCCTTTTGCCCCTCCGCGGCCTCGGACACGCGGAGAACAAATTGGTCCTTTTCGCGCACCGCAGTTTGCGCGTCTTGGATCTGTCGCTCCAGGTTCGCCGCCGCCTGGCGCTGCGAGTCGCAGTCGTTTTGGAGCGTGACGATCTGTTGACAGACACAGAAGGATAAGGGAAACAAATCAGAGCAGGTGAAAATGCGCTGTGCGATCCGAAAAATAAACAAGTACTGCCGATGGCGGCAGCTGCAGCCGGCGCCAACACGACACGAAGTGAAAATGGAACTGAGGACATGCAAGAAAGAAGTGTGCAATAAATTGATCAGATCTACATCCTCATCATATCTTGACCATACCTCGTTCTGCAGTTGGTGCACTTTTTCGTTTTTCAGCGTCACGTCGTCCTCCAGCTTGTTTATTTCTTCCGCTTTCAGTCTTGAAAGGTCGAACAACTGGCTCTGGACCTGCTGGTTCTCGCCAATCTGTCGGTCGAGCTCCTCACGCATCAAGCGCAACTGCGATACCAGATTCTCCGTGTCGACATCGTTCGCTCTAGAATTCCCGCTCGAGGAGTTGTTACTAGCACTGCCAGAAGACGATCCAAACCCAAGCAAAGACTCCAACGCATTCCCACCCAGCAACTTCGACGCAACCCCGGACGACGAACTACTCTTCGTCATCCCCGGTTGACCATGCGCGCCGTTGCTTGCTTCCTTGCTCCTCTTCTGTACTTGCTGCAGCCGCCGCTTGGCCTCGGTCAGTTCCTCCTCCATGCGGTGGTGCTGGCGCTGGTTGCTTTCGGATTCCGCAAAGAGCGCGTCTCGCTGCGCTTCTAGCTGCTGCACCTCCTTCTGTTTGGTCAGGTAACCCTCTTTGAGCACTTTTATCTTTTCCTGCTGCTGCTCGCACTTTGTCACGAGGCCTCGGAGCTGTTGCTCCAGCTGGTTCGCTCGCTCGTCTGTTACAGTGCCGTGGTCTACTGCCTCTTGTATGCAAATGGACGGATTTTGCTGCTGTGAAGATGTGGCCGGCGCGACAGTGGGAGGGGCTGCAGTCATTTGAAGATGTTGACTAGGAGCCGTGGCTGCAGACTTTATTTCGTAATGTTCTGCCATAGCCATAGGAGGTTCAGCTGGCACTCCTTCAACCGCAGTGGGTGCTGTATTTGCCGGTAAATATGGATATGCTAAATTGCCAGCTGGATCCGGCGCTGGTTCAGCTTTGTGGTGGTGGCTTAGTCCAGGAATCACGAGATCCTCGTCCTCTTCCCCATCTTCGCACACAACGCCAACTTCTGGAGTCGGTTCCCTTGATTGCACTGCTCCAGACACTGCTGCCGGAACAGCTGCCGGAGCCCCTAAGTGATACGATTCCACTTCAGTTGGAGCCTCACTCGAGACGTGAAGCTGGTCCTCCCTCGTCGCGCCGTCAAGCGACGTCTTCTGCAATTTTTTCTCTACTTCTGCGCTTTCCAGTCGCAGACTCGGAGTTTCTGAACTTGCGGAGAACAGCACTCGTGGCGGCGGCAGCGCTTCGGCGGTATGCTCTCGCGGGGAAGGTTCCCTGCCCAATACCTGATTATCGACGACATAAATCTGTGGCTCCGATTCTTGGTCCGTAGCGTAGTTTTTGCTGCGCTTCACATTGTTCCTGGTTGAGCTTTCCTCGGACAGAATACTGTCCTCCTCAATCATCGAACTCAAGTGCTCGTTGGGACTCGTTTTGGAATCATTTTTCGAGGACACCGTATGTGATGTTTTGATCATGTCACTTTGCTCTTCATCTCTTCTCCGTGTCCGTTCTTTGCTGCTGCTGCTGCTGCTGGGTTTAAGAAAATCGAGATCGACGGTCGATGGCTTCTTCGATTCGGGGTTCGCGTGGCTCAGCATCCACGTAGAACTTGTGGATGAAGAAGCAGAATTTGTAGATCCAGGCCGCGGCTGCGGTTCAAAGTCAAGACTGGAATTGACCGATCCGCTTGCGTCGACGCCATTGTTTGTCGTGCGAATCTCCGATCGCTGGCGCTGTCCTTCTCCCCCTTCAAAATTGCTATTTGCGTTTGTGCGCGAATTTTCCCCTGCTTCTCCTTTTGCCTTCTGATTTTGGAGGTCCTCTCCAAGCAGCCTACTGCGCAAGACGCGCGGGCGCTCCCGATCTTGTGCAGCCGCTGCTCTTTGCTTTTTATCGTTGTCCCGCCGCTTAAAAAGTTCATCTAGGTCGACGCGTGCGCGCGCGCTTCGCGTGCGGCTCCGTGCAGACGCGGGCGGGACTGACTCTGAGTCGTTGCTCTGGAGGTCGATTGAGCTTGTGTGAGAGGTCGACGCACCAGGAGGTGGCTGCGCGAACTCGGTGGTGTCCAAAGCAGAGGATTCGTTCCTATCTGGCTTTGAAGAAGATACGCCAAGAAGGCGGTCCAGCTCCTCTCGGCGGGCCTTCCGCCTTGCCTCTGCGTCCATTGCGAATGCGAAAATGCCGACACTACAACAATCCTAGTATTTACAAAAAGTCGCAAACGCCGTATTGTACAGTAATTGGTATTGAACCTACCCTGAGTCTAATGCACGTCTTGCTCCGTCAGAACCTAGCAAGAAATCCCTCTTCGGTCTCTCCTCGCTCCTTGGCTTGTGAATGGGAATGGGTGTCGTTGTCCTGTTTCTTTACCCGCCAAAAATCCCTCTAAATGCACGCGTGCTGGTGAAACATCGGAAGATTCGTCAGCCACAGCTTCCACCTGGTCCGAGGCCCGGACCTAGCTCCACCGGCGCCGCGACAATAAATGTGCGTCTTCTGGGAGGACCCCAAACAGGATCGATGCAACAAATAGCGACATTACATCGCTTGTCTACTTTGTTCTTTGCTGTACTTACGACTCTTGGTGAAATTGACAAGCTGGACCACCTTCTCCAAGTGTCCAAGCCTAGTGCATTCTACGAGACTACCAGAGAGGACACAGTATGCTTTTCTTGTATGTCATCCAATATGCGCAGCGCGGAACGAATGCGATGTTCAGAAATTGTAAATGTGGATGGTGACTACACGAGTTCGTTGACGTTAATGTTGAAATTCATTTTGAGAGGTTTCCGATAACGAAGTCCAAGTAGACGAAAAGAAGTTCAAGAAGCTCGATGAAAACGATAACTCATACATTGAAGCTCAACAACTGCATAAAAGATGAACCGAAGTCCTCCAAGTACTGCGGCCCAGAACTCATCACAAGGACAAGCACTTCAGCCGTGTTGCTGGTTCATGGCCGCGAGCTGCTCGTTCATTTCCCCCCAGGCCGGAGGAAATTCGCCCTTCTCCTGGTAAAACTGGACGAGCGCGTTCTGGACGTGCGCATACTCCGCATCGGTTAACCCTACGTTCACCGTCCACAGCGCCACGCGGAGCCAGTGCGCGAGCTTCATCATGTCAATGTCCAGGTTCAGCATGCGCCAATTCCAATCGTACACATCGGTCGTTATGTTGATCGCCGACTTCTCGCCCCGCGGGTTCGCCCAGCAAATCTGTGATGGAGGTAAATGGAATTCTGATCTAGATTTGAATCTCGGTGATCATCTTCCCAGATGAAGGTGCTCATGTGGTCTCGCCGCTTTTTGTGGCATGATCCACGATCCATTGCAACTGTGACATAGAAAACTTCAGCGACCTTTGCTTTACGCTGGCAGCACTTAACGTAGGTACTTACGCCATCAACAAAAAGAAAAAACCTAGATTGGTAAATCAGCAATAAGTACGTGTGTGACATCCTTTGCGAACTTGAGTAGCCCGCCAAAAATTCCCCGTCGGTTTTTGTTCCGCCCTTCGTCGCAGACTTGGTAGCCCCCGCGTCGGATCGGCACGGCTTCCATCACGACGGAGTTCGGTTCCATGAACAAGCCCCACGCCAGCCCGTCGCCGTGCGCACCGAACATGATGCGCGACTTGCTGGCGAGACGGGCCTGCTCGACGAAGTCCAGCGCGGCAAAGTCGTGGCGCTCGATCACCCACTCGTCCTCGCGACCGGGGAGCGCCAGCGCAAGCTCGATGTAACGTACGACGTCGTTCATGTTTTCCACAAACCGGTGAAACGACTTCCCCGGTATTCGGTCCTGCACGAGAAACAGCTTCTTCTCCGACTTGAACCGCCAGTTCACATCGACAATGCGAGCAGGTGGAGCACCACTACTAGTACCAGCAGAAGCTCCTTCTCCGCTGCTCTCATCTGTTGGAGCGTGAACTGTTTCCAAAAATTCGTCCTTCCGCAGTTTTACGACGAAGCCGTCCCGCGGGTCCGAAAACTCGACCAGTGGCCCCCGTCTCTCCTCCTCCCGCGCCCTCCTCGCGCGCGCCTGGTCGGCGTTTTCCTCGATGAAGGTGTAGACCGTGTTCGCGTCGTTTTCGTCCCCGCCCTTCGCGCGCCCGCGGTAGAACGGCTTTTCTTCCGGGTCTCGCCCCTCCGCCAGCATGGCTGCGCCTTTGCGCTGCAGCCCGCCGCCGAGGAAAAAGTTCTTCATCTTCCGCGTGAAGAACTGGACGTGCTCCTTCGTCGTGTAGCCCCCGCCGCTGTACATCATCAGCTCGTGGCCGAACACGACCTTGTCGTAACACTGGTTGATGTTTTCGTAGCCTTGGGAAATCACGTTCGCATTCTCGAAAGCCTGCAGGAAGCGCGCGAACCAGCCGTACCTGCCGTCGAACTTCATGGTGTCGTACCCTAAAAGTTTGTTCCAGTGCTCCACATCGCGCTCGAGGTTTTGGTTGATCAGGAAGAGGTCCACTTTTTGCCCGTTTTGCCAAAACCCGTACTTTTCCGGCTCCAGGTACAGCATGACGAACGGCGCGACCAGAGAATGCAGCCCGTGCCAGGTGGACGTGAGCTTGAAGGTCACGGGGAGCAGGAACGCGACCTTGTCGGTGGCAATCGGGTGCTCGGGGTAGAGCTTGGAACTCATGTCGAACTTGAACAGCGTTTGCCCCACCTCGGAACAAGCGCGGAACATGCCGCCCTCCTCGAAAGCATCGGGATCGTGGTAGTTGACGGACTGCCGAAAAATTCCCTCGGACACACACATGTGCCGGATGTCATACACGCAATCGGAAAAAGGCTTTTCCTTCTCCGTGCCGATCTGGTCGAGGCGGACGGCGATTTTTTCGCACTGGCAGGAGAGCAAGCAGTTCGGGTCTCTGAAGTCCTCCTTCTCCGGGAGCTGGTGCCGCTCGCGCAACGCGGGCGGGATCTCGATGCTTGGGTGGAAACGGCTTTGTGAACGCACGTAGCACTCCTGCTCCATCCAGGGATCGTTCATCAACAGGATTACCTGGATGAGAATTTTTATGTTGACGATGATACGTCAATGCGGTAGGTAGATAGTGCGTCTGCTTCTTTCCCCTAGTTAGAACACTAGCAAAAGAAACCCAACACCGGAAGCTGCCGAGGCCGAACCTACAAGAAAAATAAACAGCACGCTTCCTGTGTACTATACCACACTCTCGCTCTTCGCCCGCAATATTGGTGTCGTCATGTGCCGGTGCTTATCGGGGAAGTACGCTGGGTCGGGCCTCGATCCCGCATATTCGCACACTTCGTTGCACGATTCTCCTTCGTTGCCCATGTGCCAGCAACGGCCCGCCCCGTCCAGATAGCCCCCGGGCTGCGCACAGAAGTATTGCACGTCCGAATCCTTTCCCGCAAGCAGCCCCGGATCTTCGGGTGCGACGCACCGACCGTGCTTGCACCTACGCCCGGCGACGTTGCCGCCCACGCAATCGGCGGAGGTCGCGCAGGTCTCGGACACCCAGACCAGGGCCTTCAGCATGTTCTCGGTGACGCGGTAGTAGCTGTGGGTGCGGTAAAAGCGGATGTAGTTGGTGTAGATATCGTTCATCGACACCGGCCACACAGACTCGTCCATGCAATCTTTCCCGTATGACAGTGCACAACTCCCCCTCCCCCTCATTTGTATAGCATGAACAGCAATACAAGCATCAGCAAGAGAAAGAGTGCTGTTTTTGCATGACAAATTTGCAGTGGAGTGTAGTGCTATTTGGGCTACCAGAACTTGTCATGCAAACAATGCCAAGAGGCAAAGGGTGGATTGGGTATTTTGCATGACAAATGAGGGGGAGGGGGAGTTGTGCACTGTTATATCCCGAACGCCGCGGTCCGCAACACTTCCGCCATGTGCCCCAGCGCCAGATATGGCGTTCTCAAACGTTACATTCTCAACTGTTACATGATTTGTCATGCAAAATGACCATGAGCCGCAAGACAATCAAGCTGCTTCGCATGACAAATTGTCGAAGGGCTAAATAGCATCTAAATCCATGCCAAATTTGTGATGCAAGACTTGCAAGCTTGCCCCTTTCCCAATTGCGGTTTTTGCATGACAAATTCATGTAACAGTTGAGAATGTAACAGTTGAGAGCGCCATACCAGATCGACGCTGGCTTTGGCATCCACAAAGTGCGGATATCCTGAGTAAAAACGTACCCACGCCAGAGTTAGGATGAGGATTTTGCAACACAAACCTAGGAGTTTTGTGAGTCACGCATGACAAGCTGCAGTGTAGTGCAGGTTAGCAAGTGCAGCCGCGTCACAAATCCAGCTGCTCATCCTGTTCACAGCATCACAAATTCCAAAACACGATTGGAAATGGCTCTCATGGGGATGCGCATTACAAGTCATCCTGTCTTTGCGAATCTGCATTACAACTCTGGCGTGGGTACGTTTTTACTCAGGATAGCGGATCGTCGTTGTTCTCTGGGTCCTTCGACTCCGTCATGGCCTCATAGGCCTTCCAGACCAGGTGCTGCACACACGAAATCTTCATCGCCACGAACCCCGGAATGCAGTCGGACAACGCCGCCAGGCGGTGCGAGTCCTCGTTGTCCGAGCTCCAGATGCAGCTCTGCTTCCCGAAGAAAGACTCCGACGCCGACCCCTTCGCGAACAGCGCGTTCGGAAGTTCCGGGGTGAGGTGCAGGAGCATGGTGTCGATCATGGTTTGCCAATAGTCGTGGTTCTGATTGCAGTCGCAGGGGTCGCCAAGACTCGCGACCGTCTTCTGTGCCTGGGCGAAGAGGTTAGAATAGAGAAGGGGGTGAAGAAAAGCAACTGCAAGGACGAAAAGTGTGAAGATGAGCGCCCGGGAGCCACCTAGATTCGCTATTGTGGGACGTGTTACGAGAAAACAAGCCGCTCTGCGTTCTTTCATAGTTTTCATCTCGTGAAGAAAGGATAACCAACATCCTGGTCGTAGCTTCGTTTGTATTCTTCGCTTTCGTATGCGCTCCCAGCTGCTTGCCCTCGTCATAATTTCGGGCATGTCGATCTTCATGTCCTTACTGTGTAATCCTGCGACGTCAACGGGGTCCTGCTGCTGCAAGAACGATCGTCCCCAGGACCAACCACCCGGGTTCATTTTTCTTCCTTCGCCTTTCTCGCCCTTCCACGTAACTGCGACCTGGCTCATTGCAACGAGGACAGCCTGATTGGGCTCCGAGGCAAAAGGATACTCGTATCCCCGGGTGACAACAAGCCCATCACGAAAGACTGTGACCAACGAAGCAAACCAAGGTGGTCCGACCGACTACATGATAATTCGCTACGTACTTACCTGATTCCCTACACTTTCAAACCAGTGTTGAATGATGATAGGAAAAACTCATGTCAGGTGCCATTCGCTCAAACTTAGGAAAACTCGAATTCGTTCATTTTGGCTGCTGATGCAGCACATGCGAAAGGCCGCAGAATTGCGGCGACCATATTTCCATGAACACGCAACACCATCACACCACAACGCCCCTCCTGATGCAGCTAATGGGGCCAAGCGTCAAATAGCAGCGTGAAGATGTTGTATTCCATCTATCACTATCTTCTATATTTCGAATGTCCTGTGGAAGCAGATGCAGATCTGCATTACGGCAAATGCAAATCCGTCAAATAGCGGCATTCACTGAAGCACAAGAAGGCGGACAACCCTCGCAACCTGTTCGGTTGGGAGTTTCGCAACAACTGGTCGCTGCTGATTGTCCTCACCCTCGACTCGTCGTCCTGCTCCGTCTCTTTCACCATTGTCCAAAAACTCCTCCATGGACACATTTTCCTCGAGTACGAGCCCGTTTTGGCTTAGCGCGAGCCGCTTTTGCAGCAGGTCGAAGGCGGAGGACTGCGGCAGCATCATGCACAAAGCGACCAGCGTTTTCACCAGGTCGGGAAACTTCCGCGGCGTGAGCAGGTGCATGCGCGCCCGCAGAAACACTGGGCTCTCGAACAAGTGCACCAGCTGATCCAGCTGATTCAGGAAGTTTTCCGTACAGCTGCTCTGCGCCGCGGCTAGACGCTGACACAGCCGGTGCGCCAACTCGTACTGCTCGCACCACAGAGCCAGGGACACCGCACTCAGGGGGTCAGAAACCCAGGACAGAAGCAAAGTGACAAACAACGAAGTCGTTTTTGAAGATGGTTGAGTATTTTTTGCGTTGGATGAGTCGACGTTTCGTTCATTCTGTTCATCTTGTTGGGATTTTTCCTCCTTGCTCTTCGCCGCACTGTCCTCTTTTGAAGATGTTTTGCTCGTCAATTCTTGTTCTCGGGATGACGTAGTTTTCGCCTTCGTCGCACTGCTTTTGTTCATGGCAACAACTGCTGCTTCCAGAACTTCCACGTCGGCAGTTCCGCCTACTTTCTCCCGCAAAAGCCGGTCCCGCAAGTGCGCGGTCTCCCGACTGGTCAGCAAGATCCAGTGCCACATCTCGACGGCCTGGGCGAGGAACTGCCGGTGGCGTTGGACCGCGGCGGCCCGACTGGTCATGGAGGACGAAACGACAACAGTGGCGTTTGCGTTGTTCAGCAGCTCGCGCTCTTCGCTGATAATCCCCGCCACCGTACGGTAAAACAGCTCGCAGTCTAGTTTGTCGCAAAGCTGCCTGACGACGAGCCGGCCGCGCTGGTCGAACATTTGCGAATCGATCCGGAACAGGTCCAGCAATTTTCGACACACTCCCTGGAACAGCTTGGAAATCCGGATGCGCTCCGGCTGACTGCTCTGCTGCTGCTCTTGCAGTTGTTTCATCCCGCCTTCCCCTGCAGCTAACACCGCCGGAGGAATTCGCGAACCCGGCGAAGAGGATGCACCACCGACACTAGACATGGAGACCGGAGTGCTTGCCCCGGTTCTCTGCGGTAGATTCTCTTGTAACACCACGGTACGACTCTTCACTTTACTGCTTTTATTTGCGGAGGTGCCGGTTGTAGTCGCTCCTGAAGGTGCAGCTGATGATGCACCGCCCCCTGCGGAAGAACTGGTCACCAGCATCCCGGCTGCGGCGAGACTTTTGCTCTGTTGCGTCTTGCTCCAGTCTTTTTGCTCCTGCGCTACGTCCTGCAAGTTTTCCGCCGCGTTTAGCGTAGACACCTTTGCCTCGTTCATGATTCGGGCGAAAACCTGTAGCGCCGCGATGACGACCTCGGTGTCGGGGTGCGACAAGGTCTGAAACAAGGGGTCGAACAGCTCCATGCTCAGTTCCAACATCTCCTCGGGCCGGTTCGATAGCAACATGCAAAGCCACTGCAGCGCCGCGGTCTTCAGCACCACGTCGTCAGCGGCAGTTGAGTTGACACCTGGACTGGCAGTTGTGTTCATCGCCGGCTCCAGTTTATTCTTGTTCCCTCCTGGTCCTCCACCCCCACCGACCCCACCACCATAATTCGGCGCTCGTGATGCTGGCCGCAGCGGCCCGCTGGCCGTCGATTTCGTGGCGATGAGGTCCGGCGACATCTCTTTCTGCAAAGAGCGAATCAGGGCCAGTAGCAACGGCCGCTTCATGTCGCGGCCGTATTCCGAGGTGTCCACGAGTTGCAGCAGCTCCGAGTGCGTTTCCACCGCGATGCGCGCGGTGTCGCGGTCGTTCGAATCCAAACAAGGAAGAACAGCGGTGAGAAACAAGGGCAGCAGAGAGAAAGGCTCCGGGTCGTCGGGCGCGCTCAGTGGTGCGGGTGCGAAGAGTTCTGCCTCTACTTCCAAAAGAAGCTGCTGCTGCTGCGAAGAAACCGCAGGATCAACATCTGCTGCCGGTGCAGAGAAACCTCTCGCTATCCCCGCGCTGCGCTGCTCTTCCAGCTCGTTGGTCGCGAACTCAACGAAACTTTGCAGCCAGCCAAGCGCAGCGGTGAGCTGCGACGACCACGTACGCGTCTGGGCGATCGTGTTCGCGCCCGGCTTCCGCCGCATCTCGCCGTGGATGTTCCGCACGATGTCGACCAAAATAGGCGTGGTCGTGTGCACCACGCGGTGCCTCAGCCGGCGCAGATCCTGCGACCCGAGCTGCAGTTGCGGAGCAAGCAGCGGCGACTCCACGCCCTGTCCGAAGAAGTTCATGGCACCCGGTGACGTCGAGAACGATGACCGCAGCCCCTTCAGAAAATTGGCGAGACAAAAGTCGGCTTTCACGCGCAAGTCCTTCACGTTCTCCCCCAGCATGCCGAACAGGCCGGGGAGGAGCGAAGGCAGGTAGGGGTACAGATCCAGGTCGGGCAGTGTCTGCAGGAGCTGCACCCAGCCCAGGAGGAAGGAGAGCAGAAACGGGTTCTTGCTCTGGATGCGCTCGCTGAGGAGAGGCATGAACCGCGGCAAAAAAACGGTGCGAAAACCGTGTTTGCCGACCGCGTCCGCGTCTGTAACCACGTCCTTCAGAACCTTGTCCAGGTACACCGCCCCCGCTTTCACGTCCTTGTCCGGATCCGCAGTGTGGCGGCCAGTGCCGTCGAAAATTTCGTTGAAATACCGCATGGGTTTGGCGACCTTGATGATGTTGTACATGGCCTCGCAGGCGTAGTAGCGAACCCGCGGGTGTTCGTCCTCGAAGACGGACAACACTGGGGGGACGAGGAACTCGATATAGTCGTCCCAAAAGTCCTTGTACTCACTGCTCACCGCCATATTTCCTGCAGTTGTTCCCGCGCCCACATGTCCTGGTGTTCCGGCTTCAACCGAAGCGGTGGCGTCATCCAGTAATAATCCGGCTCTGGAGTTGATGTCTCCTGGAAATGCACCACGATCTCCGGCCACCGCACCGGAAGCAACATACCGTGCACTTGACGAGGACGAGCCGCCAGCTTGCAAGGTGGAAGACCCCGTCGTTCCGTCCACCGCCTTCGAGTCCACCTCATCCGCTGGACTAGTAGCAAGATCCGCGCCGTCCGTATCCTTCGGGTAGTGCTCCGCAATCAAGCGCGAGAAAAAATCGCCGCCGTCGCGAGGCCTGTGTGAAGGTTACAAAACATAAACATGGTCGCGTGGAGACCTTTTATGAGTTAAAAAACTGAAACTCTGGATTGATTGCCCACAAAGACAAGGACATTCCTCCGACGTGCTCCTTGATTCAAACTAATCAAACAGCGCCTTCTTATCTACAAGATTCGACAGGCAGATGGATCCGACGAAAAAAAGTGCATGCTTGTGGTTCGTCTACTTTCATATCGTCAGCTACTGCTGTGGCTCTACTAAGGTCGTTCTGCTGCTACTATCACATGACCTCACCTCCCACTCTTTCCACTGGTCTGCTGCGAAGCGCCGTTTTCGCTTGATTTTACTGTGCGTAAAAAAGTGTGCGTGTCCAGTCCGATGGCAGCGGCTGCGAGCCCGATGAGGCCTCCCTTGCGGACGTTGGCAGTGGGCGATTCCACATAGTCGCGAAGCAGAATCAGAATCTGTAGCACACGGTCCTTCGGCGCTTCTTTGACCACCTTTTCCAGTTCCAACGCGGCCTGCTTCCGTTTTTCATACGAGGTGTTGGTCAGCGCCTTCGCGACCGCAACACCCACAATGCTGTCGAGGGAACTCATGCTGTCGATGCTGACCAGGAAAACATTATCATGATTGAACGAAAGGTGATTCACACTGCATGTTCATCTGCATACGTAAGAGGCATGTAAAAGGAAATAACGGCCACGGGGCTGCGAAGTTGAGTAGACGACTTCAACTTTTTTTTGCGCCAAACGAATATGGTAGAAGGTAGGTTTACTCAACTACGGAGTATCATTATCGTAGATTGTAACGTACGATTTTTCAGGACACCGACGGCGGAGCTGCAATGTGTGACTCGGAACAAGCACAGCACGATCGTTTACTTATTCTATTCGGGACGACCAGTGGCGCAGCCTTGCAGTTCCGAACACACATAGTAGAGCGGAAGCAAGAAAATTTCACCTGTTTTGCTTCCGCCGCACTAGAAGCAGACCTGAGGCAAGCGGCGGGTGCGACAGGTGGATCAACATCGACGCTTCTCATCTTTTTTAACGGGTACAAAACGGAAATCAGGGAGGTGAGGTCCAAAAAGTCCGAAAATTTATTGGCAAGGGCTATGTATTAATGCAGCAATACATGTTGATGCTGATGCTGTTGGGCCTAGCAAAACGCTAGTCAACATCTACAACGAACATGTCTAGACAGAGTCGGCGGACCGGTTGCGATAGTTTTTCTTCATTTAACATCAACATGATGCTTATCTTCGCGGGCGGCCGTTCATTCAGTGCGTCCGGGACAGCTTATCGCAGCCATCAATATGTTGACCACGACCAAAGGCTATTAGATCTCTACATAATTTTCTATATATCAGTTGCTTATGGTTCGCAAACCAAAATGGTCAATTCGCCGTTTCCGGTTCTCGTCCTTCCAAATCCTAATCCTTATCAAAACCAAATACAGTTCCATATTCGAAACACTAAGTAACAGAGTCAAAACAACATGATAGATTATGATTTACTTAGGGTTACAACTACCCCGATGATGCATGTATTTTAGGATTCACACAATTAATTTCTCGTGGACTCGCGGCAAAATCGGCTTTCTCGCCCAGTTGCATCGTTCGCGAGCACTTTGAGGAAACTACCCTCCACCCAGTTTCAATGGTACGGACCAAAAGAATTCGCATTCTATATCCAGATCGAATTCCTCTTCTCCCACTCCATAACAACAAGCAATCCTCTGCTGCTTAGTTGGACACTAGTAACACGAAAAGCAGGCGAACGCGAAGCGGAAACCGTTTTTTTCCGGCAGAATCTTGAAACGGAACAACTGGCTCGTTACGTACTCCAATAGGTTGCCTGCGCATGCGTCCCGCAGATCCCGAGCCCTCCGTTAGGGCCGTTTTGCGTGGGGTCCCGACCTTTGCAGAACTTTTTGTAAGCGTCGTCTTTATTCGACAGAAATGGTTCCCGCTCCTGTCCGATCGCTTCTGAAAGGAACCACGCGAGCGCGACTGCGACAAGTTCGGTGCGTAGAGCGAGCCCGAGCACGCGCAAAAACCCCTCGCCCGCGTTGCCCGTGCGGATCAGAAGGCGGACGTACTTCTGAATGAAGTAGAACGTGCTGATGTAAACGCAAACCACATTCGCATCGCGCGACAGGAGTTTTTTCGAAGGGCAAATGTGGCTCGGCAGACACACCGGCTGCTTGTACATGCGGTCGTACTGAAACCGGAGGACCCACAGGGCCGGCCGGAGGAGCAAGATGTGAACCTTATCCAACGTTACGAGCAGCGTGCTCAAATCCCGCACCGGCTTTCCCACGACCGCGATGAGATCCCCCAGTTCGGCGGCGACCTGTTCGCACCGGGCGTCCTCCTCGTCCTCCGTATCCGACGCCTGATCACCAAGAATGTTGCTGCTCACGAAGCCCGGCACATTTTTTCCTGTTCTTGCCCTTATTGCAGGGTGGCCTTGACTGTTTCCTGGCTCCTCTACGCCGCGTCGTCCTTCTCCTTGCTCGTCGTCGTCAGAAATCAGCTGTAGCTCTTTGGCTATTTCTTCTCTCAGTCTCTTTCGCTGGTCTCGAAGCGTGTTCAGCAGTCGCTGCGGCAAATTCTCCTTGCACACACTGCACTTCTTCCCACTCGCGGATGACCCACCTGTTGAGCTCGGGAACTTCTGCGCCAGCCACTGCTCCAGACAAGGCAAGTGCACCACGCTCTGTTTGCAGTTGCAGGGCCGAACTAGGAGGCTTGCCCTCTGCAGGAGGTCTTTTCTTCTAGAAATACTAGATGCGGGCCGCTTTGCCGCAGTGGTGTCGTCATCGAAGGCGCTGCTACTGCTGGTGCTGGAACAAGTAGACCTAGCTTTCTTTCCCCCCGCCGCAGGCTGCTGGACACAGCTGCGCAGCTCCTCTGCTCGAAACAATCGGTTGCTCAAATCGCAATCCCCTAGTGCGTCCCCCACTTTTCCGCTCTCCAAATACCGAAAGAGGGACTCCCGCGCCGACTGGATTTCGTTTGCCAGCTGTTCCACCCGAACGCCACCCTGCGCAGTTAACAGATCTACCTCCTCTCGTAGCGCGGCCCAAAACCGGTATTGCGAGTTTCGTTCCTCCTCCCGAGAGTCCGGCGTAGAGACCCCGGCGCTTTGGTTCGCCGCCCGAACCACAACCCGACTTAGCAGCGTCAGCGTCCTTCGCATCACGGACAGCACCTCTTCTTCCGTGTTGGCCACCGTCTCCGCGTCCCAGAAGAAGGGATAAAAATCTACCACGAGGTACAAGAGGATGCGCAGCACGTCACAAAAGCCATTTGGCATTCCGCCGTTGAGAATTAGCGACATCACCAGCAACTGTGCGGGGATCTCCGCCAAGCTACACTGTATCCGCGCCGTCAAGCGGGAGTAGCGCACCAAGCGCCGCCGCAACTTCTTCAACATGGCAGCGGCCTTGGCTGATGGAACAGCTCGTGCTCGTCGTCCCTGCTCATTCATATTGCGAAGATGGTCATCTACTTCTGCATTCCGTGCGTGACCTTGCGCCTGGTCCGCTCTCGCCGGGTCATGATTCGGCCGTCGCCTTCTGCATTTCGCGGCCAGCACTGAGTGCAACTTTGCTATGCCACGACGCACGAGCATCTCTGCATCGTTTACCCACCGCTCTTCCTGCTCATCGCGCTCATCTTCTTGTTCCGCAGGAGGAATCACTGTATCAATGTCGTCTTCCGTCCCTGTGTGCTCAGTGCCGAGAAAGCCCTCGTAAAGCTGCTCATCGGACTCCTCGAAGAGTCCTTGGCAAATGTAGCATGCAAGTTCCTGCGGCAGGTCAGTCTCGCGCTCGCCTGTCCACAACCCGAGAGGATCTTCTTCGTCTTCAGAATCGACCTCCTCAGCAAGCTCAACGTCGTCGAGCTGTGTAGTAGGACTAGCTGCTGCTCCTCGTCCTCGCTGCGTACTACCCACTTCCGCCCAGCAGCTACTGCGTTCGAAGAAATTCAGCGGCCGCTCATCCGTGAAGCCCTCGCCACATTTCGGCAGGAGTCGTTGCTTGAGCACCCGGAAAACAGTTTTTGCTTCCTCACGCTCCTCCTCGGTGTCTTCTTTTGCAAGAAATGGCAACGAAGACAAGCATGCTGAAGGCATTTTCGTCTGCTCGCCTGCCGCTCGAACGTCTTCGGGCGGGCTCTCTTCACGTCGAAACGACCTCGCTGCCGGAGAGGACGCCAAAAGGCAACCGTCTACAACGACGCAGGAGGTGCCGTCGGCTGCAGGCGCTGCAGGCGGCGGCAGCAATAACTCGTCTAGTTCCTCGCATATCTTCGCTGCCTCTCCTTCGGCTGGTTCTGGGAGCAGACCAAGTAAGACCGCTTCCTCCACCGCGTCAGGCTTGTAAGGCCGGTCCTCCTGGAGGGATCGTCCACAAAATGAAAAATCGTTTTTCTCTTCCTCACAAGTAGTGAACGAAGTTCGCTTTCGCAGACCGAAATCCGGACTACCCCGACTACTGGCGCTCAGGCCCGGACTGGAAGTGCAACTCATGGGTGTGGCGGCGCCCGTGCTGCTGCAGGGCCGGTAGTACGTGAGATACGGCCGGGCAGTGCTGCTGGAGGAAGAACAGCTACCGGGCGTGAGTTGTTGTGGCTGGGTCGGTGTAATATCGTCCTCCGGGATTCCCGTGCTCGCGGTGCTTGTCGTTCGTCGGATCACCCCGCCTCGGGTCTCTAGCCCCGCCCACGTCCAACTCAAATGCGAGTGCTGGTCGTGCTCCGCAGGAGATGAAGTAGTAGCCCAATTGGGCGGGGGTAGCTGTTGTTCGTAGCAGGACGATGAACTACTCTTCGGGGATGACCACGCCGGCCTCAGTGCTGCTTCATGGAAGCTCAACAGAGGGGAATCCTCCGGAAGAAAAGGCGGCGAGACACACGACCCTCTGGCTGTTCCTTCATGGGCAACAAGCGAGGATGGTGGAGGTGGACGTGGAGCTGCGTATGTTATTATCGATGGAGGTGTAAAAATTCGTTCACCTCCTGTACTAAGAGGTTCTTTTTTCTCCTCGTGCGCGCGGGCGGAAGTCGTCCCATCCTGATGTGCGCCGGCCGCGGAGGATGCGGCTATTGCAGCTGCTTTTCGTCGTCCCAGTAGACCACTACTTCCTGCACTAGAATTTGCTGCAGCGCTGCCTAAGGCTCTATGATCTTCGTGCTCGTACTCCGAACTGCCCCTGGTCGAACCTTCTTGTGCGTCGGTGCCGAGACGAGCTGATGACGCCGCGTCTGCGTCGATGCCAAGGTCGGCATTTGAGGCCGCTCCCCGAGGTGATGATCGGAGGAAAGAAGATCCGTCCGAGCCCCGCGTCCCGAGTGCGGCACCTGCGAGAACATGACCGACACCAAAGCGATGGCAACGGCTAAACCAGGTGCCCCCTGGGCAATTTTTTCGTCTTTTTATCTTATCCGAGAGAAGCATTTTTTGTTCGGTTTAAGGTTTACGGCCGTAACTATTCCCAACAAATGGTAAACGTAATTCTCCTACCTTTGCAAAGAACTAAAATGTTGTATCTGCAGGTGCACGGACACGGGAACGTCGAAACTTTGCTTCTATACGAATACAACAATGACGTCCTGTTCGGAAAAGTGATGATCATGCGAAAGAATAAAAGAGAAACTGTAGGAGCAGGCAAAGCCAGATCGTCGCATCAGACTCGTATTGTCAAAATGAATCCTACAATAGTACGCAACGCATGGACAACCCATTGCGCTACTAGCTTCGGTGTGAGTACTCACCTGCTACATCAGGCTGGGATCCTTCTTTTTCTTTACCTTCTCGTGGTCGTGGTATACTAAAGCTGAGATCTTCTCACCCGTGATCATCAGTCCAGACACCATACAAAAAACAGTAAGTAGATCCTTTGTCTCCTCAACAGCTCAGACCACAAAGAAAAACCAGCATGTAGCTCCGCTTCTTCTACCAAAACACCTCTTTCGTTACAATGAGCGAGTATAATCGCTTCAGACTTTGCTCCTGCGCCGCAAGCAGTTGTAGCAGCAACAGCAAGTGTTCATTTCGTATTTTTAGTTCAGATTGTTGCCGTAACACGCACAAGTGATTCAGTTCACCAAGAGTGTTTGACTCTATTATCGCTTGTTCATTTTCTTATGCAAAGGAAAGGGGCGAACCAGTCCGCTCTTTAGCGCTTCTTCGTTGCCCGTCCTTTGCCTTTTTTGCCTCCTCCCTTCTTACCCTTGGATCCGCTCTTGCCCTTGCCCTTGCCCTTGCCCTTACCCTTGCCCTTTCCTCCCTTAGCTCCTGATGATGCACCCTTTCCGCCCTTTCCCTTGCCTTTTCCCTTCTTTTCAGACTTCCGCTGTTTCGCCTTGACGCCATCTATTACCTCTTCGATAGACTTGGATTCCTTTCCCTTGTCGGACCTGTGAGTTTTAAGATTACGAGTGGTTTCCTCGATAGAAAATCTCATCTACAGGCTGCATGTGCTGCTGCCGCCAGTACTTACTTTTCAAAATGGATGCACTACACTGCCTTCTGGTGGCAGCGGTTCTGGTTGTGATAAAACTTTTAGTTCAGCAACAGCAACCCATGTGTACGCATAAAAAAATGTGCTGTGTGTAGAAGAACATATCAGTAGCTAGACTGTACTTCCATTTCTCGATTCCTTCCAAGGTCGCCTTTTTCTGTTTTGCCCGGGCTTCCATGCGCTTGACGCCGACGGCCTTTCCGAACTTAGCGTTGGCCTGGTTGCGTTTTCGCTCCTCCACGCCGGTGATGCGTTTCTGCTCCTCCACAATGCGGCTGCGCACCTTCAGCATCTGCTCGTCGGTTTTGAACATTTCTGCGAGGAAGTCCTCTGGCCTAGACGCTGGAATCTTCATTACCCGGAGTCTTCGGTACCCCTCTGCGACCAGCTCTTTGCCTGGAGAGAACAGAAAGAAATCAAATGCGTTGTCCTTGTCAGTTGTCACTTTTGAAAATAATTCAGATTGGCCTAATGGCCTGGTGCTGCACAATGACAGTAAATGCAGGAAAAAACTTCTTGTTCCAAGTTATGCAAAAAATCTAGACAACTTCACCGCAGAAAAAAATTGTACTTTGCTCGAGAAAGGCCTGCTCCCGCTTTACATCTTCGCTGACCAGGGTCTTGTCCAGGGGTTTTGCAGCGGTGATTGCTAAGGTCTCGACCCATGGTATGGATGTGTCAGGATCGAAATCGACAAAGTCGAAAGATCTGTGATGCATAAAATGTAGGGCACTGGAGGCCTGTATTGGGGAGCAGGCAAATGAGACCGATTGTAAGCCTGTTTAGGAGTATGCAATGCGCTGCCAGAGTAGCATGACAGGAGCAGTCTTCTTTGCCCAAACAGCATGACAGACTGGATTTGGGTGCTCCCGAAATTTGTCATGCGCCGCTTGCAAACTGAGGCTCCAACTGGTATCGATTTTATGCATCACAAGTTTTTCGATTTTGTCAATTTCGATTCTGACACTTCCATACATGGAACGTGCTTCGTATTAGGTGCTGGCTTGTACCGAATTTCCTCGAGCTTCCCATATGCTCTGCAAAAGTATCGTACACGTGTTGTAGTAATCGCAGTCATGCATTACAAATTTCGTTCCTAAGGCAAATCAGCATGACAAAGCCCATTTGTCATGTTGAGCGAATTTGTATTGCAATTACTACTAGTACGATACTTTTGCAGTTCATATCCCATGGATCGCAGGAACGTCGAAAATTCGCTTTGGTGCGGCTGCCGCAGCCTTCCTCTCGTTGTCCTGCGCCTCTCGCTCGGCGTCGGTCACGATTCGCTCGCCTGGCTGGAGCAGGCTCTCCACCTGCTTCAAGATCGCCGACGACATGCTTGATACTTGTTTTTTTCTGCAAAAATGATTGAAAGTTGAAGAAGAAGAAGTACGGCTTTTCAGTGAGAACAATACTCGATATTTGTCAACAAATTCTTAAAATTTTGCGTTTCAGGAGAAGTCTGTCGCGTCTATCCTTTCTCATGCAACTTCAGCTGCTCGACCTGTGCGTTGTGACATCAGAAGACACTGGTGCTCATTTGGATCCTCTTGATCGCATACACACACGGAGAGACTCATGCACATGTTCATCAAGGATCTCCCATAGAATGGTCATTTTTTCAACCGATGTAAATCTGAAGATCTAGTACTGTAGGTATTTGACATAGACGATCCGTTATCTTCGGTCAAGGATCTGGGACCACTTGTTGGATCGATTTGCAAAAAGTTTGCTACATTCTGATTTGCTTCACAAGCCACAGGGCGAAACATTCCTGTGATCTTCATCTTTCTGAAAAACAACCGTTTGTTGTATCGTTACCGAATGAAGAGGATTCTTTGCATCGTTCCTCAGTAGGTACGAAACAGAGAATCCTACTCTGGGTCTACTTTTTGTATTTTAGATTTAGCTTATTTACGGATCATCTTCATACATGTATCGCATCAATCTTTCGATTTCCGCCCCGCCTCCTGCAGCGAGCAGGATTAGTAGTTTGCACAGCGGACATTTTTCATTTCGGAAAACATTTTTATTTTGAGCTTCTTTTTAATTACCTCCAAAGGGTCCTCCTTTTTGTCGTCGCTGCTCTGACTCTTGGCGGCCTTTTCCGCTTCGAACCTCGCGAGCTGCACGCGTTCATTCTTTTCCTCCTTCGTCAATGCGTTCCACTCCTCCTGCTTCCGTCGCAACTCGGCGTCTTCGCGCGCCTTGCGCTTCGCCGCGCGCCACTCAGGAGTCTGGTCCATCCAATTTTGGTATTCGGCCACTCGCCCAGGCGGCACGCAGATGCTTGTATGGCCTGCTCGTCAAAGGGAGCCATTTCTAAACTAGAACAATTTGTTTTTGTGATTGCGATCCGGGAAAATTATGCGCATCATGATGATCTCGGTAGTCGCAATGTACGCGTTATGTTCTTGTTAGTTTAGCATGACATGGTCAACCCTAACATGGAACTCTAAAGAAACCGCATCTGCACTGATATCGGTCGAAAATTGTCTGTCTTGCAAAGTAGCTGCAGGGTTGAGTAGTAGAAAGAATACAAACTAGAGTTACTTTGCACTTGCAGCCTGTCATGGAAGCAGGTATTGTTCCGTTTGAGATTTTTCCAGCTAACGAGCGTTTCATACTCTGTTTTGACCACTTCGTCGTGGACGTCCGGAATCCCGTTTACCTCATAAAAACATGCATTGCAAATATGTCTGGGTCTGGAAACTTGCGATGCAAGTCAGTGAACAATAAAGTGAACTGTAATGCGCAGCCAAGCATGAGAAGTTTTTTCGTGCTTCTGTGTTGCGTATTCCGCATGAGAAACTGCGTTTTTGCATGGCCACGCAATACAGAGTGCGGAGTCATGCCAGACTAGCATGACAAGTCTTGCATTCTTCCAGACCCAGACACATTTGCAGTTGATAAAAAATCTCCTGGCACGACCTTCAACAAGCAGGAGTTTGTCGCCCCTATCAAATGTAAACATGTCTGGGTCTGGAAACTTGTGATGCTGGGTGGCGTCTCATAATGAGGCTACGAATACTGGCTCAGCATGACAAGTTTCTGAGCTCCTAGGTGTTGCCTCTTCAGCATGACAAACTGCGGCTCTGCATCACAGAAAAGCGGAGCTCTTGGGTAACGTCCATGACAGATTTAAGAGTCATCATGCCAGACAAGCATGACAAACATGAATTCTTCCAGACCCAGACATTTTTACAGTTGATAGCCCCGGCCTTCCGACAACTACCGTCTTCCGCCGGCGGAAACGCTGTCCTTACGCTTCTTTTTCCGAAGGACTTTGTCCCGACGTTGGGGTAATGAAAATGATGCTCCTGCACCAGCTGATGTAATTTTTCGTCTTGATGATGTCCTAATACCCCGGAACAAAATCCGCCTCCGGTATTTGCTCCTTTGCCTATGAACGAGAACGTCGACCACATAGTATCGAAGATCGTGGCCCCGCGGCATGTTGCATTTGTCTCCGAGGAAAAATCACTTTCCAGGAATAGAGTGGAAGCACGCTGAAGCATGATGGAGTCGAGAACCAAGCTTTGCGATGATCACGCTGCTAGGGAGGTAAGTACAAGTAGTTTAATTAAATACTACACGCGGCACAATTCGCTTTTTTTATGAGTTTCAGATCCAATGAAAGGCGCCCGCGCGAGGATAGATGAAAGACTGATAGACGGCGTGTCCTGCAGATTGCCTGTCCGATTTTTGGAAGAAGGCAAAACGACAATGGGGGATGAAAGCGGAAACGACCGAATGCTTGTCGAGCGAATAAGATTAAGATACAGCCGTTTTTACACTCTTGGGGGCACCTCGAACTCTTCGACAAAATCAAACGTGAAAAACGCACGAACAAGAGCCACTTGTAGTACCACACAATGTTGCCGACAACGAATTATAAATAGTCGATCAAAGACACACTAAAGCTAATTTCTGAATGTTCTTAGTTACGGCGCTAAGAAATACGATCACGACCATACGATTCCGAGAGCGATCTTCACGACGCGTGGCTAAGTTAGTAGCATCAACACCCACTTCCTCGGAAAATCAATGGCCATAAAGATGAACGATTTCGAGTTTATACCGAAGAACATCGAGCTGTAGCCCTGTTTCAAGCTGCGGGGTACCTCGAAAAAATCCCGCTCGCTTACGCTTGACTCCGAACTGCATTCTTTTTTTCCAACTGAGTTGCATCCTGACTTTTCATACACTATTTTTTACGCCAAAAATTCATTTCAGGGTTTCTTTCTGGAGGCAAATCACTTTCATTTTTGAACTTTTACATCTAATGAAACACATAAAGGAGAACCATGTCCTCGGATCAAATAAATCATTGATATTGCGCACAGGCAATAATTCCAGAAAACCATAAAAAGTTCATCTTCACTGTCACTGATCATTCACGATAAAAAAAGTTAGAAACGGTTGCTACAGTTCGCAACAATCGAGTGCTATGACACTCGTCGCTCAGCCACCCCCCTAAAGGGGACAAGGGGGCTTTTCCTTTTCCTCCTAAACTGATCACTTGATGAAGTGAGCGCTGAAAAGACAGAAAGACTGGTCGCGACGACGCAGTAATAGGTGGACCTAGTGTTGTAGTAGTCTAGTGGTAGTTCTAAGTTGAGGCATGCAAAAGTTCTGTAGTTTCTCGCATAAGGGGTCATCAAAAAACCCGTCAAGTATTCAGCTCGATATTCTTGATTATACTTGTTCATTTCTTTTTAAGTATTTTTGTTTTTGCAAAAACCAAAATCTTAATTGATGCATTTTAGAGAAACACGACCAAAGCCATGATCACTTCAAAACCTATTCTTCTAGTTTTTCACGATTGCAGTTAACATCATTTTCATTTTCTCTTTTATACATTCACCATGTCATTTTACTGCACCATTCTGACCACAAGACCCGATTTAGCGTCCTTTACGCAGCAGGTCTGCGCATTCAGGCGGACTACACCCTTTTCTTGGAAGCCCTGCATGTGCGAAAAGTCGGTCAGAACTTTCGTCATGTCCCCGAAATACGGGTGCTGGATCTTTTCGTTCGTCGTCAGTCCGTGTCCGAGGGTGCACGTGACAATTCCATTCACGACAATCGTGTGATCTTCTTGGCTTTTTTCCCCGTTCTTGTCATCAGCCTCTTCACCTCCCAACGTGCGGAGCGGAGTTCGCGGAGCCGGCGCGTTGGTTGTGGCCGAGGGAGACAAAGGCACAGAAACCTTGTTGTCCGAGCCAAAGGCGGAGCTGCCCGGGCGTTCGAGGATAAAATTGTAGACAACGTCATGACTCGTCTCATCCGTCACAGTCAAAACATGCTCGAGGTTGTTGTACCTGGACAAGAAAGAAGCTGTACTCTTGTCGGCGTTGTTCATTTTGGAAACCAAATCGATCGGAAACACCCACGTGCGGTCGTTGTTCAACATCGGGGTAGCTACAACGGCCTCGGTCTGTTGTTCGGAAACCACGGTTTTAATTTCAACGTCAGCGTCAAGGTCTGCCACCGTCGACGTCGTGGAGTCACTCGCGACCGAGCGCGGCGTGGAGGTCGCCCCAATCTGCCGCAGCTCGTCCGCCGAAACGCAAACCGGGTGGTAGGGCGTGACTCCGAGGTTGTTCAGCTGCTTCCCGAAGCGCAGGATTTTCATGCCCGGCCCCGCGGTCTCCACCACGCATTTGACCCGCATGGGCAGGTGCTGCAAACCCGACCGCACATACATGCCCTTCGCCACCTGGTCCACGCGCACCAGAGACCCGTCGAACAGCTGGACGAGGCAGTCCGGCGTGAAGCAGGGTCCGCGGGCGTTGTTGTACGCCGCCATGGAGATCGGGCCGGAGTGCGCAGAGGAATCGTACGTCTTGCTCGGCTTCGGCGCCTCCACCTGGTTCACGAACACGTCCGTCACGCGCTCCACCAGCCCGTCGAACGCGGAGGTTGTACTACGAACCCCTTGCTCAACGTCGCCCGAAACAAGTAGAACAGGAAGCGCGATCTTGCCGTAACCCTGCACGCCCGGGTCCTTGAAGTTGTTGCGCTTCTGCAACACGTGGGCGAACTTGAGACTCCGCAGGTAGTACTCGCCCCAGCGTTTGAACCAGTCCTGGCGGGAAACCGCCTCCGCAACCTGGCCCTCAAGGTCCTGCAGCAGTGGAAGAACCACGTCATCATCGCCGTTCGACTGCGCGAGAATATTCGTCTTGATGTCGCGCACCGTGTCGGCAACACAGGCTGCTTTCTGCTCCAGCGTCGGAGTGCGCCCACTGGAGACACCTGCAGTGCCGCCGAAGGACGAGGGATTTCCGCTTTCTACACCGAAGCCCGGAAGACCCTCGTTGACCAGGTAATCCAACGCGTCCACGGCCAGCAACCGGGCGCGGGCATGCTGAAACAGCGCGACCGGCTCGTTCGTCACGACAGGAGGCTCCTGCGTGGACGAGGACCACGTAGTTTGGCACGTGACCGGCTGCATAGTGCGAAGGTCGAAGTACTCGAGCGAGAAGGTGCACGTGACTCCGTGCGGGATTTCGAACACCAGTTCGCGACTCTGGCCGTATTCCAGCGTGCTCCCAAGCGGGACAGACATCTCCATCGCACGCCCGCCGTCGTTCGGGACCAAGTACCCCCGCCGAGACACATCGTGCAACCCCTTCGCACCGAGGACGTTGAGCAGAACGACGTGGTTCTCGTCCCCGCGCGGGCCGGCCACAAATTTGCCTGCTTCGCCCTGTTGCAGCACGTGCGCGCGCAAGGTCAGCGCCCGCGCCGGCACCGTGTTTTGCAGGGACGCCAGAGCGTGGATAAACACCGTGCCCACGAAGGACCCGTCCGGGATAAAGCAGAAGGATCCGTTGCCGAATTTGGCCAAATCCTCCAGCAATTTCGCGTCCAGACAGTAGCCGAACCCGAAGGTGCGCAGTGTGAAGGCGGTCTGGGGCAGCTTCTTCTTTTCGAGGTACGTTTCGAGCGTCTTCACGTGTCCCTGCGGCGGCACCTGGTTCGGCTGGCCATCCGTGAACACCCACACTTCCGTGCTGGTGTTTGCTGCAAGCAGATCTTCATACGGGGTCGTCGTGCCGGCAGTTGCACCTGAACCGGCGTTGCGCTCCTGCAACCTGAGATTCATCCTCCGTGCGGCCGCTGGCAGCACTCCCGGCTCCGCATCGGGCTCGTCCGAAACGGTCGTCGTCGTCGTCGGTCCTCCTCGCACGGAGCTGGACCCGGTGGTGGTGGAGGCCGCGTCGTCTTCGTCCCCCTGATAATTCTCGTCCGCGGAGTTCGCAGGCAGGAGGATCCGGTCGACCGCCAACTTCAGGCCGGCCCACAGGTTGGTCGTGGATTCGGGCCGCAACTGCGCCACCGCCTCCTCGGCCCGTTTCTTCGCGGCCGCATTCCGCAGTGAGAGCTTCGAAAACACCACCGAGGCCGTGCGCGTGAACGTGATCAGCGACAGCTGGTATTCAAAGTAGCCCTGCGGTTCTTGACGGCCTTCATTTTCTTCGCTTTCTTCATCAAAGGCCAGGCTCTGAATCACGGTGAGCAGGGAGTGCTTCACCAAGTCGAGGATCGAGTAGCCGTGGTTTTCCTTCTCGCCGCTTTCGTTCACCGCCGCGACAGCGGTCCCCATCGACCCAGAGACGTCCACCACCAACACCAGGTGCTTCTGCAACGGAGAAGCGAGAGGCACTGCAGCTGGTGGGGCCACCGATGGGGGGACCACCTGCACCAAGTGCAAGTCCTTGTTGACAGCATCTTGTTCTACCCGGCCAACCGAGGCAGCCTTTTGTACTGCGTGATGAAGCCGCAACATTGTTTTCCTCTTGATTCTTATGGGTAGGAATGGGTAGGACTGTAACTTCTTATACGAGCTGCTCAGAAATTTACCAGAAGTAGTTGCTTCAAATTTTCTATACTGTTGCAAAAGCACTCAAATAGGCGACGTGCTCTTGACTACTAGTATGCAGCGGGAGTAAAATCCTGTTATCTATTGGGATGAAAATGAACGCTTTGGAATCCAATCGTCGTTTTGTTGTGTTAGAGGGGTCGTGTTTCTCACTGGAAGTCAGTTCATTTATTTGGAGGAAGAAGATTGAAGATGGCATTGGCAAAGCCCATCTTGGAAAGTGCTCCACGCTCGGCTACTTCATCGACTCGCCTCTCGCTCTGCGACCTCACAATCATAAACGCTTTTTTTTCATTCTGCACTCATTGCGTACTTCTACTCACTTACTTAATTCTTGCGGATTTTAGCCTTTTTGTTTTTGTTTCATGAAACCGAAAAAAAAAGTTGCGCCGTTTTGTCTTCTCACTCTGCTTAGCTCTCTTATTTTCATTCACGCAAATAAATTCAACTGCGTTGCTAAGCCAAAAGGCAAAACATCACACATGATCTTCGTGGCGAACTACTTTCAAAACGCCACTTTCGCTGACAGGCGGGGAATCGAAGAAAAACTTCAGCTTCCCTTGCGAAAGCGAGCACGCGAAGGCCGATTGCAACAGATTAGCTGAAAATTCAACGGGGGTCGCTGTACTGGGGAAGGTCAGTTCAATGAATTGGCTCTGTTTTTCCGTGGGCTACTTGAAAAAGAACAGGGGACTTCAACGTGCCTTCATTTGCATACGTCGGGGCGTTAACGAAACATAGTGCTCAGACTCACAAACTCAAGGATGAAACTTGGCTTGCGGGAGTGGTGCGTGAAAGGTAAGTTTCGTTGTAACTTTCGGTAACATTTTGAATTTATCGTTTGACAAAACGCTAGTGGTGGTGGTGCTTGCAGTGTTTACAAGAGACAGAGAGTCAGAGTGAGGAAGATGCAGATAAAAAAAAAATGAATTTTGGAAGGTATCGAAGCCGAGTTCAACTCTGCGCAGACTACGGCGAGGGCCGCAACTGTAGCACGGCAGGTCGAAACAGCTTCCCGGTACCGCAACCGATGTAGTTAATACTCCAGAAAAATAAAAAAAAATGCAACTCTGCTTCATACTGTGCGCAAACATGCGTATGCGACACATGGAATGGGGTAGGGGAGCTCTGAAGAATGGGGATCTGTATCTGATTTCGTTTTCGATGTCAAACTAACAAATTTACGTACTAGGGTCAAGAAAAATTTATGGGAAAACGTGTTTTTTTCATTGCAGCGCCGGTCTGATATGTGTTTGCGTTCTCCTGCGTCATCTTCTGCTTCTTGTATTATTTCTGCATCGCTCTGCGCGATGCATGCGTCGTGTTCTACTTCTAGTCAGGATCGTCGTTTAAGATCTACTAATGTGGTTTTGATTTCGGATGCCCATGTCCGCTCTTCGGGTGCTTCTTCTTGGCCTTGTGATGCCCCTTTTCGCTGCCGGGGTGGCTGGAGGAGCCGGAATCACCTTCGGAAGAGCCGGCCTCGGATTGCTTGGATTTCATGCGGCTACTCTTCGCCTTGCGCCCATGAGAAGAGGGCTCACTGACTTCTCCCCCACTCGTCAAAGTGGAGGGCTTGCCTGCATCCTTATGGTCAAAAAAAGCCCCCGAACTCAAAGCGGATGCGGCAGTCGTGTTGGATTTTATGTGCACGACGCTCCGTTTGCTCTTCCTGTCCGCTCCTGGGGCTCCGCTCTTGGGATGGGGCTTCTGTGTGGTCCACATGAAAACCTACTACGAGGAAGTCAATCACAGCATTTTCGTTTCGTTTTCGACGACCTTTCATGATAATCGTTCTGCATTAATATCACGCATGCAAAAGTTGTAGAGCATAGCAATCCCAATATTTCTTTGGTTTTGAAACGGTTTCTTTACAATGCCGCACGGAAACGAAGTTGTAGAAGTAGAAAATAAGCGAGTGAATTCTGCATTTTTGGCGATTCAATCACTTCTTCAGGAGTGACGGACTCCTTGTTGCAGTTTTCGTGTGATATTGTTGTGGTGCACCTTCTTTTTACTCGATTTGTGCACACGACTGTGAAAGACGGAACCAGGTTGGCCCATCTCCTGCGATTTGTTAATCTCCCCGTAGGACTCTGGAACCTATGGAATACAAACACGTCCCGACATCCAAGTTTCTCTTGCCTGCCAATGCCTTTGCTGCTGTGTACAAAGCGCACTTTGAAAAAACGCGCCAATCAGTATATTAATCTATCCATCATTACCCGAGACATGCGAATTGACATTTCAAATCCAACGATCCTTCTTACCCTTAGTGCTCATGAAAATCAAGTAAGTACTTAACTTGCGTGTAGTAAGTATGCAAGTGGAACGCGAATTTGTGACAAACATGCAGGTGCAGCGCCATGCCTTCATCCGAACTTGCAACTTGACACATGATTTCAATTTGGAATCCGGTCCGTGCTAGAAGGAGAGTTCTTGCCTTCCATAGCGACAGCGTTTTCGTGAAAAAGTCGGCTTTTTGCTCCACGAGCTCGTCCACGAGGCCCTCGAGGTCAACGACCGCGATGCCGCCAAGCCCCTTGCAGGCGATCCGGCGCTCCTCGTCCGTGAGCTTCATGAATTCGGGGGTCACGGTGTCCGCGTCGGTGGCCGCAATCTTCTCCGCGAGGTAAAAAGCTTGCTTCTTCGAGAACCCGACCTCCTCCAGCGCGGCGGCCGCCTCCTCCTCCAGCTCGTTCTGCCACTTGGTCTTTTCCTTCTTCGGCTTCTTCACATTGCTGGCGCGCGCGCCAATCGCGGCCGCTTCCTCGCTGGCCGTCGACACATCGGAAGCTACACCAGCCTTGTCGCTTTTCCTCGCGTGCTTCGCCTTCTTCCGCTTGATTTTTTTCCACGCGCTTTCCACCAGTTTCGGCGAGGACAGCGCCCGCTGCAGGTTGATCTTTTTGCCCTTGCGGGCGACCCCGCCCTTTTGGAACCCCACGACTGTGCTCGCTTTCTCGGTGATGCCCCGAAACCTCTCCACGTCGATATTGCAATGAAAAATGCCCCCACCCCCGAACTTGAAAGCATTTGTATTGCAAACCTTTCCAAATGAAACACTCGCCCTCTTGCATGCATCAGCATCACAGATTTCCGATCGTGAATAGCAAAAATTTGTATTGGAAAAGATCCCAACGAGAGCAGTGCTTGTCGTGCAAGCGATGCGACACACCCGCCCTAGAATCTGCATCAGCAAGATTCATATTCCTTTCATGCATGACAAAAAGTTTTCATTTGGAAACTTCGCATCAGAAATTTTTGCAACTTTGGGGGTGGGGGGCACTTTTCACTGTGATAGTCGAAGGTTTCTTCGCACTGCAGCTCGATCTCGCGGATCTCGTCCTCGGTGAGGTCGACCGACTGGCCCGCCTTGGTATCAACTGTAAAAATGTCTGGGTCTGGAAGAATTCATGTTTGTCATGCTTGTCTGGCACTTTACTATTCCCGATTCCCACTCGGGGGGACTGGAACTTTCGCGAGACCAAACAAGATGGCAAGCGAGGTCCGCGCGCCCCCCCTGGAGGTGAGAGACGAGGGTGGCCCTGTATTGTGATCTGCAATCTGCATTAGACCACACAGGAAATGAGGAAGTTGGAGAAGGATCAAAAATGATCTGGAGCGACACTATGGAACGCTCCAACAACCTCAGCCAACCACTGCCCTCGCCTTCACAAGAGACCTGCCGAAGCAGACTCAACTCCGGAAAATCTTCCCGAAGCCGACCTCTAAGTTCGACCTGGTCGGCAACGGGGCAATGTCCTCAGGGGCCGTTAGGAACCTCCCGAAACAATCGTCAACGAGCTCCAGCGCCAGGAAGCCGCTGACGAAAGAAACGCACAGACTGTTCCCAGTGGCAAGAACAGAAAGGCAGGGACATAGGTGAACCGACAGTGACACCAACTCGACCAAGGTAACCCAGAGTTCCGGACCCGGGGAACACCGGGGACCACGCGGCCGAAGCACAGCACAAAGACGCCTGAAGTGTTCCCAACCGCCAGTCAAGCAGCAACCAGAAGTCAACGGAGGCAGCAGAAGAAGCCACTCAGGTACTCCACCGAAGACGAGAGGAGCCGCAAGACCCAGAGCAAGCTCCGACGGCCACATCAGACGCTTCTACTGCCACAACACCGCTGGGGACGAAGACAGAGGGCAAGGCAAGAGCCTCGCGCAACGGGAATTTCCCACCAAGCCTTGTCAACGACCTCACATGAGAAGGCGCACCAGAACGGCCACGAGAAGGGGGAACTTAGGGAACCCAGCATCCAGACCCGTCGCCAACACCGAAGGCGGCGAGAAACGCTCATCATCTCGCTTGCGGAATCCAACGCCACACGTTCCTGTTGGTCGGCACTCGCTTCCGCTCGTACACACGGCTCGGCCCCGAGGCATCGCCGGACAGTCATCAGCTCGACTATCGTCCAACAGCCCCCCGACTCCACTACCGTAAGCCTATTGGGAGTACCCGCGAAGCCGCCCGAAGGTCCTGTGGTCCCGTCCTGACCTGCGTTGCTGGGCCTCCGTCCTGTGCGCAAATGCCCAGAATCCACACACACTCTATCAGGGGTGCCGCTAGAGTCACAGCAGGGACTTTACGCGCACAGACTATCAGGTCTGCCCTGGATTCTGGGGGAGGGAGAGATGCGGAGACGACGCAGCCGAATCTTGTGCGACAACCATATCTTCCAGGATCCACAGAAAGAGCGGACGCCTGTGGTTCAATTGAGGCAACGGCGGGGACGGACCTGCTCCGCCCCCGTGCACACAACAACAGAGTAGCAGACCGCCCGATTGAATGAAAGAGAGAAGGAGATACTACGAAGAAGTTTCACATGCAAGCACACAAGAAGAGGAGGACACCCATACTTAAACCCCCTAAAAATACCTGTATACTACACTACGGCCCTAGCTCCGGCGCCCGCCCGCATCCCGTGATGCGCTATGCGAAATCTGCTGTTGCGCGGACCCTGCGCCAGAGGTGTCTCCCCGAAAGCGTCCGACTCCGCCCGTGCTGGGAATTGTGCAGGGCCGCGTGTGGTGACAGGCCTTTTAATCGACGACGGCAGCGAATCGCCCGCCTCCGATCGTGTTGCGCGTTGCCCCGAGGTCCATGCTGTGCTTGTCAGGGCATTTTTTCAAAATGAGCAGGAGCACACAGACGCGAGGGTCGCAGCTCTACTGCAGATCAGGAGAAAAGAATGCGAATGAATAGAGGAGGAAATAAGATAAGCAAAAACGAAAAAGGTCGAGGAAACCTAATGACTACGTCGGGCCTCTAAACTAATGCAATCTGTAAAGGCTAATGGTCTACGACTACTCACTCCCACACAAAGGGCCGCTGTCGGAAAAATTAACTGTGCTCAGAGGATCCCCCCCACCACCGGGGCAGGGGTTGGTATATTAAGGATCTTGAGCCAAAATGGCTACGGATCCTCTGTCTGGCAACATGCTTGTCTGGCATGACTCTTAAATCTGTCATGCACGTTACCCAAGAGTTCCGTTTTTCTGTGATGCAGAAGCGCAGTTTGTCATGCAGAATAGGAAAGACCTAGGAACTGAGAAACTTGTCATGCTGAGCCAGCATGCGTAGCCTCACCATGAGACGCCACCCAGCATCACAAGTTTCCAGACCCAGACATTTTTACACTTGATACTTGGCCTTCTTGTGCATCTTTTTGGCCACGAACAAGGACATCTTTTGCGAAAACCCCGCGGTTTCCAGGCGGAACTGCAGTTCGTCCAGGGTCAGCGCCGACAAATCGCCCCCGAGGCCCCCGTCGTCGTCGTGGTGGTGGGCGAAGGCGTCCAGGAACCCGCGCATGTGCCCCACCGTCTCGCCCTTGGCAAGGTCGAGCCCCAACTTCCGCAGCACCTCCAGGTCCGCCGCGTCGTCGGTGCTCACCAGCGGGTCGTCGTCTCGCGCGCCGCGGTCCGTAATCTGGGCGGCCATCTTCTTACTGAACCCGCGCGACAGGCTATCCTGAGTAAAAACGTACCCACACCAGAGTCAGGATGGGGATTTTGCAACACAAACCTAGGAGCTTTGTGAGTCACGCATGACAAGTTTCAGTCCGTAAGGTAGTGCAAGTTAGCAAGGAAAGCCGCATCACAAATCGATCTGCTGATCCTGTTTACAGCATTACAAGTTCCCAAACACGATTGAAAATGCCTGTCATGGGGTTGCGCATCACAAATGTTCCTGTCATGGCAAAGTCGCATGACAACTCTGGTGTGGGTACGTTTTTACTCAGGATACAGCCCCGCGTCCAGCAGTGCGGTCTCGACGGCGCTGAAGTCAAACAGATCTAATCCGCCGTGCAGGTCCTTGCCGGCCCCACCCCGCTTCTTCCTCTCCGCCTGCCGCAGCACTTCGCGCACGGCACCAATCATCAACACCTCGCCAAAGTTATGCAATGCAAAACCTTCCCTGCGGTCAGCTCAGCGGCATTTTTCTAAAAATGCATGGATTATTATATTTTGCATGGCTATAGCGATATTGGCATGGTTCACGCTCACTTTTGAAAAAGAAACATGAACATTCTGGTAGAAAGATCCAAGTAGCGTGATGGGTTTCATATTCATTCGCCTGCTTTGACCACAACGTATAATTGCTGCACAAGCGACAGCACAGAAGGTGGTGCGGTGGATAGCCAACGAAAGCGCTGAGCGCCTCTTTGTCCACGTCACTTAGGTCAGCGGGCACGGGCTCGGTGTCCACGAAGGGTCCGGCGATGTACTGCGCTACCCGCCGTGCGCCGGCCGGCGAGAGGCCCGCGGCCAGCAGGGCGGCTTCCGCGGAAGCGCACTCGTCCCGGTAGTCGAGCAGGGCCTCCCGCCCGAGCGGCGTCTTGCGTCCACCTTTAGTCACGGCGCTCTGCAGGAGCTGACGCAGGGCGGCAAACTCCACAGGGCCCCCAAAATCCACCCCGAGCTGCTCCATCGCGCGCAGGTCCTCCGGCCGGCTCGGCTTCTTCACTTTCTTCTTCTTTTTCCAACCAGTGACCTGCTTGGCGACCTCAGCGGCGTACTCGGAACTTGCCCCCGCGTCCGTCAACGCTGCTTGGATGTCCTTCTTCCGCCGCTTGGCCAGGGCCTTGCGGAAGATTCCCCGCACCACCCCCACCTCGACGTCGCCAAATTTTATCACGTTGAAAACAAAAGATCCGGCGCTTTAACTTTTGCTGCATTTGCATGATCTTCCGCTTGCCCAAAAGCAACGGTCAATAAGTATCAATCAGTTTTCTGACGATGACACTTGTTCATGAACAATGCAACATAATCAGTATGTGCTTCAGAGAAATGAAAAGGCGATCAGAAGTTTTAGTTGCAGCAAATTCAAAATGCCTACCCAAGATGGAATCATCCCGATGACGAGGTGGAACTCATGAAATATCATCGACATCGTCCAGACCCAACCAGAAGGAAGACGAAGAAACTGCATTTGTTCCTCTGCTGCAAATAAGACATTTCGACTGGAAATCGAAATGGAAATGCAAACGCAGCCGTCGGATGTAGTTCTAGTTTTCGTCAAAGTGATAAGGTCGAAGTCGAAACCGAGGTCGCGCATGGCCCGCGAATCTTTGTCGTCGGACGGGGCCTTGAGGCGCTTGGATTTGGGGTCGGATCCCAGCAGCTTCTTTGTCAGTTTGTCCGCGTAGCCCGCACTGAGACCTGCAGCGACCAACGCCTTCTTGATGTCCTCCTCGGCCTCGTCCAGGTATGGATTGCAAAAATGTCTGGGTCTGGAAGATTCTAAACTTGTAATGCTGTCGCTGGATTCTAAAAAAATTTGTATTGCATGACCAGCAGGAGGACTCCAGTTTGTGCTACGCGAAGAGGGCATTTCTCATGCGGTAGAGGCAACATAAAGTCCTCTAAAAATATGTGATGCTATGGCACGCATCACAGACATCCTGGATCATTCAAAATACGCATGACAAGCCTGGCAATCTTCCAGACCCAGACATTTTTGCATTTCATACCAGGGGCTCCTCGTCGATGTCGGAGCTGTAGCCCCACTGGGCCGTGACCCAGTCCCGGTCCTTGACCTCTTCCTCCTCGGCCCCGACCGTGCTGCCGCAACCGCAGACGCAGAGCACCAGGGCCAGCAAGAGCAGCAGGGCGAGAGCACCACACCCGCCCGCGACCGCCGGGGCATTCAGCCCGCCCCCCACGACCGCCTCCGTGGCGTTCGTCACGGTTGTCGTAGTACTGGTCGTTGTCGTCGTCGTCACCTCCATAACCTTCCCGTTTCAAAAGGAAAAGTAAAGCCGACCTTACGCGCTTGCTTCTTGCATTACCACGGAGCTACAGCTAGTAAGATCATCATCGTCTGAAGCATGACGTCGAGGAGAGCGCTCTTTATTATTATTTTCTATCACTCTCACAACGAAATACGAATACCATACAGTTACAGCAAGACAAATATACAAATTCGCGTGAGGAAGGCATGTTATTGTAATGTGATATCTGACTGCATCCCGTCATGCTCACCGGGCTCCCGGCGTTCTGGCAGAAATATTTAGGCGTTCCAACGAAGCCGGCAGCACAGGTTACGTTCCCGCCTTGCACTTGCAGGTCCCTTGCGTATCGGCTAGACAAAACCCGGTTTATTTCTACGTGCGTCGCAGCACGACAGTGGTGCCTAGCTGGATCAATTTCGGTGTCTGCATAGACTCAGACTTTGAATTCTGTTTTACTTTTATTTGGCAGCACATGCTTCTCTTGAAAAAAGCAGGACGCCTCAAGGGTTGGTCCCCAGCACACAAGAGACGAGGGAGCGCCTTCGTCCACCCTCGTTGAGAGACACATCCTACATAACGAACCTCCTCCAACACTGAAAAGTAGAACTAGAACCAGCTACGTCGTGGTACGCATATGTACTATTCCAGTAGCGGAGGTCTTAGATTTGCAACAAGTGTGTGATGCCGATGCTGATGTTACTGGTACAGGTACTGGTGCAGGTCATCAATGAAATAAACCGTGTTTATCGACAGCATATTGCAGAATCAGCAGTCATGCCAGGCTGCATTTGGGATGACGTAAGAAAATCCTCCCAAGGATCGCCGCCGCTTGCAGGTGCTGCAATCTCGATCATCCTGTTGTAACCGTGGTTTTATCTTTCATATAGCTTGTCTGAAATTTTTACGTGACGTCTGCCAATCCTTCCATTATGCTGTGCCTGCGCATCTCCTGGAGGCGGAACGAAGTAACGCAACTAAACGACTGAAAAAAGCGATAAATTCAACTTGTCACCCGCTCGGCGTCGTGTTCGCACCAGACGCGCCGGTAAGGGCAACGCAGTAAGTACTGTACTACAACAGAACGATCAGAAATCAACTATACCGCTCCGTAGCGCTCGACGGCCTGGCGCAGCCCTGCGTGCAGCAGCTTTGCTGACACTGCTTGTAGGTATCGTGTTCTGGTTGCATCCCGTTCTCTGCCAGAGCTTCTTCATCCGTCGAAATCGCACAGAGACCCCGGTCACCACTGACCGATTCTTTTGGTATCCAATATGGGTCGGACGCAGTTTCTGGTAAAGGACAGGCAACATGGAAGCCGTCAACATCGCAGGCGGGGTAGCAACCTCGGCTACCGGCCGACGGCCACTCGGTCCTGTGCTTGTAGCCAGAGTTACACCCAGTTACCAGACAGTTCTGGTTACCTCCGTAATCGCCGGATAGGAATGTGGATGGGAAAAGTGGTTTACCAGGAATGGGAAACATGAGTGCGCCTTTAACTTTTAGTACCCCTCGTTATTGTAGTCTCAACATATTGTGCCGAATCCTTGTCGATGAGCTGAACGCCTCGTACATGCGATTCTAAACCGCCGGCCTGGGGATCAATTTCATCAAACAAGATTCGTGGTTCTTCTAAACCTGTTATTGGGCTCTTCTAGGCATGATGCTGCAGCGCCACTCCAACCAGCATGGCGGGCCGTCCAAGAAAAACCGCGTTTATCGATTCTGTACTTTCCATGGCGTGGCTACTTCTCGCCTGCGGTTCTTGTTCATTGATAGTAGCAGTAGACTAGAGCGAAAACAAAATCATATTCATGAAACAGACAGTAGATCGCACATGACGAGATGACATACCAATCGCGGCACTCATTTTCCAGACACAGGCACTTTTTTAAATATCTGTGGATACCCGTGCACGTGTTCGGCGCTCGGTCAAGTTGTCCGTTGTTGCACTCGCAGCTCTGGTCGCAGCCTACCAAGCTCACCTCTTGTCCGCCCCCGGGGCAGTAAAACTTCGGCTGCGAAACTTGATCGTATTCAGGCTTGCAAGTTATACCAACCAATGTCATCGCGTATCCATTTGACAACATGTGTCCACCTCCTTCAAAAGTCCAATACCTTCGTGGGCCGGCGTGGGACTCTGCGCGCGCGCGCATGCATTCATTTCTTGGTTACCAGATTTTGCCACAGCTGAACAAAAGTTATTTCATCATGCATTCTTGTTTCTTTATGTCTATCTTCATGACAGGCACGGAGTCACAATCGGTGTATAGAACGGCTGCCAGTCGTACTGCATGCACACGCAGAGTTGGTTATTCGACAAAGGAGAACGCCCATGTTGTCAATGCGATAAGGCACCATCAGTGCTCCCCGTCGGCTTCATCTCGTCGCGAATGAGGTACGGCTCCCATGCGAAGGTTTCTGGCACGTCGATTTTCCTGTAAGCAGTTGTCAATTACTTATGTTTTTCATTTTCTTTCTTGCTTTGCCTGCTTTGGCATGACTTTCATATTCTCCTACTTAAACTTAGACCAAGGGCTCCACGATAATCGATGCTCTATTCACTGCGGTCCTCCCAGTCCAGTAGCCAACTCAGAGGAGAAGCTATCGGATCGTCATCGTACTAATATTCGCACAAGACTTTTTTAGTACATCGGCATTTCTTGTGTACATACATAGATATCTTCTGGTGTCACGAACACAGTTCTCACACCATATCCACCATGACATATACATAGACCATTTATTCCGTCCCACTGTGGAGGAGCTTAGCGATATCGTGGGCCAAAGAAAGAAGTTCCGAAAATCACATACGACGAGAACGTTAAGAATGAGTAGTACTTCATCGTCTCGCTCGAGCTTGACGGAGCCTTGCAGCCCTGTATGCAGCAGCTGTCCCGACATTTCTGATACGTCTCGCTGATTTCTGATGCCATGCCATTCGCCGCTAGCGCGAGCGTTAATGGAGACTGGCTTGGGATGTCAGCACAATAGCTTGATTCTCCGGCCCAGATGTAATGCGGATCTGCCGCGGAGGAGGCACTCGACTGACAAGAAAACTCGCTTCCGGCATCATCTACACAGGACGGGAAACAGCCCCGTTGACCTTGAGTCGGCCAATTGTCCTTGTACTTGTAGCCCGCGTAGCAACCGTTCTCCTTGCAGTTTTGCTTGCCGTGTCCAGCTATGGAACGGGAAACTCGTTGCTGGGTCAGGGATAAAGTTTTTGGAAAAAACTAGTGCAGCTCGATTGTCTGAAGATCACCCCAGAAAACAAGTCAACTTGTGACTGTGGCAAGGGATCTGATCTGAGTCACAGCACGCACAGATAAGCAGAAGCGCTTGCAAAAGCAGACGAGACGCGCGACTTTGTTGCACGTTGCAAATCCAAATTACAGAGCCAAAATCATATATCAAACATTCATCCGCGTAGAAAAAAATACTGAGTACACGTCCCAAAAAACGGGAGGGCGTTTATTATACGCGAACGAGTACTATGAAAGACCAAGATCATACAGAGTAACTATAAGTGCAACACAGCATGCCCGTTTAGGTTTATCCCGGTCCCAAATACGTCACATGCAGTGGATACCCTCGCAGGTGCTCGCGTCCGCGTCCTCTCCATTATTGCATACGCACTCCTTCCCGCATCCTACCAAGACCGCAGGCACTCCAGCTAGGGGGCAATAAAACCCAGGCGTTTCGGCCGTATTGTAGTTCGAGTTACACGCCACACCCCCGTCCGGAAAAACGAATACATATCAACGCGACAACAAGATTCCCTCTACCATACTCAAATATCCATTAGCCCTATTGCAAACCGTTACGGTGAACATAAGTTTATAAATTTGTTTCGGATTTTTCCAATGTAAGACCGTAACCGTATATGCACTTGATATTGAAGAGTCACGTACAGGCTAAGCCAACGCATGGCCGTATCCAAACTCACGTTATCCGTGTAAAATCGAACAGACACTGCGCTGTTTGTGCTCCGCGTCTGTGCTGCACAAAAACGAATAAAACAAGCCGGGATATCTGAAGGAGTACGGTAACGGGCAATGCATCTTGTCGCATAAAGGCGAATCGCCAGTAGCGGCGCCTGGTCTCATTTCGGGGCGCTTCAGAAATGTCTCCCAGTCGGGTAAATTGTTTGTCAAGTCGCGGGAAAACTGAAGCATCCTGTTGTAGTTGTAAATAAGAAACCTTGTCAGTGCCGCCGCCCTAATGTACCTACGTCTTCAACACACTCGTCACCTATATTGCAGCGCCGCACACTAGTCCTCTATAGAACCAAAGCTGCAACTGCCAACTTTTGTCCTGAGAGTGGACAGCGAAAACGTAAACGACATCAACAATTATACCCATTCCTAATGCAGAAGGACACGGAAACGCATAAGGCACAACACAATTACAGTGGACGTTGTGCGAAGACCATACAGGAGAGAAACGCACGCTGTGCCAGCTAATCTACTTGTTGGGCGCAATATTCGCATTGGACTAGCAAAGCAGAGAAGGTCTGCCCTAAAAAAAGTGGAACACTTTTGGAAAAGGAATGTCATAGTACTGGAGCGTGGCGTCGAGCGGCTTCTTGCAGACCTGTATGCAGCAGCTGTCTTGACATTTCTTGTATGCGTCACTGTCGGCATTCGTCATTGCGCCTACGGCCAGCGCTTTTAGAGGATCCGTGACCTGCGTACAGTAGCCGTTCCGCGTGTTTTCGTCGCGTACGTAGTACGGATCAGCATCACCGGTGGAAACTGGGCAAGACACAGATTCTTCACCCGCATCACAAGCGGGAAAACAAACGCGTTCGCCAGACGTCGGCCAGTCGATCCTGTGCTTGTAACCGTCAAAGCACCCCGCTGCCAAGCAATTTTGCTTCCCATCACAAGCCATCGATAGTAAACACGTACATGTCTGCCTCTCCTCTAAGCAGTAGTGGACGACGCGGTTTTAGATTTACATTTATACGCAAAACAAACGTAAAACTATAAAAACCACAGCGAATATAGAGAATATCGCATTCACACTCTCAAAGAAACCTATCATGCCTACGAGACAACTGCACCTTGTTCGCGGAACAAGCCGGCGGCAAGGACTTATTTCCATGTAACACGGAGGAGGCCAGGACAACTTCCACTACTATCGCATCATCATAGAAAATCTATACGTAACGACGTCTACGCAAGAGCTAGACGCAGACATGCCCATCCTTTGAGGGATAACCGTGCAGGTTTGCTCTTGCTCATCAGCGTCAACCTCGCCATTGTAGCACTTACAGCTTACAGGGCATACGCTTACGGGGGGTAGCACCGGACTAACGTAGTGTTCCACCACGGCGCTTGGTATCACTGGGAAATTGCCACCCGGAGCGCGTACTGCTGCAATACTTGCCTAGCATCTCTATCTTCATGGGGACACCCTCACATTGTAGTGCAATCAGCACCTCCAAACACAGAGTACGTCTGTGCAAGCAGGCTATCTTATTTAGAGTGAGATAGCATGATGCAATGTACAAAATAAATGTGCAAAATGATCACAGCGCATTACTTTATTTCAAGTTCATTATGCGATTGATTTCTATACTTGATGCAATTATACATTCGGATCTCTCTCTCTACGCCTGGCCGCTTACTTTGGTATTCGTGATCGGGATGAGCAACAAAAAGACACTTGAGTCTAGTCCGGCTCAAACAAAGCACAAGGGGATTGATGGAGATGTTGAAAAACATGCATTCGCAGATGCATATGCTCCGCGGTGGCTCTAGGATTTCCGTGTAGTAGTGTGTTGTAGTTTTTCAGTCGGATACATGGAGGTCCGCAGGCCCCAGTACTCGCCTCCCGCGCCCGCACTCGCCTGGAGCACCGTGCACATTCCGTAATCCAATCCATCAGGCTCATCGTCTTCAGATCGACCGGTCAAAGTATGTGTTCCGCTGTGATCATTCGGGTCAACCCAATAATATTGGTGAGCTTGATTACCCTTACCAGGAATCGGAGTCACTACCGTCGCCTTGTCAGGAATGGACAGGGTATTGGCATCCGGGGCGGGATGTATTTTGGGCCATTGCTTTCCACGTTTGTAGAAATACATCGGTACTGCTGGCACAACATCGACATTACCCTGAGGTCGTGGCGTCCATGGGTGAATCAATTTGGCGCAGTCAAACTCGTTCCCCCAGAGAATCGTGGTACGAAATTGTCGCACCCACCGGCCATCTGAATCCTGTATCAAATGATCGGGGAAATCCCATTTCTCACACATGCGGTCAGGATCGCCTTCACAGGGAATGACCAGCACCGCGTACTGAAGTGCCGATAGAAGCGAAGAGCCCCAGAATTCACCTACGTTTCCGACTTCACCGAGACGGCGCGTCACTTCCAACTCCGAAATAAGTGCAGCGTCCTCGGGAAAGAAGTAGTTCGTTTCCCACGCTAGTTCGTTTTCTCCTCCCTGCAAAATGTCCGTCACCTTGACCTGGAACCACTGCGCGTCAGACAGCTTAGCAGAAAGCTGTTGACAGGTCTCTGCACGCACGGTAGCCTCTTGTCCGGCATTCCCATTGCATGGAGCGCGCATGATTTTTCCAGTTACTGAATCACGAAAATGGTTTGTGTAACAGTTCAGGCGGTCGAGGTTGACATCGAGCGCCGCGCGGATATCAACACAAACGGAGCCGTGCAGCATGTCGGCAGTGTCATCCCAGAGCGTCAGCGTCGTGCACGCTACAAGCTCATAGTTGTACTCGCTCTGATGAGGCGGATCATGGGACGACCATACCACCTGGTCACTATCGCTGGCCTTGATAAGGTCTCTCCAAACTTTGACCATACGGCGGCCCAAGGCTTCGCGCTATCCAGTGCAAGTGTGTCATCGATTGCGCTGGGAGCACCACGACCGAAGAATAATTGCATTGGAATGCTGACGCGTTTCGTGTTTCGGAAAAAGACCACAAATAGCTAGAAAGATAATCACACTGATGATCATGACTAGGTAAAATACTGTACCTGTACGCACACATCTCGTACGCAAGTTACAAAGCCCGCTGGTGCTTTCTCTTTGCAGTCAGTCACTATGTCCGAAAACGAAAAGTTACTTAGGGCAACCCACATGAATACTAAATATTCCCCGAAGGTATCCTTTCCGCGGCCGGCAGCACTCATTCTTTCTTTATGACTGTGAAGAATCTTGATCTTCACAACCAGTGAAGATTGAGATTCTTGTTCTTCAATCATAGGTGCTTCTAGCAAATAAAAATGAATCAGAATGAAAGCTTACAGCGATGACAACGACACATTGGCACTGAATACCCCATTTCTTGGCACCCTTTCTGCGATGCCATTGAATTTATCCGCAATCGTAGTGTAGGCAGAATCTGTGAGATCTCCGCTTCCAACATTCGAATCAAGTTGGTAGATGTCCAGACGCAACTTCGCCAAATTCGCAACGGAAAAATTTTGGACGTTGAGCAGGGACTCAGATAGCCATTTTGAATAGTCACTTTCAAACTGGCTCCGAGAAAAGTCTTCGTCCGATTATCGCGATGAAAATAGGTCACCGCGAAAGAGCGGCGGCCCTTCCGCTTCATCAGTGTCGATCTCTGTGTCGCTGTCGCAATAAAGACAAGGCGAAAAGTAGATCAAGCCTCTTCATATTACATTTACAGAAAAACTTTGGAGTGGAAAGTCAAAAAACAATACGACTGGTTGTCACGCCTCCCTGGTACTAAGAAGCCGCTAGGCCCAGACAGTCAGAGTTTTTTGATTTTTATGTATGACGCTTCTATGAGTCAACATATTGCAATTTTACACTTCATCCATAAAAAAGTCCTTGTCGTTTGCATATCAGCCGAAAGGGTTTCACAGTTGCTCCGGCAGTCGCAAAAACGCCGGTAGGCCATGGCGGCGTGATATTCCTGCGCGTGACCCTACCCTCTCATTCTCAATCAATTTTGCACTCAAGGATGGACGATCAAACTACTTCATGACACATTGCGACACAAAGAACGACTTACTTGCGTTCTTTAGCGGTGACCTTCCAGGGTCAGCTGGAGAAGCACTTTTTCATCGCATATCGTCATCACGAAAACAAACGTCCGCTCGCAATTTTCGGTCGGGGTGGAAGGCCAGCATGCACCGCGAGCTTCGTTTGCATTCACAGGCATCCCCGGAAGATCAATGCGGTGAGGAGGATAGTCATCGTTGACCTGAATGCGATATTGTTTTGCGTTCCCGCCCGTGCTCCCGAGAATTTGTTGACGCCACGCGTGTGGAACGAAGCCGAGAGTTCCAACCACGATTGCAGCTCCGATGCCGAACTCCGCGTCGGGACGCACGTCAGTACCACTATCAGGGGCTCCTCCATTCGGCGTCAGAATACTGTCCAGCCACTCTTCCGCAGCCTTGATATGGTCCTCGGTTGCGTGAACAAACTCGAAGGCGGAAAACTGCACGGGGTGCTGAAAGGTCATCAAGAAAAATCGGTCCGTGTCCTCGAGGGACTGGAGTACTCGTTTAGCAGCGGTCTTCGCCGGCTCCCACGATCCATTTCCATGCATCGAATACGAACGGTCCAGCACGAGGAGGACATTTTTTGTAATCCCTCGCGTCAGGGCGCGCTGGTGCCAACTTGTTTTCGTCATATCGCCCGGCACGTAACTGCTTAAGGGCCACCGGACCACTGCCTGCTCGCTCTTCGTGGTTACTTTGGTCCTCGTCAGTCGGGTATCCTCAGCAAATAATATATCGATCGTCTGAGTAGCGAAAAAGAAAAAGCAAACTAGTGTATATATAAGTTCATCATATTAATTCTTCTTCTTCATGCTCCGACACCCGATGCAATCTCGAGTACTTACTCGTGTCGCCCTCGGAGGCACGTTCCTTTCATCCTTTGTTTCAATTTTTTCTTTATTTCAGTAAAGTAAAAGTTGTACGCAACGCAGTAATAATGTAAGGCGCCCTCCAAAGACGCGCGCTCCTGGGGCGCGCGTTGAATGCTATTCATCCTGTTGAGCCACCTAGAGGGGGAGTCCAGGTAACGCTTTCCTTACTGAGAACAGGAAGATTTTTTGTCAACTTGACAAAAAATCTTCCTTCCTGAAGGGGCCAACATTTTCTTTTCCAGTGGACAATGTCAAGTGGAAAAGAAAATGTTGGCCCGTTTGGTCAGGGTCAGGAATCGTTGTCGAGACTGGGTCATGCAGAGGCGCACTATTCACAATCTTTCTACGAAAGCCGACTCAAGATAATGAAATGAAATCGCAGTACAATTTTGCGTTAATACAACTTCGAAGTCCTAGTCCAGATCTGATAAGTATGTGTATGTCCTTGCAGCTGCATTTTCAATCTTTCATTCATTGACGAACATACTATTTGCATTCGATAGCGCGGAGGCTCCAACACCACGGAAGCGAAACCCAAGTCGGCATTGTCCTCGTTTTCGTTACTGTTCGTGATACGGCTTCGCAATGAGTTTCCTGTGTTGGACTCGCGCAGGAAGATATCCGCGATTCCCCGTTGCAGACAAGAGTTTTTTCGTTGCGATTGCGCCACCGTTTGAGCTTGATTTTGAACCCCAACCTTTTCGTAGTTGACATATACGCCCTTAAACGGAAAACAGCCGACGGAATTAGTGCAACCGGACGAATCCAGGTCCTTCAATTTCGAGTTCAAGTCCATCTCGTTAGTCATGTATTTGTCCCCCGGATCACTGCTGCACTGAACGGCAACATCGGTTATGATCTGGTTTCGCAAGTCACGCACATTCTCCTCCACGTGTGCCAAGATGTCCGCTGCGGTGGCATCGCTACTCACCGCAGACGCGCGACCACGTGTTTCCTCGTGCTGATGTTGCTGCCTTGATGCAAGATAGTGAGCTTCACTATTCTTCAGCCCGATTTTCTCCACTTTTCGCTGCAAGAGGCCCTCCTGCGTCCGCTCGCTCTCCTCAGTAAACGTGCTCGGAACTTGTAGCTCCAGTGCCTGCTGCTCGTAATCGATCCCCGTTACACGCAGATTCTCCGCTGCAGCATCATCGACACTATCCTCCTCCACACGTGGTTGCTCGTCCGGTTGTTGCGGCTGCGAGCTTCTACGCTTCACCGCATGATCCTCGGCATGCTTGCGATTGCGGCCTGCGATAAGGGCACTAAAGGAAGAAGACCCAGAAGTAGGCGTCTCGTGCGCGTGCCCCTGGTCTTCATCAAGGTGTGACGATAATACTTCAAGTGCACCGACCTCCGCCTCTTCGACTTCTGTCAGTTGTCCTTGCTCCAGCTCTACTTCCTGTTCTCCTTCTTGTCTGTGCGAGTGGTCCTTGATCTCGGTACTCAAAGAGATCATACGTGCCCGATCGCGGTCCTCCCCGTCAGGCTCAAGCCGCGCTCTTGCACTTCTTCTAATTCCGCTTGCCCTGGCTGCCACCCCCGTCGTCTTACTTCTGCGACTCGTTCTGGACGTGGACTGTGACTGCCTCAAGCTGATCGGCCCTCGAGATATCACAGAGCTTGGTGTTGCTTCGCTCTTCCCAGCTCCGCGCCGCCCTTTGGCTCGCCTGGACAGCAGATCCTTCAAAGTGAACGCGGCGACTTGCTTCTGTTGCTGCAGAAGCAGAAACTGCACGAGCGGGCCGAATGCCAGAAGGGCGGGGAGAATTATTTTTTTTCCTGTCTTCATCGTGGTCATTTTGGCGTTGCTCGTTGGCGTGGGCGTCCCTGCTGCAGAGCAAGAATAACCCTTCCAATGCATCTTTATCGTCATCGGTTTTGGTTTGTCGCCGTGTATCTGCATGTTCTGTTTGTAAGTATGGCAGTCAGGAAAAAGATTCGGAAGTGCTCGGCGTCGTCTGTTTGTCCATGGTTGTACCTACTCGACGACTTCGACAAAAAAGTAAAAGTTACGACTATCGCTTATCACTACCGCTTTAGACTCCCTTTTTTTGAGCGGGAAGCATAGGAATATAGTGCTGGGATTGGGAACGCTTACCTAAGTTGCATCAGAGTAAGCTAGGGATACGAGAATACTCCTTTGTTCTGGCTCCTGGAAATAATGTTTTTGAGAGTATGAAGAGGAGGAGACAGACCTTGCGCAACTTGATCACCGTCCGAAGCAGTAGACAGTGACAGTTTACTTACGAAACAGACCAAAAGCAAAACTCACGGAAGTCAGACGCATGAACCAACACGACAATCTGAAACAACAACATGCATATGCATTTCTCAACAAAACTAAACGACTTGAACGACGAAAGACTGGATACGATTGATTTGAGTTCAAAAGACCGGGGACCACATCATCGCATTCGCAGTAACGACGAAGCACTTCTGCGTAGTTTGATGTGCTGCTAGTACGGTTCCTTGTGTTCATGCATGCTTCTCCTCCAAGGAGGCGTTTTGTACGATTGTGAGGACGAGCCACGATGAATGTTGCTTAGAAGTTACTGGTGTACGTATACCTATACGCAGTGAACGACAACGAAGTGAATACTACGGCGGTATATACTAGAGCAGTTTGTTCTTTAGTCGGCATGATCATGGACGAATCTCATTCTTCAAGTTCAGTGGGAACAAAATCAAAAATGCAATGGAAGCAGGGCGAACTGGGACATGGGTCCTCCCTTTGCCTTTCTATTTGAGAGCCGAAGCGTAAGCGTCAGTTCCAATATACAACTTTCTCGTTAGAAAAAGTTTTTCTTGCTACCTGATAAGAACGCAGGCGGCCTGATTGATAAGACAGCAGTCGGCGCGCGAGTCGCTGTTCCGCACAAGATAATGCAGCAAGTACCTACGTACTACGTTGCTTGTACATCTGACGCGGCGCAAGCGCGGAGGACAGCAAGATCCAGAGCAGTTTCCGTCCACCTCCCGCTGTGCGTCCTCATTGCTTTGTTTTGCGACTTTTGCCCGTCTCTCGTCCTTTTCGGTGATTGCTGTGGTGGTGATGCTGGTGCGACGTTTTCCTTTTCTTGTGAGCGCGCGAGTGAAAGAACGACACCGGCTGACCGCTTTCCCGTGCCTTGCCGGCGCTTTCTTGGGATTCTGGCGAGAGCGTCCTCGCAAAAAACGAGGCCTTCTGTTCCACCAGCTCGTCGACCAAGCCATTCAGATCGAAGATGTTGGCACCGCCCCCGAGGCCCTGGTCCGCGATCCGCTTCTCCTCCTCGGTCAGGTTCAGAAACCCCGACCCCAGCGTGTCCCCCAGGTCGGTGCCGGCAATCTTCACGGACAGTCGGGCGGCCTGCTTTTTGGAAAAACCCACGTCCTGGAGCGCTGCTTCCGCTTCGACTTGCAGTTCCGTGTGCAGACGGGAACTGGTCCGCTTGGAGGACGATCGAGGTGGACTCCGCAAAGAGGACTGCCTGCTCTGATCGGAGGACTCGTCCCGGCTCGACACGGTCGAGGAAGGTCTCGTTGCTTTATTTCCCCCCTTTTGCCTGTCTGGGGCGTGCTTCGGCTTTATTTTGCTCCTACCTGGAACAGACCCTGGTTGGCTTGTGCTGGCAGATGCAGACGAGAGGCTTGCTGCCCCTCCTCGCGAGCCAGAATCAGAAATAAGCGAGGACACCGAAGAGAGGACACTGCTGGTGTTCCCGTGGGACTGAGAAGAATGGTCCGACAGCGCTCGGGAAGTCGGAGTCTTGGAGCTGAGCTTCTTTCTCTTGCTGCTTCCTGTGCTTGTTTTCGCGCTCGGCATCTTCTTGCTACCGTGTTGCCTGCTGCTGCTGGTGCTGGATTCGTCAGAAGGCTTCCCTCCGAGGGTATGCACCGCGCTGAGCGCCCTCCGCACCCGCTTCCAAATGGCGGCGAGCGACGCCGGTGACTTCGCGACTTTGACGAGGTCGATTTTGATGGGTGCCTGGCCTTTCTTCGCGTTCGACCCCTTTTTCGCGACCCGGCCACCGTACACGAAGCCGGCCGTGGCAGAAACTTTCTCGGCAACGCCTCTGACGAGCGCCTCTACCTCGAGTATGTCCTCGGCGTGCAGCTCCAGTTCCCGAATGTCTTCCGGCGAGAGCTCGAGGGCGCTTCCCGCGGTGGCTTTTCGGTGCAACTTGGCGGCCACGAGGCCGGCTACCTTCTTCGACAGCCCGGCGGCCACTAGGCGGCGCTCCATTTCCTCAAGTGACACCACCTCCCCTTTGTTCTCCGGGCCGTGGTGTTCGGCGACCGCCGCGAGGAACCCCCGCATGTGCCCGACGCATTCGGCCTCCCCGAAATCCAAACCCAGCTGTTTGAGTATCTGCAGGTCGGGTTCCAGGTCTGGCTTTGCCAGCGCTTCCGTGTCTCGCACGCGCGCGTCTGTCGTCTGCTTGGCCACCTTCTTGCCGTAGACTGGCGAGAGTCCCACGTCGGAGAAGGCAACTTCGACTGTGTCGAAATCAAATAGCTCGAAGGTGGAGAGCGGGGGGCCCACACTGCTTGTGTTACTCGACGACGGTAAGTTTGGTCCTCTGGCCACTACACCACCAGCGCGAAGCCCCTGTCGAACGGTACCGACGAGCACCGGCCCATCGTGCACCAAATCGCACAGAGCCTCCTTATCCAGAGAGGACAGCCCGTCGCCGGCCGCTTCGGTATCTAAAAACGGCCCCGCGACCTGCTTTGCGACATCGCGCGCGCCGGCGGCTGTCAACCCAGCGGCAATTAGCGCCGTCTCGGCTGCGTCAAGGTCTTGTTTGTAGAGGAGGATGTCTTCTCGCTCCAGTGCCGCCGGGTCCTTCTCCCCTCGTTTGGTCCTGGCTTTGCGTATGGCCTCGCGCACGGCTGCGATTTCAATGCGGTCGCCGTGTTTCTCGAAGTCGATACCAAAATCTTTCCGCATCGCACGCAAATCCGGCGGAGAAGAAGGCGCCTTCGCGTACTTCCTTTGCAGCAGGTCTAAGCCGACTACTTGCTCGGCCAGTTCCGCCACGTAAGGAACGCTCAAACCCGCGGCTGTTAGAGTCGTCTCGACGGCTTCCTTGCGACGCCTTGCCAAACCCTTGCGCACGAGCCCGCGCACAAAACCCAGCTCCATGATCTCCTCGGCCGTTGGGTCAAAATCTAGGGCAAGGTCCCTCAATGCTTGCAGATCTTGGTCTTTTTTGGGCGGCTTTACAATTTGGGAACACGGAGTCGTCCCTGCGACCATCTGCGCAAGTTCGGAAGCGTAGCCCGCACTGACACCGGCGGCGGTCAGCGTTGCCTCAATTTCTTTCTTGCGCTTTGCCAAGCGTTTGTGAAGCAGCTCGCGTAAAGCGCCCAGCTCGATTCCGCCTTCCACACGTGGTATATCGAAGTCAGCACGACCAAGGAGCTGCTCCAAAGCACGCACGTCCTTGTCCTTGGTGGGGGGTTGCATCACTTCGAAGCTCGGGCCCGGCCCTGCCACCGCAGTGGCGACCTTATCTGCGTAGGGGGCGCTAATACCCGCGGCAGTCAGCGTGGATTCGACTTCTTTCTTCTGGAGGCGTTTTGCCAAGCCTTTGTGCAGCACGAGCCCCTGGATGAAACCAGCTTCCATTTTTTCGCCCACATCGGAATCGTGGACCAACTGCCGCAAGGCGTGCCGATCACGTTCCGAGGCTTTTATTCTAGATGGCCTGACAACCTTGGCATCCGCGTCTGGACCTTCTGTAAGTCCTGCAAGCTCAGCAGCGTAGGCAGGGGTCGCACCAGCGTCCTGTAGCATCGCCTCTGTTTCCTTCTTTTTGCGCTGCGCGTAGCCTTTACGGAGGATACCCCGCACCAGACCCAGGGTAATGTTGTCATCCGTCCCGAATCCGAGGCCAGCATCCCACATCGCAAGCCGATCAGCCATGGCATCCGGCGCTGGTGCAGCTTTGGAGTCCGGGTCCCCTCCGACTACCTTTTTAGCAAGCTTTGTGGCGTACGGCGCACTCAGCCCTGCAGACACCAAAGCATTTCGGATATCATCCACCTCCCCTAGAGGCGCGGACGCGGTATCTTCGCTGTACTCCCACCGTGCAGCGAGCCTTGCCCGCTCGATTGAACTGGCTTCGTCCTCCTGACGCTCTCCCAACGGCGAACACAGTAACCAAACAAGCGCCAACATAACCAACAGTAGGCTGGCCAAGCAAGCTGCCAAGGCCGGAGTACCCAAGCCGCCCCCGGCCTCCTCGTCGCCAGGTTCCTCGTTTCCGTCGTCCCCCCCGCTGAGTGTGGGATCTTCCGCGCCCGCCTGCTCGCCCTCGATGGTGGTGCCTCCTGGGACCCCGTGGCCTGGACCCGGGTCCAGCTGGTGCGTCGACGGGTCGCCCGCGTTAGCCCCTTCTTGTCCACCTCCGGGGTTGTGTCCACCTCCGGGACCGGGGTTGTCCCCCCCAAGGCCTCCGTTGTTCGCCCCGGGGCCTCCTTGGTTTTCCCCGGTGTTCCCCACCTCCTGCGCCGCGTCGTCAACTTGGCCGTCCCCGCTCTCGTCCGTGCCATCAACTTCGCCATTCCCGCCCGGGCCTTGGCCGCCCTGCCCGCCCGGGCCGCTTTCGTCACCGTTACTTTGTCCGCCGGAGCTCTCTTCACCACTGTGCCCGCCAGTTTCCGGGCCAGCCGCCCCGCCATGTTGTCCCCCGCCCTGCTGCGCGTCCCCGCCATGTTGTCCCCCGCCCTGCTGCGCGTCCCCGCCATGTTGTCCCCCGCCCTGCTGCGCGTCCCCGCCATGTTGTCCCCCGCCCTGCTGCGCGTCCCCGCCATGTTGTCCCCCGCCCTGCTGCGCGTCCCCGTTGCCAGCCCCACTCGGATCCCCAGGGCTTCCAGCGCCCACGGAACCATCCGGACTGGAACCGGAACCGCCATCCACGGGGGACGTACCTTCGTCTAGGTCGCCCGGCGGAGGCGGAGTTCGAGTTTCGGTGCATATATTCTGGTTTCCCCCCGGAAGCGGGAGCTGTTTCAACTCGTCGTAGTGGATTGTCCCAGTTGACTGTGACTCTTGCAGGTCTGGATCCGGATATAAGTTGTTCCGGATGTATCGCGCAGCTGCGGTGCACGACCCGTCCCCGCCCCCCTCGGTATCGGTCGCACAGTTCGCAGGCCCGGCGGTGAGGATTCCCGCGCTCATGGCGTCTAAGAGTTGTCCGCGATGCCTCTGCCAGCTCGATGTGAATTTCACTCGTTTTTGGTCGGGACACGCGGAGGGCTCCGCACAGTCCTCTTCGGTCGCAGCAGACAGCTCATTCCATGAGCTCCAGTTGTCTCCCAATATCAGTTGATACGGCACCACAACGTTGTAACCCCCTGAGCCGGCCAGGCTCGCTTCTAAATTTTCGCAGTATGCTTCCCGCACCGCCTGTTGCGAATTTATGCTGCACGTACCGGCATCGGTCCGCGCAAGCATTTCGGTTACAGCCACGTCAAAACCTTCCAAACATCGTAACTGCTGCATGCTGAGCGATAACGCAGCGCGCGGGTCGAGACAGACAACGCCTTGCAAATCACTGGTCCCGCGGAGGTCGATCGCTACACAGGCATTCAGGTGGTACCCTTCCACGTCCTCATGGGCGGACCAAATGATAGAAGTGCTGGGGCTCTCTTCTGAAGCCCCAGCGTCCCGCAGTCTCCGCCAATAGGTTCCCATCGACTGTAGCAATTCGTTGTCGCTGTGCTTCGCCAGCCTTACCTCGCCACCGAACTGCGCAGTGATGTCTGTGTATACTTTTTGGCTCAGATCGATCGGTGGCTCTTCTTCCTCGCGGTAAAACCTATAGATGTCTAGGTACACAGCCGGCTCCTGAGAAGCTCCTCCCTGCTGACCCTGTGAGCCTGTTATTCGCGCTGTACTTTGTAGCAGATCTTTGATCCACGTATCGTAGCCATGCCACGTAATCGCAGTTCCATGTTGGTCCCAATGGTCAAGGCCATCCCAGTGGCTCAACAGCTCGCCAGAGCCATCTCTCGCGTACTGATCGCTGTAGTCTTCATCGGTCATGATTAACACGACAGTCTGTTCACACACAGTGGACGACTTCGATGGACACGTCCTATCCGCTAAATGACCGTCCGGTGGTAAGCCCACAGCAGGGGATTGTATGCAATGGAAATTTACTGCGTTGCTGGTTCGTTCTCCAGCCTCTAACCCGGACGTAGACGTATATATGTCCGTTGTGTGAGAAACAAATGATTATGTGATTCCTTTTTCTATAATCTTCTTCGCCATGCTGAAGATCATGGGGATCAGCATGCAGATTGTCATCGCTTGATTCGCTTGTTGTTTTTTTCGACGATGGAAATGCAATAAAGCAGATAGTACAATTGCTGCTTCCATGGTGTGGGGGTGACATTGCACATCATTTTTCGTCTCGTGCAATGATACACCAACTTCAGCATCAATTCTAATTCAACGTCATGCAAGAGAAATTGACTAGCCGTGAGGTGGCCACCACTTCTGTGCGGGGATGAAGCACAGCAGGAACAAAAACTGCAACAGCAAATTTCCACTTCCTAGGATCCGCGCCGTCGTTACTATCCCGAAACTTGTCACGCCATGCCCCTGGCACCACGCCCAGCGTACCGATCACAATCGACGTGCCAATAGCGAACTCCGAGTCGGGACGCACGTTTATGCCCCCAAACGGATACTTGTTTTCTAGCAACTGCTTGACACGTGCGACGTTTGCTGGCGTCGCGTGCACAAACTCGAATGCGGAAAATTGCACGGTGTGTTCGAACGTGGAGACAAAAAACCGGTCTCTGATATCCAGGGAGTCGAGCACTGCTTTGACGGCATCCAGCGCGATCGGCCAGGAATCACTGAGCTCCATCGATTTCGATACGTCCAAAGACAACACGACGTTCTTTCTGACGCCCCCGGTTCGCGTCCGCACGTACCAGGGCGCGTTGATACTTCTCGAATCGTGATTCCGCAGCGGGTTCTGCAGATACTTGACCTCCTTACCATCTTCCACTCTTGACTGCAAGACCTCGTGCGCGGCGTCCGCTGGTGCCGTGTAGGCGTGGTTGACCTTCATTTCTTCACTGTGCGAATGCGGCCAACGCACGACCGCAACACTAGTATCCCTCGAAGATGCAGGCGTTGTGCCACTGCTGGGCTCGAGCACCACGGTTGCAAAGCCAAGATCCGAGCTCGCCAAATCCTTCGTGTCCTGTGTGATCGGCTGTCGCAGAAGCGCATCGGACGAGTCCTTGTGGGCTTCATCTAGGAAAAGGCGCGCAATGCCGCGCTGCAAGCACTCCGCGTTGTCTCGGATCCCTACTTTGTTGTAATTCACAACGACTCTATTCTTGAACTCAAAACAGCCACCATCCGTCGCATGCGCATCGCAGACCCCCAACGAAGCATAGGCTTCCTCTTGCGGAGCATAATATTGAGGGTTGCCTGCGCAAGTGGTTGCGATGTCCAGTATTTCATTCCGCAAAGCCAGCACATTTTCTTCCGTCCTGTCCAAATAATCCTGTGCGGCGTATTGCAATTGCTCCTGGTCCTGGTCCTTCTTGAAACTCATTTGCAGTAAACTTGCAGTCGGAGCGAGTGGAGGAACCAAATCTTTACCCGTGCTGTAACTTTGCCCACTGTACTTTTCGGTGCTATCACTTTTGGGGTTAGACGTGATGCCGGAGCTCCCGTCTTGGTTGCGCTCAACTATGCCATGCTTTGTTCTTATTTTACGCTCTTCGTACTGTAGACGGCGTTGCTGCTTGATGGAAGAGCTGGCTTGAAGGAAATTTTCGTGCGTGCTATACTCTTCTTTCGTCTTTTTTTGCTGTCGCCGCGTCCTTTCTCTCCTGGGTAGAATCGGTCTTGCACTTGCTTTCTTCGTCGTCACCGGAAGGGTCTTAACGTGGCGGGAGCTTCTTTTCAAACCGGTACGGAAGGTGTATCCCAAGGATAATCTTGGCAGAAAACTTTGTAGTACCAAAGACCCCGGCGCCGGCACCAGAAGCATTCGAACGACGTGCTGCATAGCGCGCCCAGCGGTAGAGGTCAGCATCCTCCTGCAAGTAGGTGTGAAGTGGGTAAAACCAATACCTAAATAGATGCCAGTCCTTGCTGCACCTATTATCGCAAAAAACTACGCAACGAACAAATCACTTAGTAGAAACTACGATCGTACATAGCACTCAAACTTCGGCGGGTGACGTTGGTCGGGGAAAACGAGTTGAGCACATACACATAGATAGAAAGATTTAAACGAGAATATATCCGCGGTGCCGCGGGCATCAACACTAGTAGTTCTGATTGATTTTTCACTTCCTGTGTGTACAGATTGGCAGAAAAAATTGCGATTTCGGCATCCATTGAAATTGATTCATAGCTTTCGTGTCACCTCATAATTATCCATCAATTTTTTGTGTCGACACAGCTCGCTCCAACAAGAGGACGATCTTCAAACAAACGGATGGACGACAAGCAGTAGAAGTTCAAGTTTTTACACCCCCGGAATTGTTTCCTGAAGTGAAACAGCGGACGAGAAAATTAACAACGCCTTGAGCACGATCACGAATCTTTTACTCATTATTTTCTTTTGCACGCACGAATTTACGACAAAGTCAGAAACAGACGCGAAAAACACAGAGCTACAAATATCAACGCGAGTGTTTGCTTATTGTTCTTACGAGAAAATTGTCGAAGAAGTGCTACAAAACGAAAGCCAAGTCCAAATCGGCAAGCGCTGCGAGTAGGAACAACACGATGCAAACAGCACGAAATTCCGATTGAAAAAGCCCGCAACGCAAAACCTTCGCCTTTAAAACGAATGCTGTGGGTGCAGAAACTTGTTTGCCATCTGGAAAGCGATATCTTGCACCAGCTCTCTCCTCACCCTATTGCCAAAAAGTAAGGATTTACGAGCGACCCAGCTGAATCTACCTTGTCGTGGTGATTGAAGGTCAAGGTGGCAGAGAAAAACACTAATGTGCTTATGTGTATCTAAGACTAAGTGGTGCGAAAAAAAATAAAAAACAACTCTCGCAGTCATCCAGCAGCCGCGTTCTTCTTGGGTTTGGGTTTATTTGCGTTTGCCAGAAGCTTCCACTTTCTTTTCGCCGCTCCCCGGACGGGGTCCGCGCACCGGTCCGCGAGAAGGGACATAGGCTCCCCGCGGTCCCGCGCGGCCCCGGCCTCCGCCTGCGACTCCGGAGACAGGGCCTCCGCGAAGAAGACTGCCTTTTGCGCGACCAGCTGCTCCACGAGCTCGTCCAGATCAGGTATGTTCACGCCTCCAAGGCCCTTTTGCGCGACCGCCCGCTCGCCGTCGGTCAGCGCCCTCTCGTTCAGCTCTGCGGCATCGACCGCCGCGATCTTTCGCGACAGGAGCACGGCTTGCTGGGGGTCGAACCCGACGTCCTGTAGCGCCGCAATCGCCTGGCCTATCAGCCCGGGCGGTAGCGGCGGGGCCGGCGCGTGGGCGGTGCTGGTGATTGTGGATGAAGCAGGTGCACTGCTAGTAGGGTCCACTGGCTCCGCCGGCGGCGATCTCCCACGGCTGAGCGCGCCGACCGCCTTCAACTTATTCTTGGTTCCCTTATTCCCGAGCCGGTACTTCGAAGTCTTCCCGACTTTTTTCCCGCCTGTTCTTCCCGAAGCTCGGCTGGAACCTGAGGACCCACTGCCGGGCGCCGAGGACACACTGCCGGGCGCCGAGGACAAGACCGCACCATCGACGTCTGCTGGCGTAGCCCTTTCATCACCGTTTAGTAGGCCCTCTCCTGGAGGACGCTCTGACGCCGGAAACATTCCAGAGGAGATCTGAGGAATTTGCGCCGGCACCACCACCGACGATGAAAACGCAACATTTATTTCATTTGCGGTTTGCGACTTTATCTTGGCCTTCGACTTTTTCTTTGTTCCCTTTTTCGCGGCACCCAAAGATTTCTTGCTTCCTTTTTTGGCGCTTTCTGCCACTGCATCTGTTCCGCTTGCAGCGCCGCCTGGTTCTCCCTGAGTGTCCTCCGAGATGGCCCCATCGGGAGTCTTTCCGGCGTCCTCACGATCATCGCCTTCCTCGAAATTCGCCTCCGGAGGTGGCCACTGTCCTTTTTGCAATATCCGGCCGCTTCTACCGCAACACGATGCCACAAGAGCTTGCCACCACGATACACAGGCACCGCAGGTGCCGGTCGGTGTCTGCTGCTCGTCATCAAGATGCATCATATCGGACACCGCCGATGGGGGCGCCCCGCTCCTCATCCGCTGCGAGGACAGCGTCCCCAGCCGCAGATCCGGGTACGCGTCTTTTCGGGGCGGCATCAACGCAATCGCTTGGTTTCCAGGAGAGCGTTCCGCCCCCACTCTGCGTGCTTCAAAGCCTTGCACCGAATGCGCGACTTCCGCTCCGCCTAGCTCCGCGCCAAGAGCAAACGCCTGAAGATCAATCACAATCTCGTCGTCCGCAGCGAACCACTCGTCGGTTTTTCCGTCCGGTTGCGGTGGGAATCGGGAACCCGCGTAAACGAAGCCAGGCAGGAGACCGGCTCGACCCACGATGCCAAAGAGTTCGCGGTCTTCAACGGACTCTGCGCAGAGCTCCAACTCCCGTCGTTCCGCGCCTGACAAGAACTCTACTGCGCCCCCTGGACGCGCGCCCCCCTGCTGCTGCGCCTTGCGGACAATGACGGCAGCAACGTAGCCGGCCATCTTTTCGGAAAAGCCTGCTGCCTGCAGCCGATGCTGGGATTCGTCGAGAGAAAGGACCCTCATCTCGACGACGTCCTTGCACCGAGCCGAGATCGTGGCAGCCGCCATGACTTGCAGGAACTCGCGCACCCGGCCGACGCACTCGGGCTGCGAAAAATCCAATCCCAAAAGCGCCAGCGTTCGCCAGTCCGCTTCAGTCTTGGGGGTAACCAGCGCCTCGTTACCCCCGACTGATGCCGCCGCCGTCTGCTGTGCCAAGCGCCGCGCGAACCCCGGGGTCAAACCGGCGCTCAGAAACGCGTTTTCAATGGTCTGGTAGCTCAGATTGAACGTGGTTAGCAGCGGGGGCGAACCTGCTGCCCCGCCCGACCCACGATGTCTGCCCACTGCTTTTCGAACGGCCCCGCGGAGAACGCTCGCGGTCAGCACGCCGCCGGCTTCTGCAACCTCATCCAACTCCAAAAACTGCAACAGAATTCGCATATCGTCGTCACTGAGGATGGCACTGAGATGCCGTTCCGTCGCAAGGTCGGGCGCGGCGGCGTCCTGCGCAATCTTCCTCGCCCCGCTACTGGTCATACCGGCGGCAACGAGCGCTGCTTCAGCGAGCCGACAATCTTGCTGAGAAGTCGTGAACAGCAGCTCTTCTTTCAGCTTGCGCTTGCCGCCCTTGCGCTTTGCGAGCACCGCCCTCGTCCGGAGGGCCTCCCGGAGCGCGCCGAGGTCAAGCTCCGCCCGATCGACCGTGGCGTCAAGCCCGAGCTTCATCGCCTCCGGCGCCCGATCGACCGTGGCATGAAGACCGAGCTCACGCCGAAGCACCGCGATGTCCAGCGCCCGCAGCGTTTGTGTTTCCAGGGGTGTCGCGTCCAGATCCGGTCCTGCGGCGTCTCCCGCGAGCTTCCTCGCGCACGCAGCGCTCGCGCCCGCGGTCCGGAGCAAGCTTTCCGCTAGTTCAAAGTCTTCGTCGGCCGTCGCAAACAACAGCGGGGAGGCCCGCAGGTCGGAATCAGTCGCCCTGCTCGGGTCCCCGCGATCCACGCCGAACAGACGGCGCAAGGCTTTTCGCACCCGGCCGACCTCGATCGGGACATCCGTACGGGCCCGGTCGGTGCCTGTCTCCAAACCAAGCTCCCCCTCCAAGCGTTGCACGTCGAGCTCGTTCAGGCCCGTCAGATTCAGCGCCTCCGCGTCCAGTACAGGTCCAGCGACCTGCCTTGCAGCTTTTCGAGCCCCCACGGGAGACAGGCCGAGGTCCAGGAATGCGCTTTCCGCTGCTTGGAACTCTGCGTTATAGAGGGACAGTTCCTTCGTCCCCAGCACCGGTTCCCCCCGCAGATTCCGCCCGCCACCTTCCCTGCGCTTTATTACAGCCAGGCCTTTTCGCAGGATGCCGCGAATAACACCGAGTGCGTGCGTTTCCGGGGCGCTGAAGTCGAGGCCGAGACGTTCCAGTGCCCGAAAGTCCGGAGAACCCGGCAAGGGCCACTTGAGGCTTGCGCGATCCGCCGCGGGGCTAGCCACCTGTTTGGCCAGTGTTGCCGCGAAGGCAGCACTAAACCCGGCGGCCACCAGGGCACGCTGCACGCGGCCTGGGTCGAGCCGCTCTGCCGCAATTGCGGGGGTGTACGCAAAGATGTTCTCATCCACTACAAGCGCGCCACCTCCCCGCTGTGGTGCTCCTGCTGTTCTGTAACAGCAGAACAACAGTAGCACAACAATGATGAGCAGCGCAAAAATCACGACGAACAGAAGACACACACGGCAGGCATCGCTAGCCTCGTCAGCCTCAGAGGTCGTCTCCTGCTCTTCACTCGTTTCGCCGGAAACCCAGCCGAGGACGTCCATCTTCTTGGCAAGTGCTTGCACTTCCTCGTCCGCCACACCTCCCCCGCCCAATTGCGTCAACAGGACTGCAGGTGGTATGATCGTGGAGTTGCAGATGTTGGCCCGTTCTTGCACAGTAGGAAGAGCACCCCCGTTCCCGTCATCGTCCTCGGAATGATACAGGGCGTGATGGGGATACGTTTGTCGCCACTGCTTCTCGTAGTCTGAGCAATCCCCCGCGGCCGCTTGATCTTGTTTTGATGGGCAAGAGGGAAGATAGTCCACCTCTGTACCATTGGGATAAGTGTGTGCAAAATATCTCACGCTGGGATCGGTCTTGTCCTCTCGGGAAATGGGTTTACCGAGGTCACAACCTATACAGGGCACCAAGGTCAGCGCCTTCTCCATCGCCCCGGAGAGCGTGGAGCTTGTGAAATTTACGTCGTGCAGAGTTTCGAGAAAGTCGAACACCTCCGTCTCGAGCTCCTGGTCTTTTTGCAGGGCCGTTATCAATGTGTTACAGTACGCTCCCCGTCGGGCCCTTTGCTGCCTCAAGGCTTCCGCAGTGCAGCCCCGGGCGTTCAGCCGGTTCGCAAGCTCCTCATGAAAGCCATCTGTGTGGCACTCCAGCTGCGCCAGGCTGATAGGAAGTGCCGCTCGAGGGTCGAGGCAAACGAGGCCGGGGGGGACTGTGTCAGCTGCGGCTCCACCTGCTGCCGCAACATAGTAATCTAGTGCAAGCGGTAGGCAGGCCGTGAGGTGGTAGCCCTCCTCGTCTTCATGTGCGCTCCACGTTACGTCATCGCCGTCGTTGCTGTTGACAAGTTTCTGCCAGTAACGGATCACTCGATCCGCAAGCGCCCCCTCCTGCCAGCGAGTGACCTCCGCCTCACCATCGAACTGGCCGGCGATGGTCTTGTAGGGACCGTCCACGGTCGGCGGCGGCGCCTCCTTATCATGACTCGAATCGAGCCGGTATACGTTAAGGTAAACAGCAGGGTCGATGTCGTTCTCAAGAGGAGCCTCATCTGCTTCGAGTTTCTCCGTGGCCTCGAGGAGGTTCCTTAACCAGGTCCCGTGTTTGTGGTCAAACTTGTCCTGGTTGAAGTTCTCGTCTGAGATAAACAACACCATCGTCTTTTCGCAGCGTGTTGCGGCCGCCAGGGGGCATGATGCGTCTGACGCGGGATCCGGTGGCAACCGACGATCGTCGCTGTCGTAATTGTTCACCGTCCCGCTTATTTTCGTGCGCCACGCCTCGGGGACGACGCCGAGCGTGCCGACCGTGATCGCAGCCCCGATCGCAAACTCCGCATCCGGGCGACTGGTGGAGCCCCCGATCGGAAACTGGAGGTCCAGCCACGCTTTCGCGGCGGCCACGTGCGCCGCAGTGGCGTGCACGAACTCGAAGGCCGCGAACTGCACAGGGTGCTGGTAGGTCATCAGAAAGAACTTATCGGTGGTGGCGAGGGACTCGAGCACGGCCAGGGCGGCACCTCGCGCGTCCTCCCACGATTTAGTCATGTCCATGGACCAACTCCGGTCCACAACAATCACCACGTTCTTCGACACTCCATTGTATCCCGTGTAAAAGCCTCGTCCCAACCCGGGATCGGTGATTCTAAGTGAAAATCTTGCGGTGATGGAGGTCTGTGCATGATAAGCGCGAGCCACCAGCATTGTGTTTGTGGTCGAGATTACTAGCCTCTCAGTCTCATCTCTCTCATCCTAATAAATAGATAAGAAAGTTGCAGTAGCGGATATGTATCGCTATCATCGCACTCGCGCATGATTAGCAATAGAAAATGCAAATGCCTGGCAGCACAACATCACACATGTACTTGCTAGAGCTGAGCGAAAATCGAAGACGTGGTTGTGCGACGGCGCATCACAAAGACAACATAGAAAGCTAGAATGGGCCGGGGACGGTTCTACACAGGATACACCCGTCAGGGTCTTCACGTACCATGGTGCGGCGTGGTCGGTGCGTACCGTGTGATTGCTGACAGGCCAGCGCGCCACAAAACGGTTTGCTCCGTCTCCTGGTTTTTCGAGAGCCACCGTGGCGAACCCCAGGTCCGCGGTGACGTCGCTTTTGCTGCTCTGCTCGGTGATGGGGTTGCGCAACAGCTTCGTCCCGTCCACATCCGCCTCCGCGGGCTTGTTGGCCTCGTCCAAGAACAGGTGGACGATGGCTCGTGATAAGCAATCTTCGTGGTCGTCCGTGACCGCAACGGCGTCGTACCTGACCCGCACGCTTTTCCCCCCGGTAGTGTCCATGGCGAAGCAGCCTTGTTCCGCGCTGCACTCCCCGATCCTTCCGAACGAGGACGAAGACGAGCTCGACGTAGCGCGAGGACTGGAGCTGCCGCAGCATTTTTCGGGTTTTGCGTCCGCCTTGCAGGCCGCCGCAGCCTCGTAGATCTTAAGGCGCAGCTGGCGCACCTTGCTCTCCACGAGGTCGAAGTAGGCCTGTGCCCTCGCGCCAACCGTTGTACGGGTTGCTGAAGCAGCCTCCACCACTACGGCTGCGCTTGCGCCCAGGGTAGTTCCACTGCCGCTTTCGCTGCGCTTATCATGCTCGAAACGACCCTGCCGCTGCCCCGCGCGGTTCTGTTTATTCCGAAAATTCAGTTCCGCGCCTGCATTTTCCTGGTGGCCCACGCGCTCTTCCGCGAAAGACGCACTGCTTGCCTTAGCACTCTTCTCTTCACGCACCTTTTGGAAAAGTGCTACTGGCGTAACCTTTGGGTCGTCGTTAGTATCTTTTCTCAGCCTCCTACCCGTGTTCTTCAGATGAGGTTGTCCTCTCGATCGCCCAACGTTCGGAGCTTTGGTTGATCTCAGCTTGAACGTGAAGGCTGAAACAAAAACGCCGCCCTGGTCGATATCGACATCCAGCCGCAATAGCAACCATCCGGAAACGAAATAAACTGCGGTTAGCTTTTCGAGAACAGCACGCAGCATGGAACTCGCGGCACATCGACGTCGAATAGGACCGGACGATGGCACAAGCGCAACTGGCGGCACGCGATGATCGCTTTTCGCCACCACCTTCAGAACCTTGACCTTATCCTTCATCACTTCGAAAAATCATTTAAGACAAAAGACCTAGACAATCAGCTGAATACAGGTCGTGGGATGATGAAAGCGCCAGGCTTAGGCATTCGCTTTCGCTTATCATCGTGCGCGTCCGCGTCAAGGCCTCTACTTCTTTACAACTCCCATTAATTCGTATAGGAAAATTATGTCAACACGCTTCGGTCAACATCACGTAAGTGTGAATCACAAGGGACTGTGCGTGTGCTCGTTCTCAATACCGACGCATCGAGGACATCTCTATTGCTTCCAAATGCAATGGTAATAATGTAAAATGAACATGCAACTACTTTCAAAAGTGAGGGGGGCCGTCCATCGCCTGCTGAGCACGCAGAAGCAAGTAAATGAAGATACCTTATCTTGCAACAGCAATTGAGAAGTGTCGCGAGTGGCTGCAGCCACTCCAACGACATTCGCATCAACGTCTGAAGCAAGGAGTCAGGCGGATTCAATGTACGTTTATACAAATACCGGACGATGAAAAGCGATGACGAGAGTGTCGTGGGACGAAAAGAGAACTGGACGAACGATCAAAAAGTAAGAATTTGTTCACGATACAGAACGACAACGGCATTCGTGGCAGAAGCAATGATAGCCGAACGGACGTAGACGTTTGCGTCAGCTATATTACTGCAGCTTAAAAAAAGTAACTCACGTTTTTCCACGACGATGCCACTTTTCAAGGTACTTCTAAAGGGAAGAAGAAACAATATGCTCCATGCTTTCAATGAAAGAATGCACCAATCGTAGGCGGATCTATTGAATCTTCTACGCTCCACAGCTTCTACAATTGGGACGCATTCTAAGATATGCTAGTTCCAGACTCACGTTGGAGAACACGCAGTTCAATGGCTCGAATTCGGCGTCATATCAAGTACGAGATTTCTAGGATCGATACTTACCCTGAAGATTGGCTTCTGCAGGTCATTCAACTCCGGGGCTTCGTGAATCAGAAAGAGAATGAAAGGGGAACGAAAGAAACTGGCACTTTGCCTGTAGGAATGGGTCGGGGAACGACTGTTTTCTGCAACAAGTAAGTTAAAAATTTACTGCTACGTCTCGTGACGCGAGAAAAGTTGTTGCAATTCATCAAGAGAATGAGACCTACATCTTGGGAACGTGAGAGAATGGGTAAAACTTAAAATTTTCTAAAAAACTGGCGAGCAACAGCGAAGATAAAACTCAACGACTTCGCTGTGGCTGACGTAGATGTTAATTATAATTATGTTCAAAAAATCTGCTGTAACCATAAATGCATCCCTTTCAGATCGGATTTGCTTTTGCATTTGGTGCTGGAAGTGCAAGAAACCAGATAAAAAAACTTTCCACATTGGAAGTAAGTTGTCGTTAATGGTGCTTTTTTGCGGCTTTTGCCTTTGGCTTGTGTTTTGCGCCGGCTTTGGGGTGCTTGGCTTTCTTTACCTTGTGGGCGAGAATGGAAACCGGCTCTCCCCGGTCGAGTGCAGCCTGTGTGTCTGCGTTCACCGCATCGTCTCCATCGGTGTACTCGTGAAAGAATTCCGGCTTTTGGTGTACCAATTCGGCCACCAGATCTTGCAAATCGAGGATTGTGGCCCCGCCGAGTCCCTTTTCCGCGATTTGCCGGTATGCGTTGGAAAAAATACTGCGCTGCAGCACGCCAGGCTTCGACTTGTAGCCAGCGATTTGATGTTCACCCCGCTTTTTCAACATCACAGCATCAGAATCAATCATAGGCACTTTAGCATTTAGTGTTGGCTAGGCGAGAAGGAGAAGGAGACGTTGTCGAAAACGAAATGCAAAAACTAAAGTAGAAACAAGCTGGTCGCATCGCGTGCTGCACGCGGTTTCGTCCTCTTTCGAGGATTTACGTCGTTTCATTTGATAACCGTTCTTCGTCGTTCAGGCGCATTGCCTCGGATTTCAACTCGCCCTCGGCGGTGTCAGCAATCTGCTGCCCGAGCGCATGAGCCTGCCGCCGAGTGAAGCCGATCGCCTGCAGCGCGGCCTCCGCTTCGCCAAGCAGCCCGGGGGGAAGCGCGGCGACCGGGGCTGCTCCAGTCGGTTTCTTTTTCTTTGGGTGCTTTTTCCCGTGGCGTTTCTCTCCTTTGCCTGTCTCGTTGTCACCACTGCCGGACGAGTCTTCCGACATCCCACTTCAAAAAATCACCCTGACTTCCAGCTATGTATCTCAACAATGAACAACTCAAGTTGATATCATGCAAAACGAGTAGGACCTCCACAGGTCAAAGATGCAAAGCCCCACGTCCTGACTTCTTCACTCTGACGAGCATTGACTCATTTTGTACACCAAAATCTATTCGGAGACGAAAGTGAAATAAATTTCAAGTGGGATATCCAATGAAGAGCCGGAGCTCTGGGCGGAGTCGGTCACCGCTGACACCTTCGAGGGATCCGACGTCCCTGCGCTACCAAGGTTGAGAAAGCCGCTCGTCTCGCTGCTTCCCACCTTGGTGGACTTCGATTTGGATTTGCCTGGCTTCGCCTTCAGCTTTTGTTTCTGCTTCTTTTTCTTCGGGGACGGCCCCCCGATGTGCCCGTCGTCGGTGTCCCCAGAACTTACGCTCTCTGCCGAGGACGCTCCGGACGACTCCAGGCCGGTGGCGTTCCGTTTTACGGTAACAACGGCGTGCTCATTCTCGTCGTGCTGCTCCTCTTCACCATTCTTCGCACCCGCTGCCGCAGAAGCATCCCCAGCATCCCCGCCTTGGGAGTTAGGCGAGGCTCCGTCTGTTTTGGTTGCGGCTGCGGCCACGGAAGTAGATCTCGCGGCGCTAGTTGGCGGAGAGGATGACAAACAAGATTCGGGTGCTGCATCCTCCGCCACCGAGGGAAACAAGCACGGACACAGCCTCGGGGGCGGTGCCGACTTTTTCCTCTTCTTTTTCGCAGGAAGCGTCCCAATTCGACTTTCCGGGGCGGGGGTCCCTCCATCGCCCGAACCCGGCGCCCTCGGCGGCGGCTTCTTCTTTCGGTGAAAACGCTTCGGAGCCGGCATCGCGGTGAAAAGCAGGGCTATGGAAAAGGAAAAAAAAGTGTTTACAAAACCAGCCCGCACGACGAACTACACTTCACTGTGTACCTGTACTCACTCTCATACTGATAGTACCCAATGAAGAGTCTTTGTTCCACCGTCGTCAGCGGAAAAATGGCTTTGGCTTCAGGCCTAGTTCAGCCCCAGTGGTCCTATTCACTCAGATTTATTCCAAAAGTGCGAACTACACCCTCTGAGCATAAATGTCAACGATGAAAATCATACAGCAAAACCGACCACATGTCAATTAATCGTGCTGAGTGTCTTGTAACGCTTCATCTTTTTCGTGTTGGATAATTCCACCGGGTCCCGCGCTCGTTCGTTCGGTGGACCCAAACTGCCCCGCGATCAGAGCCCGCAGGTCGATCGCCACGGCGAGATCGGACTGGCTGCTTGACCGCGACGCGCGTTGGGCGCCCTTCGTGTACGCGAACGGCGCCCACGCGTTGGTGCGCTCGATACCCCCGAACAGGTCGAGGTCGTGCCCCTCCGCGACCTCCTCGAACTGCTGCCGCGTCTCCGCAGACAGCTGCAAATCGTCCGACTTCCCGGCTTTGGCGTTCCGTACCAAGGCGGGCGCGAGGAACCGAACCGCCTTCTCGGAGAACCCGGCGTCTTCCAAGCGCTGCCGGATCTGGTCCTCGGTGTGCAGCTTCTTGGAGGAGGACGCGTTCTTCGGGTTCTGTTGTGCGGCCACCTTCTCCAGAAATCCACGCATGCGTCCGACGCGCTCCGGCCCCGCAAACTCCAGCCCGAGCTGTTTCATGATTTCCGCGTCCTTTTCGTCCTCCGGGTCGGTTAGCTCGTCATCGTCGTGGGTCTCCCGGTCCGTCACCTGCCTCGCCATCTTCTTCGCGAACGCCGGCGTGAGGCCGGCACTGATGAAGGCCGTCTCCACAAGACCGACGTCGAATGCGAAGGTCGAAACGTGTCGCTCGTCTTCGTGTGTATCGTCGCGGGCGACTTTGGCCCGCAGCGCCTGGCGCAGCGTGCCCGCGGTCAAAACGTTAGTGTCACTGCCACCTTTAGTACTTTTGCTCGCGGCTTCGAAGCCGTAGTATCTTCGTAGGGCTTCTGTGTCGGCTCCTTCGAAGCCCCAGTATCTTCGCAGGGCTTCTGTATCGGCGTCGCCCAGCGCGCGGACGTCCAGCACCTCCGTGTCTAGGGTCGGCCCCGCCGCGTGTTTCGCAACCTTGCGGGCACCCGCCCGCGTCAGCCCGCCGTAAACCAGGGCGGTTTCCGCCGCGCCAAACTCGTACCCGCAGGCCAACAACGCCGTCCCCAAGGTGTAGTGCTCGGGGTCGGCCTTGTGCCTGACGACGGCGCGCCGCATCATGCCCCGCACGAACCCGACCTCCACCCCGTCGTCGGTATCGAATTCGAAGCCGAGGTGCTGCATCGCGGTGAGGTCCGAGTCTTCGGTCGGCGCCTCCACTTTCTTGTCCTTCCTTTCCGGACCCGCCAGAAGCCGCGCCAATTTCGCGGCGTACGCGGCGCTCAGCCCGGTTTCCAGCAAAGCCGTCTCGCAGTCGCCAAAGTCGAGCCCGATCGCCTCGACTTCCGGGTTGTAATCCCACCGGGCGTCTTCCTCTTCCTCCTCCTCGAGCTCCTCCTCGTCGTCCGCCGCCACCGCGCCGCAACTCATCAGAAACAGAAGCAGCAGGAGGAGCAGGAGGAGAAGTCCAGCACCCCCGCCGATTAGGGGGGCCGCCAGGGTGCCGCCCTCGGTGTCGGTCGCGTTCGGCTCCGGCTCGACCTGCGGTGCGGTTGTGAGCGTTACATTATCAGTAGGCTCCTCCGTCACGACCACGTGCGCGGCCGCGCAACCCGTCATCAGCACCTCCTCACTGGCGTTCGCGCACCAAAACGTAGGCTCTCCCGCAAAACCTACTGCGCACGAGGCGTTCCCAAGTATTTCTCCCGCGTCGGCGGTCATCGGGGGCTGCATAGCAGGGGAAGACAGAAACCCGACCCAGTCCACAACCGCAGAGAGATTGTAGGCAACATCGACACTGCCTGATCCACCGCCCGGTTGGATGCAAAAACCACCAGTAGTGTTTGGTGTTGCTGTCGTGCCCGGTGCGACGCAGGTGTTGTCAATGAGCTCAAACGTCGGGTCGTCGCAAGTAGCGCATCCCGGCGTCACCCCGTTTACCGCGCAGATCGGCGGTCCCTTCAAAGGGCTGCCGTTTTCGCACGCACAGACGTTTTCTGCGCACGCCGTACCGTTATCGGTCGGGTGAAATCCGGGGTCGCATGCGCTGCAAATGTACGCGTCGTATGTTGTATTTTATAGGGGTTCTGAGTCTTCTTGCACTTGCGAGTCAGAATACTACTTCTACACCTGCATGAATGAATGAAAATGAATTCATAATCGAAGTAAAAAAAAAGCCAGTCTTACTGCTGAGCCGGTATCTTGCATCCTTTTATGCAGCAGGTAGTTTGACAGGCGCTTTGTGCCGTGCTATCCGGCTGGCTCATGCCGCCGAGAACCAGCGCAACGTCGTCCTGCATATCGCACCACGCCGTGGCTGGCTTCGAATCATCCCGAATGTGGTACGCGCCGGTGGAATCCGGGGCTGGGCATTCTTGCATGCCTCCACAAACAGGATGACAGCCCGTTTCTTGCGCCGACGGCCAGCCACTTCGCGGTTCGTATCCCGAGTGGCAAGACTGGCAGTTCTGGTGCCCATTCTTGGTACAGGATGAAGGTGTCTCGTTGACATCTCCGTTGTTGCACAGGCAGACAGGCTATGGATTGCAAAAATGTCTGGGTCTGGAAGGATGCAAGGTTTGTCAAGCACAGTTTGCATGAGTCTTGACGTCTGTGATGCATGCCCTAGCATCACAGATTCATTCTGTGAGGGCTTCCTGATGCCTAATACCGCATGAGAAATACCCTCTCGCCGTGGCAAAAACTGGACCTCCTTTACTGTTCACGCAATACAGATTTTTGTAGTATCCAAATGTAGCATCACAAGTTGCAATCTTCCAGACCCAGACACAACTTTTGCAATTCATACAGGCGGAGGACACACGCCGGAAGGCCCTGTGTTCTGATGGTGGTCGTAGTTTTCTCCGCCGGCGAATATCGTGGGGAAAAGCGCACGCCACTTCCTACGCTGCAAGCCACAACAGTCGGAACATTGCTGATGCAGACAGTTTGAGTTGGAAGGAAACACTTTTCTGCCTATGTTTTGCCATTCGGATTTTCACTTTTTCGATCTGGAATTCGGTGGCCCACCTGAGCCTCTTACTCAAACCCTCGGTCGACAGCTGCACAATAGCTGCGCTTCGCAGACTGGCACCCGACTAGGGGGGAGCTGTGCGGACACCTGTCCAGATGTGGCAACTGCACGCCTTTGCCTGATGTGATACTCATAAATATCAAGCATGAATAAAGTCGTGCCATAATCGAAGGCGCCCGCTTGGCTCGCCGACCAGCAATGCTTTCAAGCGCGCAACGAACTTAGTCGCTGCAGCAGCAACAGTTGCTTTTCGTTTTCAACATCTTCTACTTAGCTCATTTGACTTCCACTTCCCGTGCACGGCAGGCGGCAATAAATTATCCTCAGTGTTCCACTTGCGCTGCTGCCTACAATTAGAATTATCATTGCAATGTCACTGGTGGAGGTGCATGATGATTGAGTGATGGCGCGGAAAAGTTGAAATAAGAGGCAGTTGTAACATTACCATGCCCAACATGAACATTTTTCAAGAAATAATGCCAGGCAAAGAGAGTTCCTGTCTGTGCCTACTGCAGCTGTGGCGGACAAGGGCGTGCGCGCGTTTCTATTTGCGTAGTGGAAAACAGGTCCTTCGATGGATACACAAAGGTGCGCTGCGCGGTATGAGGGGGCAATCCGTGAGGGTCAGGGAAATTTGCGCAGCTTGAGCTTTGCCTATTTCACATGCAATCTGGAGGAGTTGATGAGAATCTGCGTAGCTAGATGATGCACAAGCAGCAGCAGTGCGCTGCTTCATCGCGTGTTTACGATGCAAAGGGGAACAACTAGCCACAAGACTGTGAATAGTACTGATGTTGGCTTTTTATCAAGCGGAGTGCACGTAGGGTAGCGGCACTCCACTGACTTGTCCAAGTTTCGTCTTTTCCTACTTTCGTGTAACTAACTAGAACTACGTCACCACTTTCATCAGACGCCTCGTAACACGCCAAGTACAGGAAAGTCTATTTTGTTCATCTATTTGTATTTCTATGTCTATCCTCGGAAGGTGGCATGACAAAAATATGTACTTACTTCCCTAACCCGGACGTATAATTTGCAGAGAATACCCGTAGCCTTGTATATTACCTGCACCCGCTTGATACCCAGAGCACTGCCCCAGATCACCAGGCCCACAGGGAATCACGGAGACAGCGTCTTTGAGGAGGTTCACCAAGTTCGTCTCGCCCTGAGAACGAAGGTAGGTCCAAGCAACAAAATCCTGGACCCGAAGCTCCGTCTGAGCAACAGGGGCAACGTAGCTCGTCAAATTGTCGCAGTACGTCTGCCGCGTCGTGGCCTGCGTTGCAATACTGCAGGCGGTGCTAGACAATTTTTCACTCATTGCATCCGCAAAATCGTCCATGCAGTGCAGCTGTTGGAGGCTTAGCGAAAGCGCTGCTCGAGGATCCACACATACCACGCCACGTAACGCTCCATTGAAAACATTCAGTTGTGCGCAAGCTGTGAGGTGGTAGCCTTCGACTTCATCCTCGTGCGAAGTCCACACAACCCCGCTATCTTCGCCTTGCGAAATCAGGTTTCGCCAGTAGGTCGCCATGCGCTCCCCGAGTAAATCTCCTTGTCTTTGTACAACCTCTGCCTCACCATGGAACTGCTCGACAATGTCTCTTATCAAATGCGCACGTCTCTGAATCTAGATCGAAATACCAATTTTCGCTTTAGCTACCTTGTTTGTTGCCTGCCGAACTAGGTCTCGCAGCAGCAGCGTCCTTCCAAATAATGACCAGGGAAATAAAACGCAAATGGCCTCGCTGATCCGATCTTATCCGTCAACATCTTCGCTGCATTCGAACTATGTACTTAAATACATACCGGACATCGGGCCCTCGTCATGCTAGCGAAAGCGAAGCCTTTTTTTTCCATAGCGTTGTTCTTGCACTTAGACTTACCTCCTACTATTACTATTTCGATCTTAGATACAAATATCTTTTTTGCACTGAATAGCTTGGAACGGACCGTCCACAGAGGGCGTGCCGAACTGTGATGTATCGAAACGGTATATGTTCATCCGGACGGCGGGGGAATCTGGTGTTGTGTCAGCACCGCTGTCCAGATCCACTGTCGTAGTCGCACCAAGGAGATGGCTTAACCACTTGCCAAATTTATGGTTGTATTGTGTGGAGGAAAAGTTTTCGTCCGTCATGAGCAAGACTAGAGTCTCCTCGCAACTTGTAGCCACAGCACGCCGACAGTCACCCACCTGGTCTGTCAGTGGCACCGGAAATGGCGGCAGGTCGATCCTGTGGGGGGGCACATCAAGGGAAGCCGCCTGCCGTTCCGCTTGGCCGACCGCAACACTGTTCTTGATTTTCTGTTGCCACGAATCCGGGACCACACCCAACGTCCCCACTACGATAGCCGCTCCTATCCCATATTCCGCGTCGGGCCGGGAGTGCGCCTCGCCATTAACATCATCGCTCGCCGCAACAGTACCAGCCCCGAGGCCTGGTACAATGCCAGCCAGCCATTGTTTTGCGGCGTCGACATGCTCCTGGGTCGCGTGCACAAACTCAAACGCAGAAAATTGCACGGGATGTTGGTAGGTCATCACTAGAAAGCGATCCGTGACTCCCAGGGATTCCAGCACGCGCCTGGCAGCAGTTTCCGCGTGCCCCCAGGAGTCTGTGCTGTCCATGGATCCGGACCGATCCAGCGCAATCAACACGTTTTTCGTAACCCCGCGGGTCAGCGTGCGCACGTACCACGGAGCGCTGGTCATGTCAGGCGCGTGGCTGCTGAGCGGCCAACGGACCATCACCTGGTCGTTTGCCGAACCGGCCGCAATCGGCTCCAGCACGACGGATGCAAACCCCAAATCAGCGCTTGGCTCGTCCTTGTTCGCATTTGTGATGGGGCTCCTCAGCAGCTTTCCACTCGCTGTGCTTCGCGACTCCCGCAGAAAAAGGTCCGCAATTCCCCGCTGCAGACAGTACTTTTTCGTGTTTGCCCCACTGGCTGCTGCATTCTGCACGCCCACATGACTGTAGCTTACTTGAACACCGTTCTTGATCTCGAAACAGGATTGGTCACTCCCACATTCACCCAGATTTTCCAAACTCGATGCTATACCATCAAATTCAAAGTCCTCACTTGAATCCTCCGCGCACTGTGTTGCGACTTCCTCGACGATTTTGTCCCGTAAACCCTTCAGATTACTCTCGACCTGTGCAAGGAAATCCGCCACAGGGGTGGCACCACTGGCCGCGCGGGTCCTCCTCGTGCCGGTTTTTCCTGATCCTTCTGTCTCTGTGGCCTTCATCCGCTCATTTACGGTCGTCCCAGTCCGACCCCGCTGTATTTCCTGTGCGATGAACGCTGAACCGGATTGCGGCTTCGTGTTCCTTGTGTCTTTCGTTGCCATTACTGGCATCGCTGTTGCCTGCGCTTCGTCAAGATCGTCTAGCCCTTGTTTTTGCTCAAGAAAGCTCTCTCGGGACCTGCGTTTGTCCATGTCCAGTCCTTCCTCGTACTCTATACTGTTTGACAAATCCCGGCCCTCATCCCCCCCAATGAATCACTTCGAACCAAAATTGATATAGATAGCAATGGAAGCAACGTGTGTGGGTCGCTTTGCTTATCTATTGCACAACGATCTTTCATGCAAGCCGACTAGAAACGAGCCACGTAGGCGTAGGCCCCGTCTTGCGTTTCGTTCAATTTGCTTTGCAAGACAACATAGTGGTCTAAATAAATTGAAAATTGAAATTTCCTGCTCTCATGCAACATAATTGCCTGTTGATACCCCGAAGGAGGCAGCAGCGGGCCAAGTTGTCAAGTCTGATACCTTCCGCGGCTGCGGAGTCCAGACGACGGGCAAGCACCTCCTCCACATCTTGAGCACGGAGACGTTTTTCTGTTCGGCGCCCCTGCGGTGCCGGTTTCAGAGTCGTCTTCCGCTGCTGTCGCTCAGCCTGCTTTCGCCGCTTGCCTTTTTGAAAAATGGAGACTGGCCCGGAAACATCATGACGCAGGTTGTCACCCTTCTTATGGCCAACCTTCCCGAGCCGCGGCTCGGACGATCGCATATTTCTCGTGTTTGCAACGTGAAACGTGTAGGCCGCAACACTCGCAAACCTCGTCCTCGTCCGGCTCTGATCAACAAAAAAATCGAAGACCCATAGAGAACCACCGCCCAGGTGAACAGCGACAGCTACCAAACAAATGAGGCTAGATAAAGACATCATCGGTTTCGGTAAAACCAGGTCGCAGCGGAATCTCCCAGAGTGGCGATGATCGTCCTGGCGGCCGTCGGTGCTTCTGAAGAGGCAGCTCCCTGGCACTGCAGCTGAGTAGTGCTAGTGATGTGTGCGTGTATTAGTTTTACTTACTAAATACGTTCGTACCACAAGGCAGTGAGCGCACTACTCTTTTTTTCTTTGTTTCGAACAGTAAGACCAACAGTGGAATCCGGGGAAGTCGGTAGCCAAAATCCTTCAATAGAGCACAGAACGAGAAGACATACTTGTTTTTTATTTCAAATACTTTCACCTATACAGACATGATGCTTGGAACGATGCATCGACTACCTTTAAGGGGTTAGGGATGAAACTGTAATTGTCTCTAGAAGTGGAGGATAGTAAGTACTACTTAGGGAGAGAATATTATTCCTGGGCAGCCATCAAGTTCAGACAACTTCATCAGTGGACGCGCAGAAAGATGTCCGGATCCGGAAGCACCAGCACGAAATTGGAATTACTATCACAGAAGGCAACACGATGTAATTTAACACGACGATCAACACGACGATCAAGACGACGGTACGTACGACAAGCGTGTGGAACGGAGTTGGCAGGTGCACGAGGACGAAATCGCGATCAGAAAAACAACACCAAAAGCAGAAGCACGAATGCAAACTATGGAAAGCTACAGCTAGGTGCAAATAGGACCGAATCAAAGACGCGCTGCGTACTTCATCTACCTAGACATGGAGGACCAGAACCACCTCGGTACTTGTTGACTTTACGTTTAAAGTGTAAGTTAATTGGTCCTCCTCTCGACGGGAAACACAAACACCTGCGGTGACACGGATCTTGGTGGTCCGTCTCTTTTCTTTGATCCTCCTGGACGTAGACCTCCACTTCGACTTTCTTCTTGCTAATCAATAAAAACGGTCGGGATTATACAGCTTTTGTTCTCCTTGCCTCTGAGGTATTAAATTTGGCACTTTCAGATTTGATCAACCGCGGCTACCACTACAACATCTCCATCGCTTCGACTTTTTGTAGTGAGTCGTCAACCCGAGAAGAGCGAGTGCAAGGGAAAAACAAATGCAACAGTAACCGTCATCTTGAGCCTCACACCATGCCTATCCAATTACAGGGGTGAGGAGTGCCGCTGGTACTGCTACACGGAAGTGTTAGTACGATCTTACAAGTAGTATTCGTATCGAGATTGAGTGGCCTATCAAGTGAGAATCTAGGTAGTAACTACTCACTTATTTTTTTTCATTCTGGCCAGGCGCTGACAGGACACCTCCTGGGGGTGAAAATGCGAGTTTCTATTTGAAGCACACCTTACTTTCTAGTTCCGTAGTGGAGTACTAAACTACGTTGACGCTCTGGCTCTGCTACTTAATCCTATTTTTTTGCCGCCGCGCCGGCGCGCTTCTTTGGTTTCCCCTTCGTCTTTTTGTTGGGGTCTAAAACGGTGTCTGCCAGAAGGGAGAGCGGTTCTGCCGATTTATCTTGGCCCGAAGTGATGTTGCCGTCCGCGTTTTCAAGGTACTCTTTGAAAAAATCCGCTTTTTGGTGGACCAGCTCGGCAACCAAGTCCTCCAAGTCATGGATAGTGGCCCCGCTCAAGCCATCCGTCGCAACACGCTTCTCGTCTTCCGTCAGCAAAAAGGCGTCGGACCCGAGCGCGTCTTCCGCGGTGCCGGCAATTTTTTGCCCGAGCACGGCTGCCTGCCGACGCGTAAACCCGATGGCCTGCAGCGCCTCCTCCGCCTTGCCGAGCAGTCCGGGCGGCAGCGCTGCCGCCTGTTTGTTTGCTCTGCCTCCGCCTTTTTTGGATGAGGTGGCCTTGGCACTCTTCTTACCTGCTCGTGGGGCTTGTTCCTCATCTTCTTCCGCAGAACTGGTCGCGGTGTCCTTATTTTCGCTGGAAGTTCCTTGCTTCCCGCTTTTTTTGGATGCTGTGGCCTTGCCACTCTTCTTGCCTCCGTGCGGTGCGTCTTCCCCATCTTCTCCCGCAGAACTGCTGGTGTCCTTCCCGCCGGAAGTAGTCTCCTGCAGTTTGATTCCACTCATCCTTTTGACTGACGAAGTCATCTGTGCGCTCTTCTTTGTCTCTCGTCGTGCACTCTTCTCTTTGCCGCCGGCACGGACCTTCCGGGGCGGCATCATCTTCTTGAAGAACGAAACCGCAAGCGCGTGTTCGGTCCCGCCGAACGCAGGCTCGGCGATTGCGCCCAGATCGATTGCCGGGGGTGCCTCGACCGCGTAAGCAAAGCCCAGCCAGTCGTCCCGCTCGAGCTGGGCCATCAACATCCGGTCCCGCGTTCGGGCCGTTTTGCCTAGCACCTGCGCCTGCTCTTTCGCGGACAGCGACAGGTCCACTTTTCGGGCCTTCTCCGCCAGTTTAACGGCCAACACGCCCGCGGTCTTCTCGGTGAATCCGGCCTGCACCAGGCGGGTACGCATCTCCTCCTCCGTGCACACCTCCACCGCCGGCGGGCCCCTCTGCCCTTGCTTGTACGCGATGCCCGCCCACCCCTGCGTTCGCTCCATGTCCGCGAGAATGTCGAGGTCGCGCCCCTCCGCACCGAGGGCCTCCCGCTCGGCTGCCGAAAGCACGAGATTTAGCCCCTTTTTGGCCGCTTTCGCCACCAGTTTCTTCGCGAGCAGACCGGCAACCTTCTTGGAGAAGCCGGCGTCCAGAAACCGGTCCCGGGCCTGCTCCACCGTGAGCGTCTGCACGGTCGGGCTCTTCTCGCCTTTTGTTGATGTTGTGTACTCGTGAACATAAACGAACCCCGCGAACGCATGGGCTCGCTCGAGCTTGTCGAGTAGCTTCAAGTCTTTCCCCTGGGCACCAAGCTCGCGCCGGTCGTCCGCGGAGAGCGAAAGCCCGGTCTCTACCGCCTCGGTTTTCTTCACGAAGGTTTTCGCCAGGTAGTTCGCGGCGTCGTCCGAAAATCCCTTCTCCAGGAGCCGGTCCAGGGCCTCGTCCACGGTGCACGCCTCCATCCGGCCGTGCGGTTTTTTCCCCTTTCCCGGGTGGTACGCGAAGCCATAAAACCCCTGTGTCCGTTCCACTTCGCCGAGAAGCTCCAGGTCCCGCCCCTCCGCGCGCAGCTCCTTTTTCTCTTCCGCCGAGAGCGCCAGGGCGACCTCGGCCTCCCGGGCTTTCTTTCCCATGGACGCCGCGAGAAAGCCGGCCGTCTCCTCCGAGAATCCCGCCGTCAGGAAGCGGGCGCGCGCCTCCTCCAGCGGGCACGCCCGCAGGGTTGGCTCCGGCCGGGAACGCGCTGCCTGTGCGTTGGCGACCGCCGCCAGAAACCCGCGAAACCGGCCTACCTCCTCCGGCTCGCCGAAGTCCAGGCCTAGTCGGGCCAGGATCGCCAAATCCTTCTCGTCCTCCGGCTTCAGCAGCTCCGCCTCCTCCTCCACCGCTCGGTCGGTGATTTGCTCGGCCAGCTTTTTGGCAAAGCCCCGGGAGAGGCCCGCCGTCAAAAGTGCGGTCTCCACAACGCCAAAGTCGTACGCGAGCGCCTCCCCGACCAACGACGCACGAGGATTGCCCTCGCCCTTGCTCAATCGATCCGCCGCGGCGGGAGACAAGGACTGTCGCACCTTCTTGTCGTCTCCACCACCGCGGTCCGCCTTACCGCCCGAGGCTAGGTCCGGGTCGTCTTCCTGGTCGTTGTTCCGAGGGCACAAGAACGCCAACAGCAGCAGCAAAAGCGCGAACAGCAGCGCGAGGCCCGCAAGAATCCGGGCCCACAAATCGGAATCGTCGTGCTCGTCGGAAGGAACAGGAGAATCCTTCTCCACTGGCTCCTCTTTGTACGTGTCGTCCCAGTTCACGTCGATTTTTTCCAGCTCGTCGTTCACCTCCACATTAGGCACCAGTGGCGGCACGGGTGGCCGCGATTTTTCGCACGTCTGATTTCCCGGAAGGGTCGTTACCTGGGGTAGGATGTGGTTGACGTCGTGTTCAGCCGACATCGCCCCATGAAGATCTCCGGAAGTGCCGTTCACTCTCTCGTTGTACAGGTCGGGGCTCGGATATGATTTCCGCCATTCCACTTCCAGCCGCTCCGAGCACTGCCCCGTGCTCGCCTCCGGGCAGGAGCGTGTGTAGTAAAAGACTTCTCCCGGCTGCGACGCGTGCTGCTGCAGTTGCTCGTCCATCTCCGCGGTCGTCTCAGTGTCCACGTCGCAGCCGTAGCACGGTACCAGCGTGAGCGCACTCGCCATGGCCTCGGACAACGTTTTCGCGGACCACTCGAGATCCTTCATGCTGATCAGAAAATCGTACACCTGCGTCAGATAGCTTTTCTCCTCCGCCAGCGCCGCCGACAGATTTTTGCAGTACCGCTCGCGACGCTCCTTTTGCTCCCGCACGTCGCACGCCCCGCCGCCGGTCAGCCGTTTCGAAAGCTCCTCCGCGAACCCGTCCTGGCACTGCAGCTGCACCATGCTGAGAGACAGCACGGCCCGGGGATCGACGCACACCAATCCGGGGGGAAGCGGTCCCCCCGCCGAGGACATCGTCGGGTCGGCGGGAGCAGCGAAGTAGTCACTTGCCAACGGCACGCACGCGGTGAGGTGGCGGCCTTCCGCGTCCTCGTGCGCGGTCCAAACCACCCGCGCCGCGCCGGCGCCCGTGCCGGCTAGCAGTTTGCGCCAGTAGCGGGCCATGCGTTCCGCCAGGTCGCCCGCGTGTCCCGTGACCACCTCCGCCTGGCCGTCGTAGTGGGCGACGATGCTCTGGTACGGCCCGGCCACGGTGGGCACTTCGTCCCGGAGCGCGGCCTGGAACCGGTACACGTTCAAATGCACCGCGGGGTCCTCTCCCTCGGCGAGCTTCGCGGTGGCGCCCAGGAGCCCCTCCCGCAGCCAGCTGCCGTATTTGGGGTCGTCAAGGTGGCTTGGCGGAAAGTTCTCGTCGGACATCACCAGCACGACTGTTTTCTCGCACCGGTTCAGGGCCGCGCGCGGACACGACGTCGTTGACCCGATGTCGTCCTCCGCCGGCTCCGGTGGGAGCTCGCGGTCGTCGTTGTCAGTGTCCTTCACGGTCTCCCGGATCTTCGCGCGCCACTCCTTCGGCACCACCCCCTGCGTGCCGATCGCGACCGCGGTGCCGATTCCAAACTCTGCGTCGGGGCGGTCGTGCGCTCCCCCGATCGGGACCTGCAGCTCCAGCCAGCGGTTGGCGGCCTCTAAGTGCGCCTCCGTGGGGTGCACAAACTCGAACGCGGAAAACTGCACGGGGTGCTGGTACGTCATCAGGAAGAACCGGTCCGTGGCGTCGAGGGAGTTCAGCACGGCTGCGGCAGCCTTGCGCGCATCCCCCCACGATTCGGTTTCCCCCATGGACCCCGACCGGTCCAGGGCGATCACCAGGCTCTTGGAAACCCCGCTCGTGAAAGTCTTCACGTACCACGGCGCGGCGCTGTTCGTGTTCACCTGCTGGTCGCTGACCGGCCACCGCGCCACGAAGGGGGCACCGCCGCCGAGCGGTTTTTCCAGTACCACCGTTGCGAAGCCCAGATCGGACCCTGTGGCGTCTTTCGCGTCCTCCGTGATTGGCGTCCGCAACAATTTGGTGCTAGTGCTGCCGTCCTGCTCCGCAGTCTTTTTTGACTCGTGAAGAAGCAACCGAGCAAAAGGTATAGCGGGGCAAAAGCATCGCAAAAATTGCAACAAGTATTCGAGGCTGGGATACAACAGAGAACTAAGCAACATAGTGTGAAACTCTCAAGTTCATGCAATGTATCATAACTCGTATTTTTCCAGTGCTGCCAATTCTTCACCCCGTGTACTTCCTATCACAAGTAGTTGCAAATGCAACAGCTTACTTGACAGATACCGCTGCCGCTGGCGAGACTTGGTAGTGTTTACACCTACATGGTAATTAAATCAAACTTCAAACTTGTACACGACACGATGGATGCCCCGCTTGCCTTGCATACTCGCCCGCGACAGACAATCTTCGGGGTCGGTGACAGCGACCTTCTGGTACGAGACCCGCGCATTCTTCGTTCCCATAGCGAAGCAAGCGTCCGTCGGATTGCACTCCCCGAGCTTACCGAAGAGCTGTGCATCTGCGGGCGGTGTGCCCGAGGGCTCGAACTCGTAGTCTGGGTCAGCTTTGCAGGCGTTTGCGCTTTCCTGTACCTTGCGGCGCAACTGCCACAGCTTGTTCTCCACGACGTCAAAGTAGTCTTTAACACTGGGGCTGGCGACTTGCTGCGACGCTGTGCCATTTTGTTGGTGCCGATCATGTTCAACAAGCTTTTTCTTTTGGTTTTGGCTCTTTATTCCCTCCTGCGCGTGATAATCCTGTCGTCCCCGTGTTATCTCCGCAAAGGCTTCATCTCCGGTGCCCGCGTCCCCGTTCTGCTGCATTTTTTCTTGCTCTCCTACCTTCCGCACTTTTTTGAAAAGCGCTCCGGTTTGCTGGTCCCCATGTTGTTCACCCCGATTGATACTGTGCTGCAAAACTTGGGCCCGCCGACGTTTCGAAGGAAAGGTGGACCTGGTGCCCTGGTGGCCGCGCTTGAATGTGTAGGCCTCAACAGCGCACGTGTGATGATGCAATTGCAAACTAGACAGAAAAAAACCATACAGCCGCAACCAGGCGGGCGACGCAATTCGCCGGGAAACTGCCCGAGGCACGCACAGGCGACGATTTCCTTTTGACATCCGGCGGAACTACTGGAGTAAAGGTATAGACAATGCGTCTTTTACTCAGACACTCATAAGCACAGCAATCTGTCCCTAACTGCCTTCTGCGGTCACTATCAACATCGGCTTCGGCGGCAACATTACGCCATATTCATAGGAAAACAAAAATTTGGTCTGAAAGCGGGATTCAAATGATATTAATGAACTATCTCATATAGCACATACATGGCAACACGCTTGTGAAGTTTGGATATATCCACAGCCTTTGAAAATTCTTTGAGAGCTAAGTGCTCCACGGGGCGTCCTCCTCGTCTTCCTGGCATCAAAAATTACGAGACTGGAATACAGATACAGATACAGATACAGAAAATTCTTTGATTGTCCAAAGAGGCTTCTCAACGCCGAGGCGGTCAGGTCCGGTAAACCGGGGGGCCGAGGCCTAAATTTGCGTCTCACCTCGCGTGGGAAGAAGCGGTTCCCAGGTACCTCTCTCAGCACTAAAACAATAACCAAAAGACTCGAACTCGCTGTGCGTGCGGTATGGTAAGTCGTAACAATTGCGTGAAAGCTACAAAATATCAAAAAATGAAAATGGTAACGGACGCCGATATGATAGACTGCCGGTCATACAATCTAAAACGGCCGAGGGAGGGTTTATACAAATTGAAAAAAAAATGCTATAGTGAGAGAAGCGGTCTCACGGTGGCAGAAGCTCGGGTTTCCCGAAGGAGCGATTCGGTACCGGCCGAGGAGGAACAAGACATACAAGTGGTCCACTGAAGGAGCGGTTCAACAGACTACATACAATGTGGCGCAGGATCGACTAGTTGAACTATTAACAGACTTTTTATTTCACGTCATTTTTCACTCATCAAGGTCAGTCATCATCACCGGCAAAATAAAATCGAGATCGGGCGGTGCCGCGTCGTGCACGGCATTGGTAGACCGCATTTGTGATGCATTTCCATCAACATACAGCTCACACAGAAATAGAATACTTAAAAAGGGGGGGTACCCTAGTGGAACCGGGCGTCAAGCAGTAAATGCAAGACGAGAGAGAGGCCGGTAAGCGGCTCGTGTGTCTGGGATGATGGAAATCGGCACAAATTTGGCTCCATGGCGGGAGGGGTCGTAGGCGGGCCGTGAGCGCAGCCTCGGCGTCGTAACCACTCGTCTGATCGGCCACCACGGTGTGAAGGCAGAACCAATGTCGCCGAGGTCGAGGTGTGGGGCGCGACACCAGCGGGGACGCGATGATTGGTGTAGGAAAGCTGTCTTTTCCGCGAGCGTGCCGCGATACTGGACGGGAGGAGGTGTCGCGAGCTATCGGAATCGCCATAGTGCCGGGCGTCGGAGCTAAATATCCGGAGGCGGGACCTGGTGGTGAAGCGAGGCCGAGGAAGGTCTGAATCATCTCAAACTGGTTACGAATCGTGGTGGGAACCAGCAGCAGCGCAAAACTCCGAGCTGGCCACCGTCGAGGTGGGAACCGCGGCGTCGTAGTCCTCTGCGCGGGAGTCAACGTGGGGGGCGGGGACAGGCCCGTCGACGCCTCAACATGTCCAGAAGTGGTCGAGCCTGGTCGCCTGAGTGCAAGGTGCGGCGAGTAGGTGGTTTTTTTTTTCCCCGGTCGTGTACTCCGCCCTACGCCGAACCGGACGGACATCTAAGCAGCGCAAACCATCAGCAGACCACGCGAAATCCCCGTGGCTCAGGTAGCGGTGCGGAGAGGTCAAGGACGGGGAAATCATCTTGAAATAAATGCACTCTGTCAAATGCGATGTGGACGCGCGATAAGGTACAGAATAAAGTGGCACTACAGTACGTATCAGCGAGAAGCAGGATGGGAAAATAAAACATTATGAAGCACAGCGCGGAATCTATCATAGATATGGCAAATTATGTGAGACATAGCTATGCTAAAATTGCTATCCTGTGTATGTCCGATGGCAACCGCAACTATATACCGCACTACAAATCTCTTGTTGGTAATAGACACACCCATAATCATAATCTGGCGCACACGCAACAACAAAGCAAAGACGTCTTGGAAATGTAGTATATGAACTCGCAATCATCAGGCCCTGTTCCTGTGAGTTTTTGTTTGTTTTGAGAAATGGACGCACAAATTGAAGTGCATACGTGCCACAGAATTTTTTGTTTTTTTTGCTTTTTCTCTTACCGGTTGATACATGGAAGCTGGCACTCGTTGCAGTTCTAGCGGATCGTCACGAGATTTTATCTTTACAACAGATACTGTGGTCATCTGCTTGGACAAATATAAAGGCAGTTTCGAGCTTTCTTGAGTTTTTCTTGAAGTTTGTAATTGGTCCATGTACATACATTTGCGCGATGGAACGAAGTGACTAGACGTGACACTGAAGCAGATGGACCGACTGGTAAAAGTAGACCGACCTCTAGCACAATACTTACTGGGTACCAATACGGTAGTAGCAGAACGAAAACGACATCTACACTGTTGATCCTTCGATGAGGGAAACTCCATGTCAGGCGAGTGGCTGTGGAGCGGGCTCCACCCGCTTATTCTTCTTCGCCCTGGCGGAGCCGGTTTTGTTTTTGACATCGGATTTCATCACGGCTCCTGTGGTGCTAGTACTGGCGCTGGTCTGCTTCTGGGCCGGTTTCGCAGGGGCCTTGACGTTCCGTGATCGTGGTGCGCCGGTTTGTGGTCGGGCTTGGGGGGGCATCGGCTGTGAGAGCGGTTCGGCCGGCAAAGGAGGGGGCATGATGGAGCTTGCGACCGGTTGCGCGCGTCCATGTGCAGCTGATGCGCCATCCGCGGGGGCTTCGGTCTGCGACTCGATCTGGACATTGCGACCCGTGTCGGCAGCGGCAGATGGGGGCCCGGGTCCAGCGGGAATCGTGGACGACGCGATATCTTGTGACCCAGCGGCCTGGCTGCCTGTGGCGCCGCCGCTTGTCGCCGCGTCCGGCTTTGTTTTCTTGAATGCCAGGTGTACGCGGTTCCGGAAATGAGCCGCATGGAGGTGGTCAGTGATGGTCTTGAAGTCGATGGGCACGGACGGGTAGTCGCGAATCGGCCAGCTCACGCCAACATCTCTGGCGGCAAGCTCCAAAATGGTGGATCGAGAATTCCGGACATTCGTGCTGGGAGCGTCGAGCTTTCGCTCACCCCGTGGCGGCCCATCGAAAATTTTCACCACACCCGGCCAGCACCAGAGCTGCAACCACAATTGTCTGTAGTTCACGAGGTCGCGGCAGGCGTTGGTGGACAGGTCGTAAATAAACAGCTGTGGCTGTCCCATCTGCACATCCGGACACAACAGGATCTGATGAATCGCATGGCAAACCAGGGCCAAGTATCGCGCCGCGTTTCGCGTCTTCGGACAGCAGATCTCGTAGTGGTCGGTCGTGGTGTACCGCAAAGTCGGCCTCCCTTCACACAGGACGACAAGTTCACATTCCTTGTCCAAGATGAACTCAAAAGCGCCCTTGGGACAGCGGAATGGAGCACACGTAGCCGGAAGGGACTTCGGTGGGGGGTAGTTGCGCGCTAGTGAGGAGGTGGCGGGGTCGGAGGTAACAGGTAGTGGCACAAGCAGGCTTCGCGAGGGCAGACGGTCGGCAATTTTCGCTGCAACGTCTTCAGCGGCGCGGAGGGAGGCGTCGGCGTCCGCAGGGTCCGGGTAGTGTCTGCCCAATGCAACACATGACTTGACAGGGGGCGCAACGTCCTTGAGGAGCTCGGACAGGTACGCGTCCGCATCGGCGATATCTTGAAGCACGGTTTGCTGCTTCGCATCGAAGCCGGACCAGCGGTGGGGATCGGAGGAAGCGAAAACCGACGTAGTGGCGTACGGCACGACCGAAACTGACCGGCTAATCGCCGTCCACTTCGCAGCCCCCTTGCGTAGAATCCTGCACGCCATGAGGCGTGGGTCCACCATGCACATCACCTTTTTGCTAAATATAATCTTGTGCAAATCGTCCCGCGCAACTTGGTTTGCCTGGAGCAAATATTTCAAGTCATCGCTGGTAAAGCCGACAAATTCGCCGATAGCGTGGGAGAGGCTGAAAAGTAGCTCGGTCCAGGCGGCGTCATCGAACACCCGAACAGCCACAGCAAGGAGGTGCAGCACGCAGGAGAGGAATGCCCAGATGCAAAGTGTCCGCACCTGCGCCCCGTTCATTTTTCGCATGTGTTTGTAGACGAGCTCGGCCGAAACACGTGAGTACTTTAGGCGGTGGGCGATCTGGTTATAGAGCACCGCCCGCGAAGTCTGCCCCGCGTTGAACAGGAAGCCGAGAAATTTCGTGGACAGGCTGACCGAGGGGCAACAGCCGAAGGGGTTGAGGTATTTCACGGCGAGTTCGCGCATCGCCTCTAAGTGCTTCTCGCACTTTTCGTCGCTCCAGTACGGCGACCCGGTCACCATCTCGTATTTTGATTGCGAGAAGAACTGCCCGGTGTGTCGAAAGCAGAGCTCTGTAGCTTTGGCCAGGAACTCGAATAAACGCCCCAGGTTGCCATTTGTCTTGTCATCGATGTGCGCGAGAATCAGGATGGCCTTGTCGTCCACCACGGCGATGAGGTCCGCCAGCGCGGTCTCCGAAGTCCCTTCCTGAACAAGGATGCTCTCGAGGTAGGTGGTGCCTGAAGTATCGAAGATATTGAAGTGCGGGAAACGGACGGAGGCCGGTGAGCCGGGGTTTGCAAAGTGTCCAGCGACATCAGCGGAGGAGTAGGGAGTCCAGGTTTTTGCATCGTGATGGAGTTTTTGCAGGTCGCGCAGTAGAGCGTTCCCGGCACGGAGGATCCGCGCGGTTTCCAGGCGGCGCGTCGCCGGAGAGTAACACGCCAGGATGAAGAGCCGGACGAGGTGGTTGACCCGGGCCTGCAGAGCGATGCCCGCGAACATCACAAAAGTGCAACCCTGGATGCCCCCGCTAAATTTGTCCACAACCGCGAAGCTGCTGCCGTTGCGCCCGATAACTTTTTTTCCGATGTTGAGGGACAAGCAAAACTGTAGGAGTGTCGGATGGGGCATCGCGCGCCGCATCGTCGTCAGCAGGTAGAGTAGTGGTATACAATTAAAGTAATTGCATATGTCTTCGCTGATTTGGACGTAGAAGCGGGTCGCGGTGGCTTGCAGTTGTACATCGATGACACGAAGGATCGACAGCGCTAGTGCCGAGTTCGGTCGGGATCCAGCGCCTGTTACGCCCCACACACAAAACGCCTCCGCAAGCTGCAATAACTCACGCCCGAGGACACCAGCGGCGATGCGGATTCCCGGTGCCCCGCGGCAGATAGTTCGCACCTTTTTTAGTTGTGTAACTTTGCCTCCTTTACCCAGTAACTCGACCAGCAGAATCTTGAGCTCGTCATCGATAAGGCCGGTGCTGTATCTCGCACCCACCGATTGAAACCGCAGTAGGAGATGGTTCACGGCGTCAACGTACGCCAATAAGACCTCGTCGGAGCATGCGGCATAACACTTGAGCCGGACGCCGGTAGGCCCTCGCAGTTCCGGGTTTGCGTCCGCTAGGAAGTTACGGACCTGTGCGAGGCTGACCGTAAGTGGGGGGACCGTTTTTGCTACCGCGGATAGCTGCTCCTTGATGGTGGTGAGGAGATCCGGGGAGATGTCGGCGGGCTCGCCAAACCAGGTCCGCAGCACATCGCCCTTGATGATGTGGGAACGCATCACAGCCACGATGACGTTCGCCAAACCGGTATACACGGTGTCGCCGTCGAAAAGTTCGTGGAGCGGCGGTAACGGCTCCCCCTTGCGGCTGCCGCAGACTTTCTCCCGGATTTTTGCTGTGTTGCCGAACAGTTTTTGTATTTCCCTTTTTTCATCATCTGCAAGTTGTAGGCCGTCGTCCTGTCCTGTACCACAGTTACTTCCTACACTCCAGTCCCAAAACGCCAAGCTTTCCCGCGCTTCACGGTAGTCCTCATCTACATCTTCGCTGCCGCCGAGCGCAGCAACAGCGGAGTCGTCTCGTCCCGCGGGATCTGGGCCCGGGTCGTCGTCTTCGAAAGGCAGGACGGCACAGTGGGCCTCGGAAACGTCGTCGCGATTGTCCACAGGCCCATCCGGAAATGGTGGGGCCTCATCATTCCCAACCCCAGCATCTCCCCCCGCAACTACCTTCTTCTCTTTCTTGTACCCCGATGCTTTTTTGACCAGCCTGCTAGCGCACATGGCAGAAGCAACCCACCGCTCGAAGGCCAGGATGCTGTTCCTCGGTGGCGGCCGTGTGGCGGCGTACTCCGAGAGGGCCTGGCGTAGTGTGTGTGCGTCGTGTCGGTCGTCTTTCCGCTTCATAGCTATTCGTATACCGCTACTCGGAGGGAAGGCTTCTTTTTCAGAAGCGGGCGTGATGGTTGTAGCGAAGTTCTGCGCGCCACCCGCTCGAGTTTTCAAAAAAAAGTTGATCTGGTCATCATGAACCTGGCAATCCTCGTAGCGACCGAGGAAGTTGCTCGCGTCCGTTCCTGTGGGGATGGCAGGCGTGGGGGGGCGGGCAGGCTCGGCTGCGGGATCCGTGTCGGGATGTGGGCCCGTGTTCATGCCCGGCGTGGCGGTGGTGTCGTACTCAAACGTCCCCAGGAGGGCAATGTGATCCGCCCAACAGTGGCGGATGAATTCCGCATCGTAATCGCCATCCGGGTCGTCAAGCCATACGAAGTTTCCATCAGTTTTGAGGAGTACACGCTCGGCCTTGACATGTGTAAAACCCCGGGTGGCGATGCCATCGATGGTGGAAGGCGAGGTTGCAGAAGAGTAGCACGTGGGGCCCTTCAATGGGATGAAGGACGCGTTTGCGGTGATCGTGATCCACTCCATCAGCGGCACAATGTACAGCTCGTAGTGGTCGTTGGAAAAGTTTGTATGGTTGCAGACAGATGGGAAGCTGCTGTAGTTGAAGTTGAAATCGCCCTGAACGATAATCCGCTTGGAAAGTTCGAGCAGTTTGGTCCACTCGCGTAGCATCTCCGTAAACTGTCTCTGCACGTGTGCAGCGTCCCACCTATTGGTCTTTCGCTTCCGCGGGGGCGTGTATATGGTAATCTTGAGGACCTCGTCCGAGGTGATTCCTGCTGCCGCAAAGGCCAGGAAATTGTCGGGATCCGTTTCGAAGGTTTGGATGGCGTCAGTCTGCTGGTCGTAGCTCAAGATGTTCCAACATTTGAAGGCGTCGACAGCTGTGGGAGCAACGTTGCTACCAGGCGCGTCCACTTCCGTGCCGAAAATCCCGCCCACCACAATGTTCCCCAGCAGATCCACATCAGTCGCGTACAGCTTCTTGTAGAACGTGTTTAATTTCCGGAATTGCTTGGAAAATTCCGACTTGGGGACCGCGGAGCAGTTCACCTCGGCGTAGTCTTCAAACCGCGGCGCCGTTGCGGCAATTAGGCGGTCCGTCCGTTTCCGGTTTTTTATTCCCCGCATGTTCCAGTACAGGCTACGGAACACGATCGCCGAATCGGTGATGCCGACGGACGTGGGGTCCTCGGGGGCGTCAGCGTCGTCGCGGTAGTCCGGGTCTAGCATCGTTCTTTTCTTTATCGCTTTATTTTCTCATTGAATGAGCCGAATGCAGGTCTGCAAGGAAGAGGGCAAAAAAAAAAAAAAGGAGAGTCCGTCACAATGTAGTGCCTAGCGTGAAGCGGCATGATAAGAAAATGCAGGCTTTGAGTCATCAATACGAAGCGGCAAAAGCCACATAACAACCAACTCAGCATCTGCAACATACATATGAAAGACACGACCCCCTTTTTTTTTGTGAGAACTACGCCGAGTGCTTGCGAATTCCTTTTACGAAGTCCACTCCCCACGGATCGATGTCGGCCTATTCGTAGCTCCAATAGATCAACGAGAACGACCTGAGAAGAGGGTTTTTATTTTTTCATTAGGAAACTCAAACTCAACAGCTTGTCCTTATAATTTAAACAGTTTAGTCACAATTTCCCCAACAAAAAATTTTTTTTTCCATCCTCTACAGTCGACGAAGAGTCTTACTTTATAACTCCAAGTCCAAGTAAAAGTGCCCCAGAACATGACTACATGTAACAATGAGTCGTGTAGTGTGAAGAGTGGTGAGATGTCAAAGCCAGAAAAAAAGAACATCATGTTGCTGTGTACACAATAAAATATGCGAGTTACAACGAATAACATTAGTAAGTGCTCAAGATTGATGGCAGATTTATTTTTTGAAAAACAGGACGAAGGCCTGAGTGCGTGAAGTCGAAGCGGCGACGCAGCGGAGAGCACAAAACGTCCAGTGGTAGAGCTCCTGCAGCAAAGTGAATGAAGAAAATGTGAGACCTTTGCCTGAGACTAACTGAAAGATAAAGCGGATAGACTGGCTAAAGCTGACTTCTACAAGATGTAAGACTTACTTTTTTCGCGACGATAGTTTACGACCTAAAACCATTGATTTTTATATCCGAAAAGTTACTAAAGCAGGAAGTTTTGCAGTAAAATCGATACTGCAGCAAGAGGCGTCATGCTCATTCAATAAACAGGCCCGAGTGTTCCTGGTGAACATGTACACACGAAGTCCGTGAACGATTTAAGGCATCCAACAACGACGAAACGCACTGCCTGCAAACGAACTACGAAGACGAAACGAACAGAAAGCGAATAATACAAATGAGTGGCAATGGAAACAGGACGAAAGTAGAGGGGCTCGTTCTTTTTGGTCTTATCTTCATGTTCTGCTTGCACGAATTTGGAAATCCTGCACGACTAAGACGAAAACCAAATTGCAAAGACGTCAATTTTCAGAGCATCAGAACGACGGACAAGTTGTACTTACGAACGACATTCTCAACTTTTCCGCTTCCTAATCCTATTCCTTATCCTTTTCGTTTTCCATTTCCTGTTATACAAAGCTGCATTAAAATCCGATGAGTGAAACGCGGCGGATTTCGGAGATGCATTCTTGCCGACTTCTTTCTCGTCCTTCGGCACAAAACGAAGCAAAAAACACCGCGCCCACTTTCCATTACAAGGCGAGCGGTGCTTTCCTATTCCGTTTCCTGCGCGTATGGGCTCAAGCTCAAGGAGAATAAAGCACAACGGCAAAAATATCACTTTGGGTTTGATCTCAGGTGGGTCGTGGGGGTAGAAATTTCTGCGGCGTCAAGCAATCTTAGTCTTTGTCTTTTCTTTTACTTTTTCGGGGTCATGTTCAAAGTCAACATGTGACATGTGAGAAACTTGAAACACTTGCATGCTAAATTTGTTTTACTTTATGCTTGTTAGTAGTATTTCTAAAATACTACTAATTTTTCACTTTATGCTCCTGCAGCGCTCAACAAGGTGCTACGATTTTCAGAAAAACGGTAACGAAGGATTGATCTTATCTATGGGGTTACAAGGTAGAAATACTTAGATTGATTTTACATATTCTAATTTTGGTCGTGTTGAACTCGAATTTGTAGATAGGGAACGGCATGTCGACTTGAACAGTACAATACAAAGAAAAGAAAACTAAAAAATGGCAGTTCGTGTGTCTATGATGTCTTGTGAAGAAATTGAAATCTGACATGCTCATCACTCACATCCGCGAGGATTGGAGTTGAATGTCACATAGTAGCGATGAATCGTTCTTTTGAACTCGCCGCTGTGTTTGTCGACATCAACATCAACAAGTTGTAAAAATTTATCTTCCCCGTTTCTTCGGTTTGGCCTTCTTCTTGCCGCGGCGGGCACTCGCTAGAATAGAGATCTGCTGGCCCTCGTCTTTTTCGTTTTCATCATGCGCTTCTTCCTCTCCACCTTGGTACTCCTTGAAGAACGAGGCTTTCTGCTGCACCAGCTCGCACACCAGGTCCTGCAGGTCCAGAATTGCGGCCCCGTTGAGGCCCTTTTGCGCAATCTGCAGCTCTTCGTCGGTCAGAGTGACCGCGTCCGAGCCCAAGTCGTCCGCCGCGGTGCCGGCTATCTTCTGCCCGATCAGCTGCGCCTGCCGCCGCGTGAACCCAATCGCCTGCAGCGCGGCCTCCGCCTCGCCAAGCAGACCCGGCGGGAGCGCCGCAACTTTCGCCTTCGGCTTGGCTGGGCTTTTCTTCGGCAGTGCCCGCGCGGTCTTCTTTCCCTTGCTCCGCGTGGACGACCCGCTGCGGCTGCGAGCCTGTGCCCTTTTGCTGCCCTTCTTCTTCGCGATGCTGCTCTTCACTTTCCCTTTGCTGTCTCGCTCGTCCTCGGAGCTCGCTTCGTCCTCCTCGTCGTCGTCGTCGTCATCGTCGTCTTCCTCGCTGCCGTCGGACGCAGCCGCCTGCTTGACGCCCTTGGGGTACCGCTTCCGGGGCGGCATGGCCTTTTGAAACATTGCGAAGGCGGCGACCGTCTCCGTGCCGCCGAACTCCGCCGCTGCGAGCGCCCGGAGATCGATAGCCGGGGCCACGGGCTTCTCCGCGTACGCAAAACTCAGCCAGGACTCCGCCTTCTCCAGCTTCCCGAGGAGGAGGAGATCCTGCTCCCCCGCGTTGAGGTCCTTCCGATCCTTCGCCGTCAGGGACAGATCCACCTTGCGGGCCTTTTTTATCAGTTGCGCGGACAGAATGCCGGCGGCCCGGTCAGAAAACCCCGCCTCCACGAGGAGCTCGCGGCTCTCCTCCTTGGTGCGCACCTCGAGACTGTGGCCGCCTTGCTTGCCGGGGCGGTAGGCGAATTCGGCCCACCCCTTGGCGCGCTCCACCTCCTGAAGAACCTCCAGGTCGTGCCCTTCCGCGGCAAGCTCGCGCCGCTCCGCCGCCGACAGCGCCAGGTCCAACCCGGTGCGGGCCGCTTTCTTGTGCAACTTGGACGCAAGCAGGCCCGCCACCCGCTTGGAGAACCCCGCCTCGACGAACCGGCCCCGCGACTCCTCCGCCGTGCAGGTTTGCAACTTGTGCGCGCCCTTCTGGTCCGCTTTGTCGTACACGAAGCCCGTAAAAGCATTGGCCCGCTCCACCTCGCCGAGCAGCTTCGCGTCGTTGCCCTCGGCGCTCAGCTCGCGCCGGTCCTCCGCCGAGAGCGCCAGGTCCGCCTCGGCCTCGCGCGTCTTCTTCACCATGTTCTTGGCCAGCCAGCCCGCGGCCCTCTCGGAGAACCCGGTCTCCATCAGTTGCCCCCGGGCCTCGTCCACGGTGCGTGCCTGCACACCCGGAGTCGTCTTGCCCCCCTTGGTCCGGTACGCGAAACCAAAAAACGCGTGCGCCTGCTCGATCTCACCGAGCAGTGTCGCGTCCTGTCCCTCGGCGCCGAGTTCCGCCCGCTCCTCCGGCGACAGCGCCAGCACGTCCTCCGCGTCGCGAGCCTTGCGCACGAGCGTTGCCGCGAGGAAGCCCGCCGACCGTTGCGTGAACCCCGCCTCCAGAAAGCGCTCCTCCGCTTCTTCTAGCGGGCAGGCGCGCAGGGTCTGGGTTTTCTTGCCCTGGGTTTTGGCAACCTTGTCAAAAAAGTCTCGCACCCGTCCGACGCGCTCGGTCTCCCCAAAGTCGAGCCCCACCCGCGCCAGGATAGACGCGTCCTGCTTGCTCTCCGGCTTCAGGAGCTCGTCATCGTTTTCCACGGCTCTGTTCGCCACCTGCTTCGCCAACTTCTTGGCAAACGCGGGCGTCAGTCCCGCGCTCCGCAACGCGGTTTCGACCACGGCAAAGTCAAATTTCAAGGTGGAAAACTCGTCTTCCTCGTCGTTGTTCCCCGCCTCCCCCGCGTGTTTGCGCAACATCTTGCGCAGCGCGCCGGCCGATATGCTTGCGGCGTCGGGCAGACCCAGGTCACGCAGCACCTGTGCGTCCTCCGCGCTCAGGTCGCCGTCGTCCAGGTCCAGCAGCTCCGCGTCGAGGACCGGGCTGGCGGCGTGTTTGGCAACCCGCCGCGCGCCCGCAGCCGTCATGCCGTGGTACCGCAGGACCGTCTCCGCTGCACTCACGTCCTGCCCGCAGTCCAGCAGCGCCGTGCCCAGGCTGACCTTGTCTTTCTTCCGCTTCGCGTAGGCCTTCCGCATCATGCCGCGCAGAAACCCGATCTCCACGCCGTCGTCGAGGTCAAACTCCATCCCCAGTTGCTGCATGGCGTGCAGGTCCCCCTCCGTCGTCGGCTTTTCTAACTTCTGGTGGTCCTTGTCCGCCCCGGCCAGGCGCCGGGCGGCGGAAGCCGCGTACGCCGCCGTGAGCCCGGCACCCACCAGCGCCTTCTCGCAGTCCCCCAGATTCAGCTCCAGTGCCGCGACCGCGGGGTTGTAATCCCACCCCCGGTCGCCCTCCTCTCCCGCCGAAAGCGGCGCCGCCTCCCTCGCGGCTTCCTCCTCCTTCTTGCCGCAACACAACAACAGCAAAAGCAGGAGCAGCAACAAGAGGGCCCCGAGGCCGCCGACCAGAGGTGCGGCTAGGGGGCCACCGGGGTCCGCAGGAACGGTAGTCGTTGAGGTAGTGGAACTCGCGCTATGCACGGGAACAAATGTTGTGATGCCCGGGTCTGGTAGAAAGATATTTTTGTCATCTGTGACTGTGATCATGGCAATAAATCAGAACGAGAAGTGCCCGTGCTTTGTCATGCTGCCGTGCTGCGATTCGGATTTCCCGATCGAAATTCGAGTCACGATACGTGGGACCTCTCAAATGTTTGGTCCCTTGGCCACCCGTGGTGGTCAACATGGTCTGTACTAGCATTTGGACAAGTAAATTGCTGGCTGCTAGACTAGTACTGCTTCGTTCAAAAATGACAGAATTAGAAACAGGGCGCGGATACAAACATCTCCTTATGCATGTAAGTATCTTCAACCAGAACCCTGACCCACAGCAATGTTTGCATTCCATAGGTGCTAATTTCGTGCGGGCCTTTCGTTGTCGGTTTCACTGTGCTCGTCGGTTGAGGATGCTCACTAACTACGCAGCCGGCCACCTGCACCGGCTGACCGGTGGCGACGCACCAAAACTTCGGCGTACCTGTGAAATTCTTCGCACAAACGGCGTTGCTCTCGTGCACTGCGCTGTCTTCCGTGTTGTTCGCCCCGGGCTGCATATCTGGATGTGCGAGAAAAGTGGCCCAGTCGACGTCGGTAAAATCGTATCCGGGCAAAGCGTCTGCGTCCGGCTGAATGCAGCCCCCGACGGGAGGGGCCATGGTCGTGACTGGCGGAACGACACAACCACCCTTCTGTAGTTCCATCCCGGATTCCTTGCAGTAAAAAAATGGCGCTCCGGTGTACCCAATACTGCAACTGGCGTTGTGCAATTGTTCCAATTGCGCGGTATCATTCGACGCACCGGGCTGGCACTATCCTACAGAAACATGCTTTATCGAACTACATCATCTTCTGACCACAGTCCTTATTGCAATCACCTCGGATTACCTCCAGCACATGGCTAAACCATCTCTGCAGCAAATATATACGTTTCTTTACATTTCCAATTCCTCAGATTGGATTGCGCCTGTTCCGGATCCACAATCCCCTACTTTTACTTGTTTCTTTTTTGAATTTGCAAATATTCCAAGCCAGCGCTGTTCCGCAGGATAGCATCGCGTCAAGAGTAAGAAACCGCTTCCACTCCGTCTCCGTAACGAGCGAAAAGTTATAGGCCCTGTAATGGTTTTTTAGTACTTATCTATCATTGTGTAAATGTGAGTTTTATGCCTAGAAGAATAGGGATCATGGGGATGGCATAGATCAGGCGGCCGTGGTCTCGGGTGTTGATTGAGACGGATGCTATAAGCGTGTAGTTTCTGTGGTGCTCGACAAGAAAACAAAATCAAAATACTGCGTCTGTCCTGCATCGGGTGCTTTGCAGCCCTGTGTGCAGCATGAATCTTGGCAAGCGGTGATAACGGCAGGAACTGCTGTGACACCGTTGAACACGAGGGCCTTGTCGTCGGTGAGGACCGGCGAGGAAGCGTTCTCCAGACCACACAACTCACTATCCCCCTTCGCCATGTTCCGCCAGTGGTACACGCCGTCACCATCTGGCGTGAGACATTGAGCGCCACCACAGCTCGGATAACACCCGACTTCACCATCGTCCGGCCAGTTCATTCGAATTTCGTAGCCGTCGTGACACTGATCGAGCACACAATTTTGCTTGTTGTTACCCAGCGGACAGGACACGAGGTTCGCCGTCTCGTTGACCTGTCCATTCTGTCATGTTGAAAAGCGTTTCCCTTCCAGTCAGAAAAGAACATGACTTGGTCCCTCGCAGCGTGGAAAATCAAAATGCATATGGAAGCCAACGAATTTGTTCAATCAACACAAAATATGCTTCGTTCAGAAGGGGCAACCAGACCAACATGCAGAAAAGGATCGCTGGAACTTCGTCTGTGCGGGTTTTTCTCGACGCGTAGAAAATAGTGCGTCGCAACCTCGCCCGCGATCATTTTTCGGGGCGGCTCCTGGACCTGCGTCTGCCCCTTTTTTGATCGCAAAAGAATCAATTTGACTAATGTATCTCAATCAATGCTTTGAGGTATTCGTGGAATGCACAGTACATTGACCGCCAAAAAATGTTCTCTTGCTGGGGGTCTGCTTTCTTTTTGCGATACGTTGTTGCACACACACACGTCAGGAACTGGCTCGGGCTCGGTAGTGTTTTTGCATACAGCTTGTTCCGGCAACGTGTCGCTGACAGCCTCGTCTCCAGTCACGAATAAAGTTCCTGTCGGATGCATGGTACGGCGCATAGTCCAATTGTCAGAAGCGCCCGTGGGTGCATCTTCTGCTTTCGCCGTGTTTCTTTGTAAATGGTCGCACGTTCCAGACTCGCATTCAATCGCGGTCAGAGACCGCATAATAGCCTCATCAAGAGTATCACGTTGTTCTATACCCTGGAAGCGAGTCAACAAATCCAATACTTCCGTGGTTACCGGCTCGCCCTCTGCTGTCCTGTTCAACTTCAACGCGTCTTGTAGCTTCTCGCAGTAGCTCAAACGTGTCTCCTTCTGCTCCGTCATATTACACAAAGCCGTGTCGAGTTTTGCTCGCACGGTCGCGTCGAAGTCGCCAACATTACCCATACATTGCAGCTGCACAAGACTGACTGGAAACGCGGCACGAGGGTCGAGACATACAACGCCACGCAGGTCTTCTTCTTCACTTTCTTGACCGCCCGTTGGAATCGTGAGCGTCATACAGGCTGTCAACTGATAACCCTCGCTCTCGTCTTGAAAAGCCGACCAGATAATGGCCTCCTGGTCTTCCCCTGCCGTGCTCATTAATGTCCTCCAATACTGCCCCATGCGCTGCGGTAAGGCACGCGGATCATTCTGTGGTACGTTCCGCGACACTGCTTCGGTAGTGCCATCAAACTTCGCGGCAATGTTGGGGAAGACACCGCCGAAGGTATGAAAGGGAAAATTTCGTTTTCGCAACCATTCTAAAAGCGTCAACACACAATGAAGAGGAGAAACAAAATCGAAAAACAGATATCAAATGGTAGCTGTAGTTTTGAAAAACCCGCCCGATGAGGATGATTATCATTTATCATTTGATCGCTTCGCAGAGCAATCAATGACGCATACATCCTGGCAAATGCATCAAGCATAACGATCTGCACGACATGCGACGCAATCAGCTTCTCATTTTAGACTGACTTTCGTCCATACTTCTATCTACTATTGATTCCAGTATTTCTTGTGGGAAAACCACTTCTGACTAACACCATTTCGCTGAGTTCGATCGTTCGATGCATCGACGAATGTGAATCCTTGAAATGTGAGCCACACCGGGTGTGCTTAAAGATCCACTTTCGTTGCTGTCTTCACGACTTCAGGAGAAATTTGAATTTCAGCTTCGTGATGTAATCGTCCGCGGCCTGGTGCTAGGCCCTCAACTATATTTCAAAAATAAAAAAATGTGTTTCCCATTTTTGACTTAAAATGGCTTTGTGATAGAAAACGAAAATTTTACCATTGATATGCGGGCTGTCTCCAAGTAATCTCTTCTGTGGTGAACCTGTACAGGCTAAACCGGACGGCGGGCTCCTCCCCCTGATCATATGCGAATGGACCCACGTTTCCATTTCCACCTAGCAGCATTTCGGCCAGCCAATCTCCCCGACCCACAGCCACATCTCCTCCTACTGAGACTCGGTAATCTGGATCCTCATATTGCTTTTCGGTAAACTCCTCGTCTGTCATCACTACTACCAACGTTTTCTCACAAGTTTCGCTAAAAGCCCATCGACATTCGTGAGTCACCTGTTCCGACTCATGAGAAAGCGACGATGGCTCTGGTGGTATAGGCGATCTGTCTTCCACAGGAGTATCAGTATCGTTTGTGGGGGTGAGTTTATCGTTCATGTAGTCGCGCCAAGTTTTCGGAACGACGCCGAGTGTGCCGGTGATCAGTCCAGTGCCGATGCCAAATTCCATGTCCGGACGCTCGTCGAAATCTCGTTCAGCCTCGTCCGTGTCTTTCCTGTACAGTGCCCCATCCGCAGGTACTATGTCGTTCAAGCACTATGCAGGTCAGATAAAGGCATCTTCCGAAACCGTATGCAACACACAAGTCTGTGCCTGCACACTTGCAATTATGTGGGTATTCATGGTTGTGTACTTATGACGCTACAACGCCTGAGAAATTGAACATAGGTACAGCTTCAGAGTCAGACGTTGCAATCGCAATCCATCTCCATGAGAATGAGAAAATAAAATGCTCAAATCATAATTGATATACATAGATTTTCATTTTCATTTATATATACCGATCAATGCAAATTTGAATGGAATCTGGAGAGAGATGCCAGTAGCCTTCTGTTGGATACCCAATCCTCGACCAGTTGCACGTTCTGCGCACTCGCCTGGACAAATTCGTACGCAGAAAATTGCACTGGGTGCTGAAACGTCGTTACTAAAAACCGGTCAGATACATCGAGAACTCCAAGCACCGCCTTGGCGGCTGCTACCGCCACAGGCCAGACGTTTGGTAAATCGACTCCATCAGATGTGTGGTCGGCCATAGATCCCGACCGATCGAGAGCAAGCAACACATTTTTCGTAACACCACCCGTAAGTGTCCGTACATACGACGGGAGAGTAGTCAGAGACAGATTTTCGGTGGTCGTGTGGGGCCAGCGAACCATAACTGAAGACTCAGGCTCAAGGGTTGCGGGCTCCAGCACCACGGACGCAAACCCCAAATCGGCGTCGTCGGATGCTGCGTCTATGATTGGAGAACGCAACAGCTTACTCGCACTCGCTTGCGACTCCCCAGTTTTCTCCGATTCCTCTAGAAAGAGGCCTGCGATCGCCCGCTCTAGACAGAGATTCTTCGCGAGAGAATCACCACTGGTACTCGTCGGATGACGCACGCTGACCTTGCCGTAATCTACCGAGGGGGGTGAGGCCGGCAGATGGTCAAAAGTGATGCAATCCGAATCGCAATCCTGGTGACCCATCTCTCCGAGCTTGTCCGCTGTCACATCAGTAAATTCCAGCGAATCACTATCACGACAAGTTCCTGCTCGTCCCACGATTTCATCCCGCAGTCTCTTCAGCTTCTCTTCGGTCCCACGAAGGAAAGCGTCCACCGTTTGCGCATCGGTGTGGTCTTCAGTGCCGCTATTTGTTTCCTTGCTTTTGCTCCTGTTTTTATTCTTTGTTTCCTTTTTTCGCAATTCTCTTTGCTGCTCCAGGAATGCGAAAGGCGACCCGTCAGACGGGCCTTCGGGAACTGCACGATTGCCTACATCTCGGGACGTCTTCCTAACCAGCCGATCTTGTTGTAGGACGCGTGAATCTTCGGTCGCTTCGTCCGCTGGCACGCGAAACTCTAGCTCATCAGCGGTGTGCAAGGATACTTATTCTGCCAAAATCTTGAGAAGCCAAGACAATCTCAGTCACAACAGCAAACGCAATGGCGAAATGTCCATATCATCATTCATATGAACAAGAATATGAGCAGACCCAGACACTAACAAAAAAAATGCAAGAGCTGATGCCTTCGTTTCTAAGGTGGCTTTGCGGGGGAACGTCCCCACTCACGCAAGGTTTTACTATATGCATGATTCGCTTGACAAGATTGCCTTGGCAACCCCGGAATGCGCTTCGATACCGACACCAGTTCCACGCTCCTGGCTCTCTTGTCGCCGGTCACGGCCAGCGGAACTTGCTTCTTCGCACCACGCGCTCGGTGGATGAGACCCGTTCTTCCGGCCCCGCGGCGGCCACTCTTGCTGGGAAAAAGTTGTGTACGGGTTTGTGCCGTGGAAGACGACGACAGGTTCCGGCGAGAGAGTTTCTTCTTTAGCGTGTATCCCCATACGAGCCCTTCCTCCTGGTACAACTGGTGGAAAACGATGGACGGGCCCGCCAGTTGCAGCAGCAGCGCACTGGCAGCGCCGCGAGCGGCGTACTTACCATCTTTCCCGCGGCCAGAACCGGATCCGCGCACCACGCCGCTCGTGTCGGAGATTGAGATTCGTGATTCTCCCTTCGGCATGGTCACCAACCGAGCTGCGAGGCCGGCACCACGCAGGGGTCGTTCTCGTCGTTTTCCCGTGTCTAGTGTTGCCTGTGCCGGCGTCGCGTCCGTTACTATACTTCTACACGCTCGTCCAGCTATACATCTGATCCTCGGGCTCGCATCGCTCCTCGGGGGAGTCTGTGTTGATGTTGAATAAATATCTCGACGAAATAATCAATCAACGAGGTACGGCTAGTGAAAACGAAAACGGGAAGGTCGGGGTTTTTTAGAATGCTGCTTCTCTGGGGACATCTTTTATTTTTCTTTGTTCAACTCCAACTCCAATGCCGATACAACCACACATTAAAAAACAGGGTTATTAGCCTGTTCGATGGAGTTGAGGACAAAATTACTAGTTGTAATTCTGTGGAATTATGTGTTGCGACGCGGGGCAAAAAAAACGAAAAGCGACGAAGAGGAAGACGCTGGATGGACGAAATGCGGAAAATGTACGAGAAAGAGTGCTCCGACCAGACGACATGTGGGATGAAGGACGATTTTTTTTGTCACGGACGATACGAGTGGTTAAAAAGTCGGCCGAGAGGCCCCAGTGGGCCGCAGAAAGGATACAAACGATATGGAAACGACATACAGTTCGTCGGCCGGGTGCTGGTGCAAATTCAACCAATCTCTTTATCATGATTCAAGAACGGTGCAGAAGAGCTGCACCACGCAAGACACAGAAACTTGAAGCCTAGTCGAGAACTCGCACGACGCACGTTCGTTCCTATCGAACGGGATGACAACGAACTCCAGAACAAATCAAGAAGCAGAAGCTCGCACGTGAGATTGAGAGTGAGTCGAAAAAGAACATAACTGCTTGCTTATGCCACGCCATTTGCTTGTTATATGCACTGCAATCGCTCCAACGTTTACAACTTGTCACAAATAGCGAAAAAAGAGTAGAAATAGTTAAGTACTTACCTAGATTATCAGAAATGAGGGAAGCTGACATAATTCGATCAGACTGACAGACCAGCGAAGATCATGAGTAGAGCTACTTTTACTTTTTTGTTAGAAGATGTGCAGGCTTTTTCTTGCGGACCACATGGTGATGATAGCGGGTCTGAAGAATGGACAGAGGCTGTGGTCCGCCGGTGTTGTGCAACAACATGGCCTGCTGGTCCTCCGCCTCATCTTCCGCCATCTCCGGTGGTGCCACCTCGTCGAAAAAGTCCTTCTTTTGCTCCACGAGTGCGTCCACAAGGTCGTGCAGGTCGCGGATCTTTTTCCCACCGAGCCCCGCTTCCGCGATCGCCTGATCCTCGGGGTCCAGGGCCAGATCGCTCAGGTCCGCCGTGTCGGTTTGCGCGACTCGCTGCGCCAAGAGCTTCGCCCGGGCGGCGGGAAAGCCGACCTCTTCCAGGGCCTTGGCTGCCGCGGCCGCCAAAGCGTTCAGTTGCGCCTCCTGTTCCGGCGACCGTGCGTGCGCTGCACTAGCGGTCGATTGCTTACTGCTAGTTGTGCCGCGCGCCTGCGATTTCTTTGCGGTCCTTCGGTGACTGAGGTGACTCGCGTCCTTCTCCGAAGAGCGCGAGGAGGAGCTGGATGACGCGGCCGAGGACGTCGTTGACCCGCCTTTCGAGGCGCCGTCGCGCCGGCCGCCTTTGCTCAGTCTCTTGTGGCTCGACGCAGCCTTCTTCTTCGCCCCCGCGCCACGCTTCGCACCTGCTACCGAATAACCAGCCCCGCCACCCGTCGCCATAATTGCGGGTTTGCTAGCGTCGTTCTGGTCTCTGGTGCCCGCGGGAGCTGCACTGCCGTCGTGCGTGAACGACGTGCTGTCGTCCTCCGGGTCGGCCGTCTTCCCGCCGCCGGCGCCCGCCGCCCCGCAACAACTGCAACAGGCGCAGGCGGGTTCCTGCGCCTCGGCGATGTCGTGGTCCAACACGTCCTGGAGACAGAGCATCTTGGGCCGCGCAGGGGCGTGGTGCCGTGTGCGCGCAGGCATGGCCTTGGTGAAACCGCCGAGCGTCGCCGCCTGTTCCGCGTTGCCGAACGAGGGCTGCGACAAGACGGAGACGTCCACGCGGGTCTGCCCGTCTTTCGACGGCGCTGCGGCTTCCACGGCTAAGAAAAACCCCCGAACCCGGGCCACGGACTCGGGCAATGCGAAATCCAGGCCGATGGTGCTCAAGATCTGCTTGTCCCGCGCGTCGCCGGGCTCCACAAGGCGGGAATCGCCGGGCACCGCTTTCGTTCCGACCTGCCGTCCGAGCCTCCTGGCGTAGGCAGGCGTGACGCCGGCCGAGAGAAAGGCCTGCTCAACCTCGCGCGGGCTCAGGCCCCGGTCGGCCCAGACGGCCGCCAGCTCCGGATCCTCGCGGCTCTGCTGCCGGACCACCGCCCGCCGGACGGCGCCGCGCAACTGCGCAACGGATAATGTGCCATCCTCGCCGCCGCCGACGCGCTCGGCAGTCAGAGTGGCCATGGTCCGCAGGGCGATTTCGTCGGCAGCGGCCACGGGGCACTGCACGGTCGCGGTATACTCCAGGGACGGGTCGCTCGCATTCTCCGCGGCCTTCTTGGCGAACGCCGGGGAGAAACCCGCTTGCAGCAACGCGTGCTCCGCTTCGTTCACGGCAAACAGCAGGGTGCTCAGCACGGCGGGTCCGTGGCCGAAGGCGGATCCCCGGTCGGCGCGGGGCGCCGCCGGAAAAAGGAGGTGTCGCACGTGCCCTGCAGTAATCGGCCTGCCGCTGTCAAACCCGACGTCCTCCCATAGCCGGATGTCGTGCTCCGTTTCTGCGCGCGTCAGCGCAGTCTCGTCGGCGGCGAAACCGGCGACACAGCGCGCCACCCGGGCGGCGTACGGACGGGAAAATCCGGCGCCCAACATCGCCTCCTCGGTGGCGCCGAAATCGGGTCCGGGGGCCGTTGCCACCGCCGCGACCGGGGGTCCTTGGTGAAGTTGCCGTTTTTTGCTCCGGCTCGGGACTTTACCAAGCATCTGCCGAACCGTTGCCACACTCAACGCGGACTCCCTACCAGACTGAAAAGTCACTCCCAAAGCCTGCATTGCGCGCAAGTCGGCATCCGTTGCAGGCGGCTTCACCAAACCAGGTCCAGTGACGTTTCCTGCGATCTCGCCGGCCAGCGTCCGTGCTCCTGCGGGACTCAACCCCGCTGCGCGCAAAGCCGTCTCGACCGCACCGGGCGTCCACGTCTCCGGGGTAGTGGCCGCGAGCGCCTTGAGCGGCTTTGGCGCCTTCTTCTTTTTCGCGGCCTTTTGCAACGAGGCCTGCACGGCCGCTGCGCTGAGAGCACCGGGGCCGCTGGCGCTTGTGCTCTCGAGCACACCCTCCTTCTCCAGGATCCGGCGATCCGCGCCCGCGGTGGGAAATTCAAATCGGTCGGCCTCCTCCCCTTTCCCGCCGATCTGCCGCGCCACTTCCGAAGCCCCCGCGGCGGAAAGGCCCAACGCAAGCAGTGCTGTTTCCGCAGTGCCAAAATCCGGACAGGCGGCCGCGGTGGTCAGCAACGCCACATTCTGCTGCTCGGGTCGTCTTCTCTTGAAAGCCTTTCTTATCACACTCCGGGTGGCCCCGGCAGTAAGCGGACCGCCGTCCGCTGCGGCATCGATTCCTAGGTCCCGCAGCACCTGCAGGTCCTCGTCGGTTTCCGGCAGCTTCAACGGCGCGTGGCCTGCGACGGGCCCGGCGATCTGCTGCGCCAAATGCTTCCCTGCCCGCGGGGTCATTCCCGCGGTGACGAGGGCCCGTTCCGCGGCTTCGACATCGCGCTGGTACGTGAACAGAGCCAATGGCAGGTCCACCCCGGTCTTTTTCGTCCGTGCCATCCCCTTGCGAACCAGGTTCTGTGCAAACCCGACGGTTGCGAGCTCCGGGGAGCCGAAGTCCACCCCGAGCTGCCGCATCGTCCGCAGGTCCTTTGCGTCGGACGGTTTCGCGAGGCCGGTCTGCAGCTGCGCCGCCACGGCCTTCTCTGTTGCATTTCCCGGCCCCGAAGGGCCCTCTGCAGTGAGTTGCGCCAGCACCTGGGCGGCGTAATGCGGAGTCAGCCCGATGGAAAGCAGCGCCTCTTCGGTGGGGCCCCACGGTAGTGGGTCCTGGACATCCGCGCCCAGCCACCGGTCGTCGCCCTCGTCCTCCGCTACCCCGGGCACCGCAGAAGCACCGCGGGCGGAAAAAACGAGTAGCAAAGCTGCCAGCAACAACAGCGCCAGACCAGTACCCGCCGCGGGCGCAAGCAAGCCCGTCTTCGCGACATCGTCAGGCGGGGCACGGTCATGCGCGGGCGGCACGGTGGTGCTATTCGATCCGGGAGCGCTAGTCGTGTTTGTGTCCGAAAAAACCACTTCTGGCCCGAGGTTCCCTGGAGGATCGGTGCCAGACGGGCTTCCGGGGCCTCCCGGCGGGGTTTCGGTTGTGCTCGGCCCCGGCCCGGGCGATCCCGGGCTCGGCCCAGGGGTAGTACTGGGGCTCGGCCCCGGAGCAGGCCCGGGTGTCGGCCCTGGCGGGCTCCCCGTGGTCAGGCCTCCGGGTCCTGGTGTGCTATCCGGCGACGGCACGGGGCTTGAGTAGCAGGCCAAAGCCTTCAGCTCGGCATCCAGTGGGTCTTGTATCCGATACAATTGCGGGTGGGGGTGGTTTGACTTGCGCTTCTCGGTCGTGATTTTTTGTTCGGATTCCGGTACTGCAGTAATCGCCTTCTTCATTACCTCGAAAAGGGTCTCTGCAGTCGCTACTGTCCCTATGTAACCACCATTGTTCTCGTAGTTTTGTACGCTGTTGTACTCGAAGTTGTACGGTGTTGTCGCAGTCGCATGGAGTCCATCCTGCAGCTGCGCACACCACTGCCTCCGCGCGGCATTTTGCTTTGTTTTCCACACTGCAGTTCGTCGACCGTAGCCGAGTGTGCATTTCTTCCAAAAACCTCGGGAGGCACTGCAGCTCGTTGAGGGTCAGAGGCAGCACTGCGCTGGGTTCCACACACATAACACCCTGCAAGTCGTTGTTGCCAGTGTTGAAATCAATGCGACGGCAGGCTGTGAGCTCACTCCTACCCGTCGCATCTTCCGTGGTGGCTACATCATTCCAAGTCCAGACGACACTCCGGGAGCCGCTCGCGTCGCTCGCGCCCTGGACCAATGAGCGCCAGTATCGCGACATTGTTGCCATCATGTCCTGACTGTCATCCATTGCCATTGCTTCACCGCCAAACTTGCCGGCCAGTGTTTCGTAATAGGGCGTTAGCGACGGGCCCTGCGGTGGCGTTCCAAAGAACTCGAACGGGTTTTTGAGTGCATACACATTGACGAGCACCGCCGGCTCTGGTGTTGAACCACTGCCACCGTCCCCACTAGATGACGAATAGATGCCCTGTGACTGCGCCGCATCCGCATCGAGAAGCGTTCGAACAGCCTTTAGCCACTGTCCCTTTTCTGCATCTTCCTGGCCCTGTTTTAGGGGAGCGTCCGACATCATCACGAGCACCGTCTTCTCGCAACCCTGACTAGCAGCGAACGGGCAATCTGGTGGATCCGTGACGGCCGGAAGTTGCGCAGGTCTCTCGTCTGCGGGCACTGTGCTGGTGATCTTGTCCCGCCATGGTTCTGGCACAACGCCGAGACTGCCCACGACCAGGGCCGTACCCAACCCAAACTCGGCGTCCGGACGGGTTGTCGATCCACCGGCAGCGTAAATGTTATTAAGCCACTCAGTGGCGCTCTCCTTGTGGGAGTCCGTCGTATGGACAAATTCGAACGCCGAAAACTGTACGGGATGCTGGTATGACATCACAAAGAAAGTGTCCGTCACCGCGAGGCTATCCAGGATCTGAATGGCAGCTCGCCTGGCACCAGGCAGCTTCTTTGGGGGAACATCCATAGATTGTGAGCGGTCCAGTGCAATGAGAACGTTCTTCTGCACACCGCCCGTGAGCGTGCGCACGTACCAGGGGGCGTTTACGGTCTTGGATTCATGCGTCAGTAGCGGATTCTCGACCATCTGCGCATTTCCATCGGCGGCAACATTCAGTTTCTCGGCGCGACTGTGTTGATGCGGCCACTGCACGATGATCCGCCGGTCTGCGGCCTGCTTTTGAACCGAGATATCGCTTGTTCCCGGGACTCTCTCGACAACGAACGTAGCAAAGCCCTCCGTTCGCTCGTAGTACCCCTCCCCGCTGGCCGGGTCGGTGACGACCGGCGGTTCCGCCCGCAGGTGCGACCCGGTTTGGTTGAGAAATAACTGGGCAACGCCGTTGCGAATGCACAGCTCTACGTCCACATCGGCTGTTTGCTGCGCACCGCTCCCCGTCTCGCCGACAGCCGCTCCAACGCGTGTATAATCGACTTTAGTAAGCGCCCCGGGGCCGTCCCGCTGCAAGCACTGGCTGTCGTCCGTGCACACCCCCAGATGGGCCATATTACCGGACACATCCAGTAACGCGTGGCTCGCCGTGTCCTTCTTACAAACGGTCGCGATCTCCTGCACCTTCGCTTCTAGATTTCGCAGCGCCGCCTCCACATGGTTCAACACTTCTGCCGCCGTACTCCATCCACCTCCTTGTTGTCCTTGACTATCGTCGCCCTGATGATTTTTCCGCGCGTCCACGAACGAACTGCTAGCGTGGTGTCTTTTCAAGGGCGGGGAATTCTTGACAATGGTATCGGCTCGTCGATGATGAACTCGTGCTCGTCGCCCCTCAGCCTTTGTCTCCCGAGCCGGGCGGCGCTGCCTGTCCATCGTCATCAAAACTCTGTTCCGAGCGCGGCGCGCGGGCAGAACCGTTCGCAATTTTTCTCGCCGCTTCGTTGTAAGGGTGTACGCCTGCGCTGTGCCGACAACATCGACGCAACTCCTGGACCACTTCTGCAGCTCGCGGAACACCGGCGCCGTGGGGAAAAAGAAAAAGCGAATAACCTTCGACATGCCGCTCGACTTGCCCCGGGTACGACCCTACTCCCCGTCGACCTCGAGATGCCACTGGCACTGCCTCTCTGCTGCGATTACTTTACAGCAGCAAGTTGTAACTACTTGACGCACACGAGTGCCAGTAGCCGTAATGGTCAGGTCCGTCCCGAGCCCGACGTACCACACACAGACAACTTACTTCTCCCTTTTACTCGGCGGTACAAACTATACTGCCGATACCTGAGTTTGTGACAAAAGCTAGTAAGCTACGCGGGGGGCCTGGGAAGAGTTATTTTACGTATGAATAATTACGATAAAAATGGTGTATGAACGAAATTTTCACTTCCGTAAAAAGCATTGCACACTTGCGACTGCGTACAGGGCTGCACTACATGGGAAATTTCGAAACAAATCACCTACGCACGAATGTCAAGGCGAGGACGAAGTGGCGTATTTCAACATTGTTCTATTTCTGTTGAGAACAACACGAGATGTATGAGAGACGCACGAAACTGCAACAACAAGAACGATTTAGCCGAGTTTTACCAAGCTGATGAAAAACCCAAAGTTAGTAGTCAGCCTCACGGAACGCAGCAGTGTTTGTGCCGTTGAGCGTGCATAATTCCAGACCGAAGCCTTGAAGGAAAACGATTCAGTAGATACAGCCTCCTGGGGGGCCTCCAGCTAAGGGGCCTGTAGCTAGGGGGCCTTCTGTGGGGGCTTGGGAGCTCTGCTTCTACCGGGTAGATACAGCCCGCGCTAGGGTGGAGCAGGGTAGCGCTGTTGGCCTTGTCCCAAGCGAATTCGCTCCCGTTGTTGGCGATTTTCCACGATATTGGTATTTTTGCCCGAGTGGTAGTGTTTAGCATCGCCAATTCTGCCCACCCAGGGCCCTGGCTTCTCCAGGCGGAGAGGCTCGGCAGCAGTCCCGGCGCGACCGGAATATCGTTCGAAAAGTGCTAGACCTTCGTGCGAAAAAGGCCCGCACATCGTGCAAAAATGGTCCACATATCGCACAAAAATGGTCCACATATCGCACAAAAATGGCCCATATATCGTACAAAAAAGGCCCATGCATCGTACAAAAGAGGCCCATGCACCGTGCAAAAAAGGCCCATATTTCGCACAAAAAGGGGCCGCCATATCGTGCAAAGAGGGCGGCCCCCATGGCCCATATATCGTGCGCGCATGAGGCACCCACGACGTCCAGTTGTGACGTCCGCGTCTCCCTGCGTCCATAGTCCGTGTGGAGTACCTCCACACCGTCCACCTGCGTCGTCCTTTCAATGCAATACGTCCACGCATCCACTTGAGGAGCACTCCCGGGTGATGAAGGAGTTGTCTGAGAACGTGGAAGCACTCCTCTGAGAGCGTGTAGTAGTCGTGTTTTCTGTCAACTTGGGATTTTGCTGTGTCAACTCATGATTTTCCATAAGAAACAACCCAAACCGACAGAATTCCCCTATGGTTTTCGATCCAAGGCTTCACTTTTCTCTCTACTGTCTCTTTTTCTTTACCAAATCAATGTAGGAGAGAAGCAGATCGGATTCAGGTCGTTGCTGGAGTCAAGTTGGGATTTTGTTATATCAAGTTGGGATAGTTGTTTTTTGCTGTGTTCTGAAGGAAAAAGGCAAGCACTTATTCCAGACCGAAGCCTTGAACGAAAACGATTCAGTAGAATACCACAGAAGAAAATGATCGTAAATCCGCGTATACAATTACAAGGAGCTAACGATTGCATTTTGACGAAGACAGGTCTCCGGAGCGTTTCGACGCTGGCATCAGATTTTTTCGTCGGACTTTTTACTGCTGACTTTATCGATTCAAATAATTTTTCGTCGCAAAATGGAAGCGTCATCTTCGAGGTATCTTCATGGGCGCAGTTTTATATCCGTCACACGCTCTGACTCACCTCGAAAACCACGTGGCGCACAGTGGCGTTGTGAACAAATTTCGAGAATAAAACATAAACAAGGAATCCAAAAAAAAAAACGAATTAACTTGAGAGTCGAAACTTGGGCGCAGAAGGACGGAGCCGGAGGTGAAGAAACATATCATGGCATTTTGTGATTCAGTTTCGTCGAAATGGAAATTCCATTTCTTTGCACTTGCAATAAAACATACAAAGATGCAGATAGAAAAATTGCTCTTCGCAATCGGACAGGAAATCGCTTCACCGTTTCACGCCCGGAAGGGCGTAATCTCCCTGACCCCACTGTTGTGTGGGATATCCCAACAAAAAAGTGTTACAGTTCCACTACCTTAAGCTGCTCTACATCTTCAACGCAGCGATCACAAAGGAAAACAGTTACGAAACGAGAGCCGAAAGCATTTGTGGCATGACAAAGGTTGTGGTCTGTCTTGCTTGTTCCGCAAAACATCAATGCGTAATTGTAACACTTTTTTCTTCGCATATGGGACGCCGTACACCGACCACGCCGGCGTAGCGGAAATCCCGGCTAATTGCGTGCATTTTTTGAAAGATCTGCACCGCAGGAACATCCGGCTTCCAGACTTTTCTCCACACCTTGCGGCGCATGATCAGAGTCGGCATCTCTCCCGACGCTCCACCGCCGTCCAGGATCCCGAGCACCCGAGAGCCGGCCTTCTTCTGCACAACACCCTTCCCGAAAGAAAACCGTGGCATCTCCCCACCCGATAGCTCGTAATGTGATCCCACCCACAGCGTGCAGAATGCAAGTGCAAACACGGACCACCTGGCGCCGCCACCACCGCTGTGACGCCGGCTGCTGCTGCTCCGTCAGATTGTACTCATACAAAAAATCAGGTAAGTACATGACAACTACGAAAACTAGCACCACAGCAACGTGGGACGTGGCATCCGTTTTTCTTTTTTTCTGCTGGTCTTCATTACAAGAGCAGTTCGATGCGCACACTTCTCCCCGGCACAACAACCGCGGATAGAAGACATAGAAAGACAATGAAAAGAAACAGAATGCAAAAAAAAAAATGAACCAAATCATGGAAAGCAGCAGAAAGACAACGGTAGGGCGAAGCGCTAGCGCAAGGCCGGGTCGGTGCGATATTGCATAAGGGCCCTTCGGCATCGGCACTAGAAGACGTTAGGTTTTGCGATGTCGCGACCAGCTGCGTTGCATTTTCCCCATCAATTTTGCTTTGCGTGGTGCTCCTGTTTGTCACCGCCAGCTCCGAGGTGGTCGCATTGTGGTCAGTCTTGTTGATCACGTAATTCTTGATTACGTAATTTACTTTGTCACGGTCAATGACGAAATTTGGCGAGACGAAGATTGGTATGAACAAGAAAGCTTTTGTTTTCTGCATTTACAAGTTTACCTTCCCCGAAAACAAGCCTCTTTGAGGTCTCGTTCTCTTTGGTTACAACGCTGAAGACTTACCATGCGTTGGCCTCAACTCTGTCTAAAAACGTCTTCTTTCCCAGGCAAGCACCGCAGGCAAGGTGTAAAAACCGGCGCAGCGACGGAAAGGACCAGCATATAGGTTGTACAACCAAGTATCACCTTCACATTGGGAATGGGAAAAAAGATTTCATGCTCTTAGCAAAAAACTTCACCTTCCGCGACGTTTCCGGCGGGTTCTTGGGGACCTTTTCGGCGTACGAAAACACGCGAAACGTTGTCTCGTAGTATCACACAGAAAAAAGCTGGCAGGTCACATTTGTAATGCAAAAATAAATACACAAAAAGATCTGTGTTGCATATCCGAAACAGCATGCTAAGGGGCCACCCATGACAGATTTTTTTGCGTATTTATTTTTGCATTACAAATATGCCCTGCCAGCTTTTTTCTGTGTGATACGTAGGCGGGCTTCCGGACGGACGCGAATACGACGCTGTGAAAGAAAAACTGAATCTTCCCCCTGCTACTGCAGAAATTGAGTCAAGTATGTTCACGAGTACTTGTACTTTGCTTTCGTACCACGACGTAGTGAAATATTTTTGAAAAAAGGAGAGGAGCCTCATCGTTGTCATTCATCGTTTTTCCGCCTACAAGCCTTTCGTGCTTTCAATGCTATACAAACCGCTCCGATGATAGAAGATTCATATAGAATGGAGAAGATGAACGCAGTGACATCGTGCAGCAAAAAGAAATGTCGCTTGACTTCGAGTTGCATGCATTCACTAACCTCCTGCACTTGAATCGTCTCCTCGTGAGGAAGATTTCCTTTCTACAATTCATAACTGTGGAACGCGTCTCCCACACTGGCAGCGGACATGTTGGCGGCAATGTATGCTTGCGCACGCTCCCTTTGCTCTTCGAGTTCACATCGCAGCCGCTGAACAATCGAGCGGGCGTCGTGGCTCTCCGCACTAGTTCTGTTCCCTTCACCACCGCCATCGACCACGAGGCCTAAACTATCCACCTGGACCTCCCGCCTTGATGCAGCGCGTGGCGCAGCGAGACTCCGAGGCCCGTCTTCAATATCCAATTCCGCACTCCGCCCTTCACCTTCCCTGGGCCTCCTGCTTTTGCAAGCTAGCACTTCTTCCTGCCGCTCTTCTTGCTTCCGCCCAGTTCTTCCTTGGCTGTCCGCAATTCCTCCCGACGCCTTCCGAATGGAAGTGAGGCTCCAGTGTAAGTCCCGCAGCGCGCTGAGGGTCCCTTGAAAATCCGGCATGGCTGCGAAACCCAGCTCCATAAAAAGCGGCCCGTTTGGAGGTACTGCGCGCCCATACATCGCGTAGTCGCGCATGGCCCCGAACGCGGTGGTGACGACCGGAATGCCGCCCAACTGCGCCTCCAGCACGGGTAGCCCAAAGCCCTCCGCCTTTTCGTATGCAGTGAAAAAGAACCTGGTGTAATCCTCACCGTCACAAGCACGAGGAATTGAATATTTCTTAGCATAAGAAAATGCCTCCGCAATTGATTTTGTATGTGCTAGCATAATGATAATTTCAACGGTGTTTATTTATATTTGGTACAGAGATCCGTTCATTATAGCCCATGACAGCATCTGGTCTAAGGTTCTAGTTTTCACGCCACGTGATACAGCGGGATGGAGAAACACGTCCGCCATCTGCGGGAGCTGCAGAATGTCGGCGTAGGGCATTTCGTCCTCGTTGACGCGGATTGGCAAGATTTCCCCGTCCTGCTGTAGCGAATCCCAAATGAGGTGCATGGGCATCCCCTCGCTGCCCTGCTCCTTCTGCAGGTCCGGATGCTTCAGCGCGTGGACGTACAAAAAGGGCCGCTCCTCTACAGCGGTGCCGTTTCGCACGGACTCCCGGTACAGTTCACGAAACACGGCGAGACTCATGTCCGGCATCTTGCGGTTGTGCTGCCGATCGTAGTTGGAAAACACCACTAGCACTATGAACGCCCGCGGCGGAACCCCGAACTTTTTGCGCAAGGCCGCCTTTTTTAGATCTCCATCTTCTTCTCGTGGAGATCCTACTTCTTTATCGTGTGCTCTCGCTTTGTCTCGTTCAACATGGCGGATGACGTGCGGGACGTGCCGCACCACCTTGTGTGGGAGCTGCTCCTGGATCGAATGTAAAAGTGTCTGGGTCTGGAAGATCGCCAGGTTTGTCATGCACATTTTGCACTCTTGGAAATTCCCTACTACCGCTCGGGGGAGCTGGAACTTTCGCGAGACCAAACGAAATGGCAAGCGAGGTCCGCGCGCCCCCCCTGGAGGTGAGATACGAGGGTGGCCCTGTGTTGTGATCTGCAATCTGCATTAGACCACACAGGAAATGAGGAAGTTGGAGAAGGATCAGAAATGATCTGGAGCGACACTATGGAACGCTCCAACAACCTCAGCCAACCACTGCCCTCGCATTCACAAGAGACCTGCCGAAACAGACTCAACTCCGGGTAGCCTTCCCGAAGCCGACCTCTAAGTTCGGCCTGGTCGGCAGCGAGGCAATGTCCTCAGGGGCCGTAAGGAACCTCCCGAAACAATCGTCAACGAGCTTCAGCGCCAAGAAGCCGCTGACGAAAGAAACGCACAGACTGTTCCCAGTGGCAAGAACAGAAAGGCAGGGACATAGGTGAACCGACAGTGACACCAACTCGACCAAGGTAACCCAGAGTTCCGGACCCGGGGAAAACTGGGGACCACGCGGCCGAAGCACAGCACAAAGACGCCTGAAGTGTTCCCAACCGCCAGTCAAGCAGCAGCCAAAAGTCAACGGAGGCAGCAGCAGAAGCCACTCAGGTACTCCACCGAAGACAAGAGGAGCCGCAAGACCCAGAGCAAGCTCCGACGGCCACAACAGACGCTTCTACTGTCGCAACACCACTGGGGACGAAGACAGAGGGCAAGGCAAGAGCCTCGCGCAACGGGAATTTCCCACCAAGCCATGTCAACGACCTCACATGAGAAGGCGCACCAGAACGGCCACGAGAGGGGTGGACATAGGACATCCAGCATCCAGACACGTCGCCAACACCGAAGGCGGTGAGCAACACCCATCATCTCGTTTGCGGGATCCGTCGCCACGCGTTCATGTTGGTCGGCACTGGCTTCCACTCGTATCTCGTCCTCGTGGGGAACCCAGACATGGCTACTACCTCGAACGAGGGAGCTGGAAATGCCGCGCGCGCTCGCATACGCATCTGGGGCGGGGAACTCAAGATACGTCCAGCAGCCCGCCGACTCCACTACCGTAAGCCATTTAGGAGTACCCGCGCCGCCTCGCGAAGCTCCTATGGTCCCGCCCTGGCCTGCGTTGCTGGGCCGCAGTCCTGTGCGCAAATGCCCAGAATCCAAACACGCTCTATCAGGGGTGCCGCTAGAGTCACAGCAGGGACTTTACGCGCACAGACTATCAGGTCTGCCCTGGATTCTGGGGGTGGGAGAGATGCGGTGACAGCGCAGGCGAATCTTGGTCGAGCGACAACATCATCTTCCAGGGTCCACAGGAAGAGCGGGCACCTGTGATTTAATTGAGGCAACGACGGGGACGGACATGTTCCGCCCCCGTGCACACAACAACAGAGTAGCAGACCGGCCAAATGATGAAAGAGAGAAGGAGACACAACGAAGCTACTTCACATGCAAGGACATAAGAGGAGGAAACCAAAAAGCACAATAAAAAATAGCTCTATACTACTTTGCTCCGCCCAGAGGATCGCCATCACATGGCCGTGGCTCCAGCGCACGCTCGCGTCCCGTGATGCGCCACGCGGCATCTGCTGATGCGCGGACCCTGCGCGGAAGATGTCTTCCCGAAAGCGTCCGACTCCACTCATGCTGGGGATTGTGCTGGGCCGCGTGTGGTGACCAGCCTTCTCATCGAAGATAGTAACGAAGCGCCCTTTTTCCGCTCGTGTTGTGCTTTATGCCGAGGTCCATGCTATGCTTGTCATGGCACCTGCCCAATCCACCGGCAGTCATTGGCGGCGTGGCGGTCCTTTACCGTGCTTCTGGGCGTGGGCAAGACGGTAAGTCGATGGCTGTCGTCGGAGGAGAGGCCATGTGCGTTTTTAGTGTTCGCACGGACGCTCGGGGCGCCGATGCTCTAGCTTGTACTACTGTAAAGGGGCACAGAGGACCCGCCACGTACGGGTGTTTATCTACTTTCCTTGCGAAACTCCACTTGAGCCAAAATGCACATTTTGCATGACTCCTGATGTCTGTGATGCATGCCCTAACATCACAGATTTTGTGAGGGCTTCCTGATGCCTATACCGCATGATAAATGCTCTTTCCGTGCAGCAAAACTTGGACTCTCTTTGCTGCTCATGCAATACATATTGATATTTTTTTAGAATTCAAAATCAGCATGACAAGTTGGATTCTTCCAGACCCAGACATTTTTACAGTTGATAGCCTGGATCGAAACGGCGTCCGACGGCGCCAAGGGACATACGACCTCGAACTGGCTCAGCGCGTGGCGCGAGTGGATGTCCAGCTTCTCCCAGTGGTTGGGAAACCAGGACTATCAAATGCAAAAATGTGTGGCTCTGTAGAAGATTGCTAGGCTTGTCATGCAGGTTTTCCATGACCCACGCGGTCTGGCATGCACGGCCTAGCATGACAGGTTCTGTGAGATCTCTATCATGCCGTTCCTGCATGAGAAAAGGCCTCTAAACTTGCTCAAAAGTGGACCTCTTTTGGTAATCATGCAACACAAATTTTTGCACGATCCAGATGTAGCATGACAAGTTGCAACCTTCCAGACCCAGACATATTTGCAATGCATAAGGACACGGCCACCGGCTCGAAGGGCTCGTCCACAAAAATCCGGTTCATGTCCATCATCGTGACAAAAGCATCAATTTTCTTTTTTTCCCAAGTTGGCGGCAACGTTGTTCGAGCTTGTAGTTCCCCGTTCTTGTTCTTCCGGCCCTTGCCGGATGAAGCCGGTGGGCTTTTCTTCGCCGAAATAGAAGTACTAGAAGACGCAACTGCACTTGCTTTTCGGAACTCGGCGTTCAGCTCCGAAATGTAGATCCAAGGTGCCTTACCGATCCGATGAAACCGGACCCAGGGGTACTTGTCCATCTTGTCCTGCGGCAGCGGCTGCGACTCGTACACGAACCACGAGATTTGGTACTGGTAGGTATCGTACAAGTACTGCGCCAGTTGCAAAGATTGCTGCCCATACGGACCGTAAAACCACGGGACGCATGCACAAACGATTCCCAGGTGAAACACCGACATTTTCTGGAATCAAAGGTTGGCGTTTCCTATGAATGTACAACGAACTGTAATTTCCACGTCTAGTGGTCGAAAAGGTAAAAAATTTATTTTAGTAAGCTTTTCCTTTATGGTCGGTATTTTTCTTTTTTTTGCCAATCAGTTGCGGCAAGATAGGGAATTGAACAAAAGGCACAATCTCATCGCCACACAGAACGATAAGGAAAACTTAAACTTTATGCTAGTGGTAGTGGATAATGAATCAATAAGCGAAGAAAGATACTTCCTATCCATCAAAAGGTCGTTTCAAGGGGCCCAATCAGGATCACGCGAGAGATGAAAGAATGTTGCCAGGAACAGATTACGTTGCCTTCTTTTGATGGCATACAACTGAAAACCGAAAAACTCCTGCAAAGCAAAACGAAACGAAGAGCAAAGACCACGAGAAAATGGATATTCGTTGTCGACAGGTACCAATATTGCTTCGTCGGGGAACAGCTACCACGACCTTATCGATCCATCGCGTGGTGCAACAGCAGGCTTCCTTTCCGTCGGATCTGTCTGCCACATGGATCCGTCCTGAAACACAGTGTTCAATAATATGTGCATTTCGATTTCCATGCACCTTCGCGGAAACGCAATCGCAAACACCATCACCCCAATAAAAGCACGATGCCATCAAAATCAAGTCGCGCTGAAGAAGGTGCGTCGATTGTTCAAATTCATTACAGGAACAGAGACACACAGCATCCGCTCCCTGGTACATTTCACGCACGCCAAGCAAGACCGTGGTCAACCAGCTGCGACCGCACAGGTTCATTCTCACTCGTGTGATTTGTAGTCGAACGACGACCAAGATGATGACTCCAACGTAGGGGCGCTGCTAGTGGAACACGACGCTGATCATCCAGTGCCTCAGCGAGCCGGGGCACTTACTCTTCCGAAGTAGAACCGCAAAGCATTTTTTGCTTCTGCAAGAGCAGCGAGGACAGGACTATTTTGTGCTCTTGTCGCGCGAGGACGTAGTTCCCGGTCGTCTGATCACGTGCATGCAGCAGTTCATGGAAGAATGAATATGAACATGTTCATTTGACACAATGCGGCGGTGGTACTGAAGTTGGCAGCGATGCGCTCAGCATGAAGAGGAGGCGTACTCTTATTTCGTGCTAGAACTCCGGGTCTTCAATTTCAGGTCCCGATATTCTCTTGTCGTCCCGCAGTATGAATTTTAGCTCCTCGTCGTCCCCTTTCTTCGCGGCCGTTACGCTGCCTCCCCCTTCTGTTGCAGACCTGCAAACAAGAAAAAATCCACTAAATATTTTTCTCTTTCAGCGAAAAATTCGTATAATTTTTGTATATTCTCAACAACCAATCTTTCGTAGGTAGCTCGTTTGGAGGAGAAGAACATGTGCTTTTGGTACTAGGTCACGGGACCAACAAAACAAACTGGCTGCACTAAGTACCTCCTTGGCACTGCGCTTGATGAGGCGGCCGCTCCAGAGGAGGGCGCGTTCTTTGCCTTTTGGTCGCGTAGCTTCGCAATTTGCGCCGCCTCGTCGATCCATTCTGAGTACACGTCTACGGGCTCCATTAGATAATTGATACGTGTCTGGTACCCCACACCGCACACTCGACACTTTAGCTGCCCCAACGTCTCAGGCCTCGACATTTTTACCTTTCGTATTCGTATTTCATTGATTCATTTTGTCAAATAGTACTATAGCTCATCTTCCTGTCTCATTTGTTTCTTCTCACAAACTTGATGTACAACGCGCACCCAAAACGAAGTTTGTCAGTGAGTCCCTCGTCGCACGCTTACTGCAAAAATCTTTACTAGAGTCGTCTTTTGAATCTGTATCGTAGTCGGCCGACGCCGATGCCGGAGCTAGGGAATTAAGTAAAACTACAGGCCTAATGAGACCTGCCTTGGGCTGGTACTTCACCAACTTAAAATTATAAAATCATGAAGTACCTCAACGCTTTTCGCGGAGTTGCAGAAGGGGCAATCGAATTGTGTGTCGAGTTTTGGCCGCGGCTTTGCCTGCTTGGCCGCCCTTCGCGCTCGTCGACCCATGTTCTTGTTTTCTGCGAGATTTTAAGTATGCTTGCAGAAACACACAGCAATACTTAGTGCGTGTTAAACGGTTCTAGGTCGCTCGACACAATTCAAACAGTTCGTTTGTGCTTCCCGTAAGCCAACTTGACCCCTACTAGCGTCGCTACTGGTTGTTGTTCCGTAGGAGTGACAACGGCATTTTCCTGTGCCATTTAATACGAAGTCGATTTCTAAGGTCTCAATATCTAAATCTATTCGCTCGTCAAACACAGGTATTATTTGTCGTCGCTGTCATTGGATTCAAATCAATCTTAATACGAATGATACAACTGCCACAAGCAATTATTAATAGATACATCCTACTCACAAAAACGATGAACGAATCCTATACCCGTCTAATGCTGAAATACGACACAGATCCGGCGTTTGCAGAATGTGTATTGAAAATATTTAGGATCTGAAGCACAAAATCTCAGCAACGAACGGATAAGCACGGTCTTTTCTTCTTGAGGTGCTGATATTCAGCCACCAGTCTGAGGCTGCGTTGCGAACGACACGGAAAGAAATCTCCATGCACTCACTCTTCCAGCGAAATCCATGGTGTTCTATCTGGATCAAATTTCTACTGTAACGATCCCAATTTAGACTTGCCTTGCCCATGTGGTTTTCTGTCGTTCCTAAAACTATGTTGGTTCAGAACAAGATTCACGCCAGCAATGAGCTCATTTGTCGCTTCATCATGCCATCCTTGGCAACAATGACCGCTACTTTTCACGAAAGGATTTTTTTTTTCGCAAGCTGGAACGAATATTCGATAAAATTTGGCTCCGCTTTACTCGGCCATCCCTTTGTCTAGAAATTTCCTTCTGGCCATCATGGTAGCAGCTCTAGGATGAAATTTCACGTGCTGCGATGAGGTAGTAGTAAGTAGTCGTAGTTGGTGTCGTCACCGTCACACATGATATTGATAGAGATACCTGTATCATGAGCGACTTAAGTAAGTAGTGTTACCGAGCCTAGCAACGACTGAGCCATATGTGGTTCTTCTAGTTCCAATGCCTTTCGAGAATACGCACAAAGCGCACAAAGACAAACGGTGGTAGCGGGACAACACGTCGTCTTGGCGTTGCGCTGGTTCCTTCGGGGTTACCGTCAACCAGCGAACGCAGTAGACATGAGCCTTTTCGCTTTCGTGAAAGAAAAGCTATCGGCTCCAACCCCGCCTCTACGTGTACGTTCGACTTCGATAGAGCAAGTATTAAAATATTGGGCAATGTGGTCGAGAACGTGCGACAGAAACGTGGTGAACTCGCATTTCGGCAAAAACTGAAATTATGAATGAAAACTTTTTGCGTTTGAATTTGTAAAGGACTGCTACTTACTCGAGCTCGGTAATTCAGAATCGAATTTTTAGTGCCCCTGCCCTATTTTGGCAGCGACATAAAATTGAAATAAAGTGAAGGGTTTATCGTTAAATAATATGCAGACGAGAGCAGAGGAAAGTCAAGATCTTGAATGAATGAAGAAACAGGATAAGTAAAAAAGTATGAAAAAAACAGTAGACTGAAGTACATGATGGGATGCGGAACATTCAATCGAGGCGAAAAATATCGGAAAAAGAAAGCCTACATTCGCATCCGTAATTGTAGACAAAAACAATGAAAAGTGAAAGCCGAACATCTACTCGTCATGTTGCAAAACCTATGGAATTATGTATTATGTACGTTGCTGATACGATTGGAAACGAAATTCACGAGGGAGTCGCGTAGTAAAGACGCATGCTTGATGAATACGCAGAATCTACTTCTGCCAGTGCGTACCATGTAGAAAAACACGAAAAAAAAATACCCGCCTCGCAGTGCTGTACTTTTCTGAAAAAATCCAGTCAGCACAAACTTCTCGCCCGGTAGTTGCCTTACGGCCGCTCCTGCCACCCGGGGCCACCACCCGGTTCTTGTCCGCCGTCCTCGGGGGCCATCACGAAAACTTGCGCCAAGAGATCCGCGAGGTCCATCATAGCCACGCCTTGGCCATCGTCTATGCAAAGGAAAAAGTGTCACAGTTACACATTGTGTTGCAGGCCCAACAATGCAGACAAGCTCTGTCCCGCACAAAATGCTTTCAAGCTCATTTCACATGTGTTTTCCCTTATGATCTCTCCTGCATTGCAAGTTTTTCCTCCCATGCAGAGAAAATCTGTGTTGCTAAATTGACAACAAATGTGTAAGTGTAACACTTTTTTCGTGCGATATCATCCCCCGAATCATCGGCGCCGCCGCGCATCATCCGCCCGGTCTCCTCCTCGCTCATGAACATGTTATCCAGAAGCACGCCGCCCACTATCATTTGGAAAAACGTCCCCACACCAGAGTCATCAAGATGGGAAATCTGCTAGACAAATCAGCTGGCTTTGGTCGATTGGCATGACAAATTTGTCCTCGTAGTGTAATCCTGTTTAGGTAGTTCAGCAGCATCACAGATCTAGTATATCATGCTGATTATAGCATCACAAATTCCAAACACGGCTAGAAAATGCTTCTCATGGGGCTCCGCATGCGGAACATTTTTGGCATGCAGATTTGCATGACAACTCTGGGGTGGGGACGTTTTTACTCAGGATACCCACAGCATCTTCGTCACTCTCGAAGTCGGAGGAGCTGCTTCCCGAGGCGGATCCCTTATCAAAGTGAAAAATCCCCCCTCCCCATATTGAAACGGACGAACTTCTCCGGCTGGATTGGTATACACAAATCAGCTCTGTCTTGCAGTGAGGCAGCACTGCAGGCAAAGCCTCAGCCTGCGTAGGGGTGTTGTTTTGGTCGCCTGCATAGGGCGGCGGATTCTTTGGATTTGACCTCTTGCAAGAGAGACAGGATTTGTTGTCACAAATCAGCATCAAAAATTGAGCAACGTACCTGTTTGCAGTATGGGGAGGGAGGATTTTTCCTCACAGTATCCCTCGGGGGAGGATGATCCCGAGATGGAATCCCGTGACGTTTCGGAAGCGTCTGTGCCGGAATGATCGGACACTGAGTCGCCAAGCTCCTCGTCGCTAGTACTCGCATGATTTTTAGACAAAGCTCTCCCAGTTGTGCTTCTTCGAGGAATTGTCAGCTTCTTCTGCGCCCCCCCGTAGCTCCGCCCTCGTGGCCGACTCGACGGCGATTGCTTCATCCCGGCACGATCACGACTGCTCTGGTGGAAACTGATGTCCCTCCTGGGAGAAGATTTGATCTTCGACCGCGCTCGCTTGACTTTTCGCGGCCGTTTCACGTACTTTTTCGGTTTCAAAATCCGTGTCAGACTCGAAGTGACTCGTTTCACGACGCTGTCCCCCCAGCTATCATGCTCGGAACTGTCCTGCTCCTGCTCCTCGACTTCTTTTTTCGGGAAGTCTGGATCTCTCCGGCGTGCTTGCTCCAGAAATTCATCGTCTTCTTCGATTTCGTCCTCCGAATGATCCGCATCATGATCTGCGAACAGGAATCCGTCGTCCGTCAAGAAATTTGTTGAAGACGACGAGTCGGCGTTCGGTAATTGGTGCTGGTTCTTCGGTTCCTCTTGAACATGATGTGGTTCCACTGGTCCCAACATTGCTGGTGTTCTTGTAATCGAATCTTCGTAAAAATAGGACGTCGAGGACGCTGATAGAGCCACATCATGATGATGAACACCGTCGTCATAATTTTGCGTCCCCGCCTCTACATTCGATCCAAAGAAGATGCTTTCAGAATCAGAAGTCGAAGTTGCAGAAGTCGAAAATAATTTCTGCTGGTCAACATCCTCGCGGTAGTCTGGTCCTCCGCTGGGTGCGGCCAGCTGTGGCTCTACTGCTTCTTGACCAAGAACTTGAACTGGTGTTGCCGAAATACCATCATGAGCGCTCGCGAGCGAGGTGGTGGCAGTTTGGGTGGATGAATAGTACAGACTCCGGTCGAAGTTTTGCACGAACAGGGTCCACTCGTTAAACAGGCGATCCTCGGCCTGCCAGAAGGCGGTGTTGCGGCGCTGGTGCTTGCCCAGCGCCCGGAAGGCCGAGTCCAGCAGGTGGAGGTCCTTGTCGATCTGCCGCCGCTTCGGCGCAAAGAACGCGTCCTCCCGCATGATGGAAGCCATCTTGTAGAACGAGGGCCGCTCCAGCAGCCGCTTGTGCAGGGACTTCTTCTGCAACATCTCGAGGTAGTTCGGCTTTTGCGAACCGAATCCCGGCCGCCGCTCCTCCTCCTCCCGGCTGTGCCGGTCCAGCTGTCCGCGGATCCACTCCTCCTGCTCTACAACTGCAGATGTAGAAGTCGTTCCTCGCAACGCGTACGCGTCATGGTCTGCTGCTCGCTTCTTTCTCTCTTCTTCCTCCTTTATTTCCGCCAACATCATCAGCTGGGGTGGGAGGAAGTGCAAGCGCATGTCCGGCTCGGTGAGCGCGAACTCCTCCTCCAGCACTCGCTTCAGGGGCATCAGGAAGGGCGCTGCGCTGGGGCTCACCGCGTGGTCCAACACGACCGTGCCCTCCTGCGACAGCACGAAAGCCGCCCGCGGCTCCTCGTCGTACGCAGCCGGCGTCACCTCGAGCGCGACGACCTCCACGTTCCGCGCGGCCGTGAAACTCAACTCGTCCACCGCAACCAGGCCCACGTTCAGCAGGCTGTCCTGCGCGAAATCAATGCCGCTGTCAAACTTCGCCAGCGAGTTGCGCAGGGGCCCGCTCAGCGGCGCCAGCAGATTTTTGTCGATATTTTTTGGTTTTTCTCCAAGAAAAGCGTGGTCGTGGGCCTCTTCGTCTGCCACGTCGTGCCCCGTCCCCGTGTTCTGGCAGGTGGAGGTTGATGTTCCTGGTGTTGACCCATTGCCATTACAAATAACCGGATCGTGGTCCTCGACAAGATCTTGGCGCGGCGCCGGGACGAGCTGAATTTCATGCATAGAAGGTTCTGCGCTCCCACTGCCACTGCTTCCCTCGACAGCAGGAACGTGGTGGAACCCCCGGTGGAACTGCTGTTCGTCCGCGTCGGCGCGGCAGGTGCTGCGCAGATGGGAGCCGCAGCCCCCCGGCACCGAGTAGCTGGCCAGCAAATCGGTCTTGGTCACATTGTATCAAATGTAAAAATGTCTGGGTCTGGAAGAATGCATGTTTGTCATGCTTGTCTGGCATGACTCTTAAATCTGTCATGCACTTTACCCAAGAGCTCCATTTTTCCGTGATGCAGAAACGCAGTTTGTCATGCAGAATAGGCAACACCTAGAAGCTCAGAAACTTGTCATGCTGAGCCAGCACTTGTGGCCTCATCATGAGACGCCACCCAGCATCACAAGTTTCCAGACCCAGACATGTTTACATTTGATACGTTGTACAGTGGGGCGCGGAAAACCTCCCGGCCCTCACGGAAGCGGGCGCGGCCCGATATCACGGTATGCATTGCAAAAATGTCTGGGTCTGGAAGATTGCAACTTGTCATGCTGTCCTTGGATTCCAAAAAAATCTGTATTGCGTGACCAGCAACAGGAGCCCAGTTTGTGTTACGCGGAGAGGGCATTTCTCATGCGGAATAGGCATCAGGAAGTCCTCTAAAAATCTGTGATGCTAGATCATGCATTACATGCATCACGGATCATACAAAATATGCATCACAAATCCCGGAATCTTCCAGACCCAGACATTTTTGCATTTGATACACGGCGTGCTGGTGCATTTTGGAGCCGCGAACCAGCAACTTCCGCACCAAAACGGGCCGGGAGAATCGAATTGACCCAAATTGGCCGCCGGCGAGGAGCATGCTCTTTTCAGGAGCTGCGCGGCCGTGGTCCGCAAGAACGTCGTTGACCGGCTCACGGTCGATGTCTGAAAAAATCCGCCAGCCTCCTCGGAATGCAACCCGGATCAGGTCGGCCGCTGCCGCTGACTTTGCGCTACTGGCTTCATTTGTCGAGGTCCGTGATGCAAATTGCCGTGGTTCATGAAACTCTGAAGCAGACGAATGATACTGTTGCAGTTCGTGGTTCTTCTGGAGCTGCTGTTCAACATCTTCTTCGTTTTCTCTCATTTCTCCTCTGCCCTTCGCGCCGTCGCCTTCGATGAAGGACCCCGCGAGAGATGTTGAGTTCCCAGCTGCCGCATCGTCTCCCTCAGCAATGAGCCGGTCGCCTCCTTTGATGCCGCGGGTCCTCGCCGTGGTGACCACCACATGATCTCCTGCGAGGACCCGGCTTGATTCAACATCCACGTACGACAGGGAAGTACGCCGGAGCGTGGCACCGTGACTCAGATCTGCCACCTGCATGTGCTGAAGGTTGCGACCGGCGGAGTCGGAGGTGAAGTCGATTTGCTTCTTCTTCACGACCTTGACAGCGTTTTTTCCTCGTTTTTTCCCGCGCCTGTCTCCGTAGTCCCTCGCCCAGTACGGCCGGTCTTCCTCCTCGAAGCTCGAGACATCCTCCACGGGCGTGGCCAGGTCGGTCAGATTGGCGACGACCTTGGTGAAGCGGCCGTACTCCAGGTCCAGGATGTTGCGGTGGTCCGCCGCCACGGCCTCCTCCCGGTACAGGTCCAGCACCGCGGGCTTCTTGCGCACTCGCATCCCGGCGGCCACCACCGACACCGGCACCACACCTCCCACGTCGCGGTCGTCCTTGCACAGTGGGCCGTCCAGCGACGAGCACGTTTTTTCCGCTGCGTTCACCTGCCACGACAGGTACTGCTCCTTGTCCTGCTTGCGGTAGTGCTCCTCCACCAACTCCTCCTCTAGGTCTGCCCCGAAGCCGAACGATGAAGATGACTCCATGGAAGTAGAATAAAGCCCCGCTTGCCTTGTACTACTCCCGCCGCCCCGATAATTCCCGCCCTTGCCGCGGCCCTTGTTAGTACCCCCACCACCTCCGCGCCCACGCCCGGCGTAGTAGGCGGCGCCGTCCGGCGACGGGCGGCGACCGAACAGCAGTTCCCCGAAAAAGTCCGCGAACAGGGAGCGGGTCCGCTCGCCGTCGCGCGACGACGGCGTGATCTTGCCGTCGCTGGACTCGCTCTTGGACAGCACCGCGTGGTCGGAAACCTCCTCGATGCCGCCGTTCTCCGCGTCTTCATCCACGTCGCTGTTGTACAGGTCATGATCACCAGACACCGCATAGTATGAACTGCAAAAGTATCGTACTCGTATAAATGCATTACAAATTTTCTCAGCATGAGAAATAAAATTTGTAATGCTGATTGACCATAGGTACAGGATTTGTAATGCATGATTGCAATACGAGTACGATACTTTTGCACAGGATACGTAGGCGGCCTTCACGGGCTTGGGCAGCCGCCGCAGGCCGCGACGGACCGCGGTCCGGCTGCCCCGCTTCGCCACAAACTTGCGGTCGACGAAAATCTATCAAGAAGAAAAATCCCCCCTCCCCATATCGAAACGGAAGTCTGTGATGCAGGTCTGTGGTCACAAATTAGCTTTGTCATGCTAGACGGGAAAAGAGGCGGACTGTATTACTGGGTGGCGTGGGAAAGCCTTGCTTCTGCAGCATGACAGGAGGCAGCTGGAAGTGGGAAACACCATCACAAATTGCCTGCAAACTAGGCCACAACTGCGGCTCTCGGTCTTCTAGCATTTGCATTTGTGTACTCAAATACAGCATGACAAGTTTCGTTTTCGATATGGGGAGGGGGGATTTTTCCTTACGATAAAATCCGCTCGCGCAGGCGGCCGACCTCCTCCTCCACCCCATTCAAATTGACGTTCATAGCGGCCTGGGATACGTCGGGAAAAAAGAGGACCACCGCAAGGCCGCAGGCACTAGCAGATAAGAAGGGGTGGAAATAATGCCTCTTGTTGCTCGATCCAGCAGGATTTGTTGCTGTACAAGCACCCGTTGTTTTTAGCACTGATCGTGTAGTTGTTACACAGGAGGGACGCGGAGAAAAAGCCCTCATGTCGCCTCGCGTGGTTCGGCAAGAACCTCCACTCGACCAGGGCCAGCTCCTCTTCCGGTTACAAGTAAATAAAGTGGAAAATCTGTACTCCATTCCGGGCTACGGCGATGGAGACAGAGACTTTTGATCTTAATGAAATGCGAGATTTCTGATGTACGATATGCACGTCATGTCGAGGACGCTTTCTTGGGCTACAAGCAGCGAAAACGATGGCGGCGCTACTCACTATTTCAATTCATTCTTGTCGGTCTACAAAAGCTCAATTACGGGTCGGTGACAGGCTCCTGTATTTGAAAGAGTCAAATATTAGCTTTGGTGAGCGTCATTCTCAGTTCTTGGACGGAATAAAATCGTCTCTAGGACGAATCTCGAAAGGACGCAATGTACGATGGACACGGGCAAAAAGTGCAAACGCTTGGACGACCGACAAATGCACGCAAGCGGCGCAAGTCCGAGCTTGATTCCAACCTTTTACGACTCATCACGTACCGAAGACGATGACCGAGACTGCATAACAGCGCCTATAGCTACGTATGAGTATGATTTTTTCGCATTATGACTATCACTATTCACGATTGCGCCGAGAATGCTTTCGTTACGGATACCGACGCACGAAAATAACGCTACGGAAAGGCAATAAACGTATCTATACATTCTTATTCTTTCATATGGACCGAAAAAGCTAGGCCATTTTAGGCACGACTACAGATACAACTTACAAGCATGCAGGTGGCACGCGCCGCGACGAGCAAATAGATACCGAACGGAACGACTAACAGCTATATCAATGCTGTACGCTGCTAAATTTGCACTTGAACGCCGCCACAGACACAGCTCATGAGCGCAGCATTTTCGACTGCCTCCGCGAGTGCTGCTGCTTGCATCTGAAATAGAGGTCGAAAAGAGATAAAGGCGTACTTACATGGAAAGTTTTGGGATGCGCGAGTCAAGTCTGTGAAAAGTTTTTGAAATAATGGTGCGCGAAAGACCTTAGTAGGGTCCCCGAGTGTCGCTAGTTGTAGTTATGTTGTCTCAGTGTGGGGTATAGAGATCGGACTTTATAAATTCGTTTTCGTCCTACAGTTGTGTCGTCAGATTTCAGTCAAAGGGGGAAATTGGTTCAACCTCCGCTGGTCTGTCAAGCACCTGAGTTCTCGTCCTTGCCTATTTCCTAGGAACGAAGATGAGCTACTCGAGGGTGACGCCCACTTTCATACCAACCACCTAGTAAGAACTCTACAGGATAAGAGTCTCCTTGTAGTTGCAGATTCCTTCTCTACTGCTTGTGTTCTCGTGGTTAGCTTGAGGGGATCAGAAATTTTTTTATGTCTTTGTGGTCGTGTACTTCTTTCAAATTCTTCGTCTTTCAGCTGCTTTTTTTCATTCCGCCGACTTCTTCAGAATTATGTCGAGAATGTACTTATGATGACTATCTTGTTGTAAATGTAAGACGGCGAACTGCGTGGCCGTGCTTTGTCGGCCCGCACGACTGTTGCCGAACCCGAAAAGGAAAAAATTGAAATTCCTATAGCTCATCTTCATGATCGTGAGCCAGTCTTCTCAGCAGTCTTCTCATGCGCCAATCTCCTGTCGCGTCGCGCTCTGCTTCTTCTGCTTCCGTGCCTTTCTTCCCGTGGTCTTCAGCCGCGCCGTCTACTTCATCTTCATCCGGCGCGCCGCTTAGGGCCTGAATGAATTTCTTTAGATCATTTTCATTTCCCTCCGCGCTTCCGGCGACCTCGACCACAACATCCTCTGGAGACTCTCCTGGCGCCTCGCTTCGGATGACCTGGAGCACGAAATCCTGCTGGTCCTCGGGTACCTCAGTGAGGAGAAAGTCCACGACGAGCTCCGTCGATTCCGTCAGGTCGGCCGATTCGTTTTCCACTTGCTCAATCACCTCCCGCACGCGGTCCCGCAACGCTTCTTGCTCGGCCGAGAGAGGCTGCTTCATTTCTATTCCCTTGGATGATTCATCTTCGCCACCTCCCAACCGATCATCATCGGATGCTGAGTGAGAGGACTCCTCGTCTTCGCTAGCCATGCCGCTTGCTGCCCCAGTTTCAACATCCGCAGTGCTGGAAGAAGTGGTCCTAGAAGTACTTGTTCTTGCACTAGGAGCACTATGAACGCCTCCTCTAGACGTTTCACCTAGTTCTGTCGCGCTTTCCTCCGAACCGGGTGCGCCATCCGATCTTCCCTCGTTCACGACCCTTCGCGTAGTTCCTGTCGACTCCATCGCATCAGAGAGCAGATCACCTGAAGATTTGTCCTCGTCATCGACATCTTCGCGGACGATCTCTTTGCGGCCCGGCTTGGCTTCTTTCCTGTCAGTTGATTCAACATCATCTCGTGAAGAAATAGACGAGGACTGCTCGTCCTTCTGCATCTTCTTGGAGGACGCCCTACTACTTTTTGAGGCAGCACTGCGCAGCTTCTCCTTCTTTCTCATCTTCGCTTTCCGCGTTTTGTTCAGCATTTTGTCCAGTTCTGCGGCAAATTCGTCGGTGAGAAGCTGCGGCGAATTCTCCTCGCCGACCAGCTCTTGACCCTGCTCCCGCAGGTCGACTTTCTGTTTCGCCTTGGTGTAGAGCTCGGTCCACAACCTTTCCTCCACCGGGTTGGTGAAAAAGGAGGGCAGTACCACCTCCCGCATGGGCCCCCCGCGGCCTCCGTGTACCCCGGACTTCTTGTTCGTCTTCGAACCTCCAACTGGGTTGTAGTCGTTGTTGTGTACTATCATGCCGGCGGGCCCTCCGACGCGGTTCGCCATGCCCTGGATCCAGTGCAGCCACGCGGACATCATCAGATCGTTGTACCTCGACAGGCTCTCCGCCAGTTCCCGCTGCTTCTGTTTCTTTTCGGGCGAGGCGTCCGCCGCCGCGGGGGCGAAGTCCACCAGCAGGTGGTCCATGCTGGTCAAAAGGTCGTGCTTCTGGATCTGGGTGCGCAGCCGGTCCGGCACCATGCCGCTGTTCAGCATCGCGGCCACGTCTTCCCCCTTCGCGGTGGGCTGCGTGAGCATGTCGGTGATCAGCTCCACGATCACCTCGTCCTCCAGGTCGCCCGGCTGCGCCTGCCGCGTCTTGATCACCAGTTTTTTCCGGATCAGGTCCGCCAGACTGAGCACGTGCGCGGTGGCGGCCGCGTCGATGCTCTGACGGACCAGCTCCGACTGCTGGCCCAGGAGCAAAACGTTCACCGTGGTGCCCGCCGCCTCGACCACCTCCAGCGAGATCAGCTTCACGTGCTCCGCGGTCAGGAAAAACAGCTCCGTGATGGTCTGCAGCCCGATGTTCTGGCGGCTGTCGTCGGTCAAATCCACCACGATGGGGTGCTGGAAGCTCTCCTGGTTGCGCATGGCGCGCATCCACACGGTTTGCAGGTCCCCGTTGCGGCCGCCCACCAAGGAGATGTACTTGCCGCACTGGACCACCAGGGACCGCACGATCACGGGCTTGCTGAACCGGATGTAGCCGGTATCAAATGCAAAAATGTCTGGGTCTGGATGAGTGGAATTTGTAATGCTGTCTGCGGATTCTAAAAATATCTGTGTTGCATGAGCAGCAAGAGGAGTCAGTTCTTGGCACGCGGAGAGGGCATTTGTCATGCGTAATTAGAATAGACAATAGACACCCAAAATAGCTCGTAGAACCCTGTCAACTTCCACCAAGTGAAACATCACTGGTGAGGTGAGCCCAGGGCCCCTGGAGGTGAGAAACGAGGGTGGCACCTATAGTCGACCATACCAACTGGTCAACCAGGAAATGAGGAAGTGGGTAAGGAACACAAATGTCCCGGGATAACAAAAACTGAATATCCCGCACAACCTCTG